>CM028132.1:334417500-335617500 GCA_016271365.2 Neoceratodus forsteri
CCTGAACCATTTATTTCACAGATACCCACTTGGGACAAAGCCTCCCAAAGTGGGTTGATGCTAGCCACTTTGGATGACAGACCACCTTGAACTGCTGTCCCCTTCCCTTGCAGGATATGCTTGATAGTCCTACAGGTACACCTTCAGCTGGATTATGCTGCTGAGGTTTGCTGACCTTGGCACGTGACTTCTGTGCCCCATGAACCAAGCGCACCAGTAGACCACTGATATTTTTTACCTGTTCAGGCCCTCCCTCCAGTACTGATGCAATTCCACATTTGTATTGTGGGTCCAGCATTGTTGCTATGGCAAAGTTGTTACTACACTGATTGCTCACAACATGATGATTCTGGTTGAATACTGTCAGCATGTGTAGCAGCAACATACTGCTACCACTGTCTCTGGCAACAGCAAGGCCATACTGTACATTCACCAATGTCTGCCTCAGCACCCGCAGCAGTGGAATTGATTGGCTAATGGAGGCAGACTCACCACTCACTGCCTGTGTGGCATGTTAAAAAGGCCACAAAATTGTTATTACAGAGTCCATGAGGCGCCACTGTTCAGTTGTCATAGACAGCGAGGCCCCGTAACTGTCACGGCTAGTGTGCATCACATGATATTCTGAGATGGCTTTGTATTGTTCATACAACCTCTCTGGCATGTATAAAGTGGAGTTCCATTGGGTGACAACTTCCAGCTTCAAGCGGTGCTGAGGCAGGCTGTTTTGTATCTGCAACTGCCGCAGTTGGTAACAGACCTTTCCAGATCTTGAAAAGTGAGAGCAGATAGGTCGTGCAATGGTCAGCATTTCCTTTACATCAGGGTGCTGCAGAAACTCCTGCACCACAAGATTTAAACAGTGGGCCATTCATGGAACATGAAAAAAAACACCATTTGTGATGCATTTCACCACATTTGACCCATTGTCACTGGCTACGAACCCAGCTCTCACGGACAGAGGGTTTAGCCATTTGTCAATTTCAGTCAGTACCACATCCAACATGTTCTCACCAGTGTGTGAACAGGTCACATTGCGCATAGCAATCATTGCATGCTGTCGAATTCCTGGAAGATTGCTACCATGACAATTCACCTTACAGCAGTGATTATTCACACTACCAACATCACAAACAACCCCCAGCACCTGCGCCCAGTGTGCAGTTCTACACAAATATGAACTCCCTGCTGTTTTGCCACTTGTCCATATATCCATACTTAAATGGATGAATGGAGAGGAGGAATGTTGAAGGGTATGTCTTACTGAGTCAGACACAGTGTGGAACAACTCGGGGACAGCATGGGTAGAAAAGTATGTCTTGGATGGGACTTTCCATTTTGGACAGGCACACGCAGCAAACTGCTGGAACCCAGAATTCTCCACAAAGGTGAAGGGCAAAGAATCAATTGCCAGCATTTCTGCTACAGCAGCATATAGTTCACGTGACACTGTATGATTGGGGGAGGTACTTCAGCTTATGAGCAAAAACACTCTGTAGCATGGGCTGACTTAAATGTTTTACACGGGGTGTGATCACAAATGGTTGTGCTCTGTGATGAATGGCATTGTCAGGGGGTGGAGTGTGGACATTTGATGAAGACAGGTACACAGGTGATGATGACAAACCCAGAAATGCAGTTATTTTGCCAGATTTGCCAACCGGGGTCGATGTACCACTTGCACTAGACATACTGCATTCACCACCACTAGCACCAAAACTGCTACTCTCACCAGCACTGGACAAACCCAGAAATGCAGTTATTTTACCAGATTTTCCAACCAGGATTGATGTACCACTTGCACTAGACATACTGCATTCACCACCACTACCACCAAAACTGCTACTCTCACCAGCACTGGACAGCATTTCAAAGTCATTATGGTTCTCCATCTCATCATGCCTGTAGTAATCCTCTGCTCTTATTACCTCAGTACTGCGCACATTTAATTTACTACTGGACTTAACAGTCATGGAAGGGATAACATGCTCGCTATGGTTGCAGGTGACAAGGGTGAATGCCCCACTGTGGTATTAGCTGCCAGCTTGTGCTGGGTCCACAGTGCCAAGTGCCTATTCTTAAGAAGTGTATGCTGTCCTCCTGTGCCCAGATGGCTCCCCTTTTTACCTCGACTCACACGCACATGGCAAACCTGGTAGATTCCAACCGACTCATCATTGGCATCTTGAACAAAAAAATACCAAACAAGGGATTGTGATGCTCTGCTTTTAACATGTCAATGATGTTAGTTATTTAAGTCTGTTATTTTAAGCACTGAAGTGGGGGAGGGGCATGTGATGTTGTGGGAACTGCACACCTGGATTGCAAATGATCACCACGACTACCTATCATATTTATTACTGGGTCATCATCATCAACTAAAACCAGTAAATCAAAAGTTTTTATGGGGGAGGTCCTGCAAACAGACTCAGACACAGCCACTTTGAATTTCTTTTTCTCCAATTACAAACTGGGGTCAGTTACATCATCATCATATTCATCAACATCACACACATCCACATCTTCTGGTTGAATGCTAACATGTGGACTGCATGTTGCAACAATAGCAACATCATCACATTCATCATCATTATGTACACCACCATCACCTGATATTTTTTCACCGCAATGTGAATCACTGCATGGAAAATGTGTGACATTAACTGCCACAGTGGATGGGATATCACATTGTATGCTATCATTGACCTGATTATCAGAATCCTCAGGTTCAGTTACTGAGATGTTACTGGGAACTATGACATCATCTATGCTGCCACTCACTTGCACTGCTTCACACTCAATATTTTTGGATACGTTTCACTGGTCAGAATGTGAACTTTGAAGCACCAATACTAATACTACCACCACCACTAACACCAGTAACACTAACACCACCAGCTGGGAAAACATCATCTCCTCCAACTATGAGTGAAGCTACTGATTGGACTGTAAAAAACATTGCAGGAGAAATATCTTTCCTCACATCAGCAATGCACTTCTGCATCTGCGTACTACCTCACCCACAGACTATCTTACTGCCAGTCTTGCCATGGTAAGAACCAGCTTTGCTTGCACGTCTCTTTGGGGGCATTTTGGGGCTAAACAACAATATTATAACCAAATTTAGATTTTGATATGTTCACTCTCTGATTGGGGGGACGCCGGACGTGAAGTCAAAAAAAAAACAACTGTAGCTTAAGTAACAGGTAGACTAGTCTGTCACGCAATGAAAACAACTTCAGTAACCAGTGGTGCTGATGAGGTCACAAAAACAATCCAATCTGGTAAAAAATTCCTTTTGCCGGTGGGGTTGGGGGGGAGCACTGACTGCAGATTTTTACAGCAGTACAAGCAGCAAAACAAGGAACAGATACCATGACTGCAGTACAAAATCAGGCAGCTGCAGTGGATAGCAGGTTCACACTGCTGCACATACAATTACACTAGTCTGTAGCACAATAAAAGGTGCATTATTTGATGTCATGCAAACCACACACACACACACACCAGTTTGTATACAATGGTGAATGAGTAATGTATAGCTAATTGAAAAGTTCAGTAATATGCCACATATTGTAATGTAAACAACCTGAAATTATGAACTGCTGCACCAGATCCACACAACACACAATCAGCAAGAAAATTTCAACAATTACTGACAATATTACTGTGTGTACATTAACACAGTTACATAACAAAAATATAACCAAAAACCAAAGAAATCATATTTCTCCAACTTAAATCTACCTACACCACAGATACACCCTCCCCAAAGCACACTTCCACTGTCTTTCAGTACACACACTCAATGTTGTACATTAACATTCAAAATCCACACAAAAACAAAAACGCTCGATGATATGAGCACAGGAGGGTTTCCTACAATCGATGAACTAAAGTTTGAGCCCCCCAAAAAACACAAAAATGCTTTTTTTTACAGCTTTTAGAAGGTTTCAATCACAGACAGCTCTCAGAGCACATTGTCTCCTACTCCTTCCTACACACACTACTCCAAATTGAGGCTGTGCAGAATAATATAGAGCCCATGTGACCTGAAATCCCAGGAATCACTGCAAAATTCACCTTCGGAGCTTAAAATCAAGGAGAAGTGAGGCAAAGTGCATTGTTTTCAATGCACTTCACCTTAAGATTTTGGTGGAGTAGTGGTCTGGGAAGGTGGAGTAATGTGAAGTCATTGTTTTCAATGGATTTCGCATTGCTCATTATAACGCAAAGTACTCTGCTTCACGTTGCGGAGCACTCCGCAAATCTGCCTTTGCTCTGCTAATCACTTCATGGAGCGGATTGAGCCCACTTTGCCCACCACTGCTAAGGACATGCAGGTTGTTTTTTTTTGATTGGAGTCTCCTAAATGTGTCATCAGTTTGGGTGGGTGGGTGAAGGGGACCCCATACCATAGAAAATAGCTGCATGACTCTCAGTGGAGCAGAGAACGAACTGGTGCAATAATAACATAGCGATATGCATTAGGAGGAAGTAGGCTGTTGGTTAACTAAAATCTGTAGCTTTTCCAATAGGTAGGGAAATGGGTAGACTGGGTGGGTCAAGCAGTCCTTATCTGCCGTCGTATTCAAATTCTATGTTTCTATCTTCTGTCCATTGTATAATGTATAATGTACACTACTAAATGGGAAGGGGATTCCTCCTCTGAGGTCAGACAGGTCAGTTTATAGTTGTAGCACTAGTACTGCTGACTTTGAGACAGGAAACAGGCAGAGGACAACTGCATGACTGCCATATTCAATTGACCAGCACATCAGTGCTATAAACTCACAGTTTTCATATCCTGAAATGCTGATTACAATTCTACGTGTGTGTCACAGATCTCAGTGTCATTTTATGCAGCTGTTTTGCAGATTTGCAATTTTCATCACATTTTACAAAAGGTTCTGATTTGAATCAGAACTAATCAGAACTTATCAGGACTTTGGCCTGGATCCTGATCCTGATAATAAGGGTCAGGACCTTTTCAGGTCTGCCCAACCCTGCTGGGGAGCAGGCACTAGCTAGAATAATTGATAGTATACTCCAACATTGAAGCAGCGCTCAGGTAAAAAACCAAAAAAGCAAACTTAGAGAACTGAAGTTTATACCAGCTGAGTTTTATTATTCTTTTTTCAGTTAATAATTTTTATCGCAACTCATACAACAGAGTTATACAGTACAGAGTCATGAAAGTTATTCGGCTGTATTTCACAATATACAGTGAATAATACATCGATTGATTTGTTTTCTGTTTAAGTAATCCAGACTATATTAACATTTCACATTCATGCTGCTAGGTTTTCCCAAGAGTTCAAAACAAGGAAGAGAAATGTGTGTGTGTGTGTGTGTGTCCAATTTGGTCTAACATAATAATAAGGAGGTAAAGTAAAGTTCCACATCTCATTGTAATGATGTAACGTCCCCTTGGCTATATGGGACATACCAGAGAACATGGCTACTTGTTGTATAGCTTGGTGCCACTCAGAAAACCAAGGTATGTCCATAGTGTGCCACTTCCTAAGGAACAGGCACTTTGCCTCCACTTTGGCCTGAATGCACCATCTTATTGGGGGGCCTGTAAAATGGGAGTGAGTGGGATGAACTCTGAGGAGCATCAATTGGGGAGTGTGTGATAAAGTAGGACCTACCACTAGTTGGCAGGTGGCTAAGATCTCCTTCCAATATGTATGGATCATAGGGCAGCACCGTAAAATGTACTGGAGATTCCCTCCCCCCCAGGAGAGTTACAATGCCAGCAAGAGTCCTGGTCTAGGAGACCAATTGCATGTAATTTAGTTGGAGTTCTGTATGCCCTGTGAAGAATCTTATTTTGAATGAGCAGGCTTCTAGTATCTGTACATGCCTTATAGGCCACTTTCCAAGAATGTTCCCATTCAAGGGGGGAGATAGTTATACCTAAAAATGTGGCCCAGTATTCTCTTGAAGATTGTGTTTGATCAGGGATGCCACTCCAAAGATGAGAGTATACTATGCTGACTCTTCCTTTAGTTTTAGAAAGCCACATGTATAGGTCAAAAGTTGATTCCCTTGTATCTGCTAGTAGGTGGTGTTTTAATAAGGGGCATAGGGAACTTCTCAATTGTAAAAACTTCCAAAAATCCCATTTCCCAGGGGAGAATTTGGTCTATAAATCAGCAAAGGAATCCAAAGTTCTAGTGCTGGGGAGTAGTATTTTTAAGGTGATTTATGACCTTCTGCAGCCAAGCAGTCTAGTGGACAGAGTGTTTGTCAATGAAGATCGCAGGATTGTCCCAGAGGGGGAGCCAAGTGAGGGGTATGAGACAAGATCCAATGTGTTTGGACAGCCACCCCATACATGCATTGAACTCACCATGGTACCCCATTGCTGAAGGTGGAAGGGGAGAGGTGAATATAGGTAGGCCAGCAGAGATGTAGGGGAGTACAGAAGGATTTCAATAGTATGCCATATTGGGGAGGGGTCCGAGATGGGGGAAGACCATTCTCCAATTTGTGCTCCCATGAATGCTGAATGGCACCAGTGAAACCAAGGGAGGTTCCATCCACCCCTGGACCAATGGAATCGAAGTTTAGCCCAACTAAGTCAGGGGGAAGTGCTTTCCCAGAGAAATGAGCCAAATTATGTATCTAACTTCATATACCAACCTGAACGTAGTTTGATAGGGAGATGAGAGAGGCAATGAAAAAGTTTTGGGGCTGCCATCATTTTAACTGCAGCAATCTTTCCTGCTAAGGATAGCTCCAATTTTTTCCACTGGTCCATGTCTATGGTTAGGTTTTGCAGTAATGGGGTAAGGTTTAAGGTAGGGAGTTTTGCAATATCCCCAGAGAGGTGAATGCAGAGGTATTGCTAGTTGTTCAAAAGGCCCTGGGTTACATTTTTTGTTTAAGGGCAAGATCTTGGTTTTTCCTTGGTTTATTTCAAGGCCTGAAATCTCTGAGAACTCTTGAAGTAGAGATAGAAGGTGCGGTATCCCATCTGAGACCTCAGAGAGAAAGACCAGGAGATCATCCATATATAAGCTGGTTCGGAAGTCTTGGTTCTTAATAGGGATCCGCTTAATTTTTGGATAAGTGCTGAAATTGCTATCACCAGGGGTTCCACGGACAAGACAAATAGCATCAGGGACAAAAGGGCACCCTTGCCATGTGCCCTTTTGAAGTTGGAATGGTTATGAAAGGACAGAGTTCATCAGGACTCTAGCTTTGGGAGCCTGATATAAAGTCTGTATCCAGGAGGCAAAGTATGTCCCGAACCCCATGAAGTGGAGAACCTTAAGAAAGTACCCTCACTCCACAGAGTCAAAGACAATTTCAAAATTAATGGCCCCTGCTGCCATGGGCGTGGGATGATGATTGGCCACCGATATAAGCAAAATTAGGGATCTTAGGTGATCTGATGTTAAACGACCCTTAATAAACCCAGTTTGGGCAGGGTGAACCAGCGTAGGGAGGATGTCTACTAAACGAAGTGCCAGTGCCTTAGCTAGTATCTAAGCATATGCATTAATTGATGAAATGGGAAGGTAGCTGGATGGTTTTAAGTGCGGTCCTTCCCTTCCTTGGGTAGGACTGTAATGACAGCCTCTCCAAGTATTGGGGGAAAGGCTTTGGCTGAGTGTGCCTATGAAAACATCTTGTGGATGTAAGGGCTAACTATCTGGTCTAGGTGTGCGTACAGCTCCACAGGAATGCTGTCCCCACCAGGGGATTTATTCTTGTTCATAGAATGAATTGCATTGAGAATTTCAGAGATAGCAAGCAGGGATTCTAGTGCAACCCTATTTTGGACAGATAGTACAGGGATTGTCAGTGAAGACAGTGAGGCATCCATTTGGTTATTATGGGGTGGTTCTGATGAGCTGTACAAATTTTGATAGAATTTGGAATATATTTTATTTATATCAGATGGATTATGATGGAGTTTACCTCCCCCCTTGTCTTTTAACATAAGATATGTGACATGCCACCTGCTGTGTTTTGAGACAGTATTAGAGGAGATGTCCTGGCTTCTCTCCGGCATCCCAATATTTTTGTCTGGTATGAATCAAGGCTAATTCAGCCTTTCTGGTCAATAAAGTATTTATCTAAAGCTGAATCCCGTTTGCTTCAGCTAAAAGAGATTTCACCTGAGCTGGTGATTTTACTTTTTTATATTCCTGTAACTTTGTGGGTCAGAGCAAGCTCCAGGGATGTGAGAGTCTTCTCCCTCTCTCTTCATCATTTGGTTGCAAAACCCATAATGCTGCTGCTGCTTCTTATTGTTGCCTTAAAGACTTCCCATAGGGATGCACAGGAAGCATCTCCCATATCATTTTCTTTGAAGAATTTGGTGGCTTTGTCAGTGATTCATTTGCAAAAGGAGTTGTCTTTTAGGAGCGGAGGATCTAATCTCCATTGAAAGGATCTGGGGATTTCAAGAGGTCACCACAATGTACATGAGTGCATAGTCAGAAATAATCAGGTTTTCTATGTCACATGTCACCACTTTTTGAATTATGTGGGGTGAGCCCAAAAAGAGGTCTAGCCTGCTGGCAGAACCATGGATTGGGGATAGGTAGGTAAAGTCCTTGGCAGATGGGTTGAGGGATCTCCAAAGGTCAGAGAGCTTGTGCTCATGCATTAGCTGCCTTTGGGTGCAGCTCAGTGCCCTGGAGGGATCTGTCCAGGATTGGATTAACCATGGTATTAAAATCTCCCCCTATCATGCAGGGAGTCATAGGTGGGGGAAAGTTTTGCAGGTGTTGGGAGAAGGCACGGAAGAACTTTTGGGAGTCAGAGTTAGGGCAGTAGACTAAACTAAAAACTAAAAGCCCCCATGGGGTAGACACCAATATAGAAACCCAGCGGCCCTCAACATCATGTTCCTGTTTTTCAATTAATGAGGGCAGTGATTTGTGAATTACAATAGCAACCACTCTCTTGGAGGATGGGGCACAACCATGTGCCTCCATGCTTACCCACTCCAAATGCAGTTTGACCACTATTGAGGGTACTAATTTGGTCTCCTGCAAAAAAGGCTACTGTATGTTGGTTCATAGTTTTTTAAGATGTGAGAGTACTTGCTTCCTTTTGATGGGTGACTTAAGGCCTCTCACATTCCAAGTTACACACTTTAAATCAGCTATAGGGAAAAATACAAGTTAATAAATATATGGGAAATCTGGGGTTGGGAGACCGGGTAATAAAAGGTACCAAAGGAGAAATATCAGGAGTGAAATGATGTTGAGGTGGCCCAGGGTGCCCTAGACAACCCTACAAAATTAGAAGGGTGAAACCCAAACCTTGATTCACTATGAAGCTAAGGATCTGTACTCCCATAAGAAATACTATCAACAATATGTGGTTTAGATAAACAAAACTTCTGATACTATTCTCTACAAATAGAAAAATATGAAGAACAATGTTAATAACCAGAATATGAGATATTAAACTTATAGAACTGTTTAAAAGGATATCTAATACTTCTTGAAGCCATAGAGCTGCGATCCCCTTGGGGCTGGCATGGCGAACGGCTGCCAAAGGTCCTGGGGGTCCAACTCAGAGGGACCATCATAAGTCAAACAGAAATTTTTGCTAAAGGGAGGTAAAGGGAAGCTGACTTTATTGGTCACAAAAGAAGAAGAGAGGGCAAAACTGGGGAATCTACTGAGGGTAAAGTTCCTGTGGTAGAATAAAACAGTTGCCTGACCTGACTGTAAGGCAGGTTCTATAGCATAGACTTCCTATGCCCTTTTCAGGTTTATCACCCATTTAAAGGACAGAGGGAAAACAGGTGGAAACAAAACATTACTGTACCTATTAGCAGCTTAACATCCTCTGGAGCATAAAGCCTTTTAAATGGGGGGGGGGCAGTGAGTGCGTAGCAAGATCGTTGTGCCCTAAGGGTGGGATTTTGTTTATACTGCCCCCTTCCTGCTTCTCTTGTGTTGTTTAAAGTGAAATCTTCATCTCTGCTAAAATATTTGGGGGTTGGAAAACAGACGAGAGGGAGAGAATTTGCTAGAATGGGTTCCAGGGCACTTGTATATTTTATATTAATGCCTTTTGGTCTAAGTCTGGAAATACCTGCCAGAGGTGAGTTGGCACAGTAGTTGCCCTATTGCAAGTTGAGATCTCTCAGCCCACAGATTCCTAGATAAGGATGTTTGGTTTCGAGCCAAGTTGACGGTTAGTGACCTTGGTCCTGGGCAGGTTTGAACCGTCAGCTTGTGGAGCCCAGGATTGGTTCCAGCTGTTTGCAGAACTGCCTACTTGAGCTGGTGGAGTTAGAGCATAAGGCTCTATTTTGAACAAAGGGGCAGAATGTTTGAAAAAGGAATCCAACATCTACATAAAAGGAATAGGGTAACAGTTAACAATCAACATGCCTGCTAAAAAAATATTCTTTGCTTTTCTTTTACCTGAATGCTGCAGGCAAATTTACTCAGTTACAATAGAACAACATTAAAAACCTGGCTCGTTCATAAGATCTGCCAAGGCCAGGTTTTCATAACCAGTACAAACAATAATCTTAATGGAGATTTAAAGAGGGGGTCATATAATCTTAGATCCCCGATTCTGTGCGACATAAACTGGCACTAGTAACCATTGGTATGTCTTTATGGGCTACCTGAAGTGAATTAAACAAAGTGAAAAAGTTAACTTTGCTGTGGCAATTTGCCATTTAGCCTCAAATGGCTATACTGGATGGACCAACCACATCATGGGGGAAAAGTACAGTTACCAGATTAAAGCATACTTAGACAATTAATCTGTGGCCCATTCAGCGGTTGGGTCCTTTCTTCTTGGCTGTGTAGGGCTCCTCAGTGCCAGATGAGGTGAGCACTGGGAGTGGGGTCTCTGCCACTTGGTCAGCTCAGGAACAGGGATCCCCAGATGGAGTGCATGTGTCTCCTATCACAGGTGGAGCCACAGGACGATCTCTTGTGGGCACTTCTGAAACTTCCAGGAGGGTATACCTGTTCATGCCCGCATGGGTCATCAAACTGCGAGAAGAGCTGGGGGAGTCAGAGCGCCTGCTGTGGCTGCAGGAACAGTGAATGTCAGGATGAGATTCTCACTTTGTAGCTCCCCGGTATCTCTGTTGACCCTGATTCCTTTTAACCAGCTGCAAGGAGGAATCACTGGAAGCGTGGCACTGAGGTGTGACTTCTGGTAATTGGTAGCTGTGGGTAAAAGTTGTGAATTCTGATTTCACAGAACTTCAGGAATATTTTGGAAATTTCATGAAAATTTTTGAACTTCCTCCATTGGCAAAATTTGGATCTTCCTCAGATTTTTGCCTGGTTCTGCAGACTTTTTTGCTGAATTTCAAAATAATACATCTAAGCTGTGGAATTTATTCCATCCACAGTTTAGTGTATTATTTCGTAATACAGCCCCCCTCCCCTTCCAATTGCTGGCTACCTGTCCCACAAAACACCTTGGTGTCTAGCGCCCCCCACCAGATGATTGCAGGACTAAAGTAAAAAAAAGAAATCCCTGGTAGCTAGTGGTCCCAACCCCACCCACCGATTACGGGTCCCATTTTAAATTAAAAAAAAAATCCACGCCGTGTTGGCTAGTGGTCCCATCTCCTCCCGCCAATCATGGGTCCAGTGTTAAATGAAAAAAAATACTCCGTTCCCTGGTGGCTATGGGCCCCACCCCCAACCCGCTGATCCAGGGTCATAGCATGTTAAATAAAAAAAATAAAAAATGCACCCCTTGGTGGCTAGTGATCCTCCCACCTGCTGATTGTGGCCCCCCAAAGTTATAATTCTCTGGTGTCTAGTGGACCCTGTGACAACCCACCTCTCCCTCTGGGCTGAAACAGCTTTTAGAGAGATGTGTGTCCTCAGGTATTCACTGCCACCAGCCGGACTTTCCTTCCGGCACCTCTTCCAAGTGTACAAACTTGAATAATCACACGTGCAATTGCACAAGTTAAAGTCTGGTAGTGTGTCTCTTTCGGGTGGCGGATGCTACACAGAGTTTACCTTAGCCAGTGGAAAAGCAAATCTTACCTTAGAAAAATGACATCAGAGTCACAACTGCTGAACAAATAAATAGCTTTTACTTAACAGAAAGTGCAATGAGCATTTACAGGATATGCATTTACAACACAAGAGAATAACACTCATACAGGAAAAGTAAATAAATGTTTTTTTAAATAACAGATGGCAAAAGAAGAAGGCTAATACTGAAATATGCTATCACTAAACTTACCCTTCCCTGTCGTTACAAGAGACACTGGACCCTGTTCTAACTGCCAGCTCCCACGGACATAGCTACAAGGGTAGGCTCCAAGCTTATGCTTCTCCTCCCAGCTTCCAAAGGCAAGAGAGAGAGTTCTCTGTCTTACAGAAGCTTATATACTCTATGGAGAATAGGTCATTCCTATTCTCCCCTTAAATGCACCAACCAACTAACATGTATGTATTTAATTGTCCCAATCAGAGTGAACACCTATTGGTGACCAATTATATTCCCTTTTCACCTTAAGTTTATATTTGAATGATCCAATCCATTCAAACTGCCCTGTGTCCATGTCTGCAAGGTCTGTGTGTGTCTGGAGATGTCCACTCGAGATTTATGACCCAGCTCTTATCTAGCAGCTAGGAATTCCACAAGCTGGTTGCTGCTGTAGGATTTCAGCCTCAGTGTATTTTTTCCACACTGCTAAAAAAATAAGGCACCTACAGAATCCAAACCATTAACTCTTTCCTTCCCATTTCTGTCACAAACCCCACTCCCTAGTCACGATCCCGCCCATTAATAAGAAAGAAAATTCAGTCCATTGCCTCCTTCCAATTTATTCCCTGGTATCCAGTGAACCACCCTCCCTATCCTCAATCCCCGGTTAAAAAAAAAGTAATTCCCATTCCCTGGTGTCTGATGGACCTCCACCCCAAAAGTTAGTCGCCACCAGCCCACTCCCCCACAACTCCAACTCCAAGCGGCCACCGGCGGAGCCCTTTCTTCTCCATGGCCAGCCACCCACTCGGCTGTCAATGAATAAGTGCGGGCTTGTACAAGGACCAGAATTCTTTTATTTAACAGATGGGAGGACCCTCGATTGGCGAGTGGGGGTGGGACCACTAGCCACCATGGAGCGGATTTTTTTTAAATTTAAGATCAGTCCCACAATCAGCAGGTGGGGCAGGGGCAGCAGACACCACCAAGAGCTCAGAGGGTGTTTTTTTCATTACATAGGACCGGCAATCAGTGAGTGGAGGGTTACTGTTAATATATTAAACTGCAGGGGGGAAAAAGCCTGAGAATTGACCACTGACAGTAATCAGTTCTGCTAATTTTTTGGCCGCACTTTAAAACATTAACTCGCAGTCTGTACATTTATTTTGCCATTTTAAGGCAGAATTTCCGCAAAAGTTGGCGAAATGATTTCAGAACTTTGTGGAAGTGAAAGTTCAACTTTAGCATAAATTCTGCTGTCAAAATTTCTTCTTTTTGTACATCTCTAGTAATTGGGAATTTGAATGCTTTGATGATTTGTCTGGTACTAGTTGGGTGTCCATCTTATTATCTTGGCCAGGATATGGAGTCGCTTTCTGATAAGTTGATAAACAGCCTCTGGATCCAAAAATGAGTATTTTTCACCCTGTTAACAAGGACATTCAAGGTGGCATGGTACGACATGGAGTACTAGTAGCCCAGGTAGGCTAACTGTTTTCTTATGGCCATAAAGACCCATTGGCAGCTAGAAAGCTCTTCTGAAAAGTCTTGAAAAAAAATCTATCATGTGGCCATGCCAGACCAAGGGACCCCTTTCTCTGGTCAGTCAAAGAATGTTGTCTTTCACTGGGAAATGGAGCAGTTTCACCAGGACAGGTTGTGGAGGCTGCCCAGGCCTGGGCTTTGGTGTGAGACCTCTGTGTACCCTTTCGATCTCAATTGGAGGGCAGTCTGGGGTGTTGAGAAGCATCTAGATTGTAGCTTGGAGGTATCTGATCATGTTGGGGCATTCACTGCCTTCTGGAAACCCCACTATATGTAAGTTGTTCCTCCTTAATCTATTCTCTGGGTCATCAATTTTTCTAATAAGTAGTATATATTGGCTTGTTGTTCCTGTAGTTGGTTTTGCAATGTAGCCACAGAGTCTTCCATATCCTTTAGCCTGTTGTCAGCTACTGAAATTCTGGAGCCCATCTGCTTTAACTCATTTTTCATATCTGCGGTGGTTTCATTTAATTCAGCCGTGTCTGCTAGGACTCAGGCAAGTATGGTGGCAAGATGCTGTAACTCAATTTCTTGTGGTGGCTCGGCACTCACTTTTCAGGTTGGGGAGCATGAGAATAATGGTGCTTTCTTCGGGATGTAAGGCCTTACTTTGATAGCTTGTTTCAGCAATTTTGCTGTGCTGTTTTCAGCAAATCAGGTATCATTCAGAAGGTAGGTTGTTGGTCTGTTCAGTTCTACAGGTTTCACAGCTATTAGGTGCTGCCCTTCTGTTGGATCATTCAGGATTTAGCTGACAGTTTCCATCAGAAACAAATTAAGCTGCCATCTTGCCTGGTGGTTTGCCATGCACCCTGGGTTTTATTATTCTAGCTGAATCTAAGTGAATTACATTCAGCTAGAATAATACAACCCAGATAGCATCAAGTTAAACTCAGTATGTTATTTTTTTCCCTTTTTTGCCTGAGTGCTGCTTCAATGTTAGAGTACACAGCATAAAGTACCAGCCAACCACACAAAGAAACTAAAACAAAAACAAATCACTACACCCTCCCGGGCATTCCTAACCAAAACTGTTAATGCCATCATCTTTGCTCCTCCTAACCAGCATTGCTAGGAAAAACAAACAAAAAAATGCTACGTCCAAATTAGTTAAAACCCCTAAATAGTACTCTTTACCTTCCACCGGCGCAGCACAATTCCTGATCCTAAAGCATTCAAAAGCCAAAACCACACCATGGCTACCATTTCACTTTTTGGCCAAAGCTGCTTTTGGCTCAGTTGTACCCTAATGTACGGTCTCTGCCCCCCCCATTAATGTGCTGTCTCTCTCTCTGCACTCCAATATGCTGCCTCTTTCCACAAACCTGTCAGCCACTCACAAGTGCCTTTAACGTGCTCATGTCATAGTTCATAACTGCCATTACCGGACAGGGCCAGAACCATGGAAAGTGATGCTCAGCAGTGTGATCACCAGCCAAAGAAGGAAGGATGAGAAGGCAGCTTAACTATTACTCCTGCTTCAGTCCACAAACAAAAGGTTATAATTAAAAACAAGCTTTTTTTACTGTTACAAGCCTAGTTTCTTTAAAAACATTTCATTAGTTTTCATCCAGTTGCTATAACTAAAATTAGCTATGAAACCTAATCTTTGTTCAGCTGTTAACAGATTACTTGTTAAAAAGTAATTAGCACAAATACATTGAAGAAATGCTTTTCAGTTTAAATAAATGTAGGAACAATTTTATCTCGTGTAATAATATTTGTGGTCTTTCAAGCACAAAAAAACCCACATTTCTCTTCACTTTTTTTGTGCATCAATAATCTTTTCAAATTGTGTAATTGTACTAATCCACTCCAGGGTGTGGGTCGGGCTGGGATTTAACCACACCTGGTGTGGTTGGTCACATTACTTGCATACACGTGTAAATCCAGCCCAACCCACACCCTGTCATGTATTATTGCTTAATTGTACTTTTGAACAAACATGTGTAATTAACCTAGTACTGTACATCATATATTACTTAGCAGTTCATAATGCAGAATGACTTACGATTATATTACAATTTTAGTAGACTTTCATGTCCCTGGATGGGGCAACTGTGGCCTCATTCACAATGTTAACTGACTAGTAATAATGATAATAGTAATGCATAATGCATAAGATTGGAGGGAGGAAGCTATAGAGGCAATGTGAGGGGGTGATTCTTCATGGAGAGGGTGGTGGAAGCCTGGAACAAACTACCAGAGGAGGTGGTGGGGGCTGAAACGGTGGATGGATTTAAGAGGACGTGGGACAGACATATGGAGTTGGTAAATGGAGGGGGGAGAGGGGAGGCCCATGGAAAAGGAGATGAGTAGGGGAAGGAAGGGGCAGATTCGATGGGCCGTTGGGGTCCTTTTCTGCCATCAGATTTCTATGACTCTATGATTCTATGATAATGCCTTTGGAGCCCACTAAATTTATTATGCATACCACATCATAAAACACCCCCTACATGGCCCTCATTCCTTCCTTAGTTACAAGGAAGTGTACAGATTCTTGCTCATGCTTCATACTGATTGCAGTGTCCTGATGTCGACACCTGGACACCAATAACTGATTTATTCCAGTGTCATTCCCCATCAGTATCTGGAAGTGGTCTGTGGCATAGAATTTCAAGGCACTCTGCACTTTTGTTCTAATAACAAGTGCATGGCTCCTTCTTGTCCTGGTCTACTATTGTGGCTCTAGTAGGGTATGTAATTTGTCAATGGTGGCCCTAGAAAGTCTAAAACTCACTCACAATTCCAGTACCACCCACCACAAAGGCAGACCACAAGCTCATCAAGTGTAAGCAATTTATTAAGGCAAAACATGAATACAGGCAGAATAAAAGTGCAGACCTCATAAAGTGCTGATGCACAAAACCCATGAACAACAGGCAAGGCCCCACAGACTTCAACCGGTTTCACCCTAAGGCTTCCTCAGGAAGTGTCCCACACTCATACATGCTCCTAGCAATTCTAAACCAACCATGACAGAAACGAACCTACCAAAGGAGGGGCAGCTGCTAGCTACAGTATCTAAAATGGAAACCTGCTGCTGAACTATTTAATTTTGGAGGTCTTAATAACTAGATTGACACAGTTACCTTTACATTCACCTTTGAAAGAAAAGCAGGAAAACAAGTAATTTTTTTCCATTTACTGCCCTCCCAAATGTACTGATATGAATCTTCCTTTCCAAGAGCAAGTTGTGTGGATTAATTTGAAGAGTAAAGAACACTGATACAGCACCAAGGATGATACATTTTTACAGATAAAATTATAATTGAAAGGCACATGCCTGTAGTTCTGTGGGGGAAGAGCTCCTCCCCCACATCCTACATAAGGCATCAGGCTCTGCCACTCTGCTTAGAGCGAGTTGCTCTCACTGTGCTTGCTCAGTGCTGCACGCTGGGGCTGGTTCTTCTCCCTCTGCCTCCTTTTTCCCCGTACCTCCTCTGTTTGGCTCGGCCCTTTCTCTGCTTTGTGCCCCCCTCCCGTTTTCCCATTCTTCCCCTGTTCTCCGCATTTCTGCTAGTTGTCCCCCTCCACCCCTCTCATTTACCTTCTGTGTTTTTTCTGAGGTTTTCTTTTGGCCCCATGCTGCGGCATCGCTCAGTTCGGCCAGCTGTCATTCATTTCACTGAGCTCTCTTTGCCACGACATTTAGCAATGCTCCTTTGCTGTGCTCGCTGCTGCCGATCCTGGCTCTCAACATTTTTTGCAGCTTTCTGCACAAGAGCATTCACCTGCGCTTCTGCTGGTGGCTGCATGCTGTCACCCTGCTCTCCAACCTCACCCCTCGCTTCAGTTTGCCGGGGCTGGCCATATAGGACTCTGCCTCAGTCACTACTGCTCTTCACTGATGGAGGCACCTGCAGCCTCCGGACATGCTGCAGTGCTTACCAAACAGCAGTTTGGGCATTCAGTTGGATCACCTATAGGATGCTCGCACCCTTCTCCAACAGCTGGGACTTGCTGGGTTCATTTGTGGCTTCCTACCACTCACTCAGTTCTTCCACTGCTCAAGACAGTCTTGCTTTCAGCACCCAGCTGACAACTTATGGTTTTAGTTTATGCTTGCATCAATCAGTACAGGATCCATTCACACTCTCAGTTGCTGCTAACGGTCAGCCATGGCATGGGTGCCATTTATGTCTCTGTTTCCTTTATTTCATGTTCTTTGAAGGGACCTGAGCCCCACATGTATGCCATTTGGGACTTATCTTCTCCTTTGTGACTTTTACCACTTGCTCTGCGTGATTCTTCCTCCTCGGTATGATGGCTATCTGACCAGGGCCAGACATTCATGGCACATTCCCCTATGTTACATCTATGCTGCTTCTTGCTGCTGTGTTTTGCTGACCTAAGTGCCTGCCCGACTATTGTTGTCCTGCTATGGGCCTATGTGCCAGTCCCCCCTTGCTCGGCATTTTGCTGCTTGCCTCCTTCCATCCTCTCGGCTTCAGCATTAGGATTCCTGCACCAGGCTGCCTCCATGGCAGTGCTTCCATCCTCCTAGCCTCTCTAGAGGCTAGCTTGCCTATCGCTCCCCCTCTGCCTGACCTACGTGGGGTCCTGCCATTCCCACCGGCCACACAGGTGCCTAGCCTGGCAAGCTTCCCTGCTCCTTTGCTGCCCAGCATAAGGGTTTCCAGTCTTGCTAGCCTTCATGGGGCCTAGCTTCCGCCCTCTACTCCTTCCACCAGCTGACCTACATTTGGTCCAGCTGCACATCATACCCCTCGTATGGGCCTAGCTTGCAATCAATTCCCTTGGATGCTTCCTGCTATCCTGCTTCAGTTTGTTTGGATCTACTACCACTCCCATTTCTTGCCAGGTTTTTCAGCCTAGTTATTCCATAGTGCCAGTCCCATCTCATGGCTTAAGCCTCAAACTTAACCTACTTCAGTGCCATTTGGCTTATTAACTGTGGTTCAAGTTGCCAGCTCATCCGACTTTGTCTCTCACTGCATTCTGCCATTCTCGATCATCAGGAATACATTTCCACAGGACCACCACTGCTTTCATTCAGAGCCTGGGGGTTTGCCTATTATTGCTGCCCTGTTCTGTGCATCTATGTGCAGGTACCCTTATTGACACTTGTTCCCGACCTATGTGCAGGTCAACGCTTATCTATGAACTCATTGTTCCTTGCTTACATAACTCATTGCTTCATGCCTCCTGCTCTCCTGGCTTCAGTGTCTGTGATTCTGCTAACTCTGGAATGCATTCAACCTTACAAGGTCTGGATCACATCACCTATTTCGATTTCAGCACATCAATGCTCATTCAGCTGCTCACTTGCGTTTGCTCTCCTACCCTACACCTGATTCACCCCATATTGGGGCCTGAAGGTTGAACTATTTCTACTCCACACCTGCCTCACCCAACATCGGGGCCTGGAGGTTCGAATAATTCTACTCTTCACCTGCCTCACCCAGCATTGGGGCCTGGAGGTTTGCATATTTCTACTCTTCTCCTTCCTTGCCCTTCACCAGGTCATGGAGGTTCTGTTATGTCCACTCTCCACCTATCTTGCCCAGCATCGAGGTCTGGAGGTTCCACTAATTCTACCCTGCACCTGCCTCACCCTGCTTGGGGCATGGAGGTTTGTTCCTTCCCACTACCTGCTCACCGGATGGGTTGGAGGTTTTCCATGCTTTCTGGCCTACTGTCTACTTACTGCTTTGCCCACTCCTGACCAGGGGTTCATTGCTCCTCCTTTTTCGGCTTTACAGCTTGCATTCAGCTTACTCGCCTTCGAGACTTTAACCTTCCATGAATCTGCATATCTTAACTCGGACCAACCCTTCAAGATCGATTCTGCACTCACCTGCATTCACATTACCTTCTATCAATAATTTACTTTGGACATCACCATAGCCAATGATGAATTGCTCAGGATCTGGTACCGTCTGCTTTGCTAGCCATTCCACGTCAACTGGATTACATTGCTCTTACCGACCTAATGGTCTTCCTCTATTGGGGTTTCAGACTAGCGATAAAATATATATATATTGCTCACTTAGGATTACTCACCTTTTGTATGCCCAGAAGGGTGGGCAGGTCAGTAGCCATGGGTCCTCAGAGGTTTCCCCCCAAGGGGGGTTTTCCTCTCCTGCATGCTACTGGCCACACTCTCCAGAGCTGGAGAAGATAATCATACTTGCAATCATTATTCCTTTTTGGAGGTCTCATCCCACCTGACTAAGCATCCTTCCTATGGTGGGATACAGAGGAAGGCCAAAACATCAGTCATAACAAGTTACTCATCAGTTCAAACATCTAAGCACCATGCATATGCTATCCAGTTCACATGTACTGCAGTCGCTGACTTGGTCATGTCTGTGCTGAAGTATCTAAGCACTAATCATTTCACACAACTAATACCTTGTAGGCATTGTCCTATTTACTGGTTTGGCCTGTATACAAGCACAACCTACATCATTCAGCTACAGTACATAGCACAAGCACTGAGCTATGAACCACACAGAATTGAAAGGCACATGCCTGTAGTTCTGTGGGGGAAGAGCTCCTCCCCCACATCCTACATAAGGCATCAGGCTCTGCTGCTCTGCTTAGGGCGAGTCGCACTCACCCTCCATCCTCCCTTGACACTTCCTCCGTCTCCGGCATTCTTATCCCACTGGGGGGGTCTCATCCTACTCAACTAAGCATCCTTCCTATGGTGGGATACAGAGAAAGGCCAAAGCATCTATCATCAATCATCTAAGCACCATGCATATACTATCCAGTTCACATGTACTATAATTACTGACTTGCTCATGTATATGCTGAAGTATCTAAGCACTAATCATTTCATACAACTAATACCTTGTAGGGATTGTCCAACTTACTGGTCTGGCCTGTATACAAGCACAATCTACATCATTCAGTTACAGTACGTAGCACAAGCACTGAGCTATGGACCACACAGAATGTAATATAACATAAAGATAAACATTTATACAACACCAGTTGTGATAGATTGTACCTGATAAATTTATCATGCTATCTAACCTCTAGATAAACATTTATCTAGGATTAGATGTGTCACAACCACTTTTATTGACTTTGCACAGAACAGGACCAATGAAAGAACATCTATCACTATGTTGATGATGTTCTAACTTGCCTGTGACATCATAACAGGTCTTGTAACACTGAAGTCAGCATTTCAAATCAGTTCAAGTCATAGAAAAACAGTAAAATCTTCTCATAAAATGCTGATTTATTATTAAGCAATAAGGCATAACCAGTTGTTAGATTAACAGTCTGTTAATCACCCTTGGGGTGTGATGTGGTACGAGGTGCAGCCAAATGCCATGTTGACCCTAGGGAGTGATTAACTGATTGTTGTCAATCTAACTCCTGGGAGTGACTTATTGCTATTATAAAAAACTAATTCCAAAAGAAAAGTGTTAGCAGTGTACCTTTTGAATGTTTTCCTCATTGAGAGAGAGAGAGAGAGATTTTTAATAAAATAGTCCAACCACCTGCAGTTTAAGAATGCTGGTTCAGACTCAGAATACCTCATTCCAGTCATTCAGCAGTGCTAGAGAATGGAATGCTGACAGGAAGAATTCATATGCCATGATGATCAGGCTGTACATGACAGTGTAATGTGAGGCTCTCGGAATGCTGACAGCCTATCAAATTATATCATTTCTGAGACCCTTTTTATAATAACTGTTAAACTGATGTTGTATAAATTGAATACACAATGTCTTGACTAAAATGCACAATTTATCTTCACTTGTGATGGGACAAGACTTTCATAACTTATTCATGGCTTCAACATTCATGAGTTTTGGTCATGTTCACTTTTACTTAGAGATAAATTGCATATTTTGAAGCAGGCCATTATGTATTCAACCAAGATGCAAAAAGGGTCCGCACGTCAAGGCCAAAAAATGACTCTCAGTCAGAAATCAGCTGCAAACTTACAATTTATTTTGTGCTTCACAAAAAAGCCACCTTGCACTTTGCAAAAATAACAGAAGCAACTGTGGTGGCAGTTCAAACCAGCAGCTCCCCCCCACCCTGATGAAAGCCTAATGGTTGACGCGTAAGGACTACTGTTTGGAATTGCAAAATGCAAAATAAATGGTAAGTTTGCAGCAGATTTCTGACTGAGAGTCATTTGGCCTTGGAGTGCAGTCTCTCTTTTCACCTAGGTTGTGTCCTGTGAGGGTTAGCCGCCTTGGGACCACAGCCCTCCTGCTTTTGCATCGAGCACAAGCTAATCTTTGTTTTTGCCAGGCCATTATGTATTTCCTATTTACCTGATATGTCACAATGATTATCTTAAGCTAAAGGACCAATAAGAGAGTTGCTTTTCTAATGCTGATGACATCACAATAGCCTTGTCCTGACCTAAGCCTAGCTGCAGAATTCAAACAGGAAGTTAAATATTCATGTAAACCATTGATTTAGAAGGCATACATTTTTTAAAATCATGTTGTATAACTCTAATAAACAATATCTGGACTCAAAATATGGAATGTTCAAGTTCAAGTTTATTTTACCGGGAAAAGACTCCATTGAGCAAGCTCATTTTCAAGGTGGTCCTGGGTAGGACAGCATACAGAACAGGTAAATACAACTGAAAAAGGAAAATACAAAAGAGCTGAAGAGCAAAGAGGTATAGTTGCAGTGCCATAGTTGATGAACAATATATCCAAGGCCCCTACTTTTCTGTGGCACATTTAGACCAAATTCTGCAGCAAGACTACCATTTGCCGCAGAACTTCTGTGGCAGTGGTTTGTAATTTCTTCGGAAGTTCTGCGGCACTAACGAACTACCACATGACAGTCAGCTTGTCATCATGACTTCACTTTCATGGCAGTGGTTATAGCAATCAGGATGGGAGAAAGCACAGCAGCACTAGTTCAAACAATAACAGACTTATAGAAATAATGTTATGCCTAAAAAAAAAGCAAAAAGCAATATCTATCCCTTAAGGTACTGGCCTTTTGCATAAATGAAATGCACAAAGGAGACCTTATGTGATAAATAAGGTATTTCTGTACTCAAGTTGTCTACACCACTCATGAGGTCCCCACTGTGTATCACTTATATATTTATATGCAGTCTGTGACATACATACAAATACGTGTGGGTGCATATAGAGAGAGAGAGAGAGATATCATGTGGGGGTGTGTGTATATGTATATATATTTATTTTTATTTATTTATTAAATTCTCGGATTACAAATACCTTTGAGCAGAAACTGCTCGTTTACAAAGGTTCCACGTCAAAGGATGAGGGTCAACATACATACAGAGGTAGTAAAAGAATGCACAATAAACAACCAAAACAACTGAAAGAAAAAATAAAGATACTCAGTTATAACATACTTTGAGATAATATTCATATAACGAGCAGCTTAAGTAGGCAGCTGGCTGCGGTAACAATAAGAGATAGAGGGCACCATAGGCAGTTAGTATTGCAGGAGTGCGACCGGGATAGGAAGTTGGTAGGCTAATGAGCCACTGTCCAATGGTGGTGGAAAATGTCTTGTACCAGTGGAGATGCGAAGCAGGAAAGGAGTCACAAGGAAGGCCCAGTGCCAGAGAGAATGAGACTGGGAAAGGGCGGGCTGTGAGACATGAGTGAGCTGGGAAGTATTTAGAGAGATCTCTGTTCAGAGAAGCAGTCACATTGAGTGGTAGAGGTGAGGTAAAGTTTGAGATTCCTTTTGAAGGGTCCAAGTGTAGTAGAGAAAAGTGCTTCTTTATTGAGGGAATTGAACCATTGAGCGGCTCTATAGATAAAGGACCGCTGACACATGGAGGTACGACATCCAGGAACCTGAAAGGGTAGAGATTAGGCACCACGTGTTTGTTGAGTGCCACTATAGGAAGTAAGGAGTGAGCTAACACCAGGTGGCATGAGACCGAGGAGAATCTTTTTGGTAAGTAAGCAGGTCTGGTATTGTATTCTGCTGAGTAGGGGTAGCCAGCTGGCCTGTACATAGAGGTTACAGGTGTGAGCTGTCAGGCCACACCCGTTAGTAGTCTACAGGCTTTGTTGAGAGAAACTGAGATCCTGCAGAGGGCACTTGTTGAGGCAGAGCCATAGATGGCAAGGTCATAGTCAATGATAGGAGGTGACAGAGCTGTGGATGGCTGTTTAAGGGCACATCCATGAGCATGTGCAGGCTTGTGTTTGTGTAGTAGTCCAATCCGTATATTGGCAGTCTTGGCAATAGTGTCAATATGCTGAGTGTAGGAGAGGGTACTATCCAGGTTAATACCAAGGTACTTGAACTCCTTGACATATTCGAGTGGGTTCCCAGCGTGGTTCTTGATGGTGAGGGACAGAGAGTTGTGTCTGCTCCGTCGGTTACAGAAGGGCATGGCTTTAGTCTTCCTGTGGTTCAGGACAAGTTTATGAGAAATGAACCAGTCTTCGACGTGCTTGAAGTCGAGCTGCAGCTGGGATTCCTGGACTATAATGTCATGGTGGCTGGAAAACAGGACTGCATCGTCTGCGTATAGTAATATTTTTTGGTGGCAGGCACTGGGGAGATTGTTGATGAAGAGGGAGAAGAGTAGAGGGCCCAGAACAGACTCCCGGGGGACTCTGGAGTGAACCAGTTTCTCACCCAAAGAGATCCCTGCAATCCTTACATGTTGTATCCGATTATCATGGTAGCTGGTGACCCGTGGAAGGGCATCACTGGAGATCCCAATGGAGGACAGTTGCTTGAGCAGCAGGGGGTGGTTAACTGTGTCAAATGCCTTGGTAAGGTCTATAAATACTGCTCCTTCACAATTCCCTTTGTAAGCATGGCATGGATGAAGGTTGTAAATTCCAGTAGTGCAGTGGTCGTGCTGTGCCCTTTTCTGAAGCCATGCTGCTCTGGGCACTGTACATTGTACTTATCCAGGAATTCAACTAGTTGGTCTGACACTATTTGCTCCAGCACTTTAGATAGTTGGGGGGAGGAGTGAGATAGGTCTGTAATTGGTGTGGAGTGTCCTATCTCTGCTTTTGTGAACTGGTGTGACAGTGGCTTTCTTCCAGAGAGAGGGGAAATGGCCCAATCTAAGCGAGAGATTGAAGATCTTTGTAAGTGGTTCTAAGATTTCATCGAGGACTTGTGCCAGCAGTTTCAGGTCAAGGAGGTCATCACTGTATCCTTGTTTGCCAATGGCCTTTTGAATGTATTTCTAGCTGCTTGTGGTGGGACCTCCTTAAAAAAACTTTGGGGTTGTAATGCTCTAGTTGGGGGTAACGGAAGCGCTGGAGGAGGTCGTCGAAAATATTTGGTGGAAGGACACTGTCCAGGTTTGTAAATGCATTATTAAAAGTGCTGGTGATGGTACCTAGGTCGAGTGTAGGAGTGTCATGAAGGTTGAGTATAGTGGGTGGTGCTTTAGGATCCTTGCCTGTGAGTTCTTTCATGTTGTTCCAGAATTTTTTTCCCTGGCCCCAAGAGTTGGTCAGAGCCTTTTTGTAATAGCTGCATTTAGCATTCCGTATTTTTCAAGTGCAATCATTTCTGGCTGCTTTGTATAATTGTATGTTTACTTGCATCAGAGTTGCACGAGCATAATGCCAGAGGTGGTCTCTGTGCTTGAGTAGAGTTAAAAGGTCAGTAGTAACCCAGGGGTTGGTCTGTCCTTTGACCTTCATCTTTTTCACTGGTGCATAGATGTCACTAGCTTTGTTGAAACGTTTGATAAATAGGTCCAGAGCTTTGTTGGTGTCACTGAGGGAGTCAAGCACTGCCCAGTTCAGCCTGGTTAGATGGGATTTTAACAGCTGGAGGTGCCCTTGTTTGATAACCCTAGCATAGATAAGCTTGGGAGGGCTTGTGATATTTGTTTGACCAGGAGCAGATGACAGGCGAGTGGTCACTTATTGTATCCGAGAGTACAGAAACATTGGAGATGCATTCAGGGCGGTTAGATAGAATCCAGTCTAGAAGTGTAAGGGAGCCTGTCCTATAGTTACACCTAGTGGGGGCATTGACCAGTTGAGTGAGGTGATGCACCGCGGCTGCATCATTATAGGTAGCGGCCTCAGTGGAGAGCCAGTTAATGTTAAAATCACCCATGATTATGGTTTCAGAATTATGTTGCTGGACCCTTAGATATTCCATGATGCTATGGAAGCCAGCGGCCTGGTTTCTATATTATATATATGTCATATATATATAATGAAATTGTATCCTCATTCATACCGGTCCCTTTGGAAATGGAATAAACAGAATAACAGAGATATTGCAAAACTCATTTTTCGTGCCAACCTGTTTCACCTAACACACTACATAACACCATCAGGCCATGACATGCATGTGAACCCATTGTGAGATAAAGCTCTCCAGCCCATCACAATGTGTCCCCTGTGTGACAGAATACTGCGCCATACATTCCCAGGCTCAGAGCAGTGATGTGTTCCCTCAATCCTTGTGCTGCCCAGCCAGCTCGCAGAGCACACCACTGAACCAGCATGGGAACACAACATGCTACCCTCTGGCTCAGCAGCTAGCCCTGCACATATTTCTCCATAACTTTTAGCTGATTCTATCAACCAGTGACAATGTGTAATCAATAACCCTGGCAAAAATTTGTACAGTGTAATTATTTGTTTAACAGGACTATTCTTTCAACAGGTCTGCACATTATTATATTTCACTTTTCTGGGCATAATTACTTTATTTTTTTTTAAATGACAGGTTGGCTGGCCTGGTGGCATTGAGGGTTGAGGCGTTGGACACCACACCTCGCGCTGCGCCGGCAACCCGGGTTTGGGAACTGACTCAGGTTGCCAGGGATCGGTGGGGTGAAGGAAGGATTGAGCATCCCAATGGATGCTCTCCTCCTTCAGAGGTGGGATACCGGGGGTGCTTCATGCACCTGACACTCCTGAAGCCAGTGAAAGCACAGACTTTCAAGGCACTGGTGGCTCTGCCTTGTGGAGTCGGGGAGGAGGGTCGCTGTTAGGCGCTTGATAGATGGCATGCATCAACATGTCACCTAGTCTGGATGTATGTCCTTCATGCTGGCATCCCAGGATTTGGGAGAAAAATTGGGGAAAAATGTGAAACACCCTGGCCCTACAAGCAATACGAAACTGGGGATGTGATGCCTTGGGGGATCGCCCTGGCAGACAGAGTAGGAGGAGGTATGAGGCCTCCTATGAAAGCCGTGGGAGTTGGGCAAGTAAAAAAAAAATTACTGGTTAATTCATTTTACCAGTTATTCATTTCAGATGGCATCTCTATACTTTAAAGGCAAAAATAAGTTTGTATAAAGTAAGGTGTAGACTTAACAGGTCTATGCTACTGTCAAGGTTTTAAGTTGGCCCTAGTGTAATAACACAAGACTGAAAACTGTATTTGGCTGTAGTACAGGTTGACCAAATATCACTGTGCCTGATGTTCTGTGCCACTGCCTGGTAGGTAAGTGACTATTAATTTCTGTGGCAGAATGCAGCCATTTCATTAGCTATTGTATGATATATGATGTTACAGCATTAATAACATCACATTCCAAGCATAGAGGGGTTTTTGATATAAAAAGAGGGGAAGGGAACCAGGTTCTATGGATAAATGGAAATATTAATAATCACCAAGAACAGTGAATTCTGTGGCACTGCAGAAGTTCTACAGTAGGTTGCACCTTCTCCTCAAAATTCTGGGGCCTTGTATATACCATGTCGGTATTACCAGATTATGATGAATACCATAATGAGAATATAAGTTTAGTACAGAACTGAATAATCAAAATAGAAAAAAAAAGAATTTCAACATAGAACAGGTGGATATTCAAGACTGTAATTAACAGATACATCCGTGTTCATGCATTATTATAACTACAGGAACATCTCACTTCACATTCCATTTCCAGCAATGATTTAAAGACACCTAAGCTTACTAAGCTGGAAAGTTTCAGTGAATTTTGAAGTTTATTCCAAGTTCTAGGGATGATGCCACTGATGGCTGACTTTCCATAAAGAGTGATGAACCTAGGAGTTTCTAGTAACACATAAGAATTCCTTTTCAATGAGTAATTACTATGTAAATAAGAAAAGAGCTCTGTGATATACTACTGCATTATATCTCATACCCTTTATAGTACTCCACAATCAAAACCAGTGGGTATTCCTTGTCCATCCTATAGGTTGATGCATGATCCAATCAAAATCAGACTTTACGAGGACATCCCCCTTGTCTCATCTGAGCATCCCCAGTTTACTTTGTGCATCAAGATAGGCTGGTCACGTCCCACAGCTGCTCCCAACAACACTTATATCTTCTACAAGGTACACTTTTTTTTAAAACTTTCTAACAATTTTGCAAAGCAGCCTGGTAGCCAGCAATTAGAACTAACTGCATGCATTACAAGATAGACAGAATGCAGCATCTGTATTTGCTTCAGGTATTTTTTGTATATAAACAGTAAGGAAGTGAGCAAATAAGGCAGCACATGGGACAGGACTCCCTACTGTAGTGGGTTCTGAACCCCAATTCTCCCATTTCATTTCAGGCACCTATTACAGACCTCAGGGGCACCCTATAATTTACTTCTAGGCAACCTCTGGGCTTGAGTCCCTCCTTCAGTGACCTCTGCTTAGGAATTGAGTGCTGCTCCAGCCACAGAGCTTATTTTGGCTGAGGTCCCTCCTGCAGCGACCTCACCAGGGACGCCACACAAATAACCCCTGATCCAAACTCCAGACCCTAGGAAAGCTAATCACAGGATGAAGACCTCCCTTAGCTCCTCAGCCAAGCGCTGGAAATGTACAGTAAACAAAAAACACTGCAACAGGATGTTCAGCTACCTGGGGGGCTGTTTCCTCCATCTCTGGCAGACTCCATCACAGCAGTGGAGCAGAACTGATGAAAAGATCCTCCGACATTTGCCCCTCGGTCCGAGGAAAAACTGTGCCCCATTAAGCCATTTTACAACCGTCTTTTTCTCATTGGGCAATATATAAACCTGTACTCCACCTATCAAGACAATTGGCAGTCATGATCTGTCCCCTTGATCTCTCCTGGCAAGCCCCATGATGCTCTGTGGTTCCTACGAGGCTGGTTACCACAATGGACTGGGAGCACTTGCAGATCCTATGCGTAATCCTGAGAGATAATGGCGCCATCTTGTATGGGTCCCACATAGACTATACAGTGCTCCCAAATCCTGCTGATTCCTGTGACAACTGGCTGCCGCCACATTGCCTGGGACCACACTATTCAAGTTCATCAGGCAGTCATTCCCCTTAAAGGGATAAAGTGCAAATATGCCACATTGAAGCAAAACTGCTGCAGTTGCTTTGAAATATGTGGCAATCCAGTACAAAGAGCCCATATCTGATAGAATTCTTTCTCCCACCCAACAGAATCAACTGTAAGGCCAGCATCACGAGGAAGCTCAAAGAATGCAGACTTCTTTTTCCAGCAGTTGATGAGGAGGACACAACTTGCACTGTATACACCCCTACACCCAATGGAGGCTCCGGGGGGGGGGTAGAAGAAGGGGGATTGGACACTGAATCCCTGCCACCACCAATGGCACTAATAGCACTGGATGCAAGCCAGGCTCAGCTGCTGTTCCAACTCCTGGAATCCCTGAAGGCAGGCAACCCCATTTCAGTGCCACATGCACCTAAAGACCCGGGGGATGATTCCACCAGGACGTGCCCCAGACTAGAGACAGATAGCACCATGACCGAAACACCAAGGGATCCAGAGGAGGGAGCTGTGGACAAGTCCAACAGGATGTGTCATGGCGATAACATTGACGAGCTCATAACAATGATCAGATCAGTGCTTAAAATAGCACAGCAACCCGAACGACCATCCACATCCGAGGACGCCCTACTATCCACGGGCAAACTGGAGGAGAAAGTACACTTCCCAACCTGTAAAACCATCAAGACCCTCCTTAACAAGGAGTATGACATGCCCGACCCCACCAGGCTACCCGAATGGAGCATGGTGAATAAATGGTACCCCCTGTCCCAGACAAGGGGTGAACACTGGGGAAAATCACCCAAAGTCTACCAGCCCATCTCTGAACTCTCTAAATGCATGACTATACCGATCAAGAGTGCAGTGGCCCTTAAAGACCCTGTGGAAAAAAAAAATCAAAAGACCCCCTCAGAAAAATACATGAGATCTCAGGCATGTTACAGTCAGTAGACACAGCCATGTGGTTCACATGCAGAGCACTCCACAGGTGGCTGGACATTCTCACTGAAAAAATACTAGAGGATTCCCCCCCCCAGGCTGATGCAACAGAGTGTGCAATACAAGCAGTGAAGTATATAATGGATGCCTCCTTGGATATCCCCAGATTTGGATCCTGAACAATGGTCCTACTGTAGCAAACAGAGCCAGGAGGGCATTGTGCCTTCAGCTATGGCAAGCAGACAATGAATCAAAGAATGCCCTAATGAAACTCCCATTCAAAGAGGGATACTGTTTGGAGATGGCTTAACACCATATCTCATAAACTGGGGGGCAAGTGCAGGGAGATAAGGTTGTCTACTTGACCTTGGGCAGGTCCTTTTGCCCCCAAAGTAAATTTTCAAACCAAAATTGCAGACCTACAACCTTCAGGGATCCAAACAGTGGAACCAGAGGCCCAAATTTCAACATAGGTCTTACGGCAACAAATCAAGGAACAACACAGATGGACAGTATGGCAATGGGGGTTGCAAGCCAAATTTCAATTCCCAAGGGAACAAAAAAATGAAGGCATGCAGGCCCAGACAAACCCACCATTGGCAGGGGTCTGTACAACAATGGGCCCAGACATTGTCGGACAAATGGGTACTGGAAGTGGTAACCAGGGGTTATGCAATCGAATTCAACAGCAAGCCAACTCAACGTAGACCTTTTGTCTCCCCCCTACTGAAGTGCCCAAAGAAAGCCCAAGCAATAAACGAGGCACTACATGATCTATTGCCAAATGGGGCTATCATGCCAATCTCTACAGAGGACAAAGACACCAGGGTCTACTCCTTATTCTTTGTCATCCCGAAGAAAACAGGGGGAATGGGGCCCATACTAGACCTCAAATATGCAAACAAATTTGTAACATACAAGAAGTTCAAGATGGAAACACTACAGTCCACCTTGTTGGCCATATAACCAGTGGACTACTTGACCTCAATAGATCTGAAGGATGCCTACCTCCACATTCCAATCCAGAAATCACATCACAGGTACCTCAGGTTCAACATACAGGGGGAATATTATCAATACACCTGCCTGCCATTTGGCCTGGCATCAGCACCCTGTGTGTTCACCAAGACTCTAGTGGTCTTAGCTGCACACCTGAGGAAGCAAGGTGTGCATGTCATTCCTTATCTGGGTGACTGGCTAATAAGGGCAAGAACAGCAGAACAGGCACAATACAGCACCTCCCTAGCCATAAATTATCTCCAACAATACAGTTGGATAATCAACACAGCGAAGAGCCAGTTAACCCCCTCACAAGCCCTCTCACACTTAGGCATAGTAATTGACACACAGCACAACAGGGTGACCCCAACAAAGGAGAAAGTACGCAACATTCACATACTGGTGACCAGCCTCATCAGTAGACCCAACAGAACAGTATGAGATTACCTCCAGGTGCTGGGGGTCATGGCAGCACTAATAGACATGATGCCGTGGGCCAGGCTGCACATGTAAATCCTACAGAGATACCTAATAGAGTCATGGGACCAGATTGCACAAAACTTCAGATTCCGAACAGCGCCCCCCGCATGGACACTCTCCAGATTCATATGGTGGGCTTTGAAAAATAAATACTGTAAGGATGCCCACTGGCTCAAACTCCCACAGAAGTGTTCACCAAGGACACAAGCTTGTCCAGCTGGGGTGCAACCTACATGAACCAAATCACACAGGGACTGTGGACTCCGAGCGAGTCCACTCTTCCAGTAAATGTTCTGGAAATGACAGCTGTACGACTAGCCCTGATTTTCTTTGCGCCTCTCATCACCAACAAAGCAGTCCTGGTGAGGTGCGACAACCAGGTAACAGTGGTATGACGTGAAGCAAGTCCATGATAAAAGAATCACTCCATCTTCTACTCTGGGCAGAGCAACACCTGCAGTCACTCACAGCAATCTATCTGGCAGGTACATCCAATGCGGAGGTGGACTGGCTGAGCAGAGTCACCATCAACTGGTCAGAGTGGAGACTCAACGAAATAATTTTTCAAACACTTCAAAAGAGATGAGGGCCAGAAGCTGATCTGCCCTGTTAGCCTGAATATCTTCAAGGCTCTCTACGATTGCTACATGAAAGCACCTTCCAAATGTTTTCCTCACCGCTAGCCCACTAATTCCACAACTCCCCCTCTCCATCCTGACACTCGCTATGTTTCTACCCTGGCTCTCACTCTTTCCCTATTAACTCTTCCTGTTGCACACACCCTTTCCTCTCCGCTCCAGCCTGGCTAAAGTCCCACCCCATCCGTAGTAGTGTCCCAATTATCTACCCCTCCTCCATCATTATCATAATAAACAATTACATGACAGCCATTGTCACTTCCTGTGGTTTTAGCCCAATTTTTCCCCCAGTCATCAGTAATATATCCCTCCTCTTCTTAACCTCTCTAACCTGCCACCCCATACACGGCCTCTTTCCCCTATATGTTTAGTTGCCGGCTGCCTCACTCAAAAGATCTCTGCTTATAACCCCTGTATGCCTATGGTTGATTGTACATCTGCTGACTTCTTCAATTGTAAAATAATGTTTTTTTTTTATTTATTTCAACCTTGTACTGTACTGTATACACTGTATATACTTTTTCTTCCTTGTATATTATTGCTTTTTGTATACCTGCTTCTCTACTGTACTTTGATGTATTCAAGACCAGGTCCACCTTGCAAATGAGCCTTACTCAATGGTGCCAGCCTGGATAAGTAAAGATTTTGATTGATTGATTGATTGACTGCAAGTAGGCCTAATGGCATCACAGCAGAATGCTCAGTTACCCAATTACCACTCCATATACTCAGGCCCCAGAGCACTGGAAGTGGACACAATCTCAGCACCATGAGAATTCAAGAGGGCTTATATATTTCCATCCATTGCCATGATAGGCACAATTCTCCACAAGGTACAATGCACAGGGGCATCAGTAGTGCTTGTGGCCCCGACCTGGCCCAGGAGACCATGGTACTCATTAATTCAAGTAATGGCTGTGGGTCCACTGATGGACCTGCCCCACTGGCTGGACCTCCTGAACCAAGGCCCAATCCTACACCCAAATCCTGCGAGCCTCAGTCTGACGGTCTGGTTACTGAAAGGAACAGACTGTTAACACTAGGTGATCACACCCAGATAGTGGACTGACTGTTGCAGCCTCGGAGACAATCTACCAACACAACTTATCAAAGACAATGGCAAATTTTTCACAAATGGTGCAGAGAGAAGGGCACATCACCTTCAGTGGCAGGATTACCACAGATTCTGGACTTCCTCAATGAAGGGGCGAATAAGGGCCTGAGCTCGACATCACTCAGAGTTCAGGTTTCAGCAATTTTCTCCATAAGGGATCCTCTACCAGGGGTAGGTCAGATAGGTTCCCATTCAGACACAGTCAGGCTACTTAAGGCAGTCACCTTAGCATCACCAAGAGTCAGACCAAGGTGCGCACCTTGGCAGCCAAATACAGTGCTAGATGCACTACAGACTACCACCTTTCAACAAGACACACTTCACTAGTGTACTCTAAAAACAGTCTTTCTGACGGCAATCTGGTCCACAGAAGGATAGGGGAAATACAAGCTCTATCATGCAGGGAACTTTTCACAACCTTTCACAGTAGTAGGGTCATACTCAGAACAGTCCCCTCATTCCTCTCTCAAGTGGCCACTCCATATCATATGGATCAGGAAATCCTACTGCCATTCATAAGTCAGACCAGACATCAGACACAGGAGTTCCATCATCTGGACGTAGGCTATCAGCTGAGGAAGTATCTCAGTATGACTAGCAGCATACACAAGAGAGATAGGCTCTTCATTCTGACCACAGGACAGAGGGTAGGGCAGGCAGCCTCAAGGGACACCATTGCTAGATGGATTAGACAAACCATTACCAAGGCTTACAGAGTGGCAGGTCAAGCGCCACCAGAGGGGATCACGGCACACTCTACCAGGGCAGTAGCAATGTCCTGGGCAGAGAGGGGAGATATCAGTACCAGACATTTGCTCAGCAGCAGCATGGTCATCTGTTCATATATGTATCAAGCATTATCGGATAGACATGGAATCTGCCGAAAGGACTGCATTTGCTAGAGCGGTACTAAAGGTGGGAACTCAGACTACCTAGTAACTACCTGATCTGCCTTTTCTCACCCACCCAAGAATAATTATTTCTATGACTGCACTGCTACTAAGGTCCCACTGGTTTTGACTACAGAGTACTATAAAGGGTATGAGATATAATGATATTTACTCACCTGGTAAAGGTGATTATTTGAGTACCCTTTATAGTATTCTGCAGCCCCACCCAGGATGGCAGACATACTTGGTTACTGAATGTAATGGGTTTTACAAGATATGAGCGCAAGGATTGCACTTAAAAAAAAAGAGGAAAGAAAGAAAAAGGAGGACTGGCATATAGGTGTTTCAAGTCTGTTTTTCCCTATGAAGCAATAAAGAGTAATGAATAATGAACGGTGTCTGGAAAGATGTTCCATTATAACCTACAGCATAGTAAAGGCTACCAGGTACTACTCAGACTCAATTACAAAACATGGGGATCAATCAATCAAAAACTGGATTGTTAGTAAGAGACCTGAGGTCATTGCTAATTTACAAGTGTTCTCCAAGTGTATCACTGATCACTAGCTTGCTGTGTATACTAGATTATAATGCAGCTAAGTGTCTTCACAATGCCCCAGGTGTGGATTAAATGCCTATAACCCCATACTCTGTTGTGGGTTATTGATAACCTATAACAAGGGTTGAGAAAAGGAGGGCAGCTCATTGGCCAAAGAGCATCACCTGATCATGGATTAAATTCACTATTTAATCCACAGTTGGGTGAGATGCCTGGCAAGGAAGATCCATGGGCAGAGCGGAGCTTGTTATGTGTGGGAGAATTCAGCACTGACAGGCAGCCATTTAAACATTCAGATAAGCGAGAGACAACTGCAGTGGTCAGTTGGTGGCTGCCTGTCAGTGCTGTAGCCATGTCCTGTGTTGGTCATCATGGATAATAGGGACTTCTAAGGTGAACATCCCTCCATCCCACATCAAACTCAGAGCACAGATGTGTATGTTGCGCTTCACTTTTGTGCCTCCCCCAGACACACACAGAGCGAGCCTTGGACTGCACTGTTGAGAGGGAGAGACAGAGACACAGGGACAGGTAGCAAAGAGCTGTACCCCATGTCCCACATGAAGCCCAAAGCAAGGCATAGTTGTGCCTACTCCCCACCCCCCCGACATAGTGACCAGGGAAACTGTAGTGTTTGTCTTGCTCCCTCTGTTGATGAACATCCATAAACAGTGAGTGGCACACACTGTTTGCTTACAATCTGCTTTGTGTTTTTGACTGGCAGTATGGAGCCTTGAGGGTCAGGTGATAGTTCAGCTGAGAGAGAGTGTGACAGTGAGAATGGGAGCTGTAATTAGCTAATACTGCAGTGGACGTGGGTCATAATGGTGCATGAAAAATAGCACAGCAAAATGATGCCGCAGTCAAAACAGCGAATGTAAAAATCAGATGGTGAAAACACTGACAGAAACAACAACAGTGCACACCAGACAAAGAAATGGGAAACATTCCCATTTCTTTGTTTTTCCCTGCACCCTCACCTGATGTGAGGGGGCTACATCCTCCAAACCCACCTGAACTAAATTGACTAACTCCAAGGGGGGTGTGGACCGAGGGGAAAAGAGGAAACTCAGGAGTGGGGGAAGTTATTTATTTATTTATTTTAAACATTTTGGGAGACAGAAAATCAAACCCCAATCCCTGGGTGTCCACTGTGCCAGGTGCTTGTGCCTTAGTCACTCCACCATGAGAGCAACTCAACCAGGCACAGCACCTGTGGTCTCTTTAGCCATTCTTCCAGTTCCTAGTGAGTGACAGGGGTAGCAGTAGTTTTTCTACTGCTATTATGCCCCTGTCGCTGTAATTCATTCCACGCTTTAGACTAAGTGGTTATCCTTGCACTGTTTTGGCAGCACTATAATAACCCGGTACCACTGCAGTGTGCTCTCCCTTTTTGCAGCTGTCTGTTTTTGAGGAGAGGCAGGCAGAGCACAGGTCTCCCCCCCTCCACCTAACCAACACCTAGACCAGGTGTGTGTCTGTGTGATGGGGAACTGAGCTGTCTATGTCTTTATCTGTGTGTTATTGGCAGCTGTGGGAGAGAGAGTGAGCGAGAGAGAGAGGGATAATGGCTGTCATGTCCCTCTTCACAGCCCTGGTCCCCCATCATGCTGCTTGAAGCCAATAAGAAATATGCAGAGAGAGGGAGCACCACAAGCAGTTCACCCTGGTCCTGTCACCAGACTGCAGTTGTTATGCAGCCCAAGTACTGGGGTGAGAGCAGCTGGAGAGCACCATGAGGTAACTTTAGTAACAGCTTTCTCTCTTTCTCTCTGTTGGTGCTCGCTCATCCTCCCCCCCACCAAACTAGCAGCAAGAGAAAGGGACAGACACAAGCAGTGAGTTGTGCAGTGCACTATGGGCACAGGGTGAGAGAGAGAGAGAGAGAGTGAAAGAGTGAGAGGCACACAGTGGAGTGAGGTGCAGTAAAGTAAGAGCCGCTGGGCTGTACATGTCAGTTTCATTTGGCTGCTCTGTATTAGCTGAGAGAAAGAGATCGAGAGAGAGAATGAAAAGTTGTTGGCACCCCCCTGACCATATATCATGCCTGAGTGAGACAGACAGACACTGATAGTGAGATTGCGACATATGAAACAGAATTCCTGCAGTTTTCTCTCTCTCTCTCACTCTTTTTGCCTCTTGAGTCTCTATCTTTGTGCCTGTTGAATGAAATGAAGCCCCAGTGTGCAGTGCACAGAGAGAGAATTGAGAGGTGTGTGTATGTGTGTGTGTGTGTCTCTGCACTCTCCTGTGTGATTGGGACCTAAGATCTCTGTTTGAGTTCAGAACTTCATGTGTCTCTGTGTGTGGGGAACACACAGTAAATGGCCTTCCAAGTGTAAGAAAGTGTTTTATGCCAAGAAATGTCAGAAATCATCTCAGTACTGTATTTCAGACATTTCTCTGTGCATAAAAGCAATCACGTGTGCATTATTTGTTGGAGATTATTTTTCAAGGTGGCAGGATATAGTAACTTTCTTGCTGTTTAAACAGAAGAAACTCCCTCTCTGTGTTTTTTCTTTGTTTGGCACATAACCTATGTTATAAGTGCAATAACCTGCTCCGGGGTATGGGGTTATAGGCATTTAATCTACACCGGGGGCACTGTGAGGACAATGGGCCTATGGCCTCATGCCTCACAATGCACCCCAGATGTGGATTAAATCCCCATAACCACATACCTTGACATGGGTTATTGCTAACAAGTATTACCTACAACTAAAGTCCCACCCAAACCATACCAGAGTGTTTGGAAACTTGCTGACCCTCCCTCCAAGATTGAGATGAAAAAAACATCTAATTGTTTGGAGGATGCAATTTCATTTTTCATTAAAAGAGTTTTACAGGCATTGCTAAGAAGAAAATAAAAGCCGGTTATGCCCTTGTTTAACATTAAATTATGTTAAACTATGAAGGACAGAGACCATAGCTGGAACAAATTTATCGCAACTAAAGATTTAAGCACTCAAAGCAGCTATACATTTTTGAGAAACAAATGCAACAAACACAGACACAGAAAGCCCAGTTCAATAAAAGAGGAGAATTTTCTAAACTCAGAAACTAAGTAATGCTTTTTGGCAAAAGCACACAAAGTAGTTGAAACCTAAGATGCCCTGTCTATCATTGGTACTTACAGTATTTGCTTAGAAAAGGTTCAAACTTTCAAATGCCTTAGAATGTACTTCGACAGAAGTCAACATTCAATAGCCAACCCTTTAGAAAAGATCTATCAGAAACTGAGATTCCTACATCATACCATAACCCCTTAACCTATGATATAAACCATTTGTGACACAGTCTTCTCCCAGTTTCAGACTACAGTAATTATTAATTCTTTAGAGCTTCAAATTCCCTGGTACAGAAGTTTAATATACTAACTATAGTAATAATATTTATTTTGCCTACAGGACCCATCATTGTGATCTGCATGATAATCTGGGGATCCTTCCACCTGAAAACAAGGTGAGTGTTTTGTTGCTTCAGATTAGTCTACAATACTGTGAAACATAGCTCAGCTGCCTCCATGTTTAGCAAGTTAGCTGTCAATCTGTCAAAACACTGTACTAGAAGACCATAACTCTGAGATTTATTGAAAGATGCCAGAAAACCAAAACCAGGGAATGCATCTTTTCCTACACAGGACCATCTTTTTTTAAACCACTTGTCATCAGACGTAATCCTTGAAATGGAATATTTTATGTTTAAAATCTGGGAGAACCTACTTGCCCAGTCTAAATGTTCTTGTATCATCTCTTTCAGTGCTCCTACTTAAATTAATTGTTTTCAATTTGACACTGCTACTATTCCATAAGATGTATGTTGTCAGATATTTATTGTATAATCCTTGTGTAAGTGTTTCTTATTTTGTATTCACTGTTAGATATAGCTGAAAATAAGTTTTTAACTCGCCCACCATCGGAGTAAATTAAGTAAACATAAAAAAGTCATTGCTGTTCAGTGTGTCTTGCTTGACTAGGCCTGTATACACATGGACATGCCAGTGCCTCTCCTCCTCCAAGATCATCTTAGCTAGAAAGACATTCATGAGGAGCCCAGGACACGTACTGAAGCACACTGCCACGCTTAATTAGTCTTCCACAGTATTGCATTATGGCATGGATATCTAACTACAGCTAGACAGGCCACACTGTATTCAAGCTAGCTGCAGCAGTAAGATCCTTTAGGTAGGTTGGCATTGGTAGGAAGCAGGTTAGTTGGTGGCAGAGCACTGGGGTACAGTGGGGGTGAGCAGCATTTGGGTGGTTAGATTCAGGAGGCACCCTGGGGTAAAACAGGACCTTGAGAGAGGCCAGATGTGTTAGTGCCAATCTCCAGGGTTCCCACTGAACTGAATGGGCAGGTAGCTGGTGGACCAGTAGTCTTCACCGATCCCCTTCAGGTAGTGCTATGCAATGCTAAATCAATGGGGAACAAGACTGCAATTATGGAGGACTTGATTTCCTCTGTAGCTCTGCCTTGCATCATGGAAACTTGGCTGGGTGACAACGCAGGTCCAGTCTAGGAGGCAATGGCCTCGGCCAGGTACTCAGTAGCGCATTAGTAATTACCCAAGGAGGGCACACAGGGGTGGGGATGTGGCCATTTGTAATAGATCCAGGTTAAACTTCTCCATGCACCCAGTGGGTTCTACCTCATTGTTTGAATGCATGGCTGTGTGTGGGAGTTTAGATGCAGGCTGCAGGATTCTGTTCATGTACCATCTTCCAGAGCGTGAAGGAGAATTCTTGCAGAAAGTTGTGGACTTCATCACCAACAGGGTGTTGCAGTCACCCAGGTGGTTGATTCTGAGTGACTTCAATGCCTGAACTAATGATTAACTCTTGTATTCTGGCCATGACTTCCTCCAGAAAATTACATCACTGGGCCTCGCACAAGCAGTTGGTTCTGTGACTCACCACCACAGCCATGCCTTGGACTTGGTAGTCTCACTGGGCTTTGGGGTCACTGACTTCAGGATTGATCTGGTCTCTTGGTCTGATCAGTGCATGGTGGCGTTCCTGTTTGGGGCTCCCTCCACTATTCCTTCCCCTGCTGAAATGGTCTGCTATTGTCAATTGTGGGGATTATCCTCAGATGGACTTCTGGTGGTGAACTTTTCTGGTGTAAGTGTTGCATGTGCAGCTGGCATGGATGATGTGGTGATGGCCTATAATAGTGCTGTCTCCAATGCGCATCGCATTGATCCATGTATGACCCAGGTCTTCTCATTTGAGATCCCCATAGTTTGATGAGGGCTGTAAAGGAGATGAAGATGAAGGGTTGGAGGTTGGAGCATTGCTGGTGAAGAACTTGGTCCGAGAAGGATACACTGGCCTTGAGAGTTCACTACGATGAAATATAAAGGGCAAGTAACCTTAAAAAGGCAGAGTTCCTGTCCAGGGAAATTGCTGCAGGGAGGAACAGACTGGCTCTGTTCTTTCGAACTGTAGACAGGCTACTTCACCCTTCCTGTCTGAAGTTGTAAAGAGCATTTTCAATTGCTTTGTATGAGGAGTTTGCTCCGTTCTTCTCTAACAATGCATACCTCTCAACCTTTTGTCCCCCAAATGTGGAACATTGCCTCTCAAAATGTGGAACAAATGAGCAAAATGTGGAACACTTAATCAAATCTTTACCTAAGAAGCTCAGAACACTGTTAAAATGTTTGCATTTATGTTCAGAAAGTCTGTTATTAATTGAATAATATATTCTTTGCATCATTTACTATAGATGTTTGCTTTAAAATGTTAACACTGAATGTGAGACAAGTCCTCACAATGTGGAACAGGGAGCTTTTGTGAAGTAAAATGAGGAACGTTCCTCGTAATGTGGTACAATTGAGAGGTATGCTAACAGGGTGTCCTTCATTTGGTCCGGGATCTCCCCAGTGGGGCAAGGTCTGCCCTGCAGTAGTGGGCCTTGTCTAGGCAGAGGCACTCCTATTGTGTGAGGTGAGCTTTGGCTGGTGGGGGTGGCTGAGGTCATTGGGGTAATCTCAAAGCTGTGGACCACTTTTTGTGAACTGTACCCAGGCCCTACTCATCTCCTAAGGGGATGTATTGAGTCCATTGGTCCAGTGTTTGACGAGATTGTCTGGTGCTTGCTGTCAGAGGGGTTCTTGCCAGGCACCTTGAAAGAGGCACTGGTGAAGCCTCTTCTGAAGAAACCATCACTCGAGCCTGACATCTTGGTGAATTACCAACCTATCTTCAACCTCCCATTTTTGGCAAGGGTTGTTGAGAAAGTGATGGCCTTGCAGCTGTAGGTACACCTCACATCCTTTGACATCTATAAGCCATTCCAGTATGGGTTTAGCATGAGGCATTGCACCAAAAAGGCATTGGTCAGGGTGCAAAATGACCTCCTCTGGGCGAGAGATAGAGTAAATTGGTCAGTTCTTGTTCTCCTTGATCTCTCCTCGGCATTTGACACCGTGGACAGCATTGTATTTCTGGATCGCCTTAGAGAGTATTGTGGACACACTGGTACTGTCATCAACTGGTTTTAGTCCTTTCTCATGGGCAGACCACAACGGGTAGTGATGGGGACTTTCTCCTCTTGTCTGAAGCTCCTGCCTTGTGGAGTTCCTCAAGGTTTGATCTTGTCGCTGATGCTGTTTGCAGTGTACATGCTACCCCTGGGCAAGATCATTAGATGTTACAGTCAGGGTTTTCACTGTTATGCAGATGATAGCCAGCTATATGTCTTTTGCTCCCGGGGCAAGTAATGCCATGGAAGTGCTAAATAAACGCATAGCTAAGGTCCAAGACTAAATGCCCTCTAACCAGCTGAGACTGAAGCCTGACAAGACAAATGTACCTGTGATTGAGCTTGGTCACCAACATGATGTGGTTGCTACCAGGTTGGGAACAGGGTTGTTTCTGGGCCCTTCCCTGCTGGTGGCATCCACTAAGATGAGAAATCTGAGCATCATCCTTGGCGATGGTTTGATGCTTGAAGCTCAGGTGTCATTCATCATCCAGAGGGGTTTTTACCACTTAAGGAATGTTGCCTGGATTAAATCCCTAATTCTGCCTGGCGACCTGCCCATGCTTGTCCATGCCTTTGTCACTTCAAGGCTAGAATACTGTAATGCTCTTTACTTCAGGGTCAGTGGAAAGAACCTCTGTCGACTGCAGCTAGTGCAGAACACAGCAGCCAGGTTGCTGATGGGCCTTCCTGGGTCCTGTCATGTGATCCCAGTCCGGCGTGACCTGCACTACCTACCTGTTAGATGGAGGATCATCTTCAAGGTGGGCTTGCTCACCTTTGGCCCTATATGGCTCGTGCCCTAGCTACCCGAGTGACCTCCTGATTCCTGTCCTCCTGGTGCACCCACTCCACTCCTCCACCGAGGGCCTCCCAGTGATTCTGAGGGCTAGGCTGAAAACCTTGGGAGACTGTGCATTTGAGGTGGCCAACCCAGTCCTTTGCAACTTGCTCCTCACACTTCTGGGGGAGGCTCCATTGGTGGAGGCTTTTAAGCAGGGTCTGAAGCCTCACCCTTTTAAAGAAGCTTTCCCTTAGTTAGCTACAGCCAGATTTTATCAATATTTATTTTTATTATGATTATTTATTGTTTGTATTTATTTGTGTTGACCTTGTATGTCATTTTATTATATGTTTCTTACACCTTTTTGTAAAATGCCCAGAGCCTCCGGGATTGGCACTCAAGAAATTAAAATAAAAACAAAATTCACTTACAGGTGTCAGTGTCCTAGCTGGCCCTTTAATGACAGGCCGCAGTGGATACTTGGGCCCCATGACTTGGTGAGTGATGATGTGCTGAGGATGTGACCAAGTACTTTTATGCACCACTGACCTCTGGAGACATGGTATGCACAAAGCACATATACCCAAATCCCATTCCATCCAACTGGTACACCCCAGACATCCTCAACAATGTGTGTAATGGACAGTGGGATGACCAGGGAGCAACTGGAAAATGGTCAACCATCTTCAGATCATTCCAAATACTGCTGTGTCTTTTGAATTGTTGTATGTTCTGGTACAGTGGTGCTTCACTGATCACCTTATTCCCGTGTCTTTATAGGGGTTTATCGAGCATGTCAAGGCACTGATACTTTAGTGGGGGAAGCATGGTGAAAAAAGAAGGGCATGCAGAAGCCTGAAGAAGACCCAGCTGAGCAATACAGACCTGAATGACTGTACTGTTGTGAGGGAACATTCATTTTCTGGGACAAAAGGTACAAGCTTAGAGGGTGCCATCCAGAAGGACATAGGAGCTGGAGCACAGTCAGCTGTGGCAGAGAAAGGACTGATTGGGTCCTGTGCCTGACAGTAGCACCCAAAATGCCTTTAAGTGAGGGCGTGTTTGGGGTGTGAGGCACCCTGGGACACTGCAAAGACCATGATACAGCATGTGGGTAGCCAGTGATGATAGCAATATTAAATGAGAGACTATAGAAACAGTGACTCATTTATATCACTATCATGAACAGCTACCCTGCTAGGGTAGCGATACTGCAGTGACTACAGCGACTGGAAGGGGAGAGATAGGAAAGGGGAGAGGAGGGGAGGGATAGGAAGGAGGGTTTATGTAGCTTGGGGATCCTGCTTCAGCCGAGCCAGCCCTGTGGTTGGTGGTGAGGGTGGCTGGCTACAGTACAGCAGGAACTGGGTTCGGGATCTGCTGGGGGTGAGCTTTTTGTCACAGCTTGTATTTTTTATGTTGGCTCGCACTTGTGCAGCCAACATACTGGGGTAGTAGCAGATTTGGAGACACGGTCACTGTTGGGTGAATGCAGGGCATGCATCAGAAGGTGCGTCCTCATTCCCTAATCAGGTAGGAGGCACTGACCTCATGCATGCCTAATGTGGCCATCACAACAAAGAAAAGGTCCGCTGCAATGAGAGCAAAGATCTCATTCAGCGTGACCATTATACACCTCCTGTGGTGCAGGCAACATGGCAGCAGTGACTGCCGCCACTGCTGCCTGTCACAATGCTGACGGGGGAGCCCACTCCCCATCATCATAATGTGTCTCCCCTTTTGTTGAGTGCCGAGGGTGCCTAATCCCTCGGCATCATGCGCCTCCCCAGCAGTTTGTTCGCTGATGGGGGCTCAATCCTGTCGACCTTTACCCCCTGTATTTTGCCGACGGGGGAGCCCACTGCCCATTGGCATCATGCACCCCCCCCATTTGTTATGTGCCAATGGGGGTGCCCAATCCCCCGTTGGCTAAAGCACTCCGCCACCCACAAACACTGAGGTGGCACGCTGGGGAAATCCCACCTGAAAAATGAAAACCTTCCCGTGACCTCCTTTTTTTTTAAACACTGTAAAACAAAAATGGTCCTTTGTCATCTCCCTGCCTCCCTCCCACAACCCACACTCACCGACTGCGCACCTGCCTCCCCACACCACCCCCCACCCCATACTTACACACTGGAGTCTGGTGCATGATCTTTGGTGGACCAGGAACACGCCTGCACTCTTCAAAGCCGACCAACTGAGGAAATGCCAGTAAGCTGTATAATGGAATAAATAGGGTTTTCAACTTGATGCATATCTCAGGCATTTTTGGAATTTTGGCACCAAATTTTCAACATGGGGTTTTGGGAACCCTCCTCATGAATTCTTTCACTGTCATGGTGCTAATCAGTCCCGAAGGTGATTTTGCTGTCACTGTGCGAAATCACCTTTCAGGACTGATTAACGCCATGACAGTGCCAGAATTCATGAGGTGGGCTCTCAAAAAGCCTATGTTGCAAATTTGGTGAGAAAAATCAAAAAAATGACTGTTTTATGAGCGTGGGTTGCACAGTTTCCACGCATGCTCATAACTTCACGAATTTGCAATATTTTTACTCCAGATTTTCAACATTGGCATTTTTTTCACACCTCCTTGTGAAGAGTACAGCTGTCATTTTTCACATCCTGGCCGAAATGTATTTTTGCACTCCCAGCACAGAATAGCATGGTCGCTGTGGGAATTCAATGATCGAGGCAGATTACAAAATGACAGTGGCACTGTTCATGAGCAGAGGTCCTAAAATGCCTATGTTGAAAATATGTTGACGATACTCCATAAAATGACTGTGTTATGAACGTGCGTTGCACAGTTTGCACGCACGCTCGTAAGTTCACAAATTTATAATATTTTCACTCCAGATTTCCAACATTGCCATTGTTCTGCACCTCCTTATGAACAGTGCAGCTGTCATTTTTCACCTCCTGGCTGAAATGTGTTTTCGCACTTCCTGCGCAGAATAGCGCGGTCGCTGTGGGAAATCCATGTTCGAGACACATTATGAAAATGACAGTGAACTGTTCATTAGCAGAGGTCCTAAAATGCCTATGTTGAAAATTTGGTGATGAAAGTCCATAAAATGAGTGTTTTCTGAGTGTGTGTTGCGCAGTTTGCATGTACGCACATAACTTCGTGAATTTGTAATATGTTCACTCCAGATTTTCAAAATTGGCATTTTTCCACACCTCCTTATGAATAGTACAGCTGACATTTTACATATCCTGGCCAAAATGTATTTTCGCATGTCCGGTGCAGAAGTGCATGATCGCTGTGTGAAATCAATTTTCAAGACAGTGTGAGGAAATGACGGTGACACTGTTCATGAGCAGAGGTCCTAAAATGTCTATGTTGAAAATTTGCTGCCGAAAGTCCATAAAATGACTGTGTTGCAAGCAAGCATTGCACAGTTTCCACGCACCTTTGTCACTTCGCAAATTTGCAATATTTTCATGCCAGATTTTCAACACTGGCATTTTTTCACACCTTCTTATCAACAGTACAGCTGTCATTTTTCACTTCCTGCCCAAAATGTGTTTCCGCACCTGTGGCCCACAATGGCGTGGTCGCTGTGGGAAATCAACTTTTGGGACTGAGTAACAAAATCACAACATCCCTGTTCATTAGGGGAGGTCCCAAAATGCCTATGTTAAAAATGTGGCTAACAAGCTCCCACAAATAATTGGGTTACGGCCGTGTGTTGCGCAGTTTCTATGCATGCTAATGACTTCACCAGTTTTTCATATTTTCACTCCAGATTTTCAACGTTGCCATTTTTTACACTTCCTCATGAACAATACAGTTGCCATTCTCTACATCCTGCCCAAAATTTGTTTTTGTCCCTGTGTCGCCAAATGGCATAGCCGCTGTGCAAAACCACCTTTCAGCTCACAAACTGATTGTGCCGCTTCTTATGAGGTGGCCTCACAAACAGCCCATGTTGAAAATCTGGAGTGAAAATACCACTGCACCCCTATGGTTTTAGGGTTTCCAACTGTAGCACCCAACCCAGTACAGACTGACAGGCACCAGGGCTGTGACTTGGTATCACCAGACGTAATGCTCGTGCCATTGCACCCCAACCCCCACTTTGCAGCCAATGACAGGCATTGTGGTGTGTCTTGCACTGTTCAGCCACAAAATTCACCCCATTCTTCTATACTGCACCCATGTCAGCGTATTTCCTTATGGAATGGGGTAAGTATAATGCCCAAAGACCCCAAAGAACACCACAACACTTGTCAGTGTCTACAGGGTAGGTTGACGTACAATGGCATGAGCGTTATAGCTGATGACCCAAAGGCACACGCCAATGCCTGTCACTCTCTACAGGGTGAGGGTGGGGTTCACATCACTTCAATACTTCACTGCCATTCCTATTATGCATCTCTACCTCTGGCACTACCAAAGCCAGTGCCAGCAAGACAACATTTGGCATTGACAAATGCTTGTTTTTTTGTGGTCCATGTTTCACCCCCTCCTTAACATGTACCCCCCTGGAGATAACAATCCTAAGTGGGGGGGGGGCAGCCCCCCCCACATAAACACTTGTTATTTGCTGGAAGGCAGGTTACTTGTGTTTGTATATTGCCAAAATGCTTTTCAGTGATATACATTTGCTATGATAGCGATCGCTGTTTTTCAATCACTATCATAACATGGAACCCAGCATGTGTACTATGGCATTAGCAGCACACAAGTAATACACTGGATAATATTTTGCCCTGCTTTACTGTGTTCTGTCATCCTTGGTATGGTGTGTCCCCATCGGCTTTCATGTGCTGTGTGTCATGCCATGGCTCACATGAACTGCACAGACCTTGCTTAATGTGTACATGTATAATATCTGGTGTATATGTGTTTGGGGTATTGTGTGCAGTGCACTGTATGTGCCTCTGTGTTGGCCACAGCATGACAGCTGTAGTATAAAGTATTTTTTTGTTTTCCTTTCTGCTACTTAGAAAATGTTCTACTTGACAACATTTGGTGTGTTGTTTGGAACAGTTCTCTACATGGAGACTGATAGCTAGTTTTATTAAACCTTGATTGTAACTCTTGGCTTCGGATTGGTCCATTCCTGGTTAAATGACATAGCTAGGCTAGGTACTGTTGACCACCTTTCTCCTTGATGATGGTCAGTAGTACCTAGCAATGGCCAATAACCTCATTTATATTGCCTTCCTTCTGAGCCAAGTACTGACTTGCATTGATGTCACTACGCACACTTAACCTAACCTAAAATACATGAAATTGCCACCAGTATCCCTCCTTCCATATCTTTTTTGTACTTTTCCCTGATAATCTAGTGGCCCATGCCCCATCCCAATCAAAATAATCACCACTTTACCACCCCACTACCTCCCCACAAACCATAAGACAGTGGCTGATATATACCCTCCACTCACCTCCACTGCTAGCCAGTGTCTCATGCAAGTGCAATAACTTATGCTATCTAACTGCCTTTATACATAGTCAATTAGATAATGCAAGTCATTGTACTTGTGTGAGATGGCGGCCAGCAGAGGAGGTGACCAGAGAGTAAATACTATTTGCTGTCTCAAATTGGGCAGTAGCTGGGATGTAAAGGGTAATGATGATTACAATCAGAAGGGTGTAGGCCATTAGACTGACAGGGGAAATAAATTCTTATTGACGGTGGAGGGTGGTGCCACTAGCACAAGGGAATTGCATTTTTTAACATAGGTACTGGTACAGTTCATGGAGGATAGGGGACTACTACCACCAAGGAATTGTTTTGTATTTTTCTATGGGGGACCACTACTACCAAGGAATTTTTTTTTTTGTATTTTTTTTAGTTCTAAAGGACTTTAAAAGTAAGACTCTAATTGAGTTTATGGGAAGAAAGGTTTAATAAAAATATTGACCAGATGAGGTTTGAAAACCAGTAACTTCCTGAGATGGACTATTAACCTCCAGTAGTTATATTGCCCTCAGCCTTCAGCTTTAAGCAATAAACCAATTGGAGGTCAATAGTCAATCCTTCAGGGGCTCCGGTTTTCAACAATTCTACTCAGCCCTGGTCAATATCTGTATACTATTCCTCTGCATACATCCTCAGCTCTATGAGTTCAATGCCTGTGACACAACAACTGACCAAGAAGAATCAAACACCTACAGCAAAAGTGGTCACTTCTGTCACAGTAAGTGAAGTCACTATGCTGATGAGGTATGAAGAGGAATAGAACTAGATTTGTCAGCATCTAGGCAAAGCAGTGCTCTTGCCATCACACCTAATACTATCAGGTAGAAAACCTTCTAATGAGTAAATAGAACATGAAAAATACTTTAGAAATAAAATGTAACAGACTAATTTTAAAGAATAATACCATTTTCAGACTGCTATTTTTGTCACTGCCACTGTAGTTCTTTAATATCTTATTAACTAGAGCTGGCCCAGTGGCATGGCAGTAGCAATATTGCCCACCAGGCCGGCAACCTGGGATCTGAAGCATTCTCACATTGTTGGGGGCTGGCCTTGTTGGGGGAGAGGATGAGTGTCTGATAGACTGCTCTCCTCTCCTGGGAAGGTGTACTGTTCCCACTGAATAACTACGACCAGCTGGAGGCCTGGTGGCAGTGCGGGCCTGCAGGGCAGCACAGGAAGGGAGGGAGGGAGCTGTAGGATTTCCATGGCATGTGTATGCCTCCACACATGCACATATCTGCATGTGTACTCCAGCATAGGGATTGGGGAGAAGAAGGAGGAAAAATGGTGAGGCAGGCATATATAATGCCCTCCCTGCACACCGACCCTCACCTGCTTCTCTACCAGAGACCATGTACAGCCAAGATACTGAATGAGAGTCTTCAGGAGAAGAGGACAGCCCTCTGTTCCTGACCCCACCATGTGGGGAATCCGTGGGAGTGACAGCTGACCAGTAAGTCCTGGGAGGTGGGAGACGGTGGGGGTGGCAAAGACAGGGTTGAGGGGAGCCTGCCTACCTCTGTCACAATCAGAAAACACAACTCAGTACTTTGTTTACTATAAATCTGGTATACATTTAGGTAAAATAATTGCTCATGTTACTAAACCTTTTTAGTTAGAACTGCTTCTTTGCAAACATCAGAGGTGTAGTCCTGGGGGGTCTCAAGGGGATGGAAATCCGTCAATTAATTTTGAAAGGGGGCATCGCTCCCTCACTTCTCATAGCCATATGCTTAGCTGCTGCTGTTTGTACCAGTCTGTACTGCTTGGTAAAAAAAAAAGGCCTGCAGTCCATCATCTCCTCACTGTTGTCTGGCACGTAACCCTTGCTTGTCTTAAATAACTGTATTCCTTGCCATCCACAAACCTCTGCTGTCTCTCTTTCAAGCATAGTTGCCCCCCACCCCACCCAGTCTGCTCCTGAGCTGTCAAATCCTTATCAGGAACACAGAGATTTACCATGCAGACATGAGTCCACTTTACATATGAAATCTTACAGTGCTGAGGGGAAGCTGTACAATTCTTTAGATCCAAGGAATACTGCATATCCTTACCTCGGCAGCCTGTCTGTGGTGCTTGGATTCATGAGAAAACTGGTATGCTTGCTTAGTTGTTTGTTTCACGTGGAATTTGTTGTCATCTTATGTAGCTTAAAAAACACTGAGCACTGTCTTATAGAAAACCATTATTACAGAAACTGTATTTTGGGGAATGTGCAGTAACATGAGATTAAAAACTATAAGCCTTAACATTCCTGACATGTCTAGATGGTGGTGGGCTGTAGTTTTGGAAGTAGTTTTGAATGAGTATTCTAGTTTGAAAAGGGGATATGAAAACATATTAAGCCTTACTTCACTAAGGATCATACTAAGGATTGTATGGAGCTGGAAGGCATTTGACCATTTTTGCTCCTATAGGACCTTATTTGAAGGGATCAATGATGGGAGACAGACAAAAATTTTGTTGAATGCCCCATCAGCAACACCAGCAGGTCGACTGCATTCTGCAGTCAGCTGCTGGTTCGCACTTTGTTCTCTTGTTTTCTTTGGGGGGCTCTGCTCTGCGAACCCCTCTCACGGGGGTGTGCACACCCCTCCCCCTCTAGGGTTTACAACTCCAGTTGGAGCTGATGGGAGGGTGCAGGACCCCGGATAGACAGATCTGGGTTCCAACAGGTCTCCCACCATGGCTTGGCACTGTAGTCACTGTGGAGGACCTCGCTGGCGAAATGTCACTGTTGGGAGGGCAACCGATTTGAAGTACCTCAATTTCCCTCCAATTAATATGTAAGTGTCTAGCTTCATTTTAAACTCTGTTTTTGTTTTACTAATTACTTCTTCAGTTGTAAGTCTTGATTCAACATAGAAAGTACCATGTTAGTGGTTCTGTCGATATGCTTGTCTCAAGGGCTTGAAGGTAGGAAGGTCTTGGGTTCCAGTACCACACTAGGAATGTAGGTTATTACCCAGTACTAACATCGTAGTGTAATATTATGGGGCATTACACTGTTGAGAAACAAACCTTGTCTTGGTGTACCTTTCTTGCAACCCATACAGTATGTAAATTAATAATGTGCACTATTCTGTTCCTAGTAATGTGCAGTATTTTATATTAACAAAATTTTCTAAGATGCCTTTCCTTACTCTGGCTTAGTCAGGTGTTACCTTGCCAACATTGATAACTGTGTGTATATTGGGGCATATCATGGTTCTCCATAAATGTAGGGCCCCAGAGCCGTCAATTCACTGGGGGGGGGGGCTCCAAAACTGTAAAGCCAGCCCTGCTTAGGTGTTGTATTGGATCGATGGGCCTCCTGGTTGGTTGGTGGAAGGTGGAGTGAGGGGCCTACTGGGGGGGGGGGGCTTAAAGCTAGAGTAGCTGGTCTGGCTTGGGAATCTAGCCTGTTGATGTGGCTGGTGAAAGAAGTGGAGTGATGGGCCTCCTGTTCTGTCTGGTGGGGAGGCTTTGGTGTGAAGGGCATTCTGGAGGGCTGGGGGTTGTGTTGTGGGGGGCACTGTGGAAGTAATGGTGCCTGTTAGCATTGTGCTGGGGGGGAGGCTTGAAGCTGAAGCCAGGCTTGCTGGTCTGGTTTTGTGATCCAACCTGAATGTGGCTTGGGGGGGCTTGGACTGATGGACCTTCTAGTTGGTTGGGGTAAGGTGGAGTGAAGAGCTTACATGGGGAGCTTGAAGCAAATGGAGCTGATCCAGCTTAGGAATCTGGCCTGTTGGTGTGACTTGTGGGAGATGTGGAGCAATGTGCCTCCTGGTATGTCTTGGATGGGGGGAGTTTGGAGTGAAGGGCTTACTGGTGTGGGCAGGGAGGTTGTGTTGTCGGGGTGTTGTAAAAATAATGGTGCCCACTGCTGGTGTATATGTGGGGGGGGGTGGGGCTTGGAGCTGAAAGCTTGCTGGTCTGGTTTTGTGATCTAGCCTGTTAGTGTGGCTGGGGCGGGGATTGGATGGATGGACCTCCTGGTTGGTTGAGGGGTGGAGCGAAGGGCCTACTGGTGTAGCTGGGGGGTACTTGGAGTGAAGGACTGCTGGTGTGGCTTGAGGATTATTTTGGAGGAATAGTCTGTCTTAAGAAGCAACCAAGCCAGGGTAACTGGCCCTTTACTCCAAGCCTCCCATCAACCATGTCCCTTCACTTGAAAAGCTGGAAGGGGGGGATAGCATTTGTGTGTGGGGGTGGAGACTGAGATTTAAACATTTTGTTTGGGGTTTTTAAAATATATGCAGACCATGTGTGGTTGTGGGGGTAGAGATTAACAGCTCACCTTAAAATTTAGCTTTTTTGGGGTAGGGGTCCATAGTCTTGGAAGTGTTTTTGATTGAAGAGTATGCTGCAGTGTGTGTTCCAGACAGGGTGGGACAAATCAGGTAGCCAACAGCCACTAAAAATGTGGTTTGGCTACCAGATTTCAAAAGTTACCAGCCAACTGGCTACCTGCCCATGGAAGTGATTTTTAATCTTTAAAAATGATGGACATTAAAATATATTGATTTGGGTACCAGTTTTTAAATGCTAGGGGCCAAGCTGACCACCCACTCACAAATTGATTTTTCCCACTCTGGTTCCAATCTAAGGGTACTGTTTCTTGTGGTGATAACTGGGAGGTGGAATTGGAGCAAAGAACCTGCTGGTCTGGCTTTGAGAATGACCAATCTCTTTAAGATGGTTTAAAAAGTGATGTGTTATCCAAATATTGTCTGAAACATGTGCTTTTAATAATTTGTAGTGCAGCACTTTGTTTTCTTACTTTTCGTTTGCATCCTATTTATCATCCTTGTCTCAGTTTGTATGTGGAAACTAGTTTGCTCCCACCTCACTCCCCTTCCCCACACCCTTCAATTCAGCAGCCAGAAGAACTGACTCAGGACTGCACAGACTGCTAGTGTGATTTGGTTGGGTTGGGTGGAGAGATGGGCTTCTTGGTCTGGCTTGGGGGGGTGCATTTGGAGCACAGGGCCTGCTTGTGTAGCTTGGGAGGAGAGGATTTGCAGGGAAAGGCCTGTGGTCTAGCTCAGGGAGTAGTTGCTCTTCTTTCTCTCCAGATTCCCTCTTCTGACAAACCTAATTATGGGGAATTTGCATGTAGTGCATTGTCTGGCCAGCGTTTAATACATTTATGTAAACCACTGCTTTTCTTGTTGGAAGCAAAAAGTCAGCAGATGTCCTAGGTACAAGTTTAGCATTGAAGGGGAGGTGTTTAGTTAATAGGGTGCCAAGTGACTCCCTCAAGATATAAAATATGGAAGGTTTCAGTCTTTGGGACAGACTCAGAAAGGGTGCTATTTTAAATTAAAAATCAATCATTCCATCTGCCTCTCCCTCTGGCTACTGGTGGTTTGCTACATTGTGGGAGACACTTGAGTGTGGTGGAGCTGGTATTGCACCAGAGAGAGGGTAGGAGGCACAACTGGAGCTAAAGTAGAAAACCAAACTGCAGGTAACTATCTGTTATTATATCTCTTTTTATGGATCCTCACCCTCTCATGATCTCACTCCACAACATTTATGGCATGAGCCCACCCCCAGTTTGGGATTAGAACCCACAACCATCTGGCCATGGCCCGGGGGGGGTATGCTACCAGCTGAACCACGCTGACACCTGCTAGCCAGTAGCCACAGTTTTATGTGAGACAACAGACACAGTGACAGAGAAAAAAATCATAAATGGTGACAGCCTGTCTTATCTCCAAAATGGTCTGGTCCCTTATCCTGTATTTTTTTAACAGCATGTGTAAATCCTATGTGCAATAAAGTTACCAATGTGAACATTTCGTGGCTGGATTTTCTGGATTAGAGATGTATGTGGTTTCTGCTCCTTGATATTGATCAAGAAGTTGTTTTAGTTTTACCAATTTTTTTTAAAGAAAATAAAACTAGTTATTTTGATAGTGATATTGGTTGTTTGTAACAACTCAAGGAAGGCTTTAAAATCAGCCAAATCATGTCAAAATGACCCTCAAAATGCACCAGAATGCATCTAAATCCTGATAACTTCTGGGGTCCTAGGCAGTCCCCAGGCTCCCCGCCTGTTGATTGGAGAGGGGCCTGTGGTTCATGGTCAGAGACCCCTTGCTTCTCAATTTAGCACTACACCGGTGGCAAACATCCAATAATCTCCTATTTATTTATTAAGATACCACATTTTATCAGCATACAGGTATTTAGAAGAAATGGCCACTGGATTAATGTCAATGCATTCCAATCATTTTAGCAGGTCATTTGAAATAACCCAACACTTAAATTTTATTCCTCTGTTCACACTGAGCTGTTGGTGTACCAGGAAGATCTGTGCCATTCTGTACTGTATAATGCATGATTGCAGTACCCCACTGTCATCAGTCAAAATTTATTGCAGGCTTTCCAAATAGCAGCAAAGGACCCAGATTGCTATGGCGATGGCCCTATAGTAATATGTACCGAACATCTCCTGATGATTATTGGTATCATTTATCTTTCTAAGGCAATAGAGAAAAACCTTTTGTTCAGGAGTAATTACTAGAGCATTCTTAATTTTCACAGTTGCTTCCAAAGATTGATCTCTAAGCCATACCCTGCAGTGAGTTCAGAATGCAGTTGTTATTTTAAAACCAGCAATGCGGATTGGGACCTCAAATAATTTCAAAGCCTCAGAGGAAAAGCAGTTTCTATATTTAGTTAAAAATATTTATTTTGATGCTTCAGAAACGCATGCAATATGCTGTGCCAGAAAGATAAGAGATGTGCCTGCTTGTGAATTGAAAATACACTTTTAGGGATCCTGCTCATCCACCTATACAAATCCATTTAGGATATTTATCTCACAAACAAGTCTTCAGTTCCAGTGTTTCCAAATAAAATGAAACTGGATAGTTATATTCAGTTCAATTCAATTTTATCTATATAGCGCTATTCACATTGATCATAGCACTTAACAGTTAAAAAAATTCAATAAATATTATATTAAAACATACGGTTCATCCAGTCATCCTGCAGCAAAATTAATAATCTAATATGCCAGGTTGAACAAGTGTGCTTTTAGAGCAGTTTTGAAGCTCTCCGCAGTCAGGCACTCACATATTCTATGAGGTAGAGTTCCACAGGGTAGGGGCCACAAGTGAAAAGACTCGAGCCCTAGATGTCTTCAACTGGACCCTGGGAACCTCTAGCAATCCCCTCATCAGTGGAGTGGAGTGGTTGGTGGGGGCAGTAGGGGTGCAGGAGCTCTTGCAGGTAACTTGGTTCCTGTCTGTGTAGGACCTTAAAGATCAGCAAACCAACCTTGAAGGTGATCTGCCACTGAACCATCAGCCAGTGCAGGCCACAGAGCACAGGCATGATATGATCTGATTGAGGCAACCTAGTTAACAGCCAGGCTGCCATGTTCTGCACCTTCTACAAGTGGCAGATATCAACCCCAGAAAACCCGAGGTAAAGGGAGTTACAGTAGTCAAGGCGGGATGTCACAAAAGCATGGATCAGAGTAGGAAGGTCGCCAAGCAGAACAAGGTGCTTAATCCAGGTGATATTCCTCAGATGGTAAAATGAAGACTTGACAATGGCCAACACCTGAGAACGAAGCATCAGCCCATTGTCAAGAATAACACCAAAATTCCATGCCCATTCAGATGTCAGTAGCTGGCTACCTCCAAGCCAAAGCCCAGAGGCAAAACCAGACACCAGTTCCTCTACCTGATGACCCAGATCCACCACTAGAAACTTGGTCTTGTCCAGATTCAACCTCAACCAGTTGGTCTTCATCCAGTTATGGATCTCGGCGAGGCAGCTGTTAAACATCGAGACCGCACTATCCTGCTCAGGCACAAAGGACATGTGGAGTTGGTTATCATCTGCATAGCAATGAAAACCCAACCCATAACACCTTACAATGTCACCCAATGGCAACATGTACACCGCGAACAACATGGGTGACAGCACAGAGCCCTTCGGAACCCCACACAGCGGAGAGAATGAGTCCAAGGAATAAATCCTAGACACCACCCTCTGAGATCTGCTAGTGAGAAAAGAATGGAATCATCTGAGGACTGTACCAGACAGGCCCCAGATCATCTGCAGGTGCTCCAGCAGCACCACATGGTCCACGGTGTTAAATACTGCACAGAGATCAAGAAGAACCAAGATGGAATGTCTCTTCCGATCCCTCACTATCAGGAGATCATTGAGCACCCAAACAAGGGCAGTCTCAGTAATATGTCTCTTGTGAAATCCTGACTGGAGAAGATCATAGCTATCATGGATGGTAAGATGATTCTCCGGCTACAGTGCCACTGCCTTCTCAATAACCTTCCTCACAAAGGGGAGATTAGAGACTGGCCTGTATTTGGCAAGACAATCCGAGTCAAAATAAGATTTCTTAAGGATGGGAATCACCAACGCCTCCTTCAGGGAGTCCAGAAACTTACCTGTCTCTAATGAACACTGGATAATCTCTGCTAGGACTGAGACAATGACTTCAGCGCACCCCACAAGGAGAAGGGTTGGGCTTGGGTCCAAATCACAGCAGGTGGGCCACATACCCTGGACAATCTGCATGACATCCACTATTTCCAGCTGGTCAAAGTCAGACCATTTAAATCGAGGAACTGTAACCGACCACTGACACTCTCATTGGAGATGGCCAGCTGAATCTTAGACCTGATGTTGCCCACCTTATCAGCAATGAAGCGAGCAAACTCATCACACTTTTCCTGTAAAAATGCTATCCAAAACTGCAGACTGGCTGGATTGCACAGTCTGTCTACAGTTCGGAAGAGCTGGGCAGGTTGATTCTGTGCTGCGACTATCTTGCTGGACAGGCACTCTGCCTTCTTATGAGAAATAATCAATTGATATTCCTAATAATGCTCCATCAATCTAAATTTGTTGGCATCAAGGCCTGATTTTCACCAGCCATGCTCCAGCCTTCATCCCACTTCCTGCAGCTCCCTCAAAGTCCGATCAAACCAAGGGGACTGAGGGTGAAGGGACAGGGGGTGGACATGGACAGGAGCAATGGAATCCTAAGGCTCTGTCACAACCCTGTTATAGGATAGCAGCAGATTGTCTGGACCCAGGCTTGCATTTGGTAGTCCTGATAGATCCAGCACCATCATCAGACCATCTGGGGTCAAACCCCTCAAAGGACGGTATCAGACCATCTCCACAGGATCAGGTCTATTGGGGGGAGCTCAGAAATTGAATTGTATAGTGTGATGGTCAGACCCCCCCCGACTTGCTCCACCACCATATCAGAGATCTCCATACCCAGTAGGAAGACCAGGTCCAGTGAGTAACCACAATTGTTTGTCACAGAGGTAACCACCCATGTGAGGCCCAATGAGTTCATAAGTCAGAGGAAGTCCAGACCAAATGTCAAGAGTTCATCGTTGATCCAGCCATTGACGTTACCCAGAACCATCAATCTGAGAGACTCCAACACCATATCGACAATGAAGTCCGCGACTGCATGCAGAAATTGCATCTCATCCCAGGTGGACAGTAGATGAGAAGAATCCTGCACCTCTCACCTACGATGATGGAACATTCAAAGGATCGGGTCTCCCCAACTGGCACAGCTACAAGACACAATTCCATTCTAAAACAGACTGCTACACACCCACCCCTGCAATCCAACCTTCGGCAGTGAATCACTGAGAATCCAGCTGGAATAGCTGACTCCAAAATGGAGCCAGAATTTCCATCCAGCCAGGTCTCGGTGATGCCAGCCAGGTCTCCTGATCCAAGAAGAATATATAAGCCCTGTGGGATATTTTCTAACTTAAATTGATACCGCTTTAACTTTATTGTAATAGTTTTCATTTTTTTTTTGTCTATAGAGCATTTTCTGTCAGCCTTGCTCTTCTTCTGGGGGTATTCATTGTCCCCAAGGATAAACCCAGTTTAGGGCCTTTGACCCCATCTCAGGTCCACAGGCCTGACTCTCCTCCAACTATCCCATGGCTTTCAATCCATGGCAGGGGCTTTGTTGGAAGCTATCCTACCCCCTGAGGCAGCCCACTTTGTGAAATGAGATGCTATGTCAGCAGGCACGGGGACCCAAGGGAAGTCCAGGAGGCCAGGCGATCATGTACTATAAATGAACAAGGGATTTTCTCCCATTTGATTTCCTCCTTCCACTCCTGATATAATTGCAGCCTGCCTGGTAGCCTTACACTCACACATCATATCCCTGTGGCAGGAGCAGGCTCCCTGGCCCAGCCACAGCTGGTCACTGTGATAGCAGATATCAGCTGCAATCCTCCCGGACTAAGGCACACTGCTGAGCAGCAGCTGCACCAGCTTGGCCTTCATCTCAGTGCAGTGACTCAGTTTCACTCTGGAACCTAGGGGCTGCCATTGCGCCTTTGAGCAGCTTCAATACTTTTCATTTTTCACAAGCCCTAATTGCCTTTAAGACTACACTTACACTCTAAGCATTTGTTCTTGACCCACATGTATTTTTTTATTCATTAATAATTAGTGAACGAATTTCTCATCAGTATAGTACAGCTATTTAAGATGGCAGGATTCATGTTTTTTAACACAAAAACAAAATAAATTAATAATGTACTGTATATCAGCCTAAAATGTGTGCATGTGTGTGTGCATGCGTGCGTGTTGGGGAGAGAACATTAGCATTTATGAACAGTACAATCCATTTGGCAACAACCATTTTTGGAATTGCTAGTGTTTTTTTGAATTGTATTTATTAACAAAAAAGTGAGAGGATTTAGAAAATTGGAACTGAGTGAGAGTCAGATAGAAATGCTATTTTCAAGCTATAGAATAGAAAGGATGAACACTTGGGAACAGGATATTTCTGAAGCTGAACTACGGCAAGACTTCAAATCTGGCTCATATAGCCATTTCACATTGATGTAAACACCTGCATCCATCCATAACTTAATTTCCATTTAAAGGAACTATATAATTAACAATTTAAACTACATTTCCTAAAAATTGTTGGAAAATAAAAACATCAGGTCTAATTTCAATGTTCTGAGCAGACTATTGTAATTGAAAAAGAGTTTTTCTTTGAGAAGGTGATGCTGGGTTTGCATCTAGTGCAATCGTAAAGCTTTGCCATGTATTTGTCTGTTTGGAAAAATACATGAAAACGAAATGGAGGAATAAGTTGTTATTTTGACTGCTATGATTTCTTTTATAGTGATCTGATCTCAGCGTGTATGGTACCCACATGAGTGATCTGAATACCTCCAATCTGAAATGTAGCTACTGAACAGTCAGAAAGAAGAAGCTGAATTACTATGCAATCATGGCCATTAAAGTGAAAAAATTGTTCAGTTTGGGATGGGGTCCTAAAAATATTGTGCTAAGCAAATTTGTGTTTTAGAATGTTAACACCTTTTAAATGAAACATATCAACTAAAATTAAATCTTTACATTATGTTGTTTCAGAAGCTGTATTTAACTTTGGTACGAACATAAGAAAATGGCCAGTAGAAAAAAGCCTTATGGTCCATCTACTCTACTTGAGTTTGCAGACCTCCCATTGTCTACTGAGGGATTTACCCCCCACTGTCCAATTCCCCCTCCCCTTCAAAGTCCCCCTCCCCACGCCTTCCCCTCTGTCCATGCAATTTCCCCTTTTAATCTGTCCCACCTGCTCTTGACGCTGTCTACAGTCTTCAAGGAAACAACTTCCTCTGGCAACTTGTTCTGCGTTGCCACCATTCTTTCAGTGAAAAAGTGCCTCTGTATTTTCCTCTTGAAATGTCCCCTTACCAGTCTGAGGCTGTGCCCCTAGTGGTCCTGTTTTCATTAAGATTAAATAGAGCCTCAGAGTTCATCTTGTTGAAACCCTTAAAGTATTTAAAGGTTCTGATCATGTCAACCCGCCCCTTCTTTCCTCCAGAAAGTACATGTTGAGATCTCTGAGTATCTTCTTGTAGGGCCTGCATTGTTGTTCTTGGATCATCTTGATCACCCTCCTCAGCACTATCTCCAGAAAATTGATGTCTTTCTTTAGGTAAGGACTCCAGTACTACACACTATATTCCAGATGCGGCCTAAGCAATGACCTGTAAAGTGGCAGGATGACCTCTGCCTTCCTACCGGTTGTACCTCTGGTTATACATCCTAGAATCTGATTTGCTTTGGCCACTGTTCTCTTGCAGTGTGTCAAGTGATTCATGTCACTCATGATGATCACACCCAAGTCTTTCCCCTCCACTAACTTGGTGACCTACCCCCCCTCCACAGCCGGTACACAGTCTCTGAGTTCTTCACCTCTAAGTGCATTAGCTTACACTTTTTTGCACTGAATACCAGCTGCTAAATACCTGACCATCTGTCTAATTTCACCAGATCTTCCCTAATGTCCTGCCTCCATTGCTCTGTGTCCACTGTCCCACAAAGCTTTGTGTCATCCACACAGAGGCATACTTTTCCTTTTACCCCATCTGCAATATCACTGATGAAGATGTTGGACAACACTTGTCTGAGCACTGAACCTGTTGGGACCCTGCCAGTGACTGGCCTAGTATCCAAGAATTCCCACCTGACAACCACTATCTGGTCTCTATCTCGTAGCTAGAGTTTTAGCCACCTAGCCAGTTTCATCCCAACCCCCAAGTCTTCTGTCTACTGTAGGGAACAGAGCCAAAGGCCTTGCTGAAATCTAGATACAGTATGTCCACTGCTTGGCCTTTGTCCACTATCCTTTTTGCCCAGTCAAATAAATCAATTGGGTTAGCCTGGCAGGACTGCCCTGACATGAACCCATGCTGCTTGTTGTCATGGAGTCCATTTACATTCAAAAAGTTTACCAGCCTTTCCTTCAGAATGATCTCCATGAGCTTCCCTATTTTCAAGGACAGACTACCTGGCCAATAATTATCAGGGTCATCCCTTGGCCCACTCTTATCTAGCAACACTACATGTGCTGTTCTTCAGTCCAGGGGTTCCAGTCCTGTTTTAAGAGAGGTATTGAACAAGTTCACCAGTGGGCACACCAGTATATCCGTTAATTCCTTCAGAACCCTCAGGTGCATGCCATCTGGTCCCAGGGACTTAGCCATTTTTAAGACCTTTAAACCTCTCTTCACCACATTAATGTCGATCTCTCCATATGTGGCTCCTTTCCCTTGTTACACCCTTCTTCTCTTGTGGGATTGGGGTGTTTTTCTCCTTCATGAACACTGAACAGAAGTACTTGTTGAGCACCTCTGTCTTTTCCATGCTACACTCCACCAACTCCTCCTCCTCCTTTTTCAGCCAAACTATCCCATCCTTGATATCCATCTTCTCCCTGATGTACTGGAATTAGGCTTTCTCCCCTATTTTCACCCCTTCAGCCTGCTGGAATTCATCCTTGGTCTTGGCCAATTGTACTTCGTTGCTCACCTCCTTTGCTTTGTTGCTGTATTCCTCCATGTCCTCAACCCTCCTGGTGCTTTTGTACTTTTGAAGGCTGCCCTCTTGCTCATTACTTTTTTGCTTGTCAGTTTGGCACACTCATTAGTGCCTGCCAATAGCCCATCTTTGATGAAAGCTCATTTCCTGTCCACGCCCATTTCCTTCCTGATCCCAGAAAGGTGCCCTTCCAGAATTCCCCCTATTTTTCTATTTGTGTTTTCCTATATAGTGTTTTCTATTTGTTGTAAATTCTCCTGTTATTTGGTCTATTGATTATTTTAGATAACATAATATACATTGCATTGTACCTTTTAAAAAGACTCTACTGATCTGTACCATGTAACCTTACTATTGTTGTTAGTGATATCACAGACTGCTGTCTTAAAATACATTATAATGTTATAAACAACGACACTATGAGGCCAGATGGCGACATTCAGGAGCAATTTACACTCTCCTCTTAGACAAGCTCCTGTACATGGAATGGTATGTGGTATAAACAGTAGTGACTTCAGCCTTTTTTGATAATCAGGGCAGTGGAAGACACAACAGCTGGCAGCCAGGACACCAACACAAAAGACATGTACTGTTACTACGAGAGTAGCCCTGCACCTCCTGGGGCACCAAACGGACCACAGAATTTTTTTTATTATGGCATGCACCCTTGTGTGCCTTGATGTACAGCCACCACTGGATAGAAACCTTGGAGAAGAAAACTGAAAATTCAATGCATTCTCCAGTGGATTAAAACAGCTGAAACAATATGTTTATAAAAGTACATGCTGAAGTACAGAGCTTTTCCTTAAGCATACTCCAGAGAGTCTAAATAATAATGAAATCTTTAAAGCATGGATAAACATTTCAAATTAAACCCAAAAAGACTTGAAATAGCTCATGTATTTGAGCCTTTTTTCAAATCCAGTAATTTACATTTTTTCATATAAATTATATTTGAACAGTCAGTTTTCATTTCAGAATCCTCAGCCATTTCCTAGTTTATCCTAGGGACTTATAAGGAAAAAGAAGAATTTCCAGTATATAGGAGGTGTCCTCTTTCGATGGCACTCAGGGCATCATTTTCATTTCAAACCACTCAAACTGTTTATGAAGGCAAGTTTTTTTTTTTTTGGGAGGGTATCTAAATTTTAGAAGTGGCAAGGTTTTTATGATTTTTTTCTTACAGAACCATTTCTGTGCAGCCAGTTTCTTGTCATCAGCCCAATCTAATTATTACTGTGTACCAGGGAAGAAGGGGACGAGGGGAGGCCAGAAGCCATATGGGTATTGCTCCAAACCTCTAAAGGTAAGAAACTCAGGATGGGAGTGGTGTAAAGGCCATCTCCACAGAATGAGGAGGTGGACAGGGAGCTGGGGGAGCAAATCAGGAAGGTCAGTGGCAAAGAGAATACAGCTATAGTGGGAGACTTCAACCTACCTGGGGTTGACTGGCAGACAGTAACTACAGTACATGCCAGGGAACAGATGCTGCTGGAGGCTATCCAAGACAGTTACCTAGTGTAAGGGGTGATGGATCCTACTAGGGAGTGGAACACACTGGACTTAGTGCTAACAAATAGAGACCAAGTCCAGGATGTGGAAGTACAAGACCATCTAGCAGGAAGCATCCACTGCTCAGTGTGATTCCTCCTCAACACAGGGAGGGAGTTTGTTAAGACTAGGACAAGAGTGTTGGATTTCAGGAAGGCAGGTTTTGCCAGAACAGGCAGCATCCCAAAGGGGTATTTAGCTGAAATTAACCCAGGGATGGATGCTGAACAGAAGTGGGCAATCATTAGGAAGGGGTTAAATGAGGCCAAGAACACCTGTGCTAAATCTCAGAGTAAGCAGTCCAGGTCACAAAAACCTAGCTGGCTCAGCAAGGAAGTGGAGAGGAAGATGAGGGAAAAAAGATTGGCCTTCATTAAGTTCAAAAAATCTGGGTGTGAGGAGGATAGAGAAGTGTTCTCAAAGGCATCTAGGGAGGTGACCAGGTCAGTCAGGGCAGCCAAGGCTGCAAAGGAGCTAAAGTTGGCTAAGGGGATCAGAGAGGGTGGAAAAGGGTCTCTTTAGATACATAAGGGAGAAGAGGAGTTGTAGGGATGACATTGTTAGAATCAAGAGAGAGGAAGGATGGGCAGAACAAGGTGAAGACCAGGCAGAGGCACTCAATGGATATTTCTGCTTGATGTTCACAAAAGAAAGGGATGGCCCAATACCTCAGGGGAAAGGAAGCATGGGTGGAGGGGGGCAGAGATAACAGTTGAGGTCAAGCAAGAAGATAGAGTTCTGAAGGGCCTTAAAGGCTTGCGGGTAGACAAGGCACCAGGACTGGACAGTGTACACCCAAGGGTCCTGAAGGAACTGGCAGAGTTGTTGGCAGACCCTCTGATGGATCTGTTCAACACCTCCTTGGAGATGGGGAATAATATTAATAATAATATAATATCTTTATTTATTTTGCGCCTTTCAATTATCAAGGCATATTACAAAGACTTAAAACAAAAAATAAAAACAACAATATGTAAATATACAATAAAATCTGGAAAACAGCCTTACTAATCAAAATATGCCCTGCTCCATAAATAGGTCTTCAGTGCCTGTTTATACTCCCCCCCCATGGTCGTGCACTCCCAAAGCTGTTGGGGTAGAGAATTCCAAAGGGCTGGGGCCATGTACATAAATGCATAGGCCCCTGAAGATTTTAAAGATACCCTAGGAATCTCCAACAACCCCTCGCCAGCCAAGTGGAGCAATCGCTCGGGGCAGTAAGGGGATAGAAGCTCTTTCAGGTAATCTGGGCCAAGTCTACGTAGGGCTTTATAAGTCAGTAATCCGACTTTGAAGGTGATCCGCCACTGAACTGGCAGCCAGTGCAGTCCGCACAGCACCAGTGTGATATGGGAAGTCCGAGGATTCCCCATCAGCAACCGGGCTGCAGCATTCTGCACTAGCTGAAGGCGGTGGATATCACCCCTGGAAGCCCAAAATACAGGGAGTTGCAGTAATCAAGGTGTGAGGTCACAAAGGTGTGAATCAGTGTGGGAAGGTCACTGTATGGAACAAGGTGCTTGATCCTAGAAATGTTCCTTAGATGGTAAAAGGATGGCTTAACGACAGCTGACACCTGCGATCGTAGTGTCAGTCCATCGCAAGCATCACCCCTCAGTCCCACACCCGTTCAGAGGAAAGGAACTGGGAGCCCCACAGAAAAAGCTGCTCGTGGGCTGTCCAGCCCCCAACCCCCCTATCCAGTGACTAGGATCCACAACCATCACCTCAGTTTTCCCTAAGTTCAACTTCAGCCAGCTGGAATTCATCCAATCCTGGATTTCAGCAAGGCAGTTATTAAATACTGAGAGTGCACTATCCTGGTCAGGTGCGAAAGACAGGTAGAGTTGGGTATCATCAGCATAGCAGTGAAACCTCAGCCCATACCATCTTACAATGCTCAGAGGGCAGCATATACACCGTGAACAACATGGGGTAAGCACAGAGCCCTGAGGAACCCCACATGACAGAGAGAGAGGGTTGGAGGAATAAATACCCAACACCACCCTCTGAGTTCTGCCAGTGAGAAAGGACTCAAACCACCTGAGGACCAAACTAGTCAGGCCACAGATGCACCTCAGGTGCTCAAGCAGTACCTCATGGTCCACAGTGTCAAAGGCTAAAGAGAGATCAAGAAGCACCAAGATGGACCAGCTTTTCCAATCTCTCACCATCAGGAGATCATTGAGTACCCGAACCTGTGCAGTCTTGGTGTTGTGCCTCTTTCAAAAACTGGATTGGAGAGGTTCATAGATGTCATGGATGGTCAAATGGTTTTCTGCTGTATGGCCACTACCTTCTCAATCACCTTCACCACAAAGGAGAGGTTAGAGATAGGTCTGTAGTTTGCCAGGCAGTCTGGGTCCAGAGAAGCTTTCTTCAAGAGGGGTGCCACTACCGCCTCCTTCAGGGAGCTAGGGAACTCACCCGACTCAAGTGAACACCAGACTATCTGTGCCAGGACCAGGCCAACAATGTCACCACAATCCATAATATCAGTGTCAGTGGCTCAGCAGGTAGCACACTCGCCTCTGAGGCTGGGAGATCAGAAGGCTGTAGATTCTATCCCCACACCAGGCACTTGGGTGAATATCCCAATACTGACACTGTAGTGCAGCATGAGGGGGGTGCTACAGTCTTGACGTGCCATCTTTCAGATGAGGTGTTAAACCGAGGTCCCATTTGCCTTTTCTGGTGGTAGTTCAGGTGGATATTAGAGATAGCATGGCACTTTTCCCTGGTGCCCTGGCCAAATTTCCCCTCATTCACTAAAAATACCACCAACAGCTTAATCTGGTTCAAAGTCAGTTGGCATTCATCAGTATCCCCCTCCCCCGGGCCATGCCTGAAAATAGGCAGGATTTGTCTAGTGCACTTACCTGGTCAACAAAAATGAAATAAATAAAAAAAAAAAAAATAATAATCAAGGAAGTTGGGCCCAGATTCAAACTACAGCATGTAGGGCACATATCCAGAACAATCTGCATAACATCCGTGATCTCTGGCTGGTCGAAGGTACTCCAGGAGAAGTAAGGGACAGTGGCTGGGCACTGATCACCAGCATCGCCCATAGAGTGTGTCGATCGGATATCCGCCCTGATGTCGGCCACCTTATCCGCAAAGAACTGAGCAATCTCCTCACACTCTGACTGTGAAAAGACTCTTCGAACCTGCAGGCAGGCTGGGTTGCACAGACTGTCTACAGTTCTAAAGAGCTAAATCAGTTGGTTCTGAGCAGCAGCAATTGCCCCGGATGGGAACTCTGCCTTCTTTTGGGAGATTGCTGACTGGTAGAGTTGATAATGCTCTAGCAGTCTAAGATGGTCAGCCTCTAGGGCAGATTTATGCCAGCAGCCCTCTAACCTTCGTCCTAGTAGCCACAACTCCCTCAAAGTCCCATCAAACCATGGGGACCAAGGGCAGAGGAAGAGAGGATGAACACAGATGGGAGCAACAGAATCCAGTGCTGTGGTAATGACCTTGTTATAGATCAGAACCAAAGCCTCTGAGTTCCCGCTTGCCACAGGAAATTCTGATAGGTTGAGCACCGCCACTAGGCCTCAGGGCTCATGTCCCATAAAGGACAGTACCTGACCATCTCCACAGGGGTAGGCCTATGAAAGGGGGCACATAAATTGAATCTCATGGTGTAGTGATCAGACCACCCAGCAGGTTGCACCCCCACATCAGAGGCTTTGATCCCCAGGAGAAAAACCTGGTCCAGGGAGTGGCTGTGTTTTTGAGTAGCAGAGGTAACAACCTGTGTAAGGCCCAGTGATGTCATCAACTGGAGGAAGTGTTGTCCAAATTTTGAGAGTTCGTCATCGATCCAAGCATTGAAGTCACCCAGGACCAGCAGCCTGGGCGACTCAAATGCCAGATTGATCACAAAGTCTGCTACTTCCTGTAGGAATAGCTTCTCATCCCTGGGTGGACAATAGATGAGGGCTATCCTACAGCCTACATCTGCTACCCAGCTACACTGTACCCAGGGACTGGAGAATGGCTCATGTGATGCCCCTTCACAAGAGTGGACCCTAGGACCAACTGGGTAACTACAAAGCAGTGAGCTTGACTTCCATAGTGGGGAAGTTGATGTAAACCATTCTGAAGGAGAGGTTGATAACCTTTCTTGATAGCAATGGCTTGCAGGATGAGAGACAGCATGGGTTTGTCATGGGAAGATCTTGCCAAACTAACCTGATCGACTTCTTTGACTGTGTCACTAGGGCGGCTGACGAAGGGCACGCTGTGCATGTCCTGTATCTGGACTTCAGCAAGGATTTCAACTCTGCCACACAGGAGGTTAATGAGCAAGCTAAGGGACATGGGAGTGGGGGAAAAACTGGTGGGGTAGGTTGACAGCTGGCTGCAGGGGAGACAACAGAGGGTAGTTGTAAGGGAGGAGACATCCAAGCCATGGCCAGTAATGAATGGAGTAGTGCAGGGTTCAGTGCTGGGCCCCATTTTGTTCAATGTCTTCATTGGAGGCATTGCAGAGGGGTCAAGAGTAAGATCTGCCTGTTCACGGACTACACTAAGATGTGTGCAAAAGTGGACAATGAGGAAGAGAGGCAGGCACTCAGAGAGGATCTAACTAAACAAGAACACTGGTCTAGGGAGTGGCAGTTGGAGTTTAACACTAAGAAGTGCAAGGTCATGCACCTTGGAGCCAGAAATCCGAAGAACAGCTACTGGTTGGGGGGGAGTGCAGGTAATGGCTTCAGAGGAGGAAAGAGACCTGGGGGGTAAAAGTCACAGGGGACATGAAGGTATCTACACAGTTTAGGAGAGCTGCAGCAAGGGCAAAGAGGATGCTGGGGTGCATTGCCAGAGGGATCACCTCTCGAAAGGGGAAGATCATCCTGCCTCTGTATAGATCACTGGTGAGGCCACACTTGGAATACTGTGTACAGTACTGGTGCCCATACCTCAAAAAGGATGTGATATTACTGGAGGGGGTACAGTGTAGGGCTACAGAAATGATCATGGGACTAGGGGAGTTGGCATAAGAGGAAAGTTGAAAGAGCTCAACATGTACTCACTGGAAGACAGAAGTTTAAGAAGGGACATGATAGAGACCTTTAATTACTTGAAAGGGATAAACAAAGGCAGGGAGGGAGGGTTGTTCTGCTTAAAGGGAGGAAAGGTCACTAGGGGGCACAGTCTGAAGTTGGAAGGGGGAAGGTTTAGGAGGGAGATGAGGAGGCACTACTTCACAAAGAGAGTAGTGACAAGTTGGAACGCACTGCTGGAGGAGGTATTTGCTCAAATGACAGTGGATAGCTTTTAATGGGGTTGGGATAGAGTCAAGGACAGGGTTAGTACAGACAAAAACACAAAGTGGGAAGGACCAGAAAAGAGGAGGAAAAGAGGGGTTTGGGTGGGGGCGGGGTAGCTGTAAGGATATAAAACTAAGAGCTGCACAATCAAGCAGACTTGATAGACCTGTGGGACATTTTCCGATGGCAAGTTCATATGTTCGTATGTTCGTATTACGATTTACCTTTCATAGAATGAATATAAACAGTAAGTTTCATAACGGGAAAGCAGCATGGTCTGTTGGTTAGTGGAAGAGACTGATTAGGACATTCTGGTTTAAATCTCACTTCAGTTGCTTGGCCAATTTGTATAGTCCTTTACAAGTTCATTGATATCTTTGTGCCACTGTCCCCGCAGGTGTTAGGCAACATGAGCCCAAATGTTCTGTATTACAATGTGATTTTGCATCTTTATTGATTTTGTCTGTAACTCAGTTCTAAATAAAGCCTTCATAGTAATCTAAATCTTACTAGCATAACCTAAGGGCAGATGTATCATCAGTACTTTCTAAACAGAGAAAGCTTGGCCAGCAGGCTTGACCAGCTGTAGTGCTACTGCTTGCCATCCAGATGATCTCTGTTCATGCCCCAAGCTTGGGACATCTGGTGCCAACCAGCAAGTCAGGGATCAAGAGATTGCCTTGGACCCCACCTGCCTCAGACATGGATGGCACCTCCTTTCATTGCATGACTGCCCACAGTGGCCCCATGAAGAGGGGTACCATGTGGGAAGGAATTAAATGGCCCTCTGGAGTGGCCTTATATTAGCATGTAGCCGCTCACTTGGCAAGTATTATGGAGGTATCACATACCCAGATCTCAGCTGGCAGGAGAGTTCTGAAGAAAGTGGGCCTCACTCACCCTTTTGACAGCCCCAATCAGCTGTTGGATGGGTCACTCCCTGGTAACATGTCCTACAAGGTGGAATAAGGCAAATGATGTAGAGAGAGAGAAAATCTCAGTACTCCTAGGCAGATAAAGCCAGCCCCCTCACTGCACCCCCCCCAAACACACACACCACAAAAAGGCTCTACCTACTGCTTCTATGCTTTGCTGGATCCTCTTCTCAAATTGCAATCTTCAAAAGTGTATGCTCTTCCCAGCTTGGGGAGCCTAGGGGACTCACCACTGGAGAAAAGCTATGGGTTAAACTGAAGACTCCAAGGAGGGGTGCCAAGTAGAGACTGGCAGTGAACACCTAAGGCGAGAAGAAAATGGGATCATAAACAGAAAGTATGAAACTAAATTTATAAAAAGCATAAACATTTTTCACACACATAAACTATGGGCAGTAAACCATGTAACCTCTGCTCTTTAACCGTTTCATGCTTGCTCTCATTAGAAGCTATGGGATTTGCATGGGAAAAAGAAACATGTTGCTAGTTCAAGTGGCTGTAGGAACTATGTTTATTACCTGCTGACATTTTTCATCCTGGGGAAAATGTTTCAATTTAATATTTTAATGTATTCAAAGCAGCCTCTCTAGCTATAGAAGTAGCACAGAATGTAATTGGAAAGTGAATAGGATGCAGTCTCTACAGAATTCTTATGCCCCCCCCCCCCAACTGTTCAGCTGCTTTAATTAACATGAATCCATGATGCTGCTGCCAGGTATTTTCAGTACATTGCACTTACGGATGCCTAATATTGTCCATGACATTTGGGGGTTACTAAGTTTTACAGTTATCTGTTTCAGTGCTGCTGGAGTTCACAAAACTAAAACTGTTGCAATAGCTAAACATGCTTTTTGTTGCCTTTTTCTTTTGGTTATATGCCATTTACAGTACATAACCATTCATTTATGTATGTCTAAATATTCAAACATAGGATCAAATTTAGATACCTGTAATAGGCTATTTGCATATTACTGTAAAAATATGCAAATACTGTTAATCCATTTGCCCAATTTAGTAGACCAGATGTGCTTCATAAGTCTCTGAATACAGATTTAGCATCTGCTAAGCCATGGAATTGGCAGTTTATGCTGTAAGAAAGGATTTCAATAGAATGTTTGCAATGCTAAATATATTACTATCCTTTAAACACATTTTAACTACTGACATGTTCATTATCTAGTTATCCTTTGACACTTTCAATTTAATATAGCAACCTGTTTGTACAGACCCTCAGGGCATAATTCAGTGGTAGAAATAGATGGCCTGATTCTGAGACAGAATTTGAGTTGGTACAAAATGATCAGTTGGTACCCACAAACTTGTGCTGCCATTTAAAATTGTGCCACACAAAAGTGGGCACAGGTTGTTGGGAGAGGAGTCCTTACCTCCTGTGACAATGGCACTATGCAAGTTGACAGTCTGGGTGTAAATGGGGTTTGTATCAGGCAAAACTCCAATGTGCAACCACATCACAGAATGGCATTGCAAAAGGAGTCTAGTGCATATCACTTTGTCAAGCGCAGTGCTGTGGTGATGACTACAGGCTTACCAGCTTGCCAACAAGAGCAATCCTCCCTCCCTACTTCACCATGTGTCTGGTTCCCTGATGATCCAACAGTTATTGTTTCCCTTACCACTCATTAGTAACCTCTCTGGTGGTCCTGTGGACCCCCCATCATCTCCCTCAGTTGTACATTTTTCAGGCAGTCTAGCAATTTCCTCCCTATGCCTAACCCCCTATACCTGTAACATGACTGTCTGGTGGGTCCCATAGGCAACTGACCACCAGTTGTGCTTGTACCTTTACAACCCTGTTTGCAGCAGATGGTGATCCAGAAAAATAATTACAGCATGCAGCAGGGTCTGCAGTTTTTTCTTCTTTGCATGGTCTCGCAAGCTATAGGCATTGGGCCAATCCCCTTTATGATCACTCAGTGACCTTTGTTGGTTCAATGTATGGGGTCTCTACCTTCAGTGAGCATGGCTCAACAAGATCACAAGTGGACAATGGCACTATGTAATCTTTGTGGCCTCTTGGCAACAGGCCTTGTCAGCTGTTAAGTGTACCAAGAATGTGGTATTGAATGGACTGCGCTTGTCATTTGAGAAGAATGCACTTCTTGTGAAACAAAGGTTTCAATCAAATAAGTATTCTTTGCACTATTAGCTACAGGCTAGAGTTTAGCATTTATCTACAGCTAGTACTATCTCCACCATAAAAACTACAAAAATCCTCTACATATGTTAAAAATGTGTGTCTCCTCTCCCCTACTTTATTCTCTCCTCTGGCTGTGCAGTGGCTGCTGGAACTGTGGTGGGTTAGGCTCCACTCATGAATTAGGGACAGGCTATAAGCCCTTCTAAGGGCTTTTCTGGAATCTCTGTGCTGTGGGCAGGATTTTGAGGGGGCAGGCACTGCTTGTAGAGTGTTTTTTGCAACTTTGAAATTTAAAATCTGGTGTTCATCAAAATGGGAAGTACTTCTTGATGCACTTCTGGTTTCTTGGTATTTAATCAGGTGCCTGTGCAAGCATTGGCGAAGCTGAGCAGAATCAGTGCTCAGGAAGGCTGTGATAAAGTGTTTTTTTTAATAAATATTAGGTTCTTCTAGTGTTAGATATCCATATCTACCAAGAAAACTATAAAATAAAATCCTAAAAAAGAAAAATTTGTGTCTCCTCTCTCTGTAACCTGACTCTTTCCTGGCTGTGCAGCAGCCGCTAAGTCGGTGGGGACCCAGGTTCCCCTCATGCATTACAGACAGACTATAAGCCCTTCTAAGTGCTTGTCTAAGATCTCTGTGCTGTAAGCAAAATTTTGAAGTACAGACACTAGTTGTAGGTGTCTTTTACAAGACTCAAATTTAAAATTTGGTGCTCAACAGAACCAGAAGTGCTCCTTAATTCACTTCTGGTTTCAGGGTATTTAACCAGATGCCTGTGTGAGCATTGGCATGAGCACTAAACAGGCAAATGGGAACTCTCATAAAACATGGAGAACACTTAAATCTATCAAAGGACAGCCTACTGCCCCCTCCATTCCTATGAAAATAATTACCAATGGCAGGGTGGTGGAAAGTAATCCTCTAATACTCGAAGAACTCAACTCCCATTTTGTCACTGCTGGCCTAGCTTTTGACTTGTCACCGTATGCTAGCCCTGTTAAGAATCAACCTAGTTCCTCTCCACCAACCTGCACTTCATTTTCTCCCTTTCAACTGAGTACATTCAGCTATAAAGAAGTTGAAGATTCACTTCTTAATCTGGATACCAGAAAAAGTGCAGGTGACGACAGTCTTGAACCTTTCTTCCTAAAACTAGGCCATGCCCATCTCACTGCCCCCATCCTCCACATCTTTAATCTCTGTATCACTTCTGCCACAGTTCTGCCCTGTTGGAAATCAGCCCATATTTTCCCACTATTCAAATCAGTGGACCCATGTGACTTGAATAATTATAGGCATATCTCCATTTTGCCCATCCTTTCTAAAGTTCTGGAAAAACTGATCTATAACCAATTAAAATTGCATATTGAAACCTATTCACTCCTTAACCCAGCACAATCTTTTTTCCAGGCAAATCACAGCACCATCTCTGCATTTGGCCAAAGTAACTAATGATTGGATCTCTGCTGTGGATGCTAAGAAAATTACTTGCACAGTCTTCTTGGATCTTAGTAAAGCATTTGACACTGTTGACCATAACCTCTTAGTCACTTGCCTTACTAACCTAGGTGCCACTTCCTCCACTACACAGTGGTTCACTAGCTATCTTACAAGGCAAACCCAGAAAGTCAAGGTGGATGCCTCTCTGCCTCTCTGCCGATTGTCCGAAGAGTCCCCCAAAGCTCCATTCTAGGACCAATCCTGTTCTCTCTGTATATTAATGACTTGGATTCTAATGTAACTAACTCCAACCTGCACTTCTTTGCCAATGACACTGTACTGTATACCTCCGGCTCAACTTCATCTAAAGTCAGGGATGTGCTTGAAGCAGACTTTGCTCAGCTGGAAAATAATCTAATAAAAGCCAACCTTCTCCTTAATGCCAAGAAAACCAAAGCGATGATTTTCTAAATGCCTCCCTTGACCTACCAAAAGACTTTATTGTGACCTAAGTGAGCCATTGGAAGTTGTTACTAAGTTTAAATACCTGGGGATCTGGATAGATAATAAACTCTTTTTTAAGTGAGCCATTGGAAGTCATTACTAAATTTAAATACCTGGGAATCTGGACAGATAATTAACTGTCTTTTAATGAACACATTGAGGACTTATCCAAGAGGCTTAAAACCAGGTTAGGATTCTTCTTTAGAAATAGGTCTCTTTTCCCCCTTGAAACTCGAACCAGACTCGTCCAGGCCACATTCCTTCCCTTAACTGACTATGATGATTTAATCTACTCTTCCACCACAATCGCAAGCCTTAGCAAGTTGGAAATCTTCTATCACTGTGGATTACGATTCATTATCTACTCACCCTACCGTAGGCACCATTGTGATTTGTATGCAGCTGTTGGCTGGACATCTCTCACCCCCAGATGCCTGCTCCATGCAAGGGGTATGGACCCTCAAGTTGATCCTGTATAAACTACCGAGTTACCTTACTTCTCTTATCTGCATTTCTCACAGTGCGTATACTCTCAGAAAAGCAGACTTCATTCTGCTTGATGTTCCCAGAACTCGTACTTCCTTTGGCAAATGAGCTATCTCACATACTATTCCTACTATATGGAACCATCTCCAATTTACTCTCAAATTAACTAGCATTGTCCCAGCTAACTTCTTTAAAGTGCTAAGTGCAAATAAAAGATATTTATAACTGCTTTTAAGCCCTACTCCTACCCCGATGTGTGCCCCATGCTTATCATCTTCACCGATACTAGTCCTTTCTGTACTCAAACTTCCGAGCTTTCAAAATGCATTAAGTGACTACCACTACAAGTTTTCCTTACCTGCTCCTTTTCCCTTCCCCCATGACCGCCTATCTATATATCTACTCCTCTTTACTTCTCCTAGACATCCTCTTCCCCCTAACCACCCTCTATACCCTGCCTCTCCTGCCTACGATCATTATATGATGCTTATTTATTGCATTTATCAGTGTAAAGTTTATATACCCTACCTTGTAGGTGCTGGCATACTATGTACCAAATGTTCTTCCACTGTATACATTTTACAATGATGTTTCTCTCTATGCAACACCTCTCCTGAACTATGTGTGCATCCTTATACTGTATATTTGTAATTAATGTTTGCTGTTCTCTGTAATGTCACTTTGTTTGTACATGCTTTAGGATCTCCTTGTGAATGAGCTTGCTCAATGGAGTTTTCCTGCAATAAACTTGAACTTTAACTTGAAGTGTCTGCCTGTGTGAGCAAGGGACAGGCAGGGGACAGGGCAGAACTCCTCCTTGTCCAAAATCTCTAGGGTGAGTAGACTTGATTTCTTATAGTGTATTCTCCTTCAGTTTTGTTTTCCTTGATTTCAGTAGGCATTTAAAAGATTTTATGAAAAACAATCATAAAGAAATAGATTTAAACTGAGTACAAAATACATCATTGGTAAGCAGCATAGACTGTCCCATAGTATTGCTAGAATAAATTGTGCAAATACTTAAATACAAACTGTACATAAATCAGGCATTACATTTGGGCACACAATTGCCTAACCCCAAAACAAGAAGAACATATTCTACTTAAAAAACATCAGCCAAAATTGAAATTATAGACTCAAAAGTGCTTTACAATATGGAGTTAGGACTTAGCGACCAGATGTGAGCCCCTACCTCTCTCCTAGCCACTGAACCTACTGTGACAGTACCAACATCTACTCAGACTGTTTACAACCAGTACCTACAATGCAAACTACATGACATGGAGGGCTACTTGTACAAGCTGTGCAAACAGTTTTACATGTCAGCACTAACATACTTAAACTAGAATTAGCAAGAACTGAGGTGGAGCTCGACAAAAACTATCTGGAGAATAAATAATGATGATGTAATCCACTCCTGTGATAGCCATCCTACTAAGAACGATGGTGCTATTCCAGAAGGTAGGAAAAAAAACAAGGCTAGCTCATCCTCTGATGATAAGCAAGACTGGACAAGGGATAAATCAAAGCTGGGGAGGAAAAAAGGCAGAAGGGCAAATTAACACCAGGCAAACGTACAGCTGAGCAACAGGTTCACAAGACTTATAGTATTACAGAGCCTTCCACTTCAGTATTAGCCATACCTCCGTTGCCATTGCAAAATGACTTTCTGAGACAAAAGATAGTAATGGGTGACTCAATCACAAAGTGCACAGGTACAAAAAAATGCCACCAAGGTAAAAGAGACATCACGGGTTCAAGTCTCACTGCTGCTAAAATCAGGGACATTATTGAGCCAGCCTACCAGTGCAGCAGCAAGGCATCTACCTGCGATGCCGACATCCCAAGTTCAGGGACAAACTCAAGAGTTGAAGAGCCAGCTGGGGAGGGAGAGGAGGGTTGAGCATCCCAGGGACAGCTCTCCTTCTCCATGGGAAGGGGTTTGTGTGTCTGATGCACTACAGATCCCTGGCAGAGGACAGGAGTTCTGCCATGACTGGCTCCTGCTTTGGGGAAGGTGAGACTGATGTTGGGTTCATCCCACGGATGTCATTGCACATCCCACCTCCTGGGGTTTCAGCATGAAAAAATCACTGATGGTCCTCTCTATGGTGCTCTCCTCCCAGTTCCCATTACATTCTCAACTCCCTGCTCTGACCAGGACAGTTATCTTCCAAATGGCCTGCCCCCACAGCCCCACCTGGGGGGGGTTAGCCTAGGGAGCCTTACCCACAGCAGTGATGTTACTGGTACTCTGGATGTGTTTCTGTAGTGGGGGTTGTCTCGGTGATCCCACCTTGAGGGGGGAAAGCCAGGGCAGTCGGTGGCTGTGGCTGTCCCGGTGGGTGGATGGGTTTGGAGAGGTTAGAATAGAGTCACTGGGGACATCAGCACAAAAAAAAACAGGGACATTAAAAATTTACAGATAATATCTTGTCTAATCCCAAAGTTGACTCTGTCTTTGTAGTGCATGAGTGCACAACTGATATTGGAAAAAGACCTGACAAAGACATCAAGGTTGATTTTGTGAAACTCACTGATGAACTAAAGAAGTACAGTAAAATCATAATTATCTCAGAGATCCTACCTGCCCCTTTAGTTAGACATGCATTCTAACTAATAAACACATTGCTAAGAAAATGAAGAGCAAATGAAAATGTTAACTTCCTGAGAAACTGGGATATTTTTAGACAGTGATAGAGCCTATGTCTCCACTTAACCAGAAAGGGGTTTCTAAGAGGCACGATCAGGGCAGCTATTAACACATTTTAAACTTGCTTTAGAGGGGAAATTGGTGGATCACAAAGAACATCATAAGTGGTGATCATGAAGAAATAGCTGTTTGTAAGAACTCTAAAAGGAAGGGAAGAGAACATTTATCTTCTAATACTAGGGCAGGCAATGCACCTAAAAGCAAAGCTTGGAACTGCATCTACTGCATTTTGATGCTTGTAGCCCAAACAAAAAGGGTGGGATCTAGAAATCATCAATCATTTGGAAAAACCTCATATAGCAATCATGGAGACCTAGTAGGAAAACAATGATGACTATTGAAAAATGATAGATGGCTATAATCTATTTATAAATGATAGAAGTAACAAAAGAGGCAGAGAAGTAGTTCTCTAATTTAAGGATTCAAGTAAGGTCTTAAATGTTACAGATCAAATTAATGCTCCCAACCTCATAAACAGAATCCTACTGTACAGGAAAAAATTAGTAAGTAGGTCAGCTGCAAAACCACACTTGGGGTTTATTATCTACCAACAAACAGCTCAAAGGACATGGATGGGCAAATAAATAATGAAATTAATAAAGCACAGAAGAATAGGAGCATGATTGCTGTTGGTGACTTCAACTATGCAGGTATCATGTGGTCAGCTGAGTAGCAAATACCCAACCTGAAGTAAAATTCCTAAATTTATTAAGAGAAAACCATTAACAATTTATAACTGAGGCCACAAGACACAACCATACCTTGGACCTTGCTATGGGTAATAATGAAGGTTTGATCAATGAATGAAGGGTGGGGGAGATCTACTCAAATGGAGGTCACAATATAGTATCCTGCTAGATTAATATCACGTCCATAAGGAACATTGGCATCTCTGCTATATATAATTTCACCCAGGTTGACTCTACAGAACGTAAAAACATCTTTAAACAATAGAAGTGGCACGAGGAACTAAAAGTGAAGGATACTAACGTATCTTGGCAAATACTAGTAAAAAGAATTACCCCAGGCACCTTAATTAAAAAAACAAAAGCTTATAATAGGAAGAGAAAAAAATTGCCATAATTTACAACGGTTCCATGTCATAACAGTGATCGCAAAACAGTGTGCATATCGCCGAAAAGCAAATCTGTGATATGCACTTCTCGGTGACCACACTTCCAGAAAAACTTAGTGCTTTGGTGGGGGGAGCTATGCACCCCATGTGCCCCCTTCTGGATTACCAACTCCAAGGGGGTGCATTTCGAGGAAGGGGCAACATTCTGGTGAGGGAATAGAAAAAAAAGGCAGCCTCAAGCAGCAGCAAAATTCTTTCCCCTGCTCCATCCCAAACCCAGTGCCTACTGCACGGGAGCCAGCCACCCTCACCACCACCACACCACAGGGCTGGCTCAGTTGCAGCAGGCACACACCCCTACATAAACCCTATTCCATATCCCTCCCCTCCTCCTCCCTATTTTTTATTTTATTTATTTATTTCATAATTTGGATTTACAACCTTTGAGTCATAGAGTCATTTACAAAGGCACCTCATTGCAGGGAGGGTAGACAACAATTAGTGGTGGAGTACAACAATGAAGAACATTACAGGTGAGATACAATAAAAGAACACACAAAGCAATTCCAGTAATACAAAGGTGTACAAAGGCTTCAATTAAATACAGTTAGTCTAGTATATAAATAATAAGGTATCTCTAGGGGTTCTAGCAAGTGATACCTGGGGGGAGGGGTGGTTGCTGGGGGAGAAGGCAGTCCAGAAGGACTTTGTCTGTAAATCGAGCCAGGCAGAGCTTTAGGTATGTGCCAGTCAGGGGCATTTACAGCTCTGAGTGTCAGTGAGGTGGTTTCAGAGGATGATTTTGAAGGGGTCAATTTTGGGGATGTTTGTGATATGAGTGGGGAGGGAGTTTCACCAAGTGGGGGCTCTGTGGTGGAATGATCTTTGGGCGAGAGAGGTCCTGGCTCTCGGGACCTGGAAGGTGGCTTTGATTGTGCTTCAGATGGCGACCAAGTGGGAGGCCAATTTTAGGGATGCAGCAACCCTTGGGGGGCAGACCCCAAGTAGTGATGTTTTTGCCAGTATACAGGTGTGGTAGCACAGGTGCTCATCAAAGGTGAGTAAGTTTGAGGAGGAGTAGAGCTGGCATGTGTGCATTCTACTGGGGGCACTAGTCAGGAGCCTGCAAGCCTTGTTGATCGAGGTCTGGACTTTGGTGAGGGTGGTGGGGTCAGCAACTATATAGATAGGGAGCCCGTAGTTGACCAATGACAGGATGAAGGAGGTGATAGCCAGCCGGGGGGCATTCTGAGGGAGGCAGTCTTTGTGGCAGTGGAGGAGTCCAATCTGGGTGTTTATGGCAGTGGACAGGGAATTAAGATGAGAGTGGAAAGAGAGAGCCAAGTCAAAGGTGATGCCCAGATATTTGTATGCAGACACCTGTTCAAGGGGGGATAGGGTGCTGGGGATGATGAGAAGGGGGGCATTTCTGGAGTTACTCTGGCGGTGGGCAAAAAGCATATATTTTGTCTTCTTGACATTTAAAACTAGATGATGGTTGAGGAACCATTTTTCAGCTTGGCTGAAAGTGAGTTGCAGAGAGTTCTGGAGGGTGATGGGGTCAGGGTGGGAGGCGATGAGAACCGCATCATCGGCATATAGAAGCATACTGCCCAAGCAGGAGCAAGGAAGGGTGTTTAGAAAGAACCTCCCCTTCTGGTCGCCATCCTCACTATTGTATCACTACCCTTGCAGGCTAGCTCAAAATGATAGTGCTGAAAATTAGTTATTTTTGTAGTCACTCATTTTCAGTTGCTATCATCACTGGATACTATTTACAACTCAGTTAAAAAGACTAACTGGAAAAAAAAGTGCAAACATACGAAGAAATGGTTAAAAATCCCACACTCATTCTACCGAAAAGTATAAGGAACTGCAGATGCTATTGAAAGTTAGATTTCAGAGAGAAAAAAAACTGGAATACAAACTGGCCACACATTAATCAGACAATAGACAGTTTTTTGATACATTAACTCACCGAAATAAAATAATACTTACATGGGTCCACTACAGAACAGACACACAATAACAGCAAAAGGGAGAGATACTGTATGGTTGAAATTTTCAACAAACATTTCATTAATGTCTTCTCGGATAACCCTCTGTCCCCACCCACTGAGACAGTCACATACCCTGAAAGTACTATTACCAATTGTAAAATTACTAAGGAGGAAGTATATAAAAAAAATGTAAGGACATTAAAAAAAAATACCACTGCTGGGTCAGATGATGTACCTGCAAGATTCATAAAACTAATCTTGAAGGATTTAACAGATACAGTGATGGACCTCTTTAACAAATCCATAATAAGTGGGATAATTCCAGGGGATTGCAAAAGAGCTTTGGTCATCCCCATTTACAAGAAAGAGGGTAAAAAAAATTCTCATCTAACTGTTGTCCCATGAATCTAACTTCCATCTTGGGACTAGCAATTGAATCTATTATGAAACACTGGATCGCTGTGTATCTAACTGAACAGAACCTCTACAACACTCAGCATGGCTTCCATGCTGGGTGCTCAACATAACAAAATTTAATATCCTTTCATGAACCAGTGAGTAGATGAATGGACTCAGCAATCCTAGTTGACATCATGCTACTGGAATTTTCCAAGGCCTTTGGCACTGTTCCCTTCAGTGGTATAATACATAAACTGAAGGAATTAGGAGTGGAAAACTTTCTTGTAAAGTGGGTTCAAAACTGGTTCTCAAGTCATTCCCAATGGGTAAGGCTAAAAGGCTACCTGTCATCTATGTCCCCTCTTACTTGTGATATCTCACAGGGGTCAGTCCTGGGACTGGATCCTGTTGAACATCTTCATGAGGGATATGTCAGAATGACTTATTGGGCAGTTTCAAAAATGCACTGATGATTCTAAACACGACTGTACAGTAGAAAACCAAAACAATGCTATGACTCTTCAGAGGGACATGGACAGGATGGCAACATGGACCCATACCTCAAAGATTACATTAAACATTATACTATATAAAAGGGTGCATAGTTAGTGAGGGTACTGAAGAAAAAAACCTACTGTAGGTGTTACAACCTTGGATGACCTCTTTAGTAGCAAACATTGCATACTTCTTAATGGTAAGGTCTGGGGGTAATTGGATGCATACCGCTTTATTTCAAGAAATAAGGACGTTGTTATGCACTTATACAGAAATACATTGAGCCCATCTACTGATTATACCTCCCAGTTCTGGTCTTCTTTCATTCAAAAGGTTATTAAAGTTATCGAAGGAATTCAGAGTAGGTTTATGAAAAGAGGTGCTGGTATTCCAGCAAGAGACTAGAGTTGTTGTGAAATTTTACTTCACTGGTTAAGTTCCAGCAAAGTTGCAAAATTTGCCATCATGAACAGCTTCACGAATTACCCACTTTGCCACTTAACCACATTGCACTGAGTTTTCCTGGAGAAAATGCACTTTATCAGGTGAAGTCAAGTGAAGTTAAGGCAAAGTTGCAACTTTACCAGTGAATGCAGTTATTTTTGTTATTTATTGATTGATTGGTTGATTTGGTTTTTGGTGTTCAGGTAGATACACTGGACAACTGAATGCCTATTTGCAGGTATGATCCGGGAGAGTACAAAGCATGAGATGCAACCAGAGTCAAAAACACAGGTACATCAAGAGGACAAGACACAAATATAGACCACTAACAGTTCCAGGGTATGGATATGTACAGTATGATAATATTGCAAGTAGACAAATAATTAGAATGATTAACAACGTGGTACATGGCGAGTGTGAAAATTAATGACAGAAAAGTACAATATGAAAATATTACAAGCTGACAACTAATTAGTTAAGTAACAAAGTAGGTTGAGACAAGTACATTCTCAGGTGCAAGAAACAAATAAAGTGAAGTACATGTGGTTGTGGTCAGGGGGTCAGGAAGCAGCTGCAGTTCCTGGACTGGGTTAGGTAGGACTTGAGGGCTGATTTGAAAGAAGACATGGTGGTAGAGTTGTGAACATTGGGGGGGGAGTGAGTTCCAGTACATGGGAGCAAATGAAAGAAAAGTCTGCTCACCTATCTTGGTTAAGCATCTGGGTGTTACAAGCAAGGTAGAGTCCAAGGACCTAATAGAGTAGGTGGGTCAAGAGCTGAGTAGTAATAGGATATGGGTTTATAGGGGGTTGGCCTGAAGTTATTTATGTATAAAACAACCGAGGGCATAGGCTCAAGAGGCAGGGGGATAGCCACCCTAAGGAAGAGTAGAGAGAAAAATTACATGTGAGACGTGGGGATAAGATGGCAAAGTGGCATATATTATTGTAAGTGACATCTCATTTGTATACTGAAGTTGAGGGGGAATTTGTGAAGGGGAGAGAGACATATTGTAGGAGGGGGGGAGGAGGACACCTTGGGTGATGGCTAGAGGAGCATTTGGCATAAGCAAGTGTCTGAGATGGTAGGCTAGGCTAAGTTGAGAATTTGGGGTTTTACACTGGTTTGAGATGTGGAGGTAAAAGTCAAGCTCCGGGTCAAGTGTAACACCTAGGTACTTAAATTCCTTGACTATAGTGAAGGGAGAGCCATTTAGACACTTGATGTCCAGAGGGGGAGAGCAGAATGACCTACGTGCCCTGAAGCTGAAAGGCATCACTTGTGTTTTGGATGTATCAAGTACCAGATTGTTGCAACTAACCAGTTTTGTATGGGAGTGATGTCCTTTGATAGCTGGGTTCTGATAAGTTGGGAGCTCTGGGTGCTGTAATATAGTGCTATATCATCAGCGTACATTATTACCAAGCAGGAGATGGATATGGGCAGAAGGTGGTTAATGAACATTGAGAAGTGGAGAGGGCCTAGGATAGACCACTGAGGAACACCTCAGGTGAGAGGCAGCTGGTGTGAGGAGGGATCCCCAAATCTGACGAATTGGCAGCAGTCAGTCAGGTAGTTGGAGAACCAGGTACTGGCATGAGAGGAGACACCAAGGGCTGTTAATATTTGGGTTAGGAGTGAATGGTCAACAAGGTCAAAAGACTTGGATAAGTCAATGAAGATGGCACCAGTGAGAAAGCCTTTGTTCATGGCAGATTTAGCATTGTCAGTAAACTTAATGAGGGCAGTTGTGGTGTTGTGGTCCTTTCGGAATCTGTGCTGGAAAAGGGGGAGGAGGTACTGGTTTTACGTAGTTCATTAGCTGGGAAGCAGCAACCTTTTCAGGTAACTTGCCAAGGATAGGCAGGAGAGAGATGGAATGGTTTTGTGAGATGTCTTTGGGGTCACTCTTTTTGGGGACAGGGACTACCTTTGCCATATTCCACTGAGATGGGACCAACCAGATGTGAGGGATAGACTGAAGATGTGGTTGATGGGGATGGAGAGAGGCTAACATCCAAGATTAAGTAACTTAGTCTTGACTCTGTCTGGGCCTAGAGCAGAGCTGAGAGGAAGGGAATTAAGGATGTGACAGACTTCTTTTGTGGTGACTACTTTCAGGTAGAAGGAGAGGTGAGTGGGGGTGGATGTGGCAGGGTTGTAGTCCTGGGCAGTGGGAAAGTGGGCAGGGAAGGGGGGAGATCATTGAACTGAGTGATGAATGCATTTGCAATAGTGAGTGGGCTGGTGCAATGTACTCCATTCATAATCATTGTTCTTTTGTGATCAATGGGTAGGAGCACCCAGTAGCCCTTTGATATGTCCCCAAAAGCTACTTGGATTGCCTGCAGAGACAGCAAGTTTCTCCTTTTAGAAGGAGCTTTTGGCTGCACATGCTGCTTTTTTGCATAAGTTTCACATTTCTCGATAGTTGAGCCAGTCTTGTGGTTTTGAAGAGGCTTTACAGGAGGCTTAGCATCTGTCTCTTTTTCTATAGAGAGATAAGGTCACTGTGTAGGCAGGGGGAGACAAAGCCTCACACTCTCCTCTTTGTAATAGGAATTAATCTATTTTGGAGGTGGGAGATGTGGGATTGGAAAATGTTTAGGTCAAAGTTTACATCAGTGGAGGCTAAGATTAAGGACCAGTCAATGAGGGACAGCTCGGCATTGAGGGTAGTGGGGTCAAGGTGCAGTAGGTTCCTAATGTTTAGAATCGTTAGGGTACTTTTGGAATCTGTACCTTCCATAAGCAGTAAGTGGGGGAGTAATCATTAATGGAGTCTGGGAGGATGCCAGAGTTTTGGATCCAGTCAGACCTGTTAGTTAGCATCCAATCTAATAGAGAGGAAGATGTACCATGGGGGGAGGGATGGTTAGGACTGGTAATGATTTGTGAGAGACTGGTCTTGCAGATGAGTAGTTTCTAGGTTCTGGAATTAGGATTTATCCAATCAAGCTTAAGGACTCTCGTGATAATGATTTTGCTTCAGTCGATAAAGGTTAGAATGTTGTCAATGTGGGCAGTTAGTACCGATATGCTACATTTAGTGGGATTCTAAACACAAGGGATATGAAGTGTTTTGGTGTTGCCAGCAGTAAGTGAGGCATGAAGTACTTTGCAGACAGTGCCAATCTGCATAACTTCTCCTGAAGAAAATGTCATTTCAGATGCCAAAATCTTTGCAAAGTCAGCACTACGCATTTCCTGAATGTGACAAAACTTCACAAATTATTTCACGACACAAAATTTACCAACTTCACACATATTTACCAGTGACTCATGGCCTCCAACATTAGAAATTGATTACACTGAACCAGATCTGCTCTCCCCTCCTCCCCACACAGACAGGATTACTCAAACAGTTCTTATAATTTGAGTCAAATTCTTGGTGATTTTGACTGAAATCTGAGTCAAACCACTAAGGATTTGCCTATGTAACATTTGTCAAAGCTAGAAACCTCCTCCACCCCACCGCCAACCACCACCAGAGGTGGGCTGCCTTGTGTTGACTCAGAACTAGAATGGAGACTGAAGAAGGTCACAGCAGCCTCAATAACCCCTACCCAAAACAAGAGATAAAGGTAAGCTCAGCTAACAAGAGGTCCTGTTATATTTAGCAGGATCACCAATACAGGGAACTAAAATGCAACTGTCATTTTCTACAGTGGTTTCAAATCTATGTCTCTGCTTAAGTAATAAAATTTTAACTCAGTGTTTTATATTCTGTTTTAAGCAGTTAGTTGTTGTTTTTAATGTGAATTTTATTGTTACGGTGTTCTGTAAAATGCCTTGAGCCCGTGGTATAGGGCACTATGCAAATAGAAATGCCTTACCTTGCCTTTGCTCTTAGGTGAGATGAGATTTTGTTGTCGTTGCATGAACCACTTTGTAAGGAATCCCTCCCCAGAACTGCTGCCCTTTATTTGCAACATTTTTGTTATACTATTTTATCTGTTTATTGATCGTGTTTATGCACAGCACCCCTAGGGCACACCTGAAAACAAGGTGGTCACAGCTCTGTGTGTCCTCTCCAGGTAAAAACAAAAACAAAAAAACTCAAATATAAATAATAATCCACAAATATGTTTTAGCTATAGCAGTTCAACCACTTTTATTTATAACAGCATTGGAAAGAATGAAGCAATACAACAGTACAATGTGTCTTGAAGATCTGAGTACTTTGCAGAACTAGGGGACTGTGCTATAAATGGTCGGTAGAAATGTTGCAGGGGCAATGCACTGAGATTCCATCTTGGAGACTGGAGTTCACACACCAGTTCTGGAATCCTACACTTGGGCTTACAAGTGGGCCAAGCACATCACAGCAGTTAGGCACTTCATAGCAGGCAGCCTAGCAGTCTTGCACCCACCCCTGCTGCTGAACCCAGGAGCAGCACTGATATTGTCTGTGAATGAGAAATGAATAGTGTAGCCATGGCAACCCCAATCATCAGCATGGAAGATAGGGAAACCAGGGGGGAGAACAACAGCACAACTTAGCAGTGGGCAGGTGACAGACCCTTAATTCCACAGTGATGCTCATGTGCTGGCTGTACAAAAGATAAAATGACATGGAAAGTTAAAGAAGCAGTAAAATCATCAGCTGATGTACAAATTGTAGGACTACAGTAGACATAAATCCATTGTAATTACATGTTGTGAAACAATACACAGTCTTACTGCCACAAAAATAGTAGGGCATGTATTTTCAGTTTAGAATGCTTAGAAGAAGACTACTAGAGAGGCAGTTTGAAGGGAAAGCTGCAAAAGGGATCTATAAAAGGATGCTAGGAGAGAAGAAATTCCCAAATTGTTTGGTGTTTGTGCATTTTTCCAAACCATACACATATTCTCATGCCTCATTCCCAGAATTTAAATACTAAACCTATCGCAACACTATGATGGCAAACAAGGCATTTATGAATGATTGAATAGTGATCCTGTTGTCAAAAATAAGGAATCACTAGTTAAGTAAAATGGTGTACGTGGCATATGCCTTTTCAATTTCTTAAAGTATTGCTTATGTTGTCTGAAAGCATATTACACTGGGCATCAGTTAGGACTTAAATCCCATAACATTCCCCACAAAATTAATTTCAGGAATTCTGTTCTTTATTACTAAAGACCTTTGTATGAAACTAGGCTTCATCTGTTTCTCATGTTTCCTGATTTAAAGTCATAATCCACAACTTATTACCTGAGAATCAGTTCTGTGGTGGCTGGAGGTGGTGATGTCATAAGCAGAGGATTATTAATTCATAACAGAAATAAGGAACAGGTGATGTCTAAGAGGAAAAGATCTTGCTTTACTGAAAAATGTATTCAGTAATTAAACAAACTCTGGACAGAGCTGATAGGGCAGCAGATGAAGAATTTGGGGTAACAATATTGACATATCTAAGTTAGGAGCCTACATTCACAAAATGTAATGTAAGCTCCTAAATGTGTTGTGTTGTAATATTGTTCTCCAAATGTGCAACATAGCCTTGTGATGACCCTGCCTCATGAAGAAGGATAGAGAAAATGTTCAACTCCTGACGTTAAGGTGATTTTGTGCAGAGCCCATAAAATCACCTTTTGGGATGTTAAAAAAAAATTGGGTTAGTATTTGAAAAATGACAGCTGTCACATTCATGAGGTGTTGTAAAGATATGGCTGTGTTTCAAATTTGGGTTAAAATATTGAAAATTACCAAAGTTACAAGCGTGCATTCACAAAATTCAATGTAGGCTCATAACTTTGTTGTTTTTAATATTTGCAAACCAAACTTTCAACATATCCTTTTTATTACCCCACTTCATCAACAAGGGCAGAGACAATTTTCAAGTCCTTTCCTGGGTGGTCCTAAAAGATTATTCTTAAGGGAACTTGTGTAATTGCTAGCTGTAATTGTTTTGCAGAACACCAGTAAATCATGTAAATGAAAAAAAGTTCTTCTTGGTAGTGTTTATTTTAGAAAATCAGGCCGTTTTCAATAGCAGTAAGGACCTCCATAGCAATCCCTTTTCTGTCAGTTAAGAACTGACTGATAACTAAGCATGCTAAGCTTTTCCTGTGGTACTTAACGACCACAGTGGGATATCTTGTTTTTACCTTTTCTCTCTAAGGAAATGAGAGGCTGCATCTCAGTTGGGTTATCCTGAGGAAATAAATAAAAATAGGGGCATATATGTGGTCTGCTTACTCTCTCTACTTTATAATTTCTTTTGTGTGTTTGGAACTTGCTTTGGTTCTAGAGACCTGGGACATTAGTTGAGAGGAATTTTGAAGTAAAGTTTTCACTCAAACTTCCACTAAACTGATATCACTGGGTTCTGGATCAGATAAGCAATGAAAGGGAATACCTGGTTGGGAAAAAGCATAGAAACATAGAAGTTGTTAGAGGAAAAGGACCTCTCAGTCCATCTAATCTTCCCTTTAGATCCCTACCTATTGTGTTACTGCAGACCCTACTTGATCTCCAGCCTTACCTCCCCCAGCCCTGTTACTACGGTTCCCTTGTGTCTATCCCATGCATGCTTGAATCGTGTTAGCATTTTGGTGCCCACCACCCCTGCTGAGAGTTTGTTCCAGATGTCCACCATCCTTTCCGTGAAGAAGTACTTCCTCACATCCCCTCTGAGCCACCCCCTTGCAGCTTAGTTTCATGCCCCCTTGTCCTTGAGCATCTCTTTCAATGTAAAACACCACCCTCCTGTATCTTATTAATACCTTGGAGGTATTTGAATGTTTCTATCAGGTCTCCCCTTTCCCTCCTATCCTCTAGAGAGTACACATTTAATTCCTTGAGTCTTTCCTTATAGATCTTCTGATGCAGGCCAACATGATTTATTCAAAACAAACAGAATAAATAGCACAGTAGGAAGATTAAACAGACAATATTAATATGTAGAGTAGTCTGAGAGTTACATTGAGGCTTAGGGAGTCAGAGCCTCAGGTTCATATCTTACAAGAGCCACTAAATCACTTTTCTGACCCAGAACAACACTCAGTGCTTCAGTCCATCCAGTTCTGAAAATAGGTAAAAGCAGGGCACCACTAAAAATGAGATACTGGGCCTGATTTTCAAATGGGGATGCAGGGCTTGCAGCCAAGTCCTGCTTCCCTGTAGTGTTTGCCGCACATGCGGCCAAGGGTTGCCAGAACATGAGCTTCATTTTATAACCCAGCAAGTTGTAACAGTGCCCTCATTTTATGGCAGCTTGCTCCAAAGCTGTGGCACAACCCCTGTAAAATGGGACCACCCCCAGATGCAAAGTTAGACTGGGGGGAGCTGGTCTAACTTTGCTGTGGTGTCGCAATGGACTTGCACCACAGTTTGATTCAAGTTGCCACCTGGGTCAAACTCTTGGCTGTAGGGGTGGGTGAAAGTTACAAATTCCACTTTCACAAAAAATCCGCAAAATTTTGAAAATTTCTCAGAAACTTTTGGAACTTCATTCACTGGTGAAATTGTGATCTCCCACAGATTTTTGTCTGGTTCTGATGACTTTTTAACCAAACTGCAGGATAATACATATAAACTGTGGAATGTATTCCATCCAGCAGTTTAATGTATGATTTTGTATCCTAAATTGTAATGCAGCCCCCCCCCCACGGCCACCAGTCCAATAAAATACACTGGTGTCTAGAGTGCCCCCACCCACTGATTGCTGGTCCCATGTAAAAAACCCTCCAGTCCCTGATGGGCCCCTCCACCCACTGACTGTGGGTCCAATGTAAAAAAAGAAACTCTGAATCCTGGTGTCCAGTGATCCCCCGCCAATCGTGGGTCTCCTGTAAAAAAAACCTCTGGTCCCTGTTATGCCTTCCCCCACACCCACCAACTCTGGGTCCCATGTACAAACACCCTCCAATCCCTGCTGTGGCTCACTGTACCCACCGATCGCAGGTCCAATGTAAAAAAAAAAAAAAAACTCTGATCCCTGGTGTCCAGTGGTTCCCTTCCCATCTGCCAGTCATGGCCCTAAAAATGTTATAATTTCCAGGTGTCTAGTGGACCCCCCTCCCTATCCAAGATCCCCTTGGTAAAAAAAAAAAGCTGGCAGTCCATCAACTCTAGTCCACTCCATTTATATTATTCCCTGGTGCCTTGTGGACCCCCTCCCTATCTGTGAGCCCCTGAAAAAAATTTAATCTAAATTCCCTGTCTTGCTGTGTTTGTCTACATTTCCCTTCCCATTTATGCTAAATATTGAGAATATCTTTCCTTTAAGTAAAATATGGGAAAATTGGTTGTAATACTTAAAACTATGGAACAAAATGGAATGTACTTTACAACTATTGGGAGATAAAGTACAGTATGTTATAACATTTTAAAGCACTGATTAATAAACATTGCATTGCTAACTATATTTGTAAATAATACCTGAAGATCTATCCAGATTGTAATAATTGTTGTACTTCCTTCAAATACTGTGAACTGTAACTGTACTTTCATGAAGTTGTGTGTAGTATATTTTTGATTTTTGAATTAACTGCACTATTTATCCTAAAAGTTTTATATTGCATTCTGTAATTATTGTAACTTGGTAACTATGTCTACATTGCAACTGTCTCTGCTTTCATGTTGTATTAGACACCATTGTAAATGAACTTCAGAGCAAGGTTTTTCATAAATATATGAAATAAAAGAAAAAAAGTGAAACTGTAAACTATGTTACTCCCATGACATCTTGAAATTGATCTTTGATATGTAAAGCTTATTCTGCTAAAATAAATAAATACACAAATACATGTAAGAGCAGTTTTCTTCACTATCCATTTTCTTCAAACTCCTCAGCATGTGGTAACGTCACATTAAACAAACTCTGATCAGAGCCACGATGGCTGCTAATGCATTTTGTGATAAGAGATATATTTATTTATTTATGTCTGGATATATGTATTCAATGGCTTTACCAGGAAAAACATACGGAGTTGATTGCAGCTCATTTTCCCTTCCAAAGTTGGACTGCAAATCCTCAGGACAGGAATGGTGCCGATAAGGGGCAGCCAGCCCAAAACATACAAAATGTTAGAGAAAACCTGCACTCAATGACAACCAAGGCACTAACTTGTTATCAGTTTCAAATGCTTTACTGCAGAAATATAACAAACTAAGGTGCACTGATGTATCCACTAACCACTAGTTGCCCTGGCGCTTTGGGTATGAAACCCTTTGTCAGGGGATGTGGTTAGCAGGAGAGAATTGATGCCAATTTATATAAGCATCTCATGAATAAACATAACATTAATTAGAAAATAAATTTACATATGTACAGAAATACAAAAAATGTGAAAAACATGAGAAAATACTTCACGGTCGGCGGCCAGTCAAAATGTCATCCAGACCATACAATCATAACATTTCCAAGATCTTTTTTTTTTTTAAATAAAATCCATGATCAAGAAAAATAGTTTTGTTTGTTTATTGTAACCTGGAACATGTATATATACTCAGCAAATTTAGAATGTGGAAATGTTAGCCTAAGTAATCTGTATCTGTTCTCTTTATATGATTGTCTTCTATCTGATCTTGTCCATCGTGGAGATCAACATTTGTTAATTGCACTTGCATTTCCACAACACAACAGCTTTTTCTCCCCTTTTCCATCTATCCACAGCCACCATGTCTCCAGTTTCAAGTTAGATTAAGCAAACTATTTTTTTTTTCTTGATCATGGATTTTATTTTTTAAAAAGTTATCTTGGAAATGTTATGATAGTATGGTCTGTATGATATTTTGACTGGCCTAGGATTTCTGTATCTTCTCATGCTTTTCACTTTTTGTATTTATGTACGTATGCAAATTAATTTTCTAATTAATGTTATGTTTATTCAAAAGATGCTTTTATAATGTGACATAATTTCTCTCTTGCCAACCATGTCCCTGATGAATGGTTTCTTACCCGAAGACTTCTCTCCTGCTAACCATGCCCCCCGATGAAGGGTTTCTTACCAAAAGCACCAGGACAACTAGAGACCAGTGAATACATCTGTGTACCTTCGTTTGTTATATTTCTGCATCTCATTTTCAGATGCATCCTAGGGAAGAGGAAAGAGGGAAATATAACAGATACAAAAATACAGAACATAATACATAGAAATGGAATAAGTATAACAAAATGAAACAGGACAGTCATGCCTAAGAATAAACTGACAAAAGTAAGTTACCAAGCAATAAGCTGTGGAACTGATCCGAGAAAAATTAAAAAGTTATCAACTTAAAAAATAAAAACTGGCAGTATAGAAACTGCTTGTCCCTAACTCTGCAGTGATAATCCAGGATGCTGAGCTATTGGACTTATCAAAGTTCGAGCCCCAAGGTAAATACATTGAAAAAATGGATAAATGCAGGACCCCAATAGAAATTAGATGTTAGAGGCAAATACATTGAAAACCAATGGGTAACCACAAGACCTCACTGGACATAAGAAGTTGTAGGTAAATACTTTGAAAAACTGGATAAATACAGGACCCCACTGGACATAAGATGCTGTAGGAAAATACATTGGGAAAAATGAGTAAAAGCAGGACTCCACTAAAAATGAGATGTTGTAGGTAAATACATTGAAAACATGGGTAAAAGCAGGACCCCACTGGAAGTGAGATGCTGTAGGTAAAAACATTGGAAGCAAAGGGTAAAAGCAGAGCAGCACTTACAATGTGTAGGTAAATACATTGGAAAAAAGGGAAAAAAAAGAACCCCACTGGAAATTATATGTAGTAGATAAACTGATTGGAAAAAATGGATAAATGCAGAATCTTACTGGAAATGAGATGTTGTAGGTAAATAGATTAGAAACAAACTCTGGCCAGAGCCAATAAGGCTGCAGGTGAGAAAGCTGAGGTAAAAAATGGAAAATTAGTTTTTTTTAATATGGTTACATGAAGAAGGGTGGAGAAAATGTTCAACTTCTGGCCTAAAGGTAATTTTGTGCAGGGACTGTGAAATCAACTTCCAGGATGCAAAAACACATCTTGGGCAGGAGTTAAGAGGCTGTGTTAGCAAAATTCCATGTAAGCTCATAACTGTAGTGTTTTTTTTAATATGTTTACACAAAATTTTCAACATAGCCTTCTCATGACCCCACCTGATGAACAAAGGCAGAGAAAATGTTCAGTTCCTGGCCAAAAGATGATTTCGTGCAGGGACAGCAAAATCACCTTTCAGTATGTGAAAAAAAAGCAAAACATTTTGGCCAGGATTTGAAAAATGACAGCTGTCACACTCATGAGGTATTGTAAAGATATGGCTATCTTGTGAATTTGGGGGTATTAATTACTCAAGTTATGAGCTCAGTGCTCACAGAAGTCTCCATAGGCTCATAACTGTTGTTTTTATTATTTTTGCACCAAATTGTTAACATAGCTTTCTTATGACCACACCTCATGAACAATGACAGAAAAATTTTCCAACTCCTGCCCAAAAGGTGATTTTGCGCTGTGACCACAAAATAACTTTTCTGGACAGATCTGCCTAATGATAGTGCCATTATTCATGAGGTGGGGTCCCAAAGATGGCATTTTAAAAATTTGGGACCAGAATATGCAAAAATGACCAAATTATTGCACTAAGTTCAAAACCCCATTGAAATACATTGAACCGCATACCTGTTTCCTCAGTTCATGGTCCGGCTTTGAAGAGTGAAGATGCATCTGTGGTCTACAGAAGATTATGATGCTGGACCATGTGGTGGGTAAGTAAAGACTTGGGGGAGGGAGGCTGGGTGCTGAGTAAGAGGGTTGGGTGGGGTCAATAAGTGTGCAAATGACATTGATGGACAGTTTTCTTTTTTTCAGGTTTAACAGAAAAAAGAAAAAAAGACTGAGGATTCCTGTTCATGTCACTGGGGTATTGAGCATCCCCACTGTCAGTGTTATTTTTCTGGGGGGGGGGTTGCTGGGTGCTGAGAGGGAGGGTCAGGTGGGGAGAGAAAATAAAGAAAAGCATGGATGCACACAATTGTGACACTGGGGGATTGGGCACTCCCAGTGTCATTGTTATTTTTCTGGGGGTGTGTGGGGTGATGGGTGCTGAGAGGGAAGGTCAAGTAGGGGGATATCTATAATTTAAAAGTAAACAAGAATTGGCAATCACGGCACACTCTGCCATTTCTAAAATGGCTGCCACAGAGTGTTGTGCATGCCATCTTGGAATTGATGGAGTGTGCCATGTCCGCTGATTCTTGTTTTCTTTTAAATTATAGATATCCCCCACCTGACCCTCCCTCTTAGCAATCACCAACCCATCCAAGAAACATAACACTGACACTGAGGGTGCCCAATTCCCCAGTGTCATGATCAGGATGCCACTGTATTTTACAAAAATAGTGTAATGCTCCTGGAGACAAGGAGCAGAGTACTCCAGAGACACCACAGACACAGAGGAGACTATGCTCCATGTCCAACATGTTGCTCCATCACAAGGGATGCACCTAGTCCTTTTTCTGTAGCAAGAGATCTACAGGGCTAAGCCCACTGCAGCCATAAAAATGGGTAAACGGTAGACCCCACTGGAAATGAGATGTTGTATTAGATGCATTTTGGTATATTTTGAGGATCATTTTGAGATGATGTGGCTGCTTTTAAAACCTTCTTTGACTTGTTACAAACAAGCAATATCACTATCAAAATAACTACTTTTTTCTTTAATAAAAATTGTCAAAACTAAAGCAATGAATCTCACTCCAGCCACCCTTCAAACACCTGACTATATGCCACTTCTCTCAAGTACAGTCAGCTATCACTGCAGCAGACATTGCACTTGTTACCTTGCAACCTGAACAGAAGGCTCTGCCTTCCCAACAGTGCACCATACAGTCAGACATACAAGGCACTGAGAAGGGCACACAAAACACCAGCCTGGAGGTGCATGTGTGTGTCATACAACAGACACATACACAGACCATCCATGCCAGAGAATGGAACTGATTCACAGGACTCACTGGAGGGTCCCTCAAGGACCAACATTGACATAGGATGCATACCTGGTCATGAATGCATTATCTGCATGTAACCTGAACTGAGATGGGTGGAGCAAGGAGGGTAAGGCTCAGCAGAGACAGCTGTATGAAATACAGAACATATACAGTGACATCAAAGCCCATATACTTGACATGCAGTGAGGGTTCCACAGCCTGTGTGAGACCTCTGACAATGGCATGACCATAAGTGTCACTGCTGTACAGCAGGATGAAGTTTCCCATTCATATCCAGTACATGGCAGCCAACCACCAAATCCCCATATGTCATACACTGGAACCACAACACTATCAAGCACTCCAGCATAACCCACACATGACAGACAACCAACAGGGTTGTACAGCCAACTGTAACAGACAATGACCTAATGCAAAACATGTTCTATGGCATGTACACAGCCCAGTCAAATGGCAAAGGCAGGGGCAATGTCAGTGGTAGGCCCATCCTACCCTAAACATGAACTAAGAAGTCATCCCAGACACCAAAGATAAAAATACACACATGAGCTAATGCCTCATCCAAATGCAGGGCAGGTTTTAATGCTGAAGATTTACCATCCACCAACAGATGCATGTGGACTTCACTTCATGGGTTCCATGCTCGCTTACAGTGGGAGGATGGGAGGCTGGCCACAAGGGGCAAGACTGGGGAAAGAGAGATCACTTGAGTCACTGGACACAGCCCAGACCCTCACCGTCAGATAAGGCTATTCAATACAAACAACATTATTAATACAAACCAGCACACTTACCTCACTGCTTCTTTTAGATAAAGCCAGGCTGGTTATTAATTCATATTATTTTGTTGGCACCGACCGTCTAACTCACTCCATTCCAGCCAAGTCCTGACTCCTGACTTGTGAGAATTAAGCCCTCATAGGCTCAACTAGTCAGCTGCCCCCCACATGCACTCCGCATAGTACCAGCAGCACCTCCAGTCACACAGGTACAGCTAGCCACTCGCTGGGTTAGAGGATTTCTGCAGAACATTCCCCAGATTGCAGCTCTATCTTTCACATGAAGGAAAAAGTACCAACTTCTAGATGAGGACAACGTTATCAATGCCAGGTTATTGAGTTACTAATCCTTCATGGAGAAGACATTTAAACATGCACTACTGCTTTGCTGCATTAAATAAGTTGATTAAATACTGTAAATAATTCCCCTATACTGCTCTATCCTTGAAAAATGCATAGTAAAAGCTGGACCCCACTGAAAATGAGAAATTGCCTCTCACTCGGGCTATCCTGGGTAAATACATTATACAAATGGGTAAAAGAAGCACCTCACTGAAAAAATATCTTGCATCTCTGCTGTACTAGCCTTGGTAAATACTGTGTAAAAACTTGGTCAGGTAGAACCCCACTGCAAACAAGATACCACAGCTCAGCTGGGCTATCCCGAGTAAATATATTGTAAAACTGTAAAAGCAGAAGCCTACAGCAGAATCCCACTGAAAAGCAGATGTTGTGTGTAAGCTGATCTGTCCTGGGAAAATACACTGTAAAACATCCAGCTCACCCGTCTTGTAGCTGTCTGGTATATTCCTGGTGGTCTAGTGGTCCCCCCTTAGAAGGGCATCTGATCCTCTCCCAAGTCACCTTCTTAGGCACCCCCAGCCCTGGTCTCATAATGCAAACTGCAGCAATAGTGATGACTGGAACAGCCCTCTGCTGATCACCTCAACTGGTTTCAATCTGATGGTCTCTGAGCAATCACAAGCATTGTACAAACACCTGTGTCTACTGCACTCATGATCACTCACTGGCAATCAGATGGTGACTTAGCTGGCCAAGGTGGTGAGCAGAGGGCTGTGCAGGTCACTGTCACTATTGCTGTACTACTGCTTAGGTGACCTGAGGGGGGGGTGTGGGGAGGAGGAGGGTGCTGAGCAGGTGGGTTGACAGAGGATCAGATGCTCTTAAGGGGGGAGATCACTAGACTACCAGAAATATTTAAGACAGCTACAGGATGGTTTATTGGGGGGTGAAGGAGCCATTAAACCACCAGGAATATTTGAGACAGTTTCAGAACAGGTGATCAGGGGGTGGGAGGCCACTAGACTAACAGGAATATTCAAGACCATTACAGGACAGTCAGTCAGGGGGTACAGGAACCACTACACTACCAGGAATATGTGCGACAGCTACGGTACAGGTGAATGGGGGGTGAGGGGACAACTAGACAATAAGGAATATGTAAGACAGCTACAGAATGGGGGGAGGCATGCACACACGTTAATGAACCCTTAATGGGCATGCAAATGGGCCATAGTGCCTCCCATGCACAAAGGGGCCATTGGCATATTTGGGCTAAATGCAGCTCACAGGAGCCCTGCCATGATCCCATTTGATCCACACTACCTTCATTGCACTCCTGTCAGCCATATTCAGTCTGGGCCTGTGTCAGCACAGTGCAAAGTCACTATGTACTGCACTGACATGGCCCCATATTTAGACAGTTTGCACGTTTCAGTTGCAGTGGGTTAATTGTCTGAATATTGCCCCCCAGTCAGGTTGTGCTCAAACTGCCACAGATCGCACATGGTCAGCTCTGAATATGGGGGCTTATACTCTTTAGCCCAGTGGAACCCAAAGTCCATGAAACAATGGCTCATGGGAGTAAGAAAGGCCTGACTATAGCCTCAAGATACTGTTGTTCTAACTTGTAACAGCATTAAAGCAAATATGTTTGGTATTGACTTATGCTTGTTTGTTTGGACATCAATACATATTGTACATAGCATTACCACATCAGCCAAATGCTTCATTTAATACAAACAGAAAAATATCATACAAGTAGATATGTAGGAGACAATATGACAAGTCAAAGCAGAGCAATGCATTCAATTCCAGAGTCCATGCTATCACAAGTGCATAATTAGGCACCACCATAGAGTATGCATCAGTCAAATGTAATCCCAGTTTAATGTCATAGTTACTCTATCTTACTGTTTACATGTTTGATTATAGTAGTAAACAGAGAAGACTCTAGCTTATAGTACCTTGCAAGTCTCATAGAGAAGATAGCCATTAGACACAGGCACCAATAAAACTGTCACTTTATTATTAATCAAGCAGTATTTCCAAACAAACTCCTTACAAATGCAAATAAAGTGTAACTACCCAAATTCTTCCACATGATTGTCAAGCGAAAACCTGGACAGAGGGTTACATGATCTTTACTTACCTTAGTAGGGAAAGTAACTTTAACTTAGCAAAGAAACAGATTTACTAAAAAATGAGACTGCCTGTTTTACTCAATTGGAGGCTCATCACAATGACTTGTCTGCCTGTCTAAGCCCAGTGATCCCACTGCCACAGCTGAAACCTGATCTCAAATCACCTTGTGCTCTTCTGTGAAGGAATTCAGTAGAGAGATAAAACAATGTTCCCTTACTGCTGTGCTCCAAGACTGTTCAGTTGCTGATTTAAAGCTGCTGCCCAGGGAACTACATAGAAAAACATAATTGAAGACTTTATGAAGTATGGGGGCACTATACCCTTGCCAACAAGGTGTGTGTTGTTTAGATAAAAATGCATAAAAAGAGGGTTTAGGTGTTTTTTCAGACTAAAACAAGCTGCCTGTGCTGTTTACACTTCACTGATTGTAATCTGAACTAGCAGGTGAATGCTGCATATAGGAAAGGAACTCTTTTTCTCCCATCCCCTCAGCTTAGTGATTTCAGGAAGTGGACAGATCATGGTTCAGCTCCGAAATTGTGTTCTGGAAGGAGTTTGAAGTGTCCTTTTTTCCCCAAGTGATAGAAAGATGTCTGAAGGGCTCCACCACTGCAGCCGTAAAAATGGATAGTGTAGCATATTCAGTCCCAAGGGTAGTGTATATAAGAGAATCAAATCTTAGAGACCAACTTGTGAATAGTTTGCATTGGAATAGGAAGAATCACAAAAGACAGATAAACATTTGCTAAATGGTAATCACCACTGTAGTAAGTATAATTTCTGTGCATATCACATATAGGGCCCAAGTCTTTAACATCCAGTAACTAGGAGAATTCATGAGATCAGTGACTTTATTACTTGAACTCTACCATTAGAATTGGCAATGGAACTAACTGAACCCCTGGTGTTGCTGTTCAATGGCTCATTTCACAAAGGGGTAGTTACAAAAAATACTGGAGGGTAGCAGATGTACAGTAATCCCACTCCATAACATGGGAACAAGGAGCAACTGGATAACTACAGATCTGTCAGTCTTAGCTCTGTTGTAGGTAAATTGGAGGAGCCACTAGTCAAAGAGGTCCTCGTAAACAACTTGGAGAGCAATGGACATGATAGTAAACAGCACCAGTTCATGGCAGGAAGGTCATGTAAGACCAACCTGATAGTAATCTCTGACTGGGTAATGAGGATAATGAATAAGAGTAGGGCTGTGCAAAATTAAACTTCTGCCAGTGGAATTTTGGCAAAAGTCAGAATTTCACTTTTGTGAAATTTCAGAGTGCACTTTGACAACTTTCACAGAAATTCTGACATAGAATGTCAGAATAAATGTATGAATTGCAGATTATTGTAGTAAACTACAGAAAGAAAATCCACAGAACTGATCACTGTCAGTGGTCAGTTTTATGGAATTTTGTTCCACAGTTTAATACATTAACCCACAATTCATACATTCATTCCACAATTCAGTGATTCACTGAACTGCAGAATTAATGTATGAATCATGGATTAATGAATTATACTGCAGAAAGAAATTCCACAGAACTGATCACTGAACTGTGGAATGATTACATGCATTGCAGAATGATCCAGTAAAGTGCAGAATGACATTCTTCAGAACTGTCATTTTGGATTTCATGTGTATTATTCTACAGTTCAGGCAGAAAGTTCAATGGAATAGGGTGACAATTCATCAGACATATTAAGAAGATTCCAATATCGCCAATGGCGGAAGTTCTGAAATTTCCCCAAACTCTAAGACATTTTGTGACAGTTCAATGAAATCAGAATTTGTAACTGCTGCCCAGCTCTAGATAAGGGTCATGCTGTAGATTAAATTCCAAAGACGTGTGCTGCACTCAGAAGTGACAGATGGGACCACTCTCACTGTAAAATACAGAAAATAACTTTAATTTAAATGAGTAATGAGTGTTCCAATATTAAAAATTAGAACACTGCTACTCCAAATGACTATTAAGTCCTGTAGCATCTGAGAGCAGTACACTTCTTTGGATTGTATACTTTCAGCCTGGGCTGGCAGCCCCTTCTTGTTGCTGCACCTGCTCTGCACTGTGTGAGTTTGTGGACCCAACCTTCACCTTTCTGTTGATTTACTCTATTGTGCTTTCAGCAAGGCTTCTGACACAGTGCCTCACAGAAGGTTGCTGAAGCAGCTAGATGATCTGGGTACAGTGAAAGATACAATTAGATGGGTGAGAAACTGGTTGGATGGGAGACAGCAGAGGACTGTGGCTAACAAAGTCAAATCAGAAGAGAGGGAGGTCACCAGTGCGGTATCACAAGGATTGGATCTGGGTCCAGTTCTTTCCAATATGTTCATTAGCAACAGTGGAGAAGGAATCCAAGTCAAGATGCGTCTCTCTGCAGGTAACACTAAACTCTGTGGCAGGGTAGGCAATGAGGAGGGGGTTAGAGAAGTGCAGAGAGATTTGCAAAATCTAGAAAGGTGGCCAAAGGTTTGGCAGTTGAAATTCAATGCCAAAAAATGCAAGGTGATGCAGATAGGGAAGAAGAACCCAAGGACAGAGTACTGGATGGAGTGTGGTAAAGCTGAGCATGATTTCTGAGGAAACAAACCTAGGGGTCGTTATCAGTGACTCCCTGAAACAATTAATCCAGTGTAACAAGGTCTACAGTAAGGCAACCAGAATGCTGTGCTATAGAGGAAGCAGTGTTTTCAGCAGAAGGAAGAAGGTATTACTACCTCTCTATATATCATTGGTGAGGCCGCACCTGGAGTACTGTATGCAGTTCTGGAGTCCTCACATAAGGAACAATAAGGACAGGCTGGAGACAGTGCAATATATGGTGACCAAAAGGATTCGGGGCCAGCAGGGCAGATCTTATGAGGATCAGCTGAAGGCACTGAACATGTGCTCACTGGCAGCCACATAAGCGAGTGGAGATATGATCAAATCAAATCAAATCAGAATTTATTTATAATGCTCTTTTCAAAATATCAAAGCGCAAATACAAAACAAGATTAACATCCATCACAATGAATACAAATATACAAACAATGAAAAAGGCAGCAGGATAACTAATTAATAGGCTAATTCAAATAAATAGCTCTTCAAAGCAGCCTTAAATGACTCCGTGGACAGGGACTTTCTAATCTGACGAGGTAGAGAATTCCACAGGGTTGGGGCCATAAAAGAAAAAGCTCTGGCCCCAGATGACTAAAGGTGAACCCTGGGAATCTCTAGCAATCCCTCATCAGTGGAACGGAGTGGGCGGCGAGGGTGGTAGGGTCAAAGGATGGAGACCTCTAAGTTCCTGAAAGGAACAAACAAGGTAAACTGCAAAGAATTATTTAGCTTAAGTTGTGGATCAAGAACATGGGGGCATGAGCAGAAACTGACAGGGGAGATTCAAGAGGAAAGTGAGAAAGTTTTATTTACAGAAAGGTTGACTGAAACAGAAACATAGCACACTGATGGCAGAGAAGAACCGCTAGGCCTATCCAGTCTGCCTTATTTCCCTGCCTGTAATAGCAGAAAGTGACCCTATTTGGTCATCGTCTTAGCCTGTCCTTCCCACCTCTAGGGTTCCCTTAAGCCAATCCCAAGCTTGCTTGAATCCCTCAACTGTGCTTGCTCCCACCACCTCCCGTGGTAGGCTGTTCCATGTACTCATGCTCAACTCTAGAGACACTCAGTGTGTATTTAACACTGCGCAAGACACCAGACATTTACAACTCCTTTATAAGAAACAGAGACAGGAGCTGGTGCATCTGTGATATTCTTAAATAAATGTATATAATTATATTAAGTTAGTAAGCCTTTGACATTACCTTAACACTCTGAACAAGCACATTTAATCTGGGTGCTGATTTAATATGTAGCAGTAAAATAAATACCTAACTCTGTTTTTCAGAAATTGAAAAGGGATAGTTTTGTGAGTACACAGACAGGTATGTTTGAACCCTTTAAAAAAATATATGTCCTGGCAGAACATGCAGGGAGAAATGTTGTGAATATAAATTGACCAAATGTTTTGATAGTGGACAAAATAGTGAGAAACTGAGTTTTTATCGAAAGTTTAAATGAATTAGATGTCTTGAGGCATGAAGTGTGTCTTTTCACTGCAGAGAGAGTTTATGAGTTTAAAAATGTTTAAGAGAACTGTTAAAAGAAGTTGTTGTGGAGTTAGTTCTACTTTAAATACGTAGATTGAAATTAAATAGTGATTTGGAGCCTTTCTGACATTGTTTAACATCATTTTCCTGCTCAGACAGTTAAATAATGAAATTTAAAGAGAACTTTTGAATATATAGAAAAAATTGCGTACAGTATCCTGCATGTATAGACAAAGGGATTTTAATCAAACAGTATGATATAAATAATGACTTTGCATGGTTGGCACAATCGAACAGGTTAATAATGATCTCATAATTGCTAAGAAAATTGAATGCACTGGTGTTATGCTTTCTGTCAGTAAAATGAGTGACCTGTTTTTGATAGGCATGGGAATTTGAACATGAAAATATAATAAGACAAAAAGAAAGAAGTTGGAATGAATTTATGGTGAGGGATAGTCCCTGGTTTTTATGTTAATGATTATATTTAATTTAACAAGTGATATAAGTTGTGGAACATATTTTTTTTTATTATTTATAACAGATACAGTATAATCTTACTGAAGAAGGACAGTGTCCGAAATGTTTAAGAAATATGATGATACTGTATCAGTGTAATTTGTGAATTCAGAAGACAGAAGAAAAATAATTTAATAAATCATTATAGAAACATTTTACACATTTGGTGAGTGGCTTGATTTGTACCAACTGTTTACACTGTTTAGAAGCCTTATTGGTAGTAAGCTACTCCCTCAAGTTTTTCTTATCCTTTTTACCAAGGTTGGCTGGACTGGGACTGACTAGTTCATGTTCCATGTATTCACCAGCCCTTCAGTGAAGAAGAACTTCCTCACGTTACCCCTTATCCTGCCCCCCTCTAATCTCATACCTCATGATGGAGCTATGGAACAATCTATCAGTTAATGTAGTAGGCACCAGAACTATCAATGGTTTCAAATACTGCTGGGACAGGGTGAAGGGCTTAATGGTTGCTTAGGGTGCTAGTGGTAGGGTGGGGAGCATGGCAATGGACAGTGTGGGTGAAATCCCTGTATTGACAATAGATCCCATGTTTGTTAGGGTTTATGGGCAGACTAGATGGACCAGTGGTCTTTTTCTGCCATTATTGTCTATGTTTCTGTGTTTCTATATTTCTTCAAATTAAATGCATTTGGCTAAGTGCAATGTATGCCTTGCTTTTTACATAGAAACAAATAAATTGCCAGTAGAAAAAGACCACTAGGCCCATTCAGTCTACCCATAACCCTACACTTGTGTGGCTACTGACCCTACCTGGTCACTGGCCTCTTCCCACTCCATGCCTCTGAGGTGCCCTTATGCCTGTCCTAGGCATGTTTAAATCCTTCCACTGTCCTGTCTCCCACCACCTCCTGTTGCAGGCTATTCCATGTATCCACCACTCACCCTGTGAAGAAAAACTTCCTCACATTACCCCTCAACCTGCCCCCTTCTAATCTCATATCATACCCCCTTGTTCTTGTACTCTTCCTATACTGGAAGTTGTCTCCCACCTACATCTTGTTTATACCCTTTAGGTACTTGAATGTTTCTATCCTGTCACCCCGGTCTCTCCTTATCTCCACCAAGTACATGTTGAGGTCCTTCAGTCTCTCCTCATATGTTTTCTAGTGCAAGCCCTGCACCATCTTTGTCACACTTCTCTGAACTGCCTCCACCCTGTCAGTGTCCTTACAAAAGGTGTGGCCTCCAGAACTGCATACAGTACTCCAGATATGGTCTTATCAGTGATTTGCACCATGGCATCACCACCTCTCACCTTATGCTTGAGATGCCTCTGCCTATGCACCCCTTTACATAGGGAAAACAAAACGTAAGTTCTGTGAAAAAATAAATGAACATCTTAGAAGTATACATAAGAGAGATGATGTCAGTTCCCTTGCACAGCTTGTCAAAGCCAGAGGTAGAGATCATGGGCCAGATTTTCAAAGCGTGGTGCAGTGCTTACACTAAGTCCTGCCCCACAACACTTATGTTCTGATGGTGTACTGAACCCCCTTTGCCACAACTGAGCCTGATTTTAATAGGTCAGGAGCAGTTAAGACACTTTACCCAATTTACAGGAGCTTGAGTGAAATATTTGGTGCAAGCCCCATAGAAAGGGTACATAGATACATAGACGCTGTTGGCAGATAAGGACTGCTAGGTCCATCCAGTATGCCTGTTTAAGCTGCCTAAAGAAGCATCCAGTGACTCAATCTGGTCATTGGCTTTAGCTTTTTCTTCCTATCCCTATTATTCCTTCGCTTCTATCCCATGCATGTTTGAAGCCCGCCACTGTATGGGCTGCCACCACCTCCTGGGGCAGGATGTTCCATGCATCCACTACCCTTTCTGTAAAAAAGAACTTCCTGACATTTCCCCTTATGTGGCCACCCCTCAGTCTCATGTTGTGTTCTCTTGTTCTGGCACTACTATTAATCTGGAATATGTTGTCCCGTTCCACCTTGTCAATGCCCTTGAGGTACTTGAATGTTTCAATTATGTCACCTCTCTCCCTCCTTTGTTCCAACATGTACAATTGAGGTCCCTCACTCTCTCCTCGTAAGGCTTGTGATGTAATCCCTTCACCATTTTGGTTGCCCTCCTCTACACCATTTCTATATTGTCAATGTCCAGTTGAAGTTGTGGTCTCCAGAACTGTACACAGTATTCAAGGTGAGATCTCACCAGGGTCTTTTACATTGGCAGTTTTACCTCCCTCTTTCGGCATGTGATTCCCCTTCCAATACATCCCAACATCCCACTGGCCTTTCCCATTGCCTTTGCCATCTGCCTAGTGGCCTTCAAGTCATTTGTGGTTATAAGCCCCAAGTCTCTCTCCTCCTTAGTTACTTCCAGCAGCCCCCCTCAACCTGCAGCTCACTCCAGGGTTCCTGATCCCCACATGCATGATCTTGCACTTCTTTGTGTTAAACCTTAACTGCCATGCCCCTGACCATCTCTCCAGCAGTTCCAGGTCTTTTCTCATCCTTTCCACCCCTTCTGGAGTATCCACCCTTTTGCAGATCTTGGTATCATCCACAAACAGGCAAACCTTTCCCTCCAGTCCATCTGCAATGTCACTGATGAAAACATTGAAAAGGACTGACCCCAGAGTTGACTCCTGAGGTACCCCATTGTTCACCTCCCTTTTGTCTGATTGGGTTCCATTCACCACTACCCTGTGTTTTCTGTCCCTTAACCAGTTTCCAGTCCAGTTCACCACCTTGCATCCCAACCCCTGGCTGCCTAGCTTGTTTACCAGTCTCCTATGTGGGACCATATCAAGGGCTTTGCTGAAATCGAGGTAGGCAATATTTACCACCCCCCCCCCATCTACTGCCTCTGTCACCCAGCCAAAGAAATCTATCAGATTAGTTTGACAGGATCATCCTGCAGAGAGCCCATGTTGCCTGGGATTCACCAGTCCATTGGCTTCCAGGTGTTCCGCTATTCTTTCCTTAAGAAGTGCCTCCATTATCTTTTTGACTGCAGAGGTTAGATTAACTGGCCTGTAGTTCCCTGTTTCTTCTTTACTACTGGTCTTGTGAAGAGGGACAATGTTTGTCCTTCTCCAGTCCTCTGGGACCACTCCAGTGTCTAAGGACTCACTGAACAAGGCTGCCAGAGGGGCTAACAGTTCAGTCCTCAGTTCCTTTAGGACCCAGGAATGTATGCCATCTGGAGCCATGGCTTTTTCCACCTTAAGCTTTGCCAGTTCTTCTAGGACCATTCCGTCTGTGAATGGACTGGTGTTTATCTCCTTATCCTTAGCTCCTTCGAAGTCCAGCTGTGGGCCCTACCCATCCCCTTCCACAGTGAAGACTGAACAGAAGTATTCATTCAGGATCACTGCTTTTTCCCTGTCTCCCTCCACTATCTCCCCCCGACCCCTCTAAGCTTTGCTACTCCCCCTTTGTCTTCCTTCTCTCGCTAATGTACCTGAAGATTGTCTTCTCTCTTTTTTTACCTGATTGAGTTATTCTCTCCTCCATTTGCCCTTCAGCACTCCTCACTGTTTTCTTGCCTCTCTCAGACACTTCTGGTACATTTTCTTGTCCTCATCCCTTTCTGTTTTTGTATACTTCCTGAAGGCTTGCCTCTTTGCTCTTACTTTTTCTGCCACAACCCCACCCCCCCCTTTCCGGGAATACTACAAGCAAGACCAGAAAAAGTTAGTATAACCTATGGAAACTGGTGCATGGGATAGAAAATCCCAATTGCCAGCTGGGAGAATGCCACAAGTTGTCTGCACCATATGTTCAGTGCAGCCAGGGCCTGTGGCTTTCAGTGCCTTTTGAAAATTTGGTCCGATATGTTTAAATTGCATGTGATCAAGAAAGTTCATAAAACAGTAAGGAGGGATGAAGACAAAAGACTGCTGAAGCAAGAGTCATTTTTGCAACATCACATGAGATCTAATAGCCCACCTGGACTAAATGATCATTTTCAATTAGCCCCCTTCTTATAAGTTTGTGGGCCACATACACCATAGATATAATAGGATGTTATTGCTAGATGGATTGATATTAAAGTGGTAAACACCCTTCATTAGTAGGTTATGAACAAGCTAAGTGTATCACATGATCTCTTACGACCAGATATGCATTGCTACTAAGCGACAAGCATTATGGCTATATTTCTTTTTTTTTAACATCTTGCTGGTCATAATAATTTTTTTCAGAATGAATGGAAAAAGACTCCAGATTTTTCCAATGAGGTAGCACTATATGTTTATCTTGTAGGTTCCTGTCCTTCTCCCCCCACCCCCCCTCTTATATTATTTCATCATTCATTGATTGCATTTAATGAACAGCTGATATCTTTCATGAAGAGTTTCCCTATTGCTAGAATATTTATTTAATATGTAACATGCAGTAATTATTGATACACATTTATTAGACAATCTATTCATTCAGAATAGCTAATTCAATTTTCCTTACCCCATTCTCCCTTCCCCTTCTCCTACCCCATCTCCATTTTTGGTATTATCCTTTTTAATAGTGTTATAATACTGTGGGTTAACAGATCTCCTAATTGGTTTCCAATATACACATGGATTTTTCATATGATGGATTAATGCTATTAGACATCAATTTACACATTTTTGCTCACTGCACATGCCACTTTGCATTATGTAATGATTGCACTTAGTGTGTATGTATGTATTGTTTATTTAAGCATGATGTTTTAAAATAGTTGAATGAGCAATTGACATCAGTCTTGACAAAGTGTCTGCAGAAGCATGAAAATGTTCAACCATTGGTGGTTGGGGAGCATCAGAGCCATCTGCTGTACTACAGCAAAAGTTTATAATCCTGCAACTCTGCATGGAGTTTCTTCTTTTTTTTTGTGTTTGTTTTGGACATCGGCCGGTGACCATCGGTCATTTCCTGCCACCCAGCCCCCATCTTCTGGGACTTACCTATAACCACCAGAGTGCACTCTGGCTTACCACCAGGACTGAGCCATCGAGGGGTGGCCTGTATTTCCTGAACCAAGACTGATAGTGATCCAGAAGGGGTGCCTCAGACAGATTTGTGGGGTCTGGTGGATGGTGGGCATCCTCCTGCTCGGCCAATGATTTTTATGTATGCGGTCCTGAGGGAAGTGTGGTGTGCAATGACATATTTGTGCTAAGCACCAGACGTCTGTCACACCTTCTGAAGTTCTCAAGCTCTGGCTGTAGGGTCCCCAGTCTCCACCAGGGGTTAGTCAAATGCTGGATGCTTCCCCCCCCCCGCAGGGAGGAGAGTACTCCTTAGGATGTGGTATATGCCTCCTCCTCCTCCTCCTCCCTGCCAGCCCTTCGGCATCCTGGGCTTGCTTCTGAATGCAGGATGTCAGCATTGCAAACAGTAGCTCTACTGCTGCGCTAGCAGGCCGGCTCAGAGTTTTTTCTTTTTGCTCTGATCTAGCGCAGCCAAATTGAGAGGATAAAATGTTTTATCTGCTGTTTTAAATGTTCCTTAAAACCTCTAAAGGTAAGCCAGCCCAGTGGCGAAGAGTGCTGAGGTGCCAAGCATGCCTTACCTCTTCCCACACTGATGACACAGGTTCAGGAATATACTCGGGTCATTAGGGCTTGGCTGGGAAGGGAGAGGATTGAGCATCTGAGGGACTGCTCTCCTCTCCTGGAGAGGAGGGGCTTGTTGTCCTGGTCTCAGCTGCTCCCAGGTGGAGGCCTGAGGGTAGAGCAGGTTAGGGAGGCAAAAACATGGGAGGGAACTGTGGGGAATGTAAGATGGATGTGCCTCCACATATGAGTCCTAAACTCTGCAGGAGGGGGTGCAACAGAAAAAGTGGAAAACGGATGTCCGGGGGCTTCATGAAACCTGGCCTAGCTGTTCTCCATGCCCTCACTGCTGCTCAGTGAGTGACCTCATAACAGGAGAACTTGTGGAGAGATCTGAAACAAGACACTTGCTGGGAGAGGTGAACATAGGAGGATAAACACTTTAATAACAAAACAAAAAAAAGTTACCTATCTTATTTTTTTTGCCATTTTAATTACTACCATGACTGCTTTCATTAATAATGGGTGCATTTTTTCAGTATCTTAATCCTTGCTGGCCCTGTGGTGCACTTGTCCATCTGCACATTTACCCACTTCATGCCCAAGTAGCCCTGCAGCCCACCCACCCACTAGCTTACCCACTGTAAATATTTTTCTTTTCGAAGAAAATGAGTACCAGGACAAGATGGTGGTGCAATAATCATACAAACATCAGACTAGGAAAAAGAACTGCACCCACCACAAGGCTAACTACCAAGCAACAACTATATTAGGTCATATTTCTTTATTGTTGCAAACAAATTTAAAGTGCATAACTAGTCTCTTAGGACCCCAGTGCAGGAAAAAATGCCATACTCACTAGCCAGAGGAGAAAAACTAACATTTTGAAAGGGAAACCCCAAGCTTTATCAAAGTAGCTTGGGGTTTTCCTTCAAAAACGTTAGTTTTTCACCACTGGTTAGTGAATATGGCCTTTTTTTCCTGCTCTGGGGTCCTAAGAGACTTCTTATGTAATTAAAATGTTTTTGCAACAATAAAAATACATGACCTAATATTGTTGTTGCTTGTTAATTTGCCTTGTGGTGGGTGAAGTTCTTTTTCCTAGCCCACTGTAGGCTGAAGTCTATCTACTAACAGCAACCAAAAGTAAGTATAGTGAAATAGAAAAAAAAAAACTAGGGCAGGATTTTCAAAAGCCCTAGATCACCGCAAGCCCCAGTGCATCAACAATACTGCACATGGGGCTTGCGGCATTCTAACAGGATTGTCTATCCCATGTGGTAATTGTCTCAAGTTAGCAATCCTGGGGGCCATTTTCACTGTTCTTGTGCCAGACATTTAGTACAAGCTGTCATAATTCGTGGAAACTGTCGCAACTGCACATGAGATTGCAAAATTAAGCACAGTTGCAGCGAAGGGTTTGGTGCACCACCAGAACCTAAATGTTGTGGTGCAGGGGTGGACATAAGCCTTACACCATGCTTTGAAAATCCTACCCTAATATTTAAAATATGTTAGAACATTCATTCCCAGACTGCTGCTAGTGGCATATCTGATCTGCACTGAAACACAAGACCATTCCACTTTTTTTTTTTTATCTATAGTGCAGTTAGACTTCCAGCTCCCACATAATCAGGACTACACTGCAGCCAAAAGTATGGAAAGGAAGGAAGGAAGGAAGGAAGAAAGAAAGAAAGAAAGAAAGAAAGAAAGAAAGAAAGAAAGAAAGAAAGAAAGAAAGAAAGAAAGAAAGAAAGAAAGAAAGAAAGACTTTAAACAAATGTGGATGCTAGTGCTGGGAGAACTCAGTGAAGTTCTGACCTTTAGTAAATGAGAACCAGAACACGGGGGTTGGGGCGTATTCTGATCAGCTCTGACTATTTATAAATATTTTTAAAATGTGAAAAAATGCATAAAAGTGGCCAAACTATGTAATATTTAACACATAGGCCCAAAGGGAAAGATTTTATTCAGTAGTTGTATAAAAAGCAAAGTGCTAAAGCAAAGCAATAAGTAGTTCAGATTTCCTAAGTAATATCAACATTCAGTCTTCTGAACTCCACAAGGCTGAGTTCAAAATACCGAATGTCAGGAGACTGACAGGGTCTCAGGTGCAATGTGGGGGGGGGAGGGGGTGGAATATTGACTTTCAGGAATGTCAAACACCCAGCATTTTCTGCTGTCAAGCAGGATCTTGCATCAGTAGTAAATTTACCAGCCGAATTAAGCAATTGCTCTGAACATATGCTAGTTAGAGGGCAATTCATGTACTATCACTACCCGAACGAGCTCCTGTTTTCTTACTGCCCCTCCCACTCACTCCGATTCTCTGGTGAGGGATTGCTAGAGATTCCCAGGGTATCCCTGAAAACATCTGGAGGATGATCTTTTGCCTTTATGGCACCTACCCTGGGGAATTCTCTACCTCACCAGATACGAGATAGCCTGACCACAAAAGGATTTAAAAAATCCTTAAAAACTTACTTGTTTAACCAGGCATTTTCAGGGACTTATTGACTGATTATTGTTTTATCAATTTTAAATAAAAATATTGTTACTGTATGGTATATTATAAAGGCACTGTGAGCTTAGGAAGGGCACCTCATATAAATAAAAGTTTACTTACTTACATTGTAATTTGTAATAAAGCAGGCCACATATTTTGTTTTGATTTCCACTATTTCAAAAGAATCAGCATTCCAATTTATATTGGGCTTTGCAAAGTACATCTCAACAATGGTATGTGATGAGGCTGTGTTAGAAGAAAGGGATGAAGATGTCACAATGACATCCTGAAAAGACTCCAGAGACCTGATGCTGAACCGGGTGGGACAGTTTGAATGGCAGTGAAGAAGAAGAAGAAGATCCTGCTGCAGTGGCCAAAAAGGAAGAAGGAAAATGCTGGAATACCAGAGGAGGGGGTCACCTGATGCTGTGCTGTGTTGTGACGAAGAGTTTGAATCTGATGCTGTACTCCGTTCCATGACAGCATGTACTTCATCAATTATTTCTTGTTTGTTTAACCTGAAAGAAGTGCCATCATCACTCAATAGTTGCTTTGATTTGTATCATGGGTCCAAGATTGTTGTTTTAATGTAGTGCTCTGACTGAAGCATTTTATGTAGTTTTTCATTTTCATCAATGTTTTTGATCATTCGTCCTGTCATATCTTTTTGTATTCTGCTAGGCAACCTGTCAGAACCACTGGCAGCATGTGTGATGGAACTGTCTGTGTACTCTAAATGTTCCCCTAATTAGATTCAGTCTGAGTTTAACATTTTTTATTAAGGGTATCACATAGCTCAGAGTTGCTGTGTCTACACTCACCTCTATGGTGATTTCCTCAAATAGCTGCAGGAGTAAAATTAAAAACTCCAGCATGGCCCACTGTAGTAGAGTAATAAAGAAGTCTGCATCACCAATTTTGTTTTCCAAGATATACAGTCTGATACCTTTCTTTTCTTCCTGCAGGTTTTGGAGCATAAGAAAGACTGAATTCCTCTTAGCAGAAATGTCATTAATCAGTGTGTGCAAAGGCAAATTGTGCTCCTCCTGTAACAAGTGATAGGCTTTGCTTGAGTGACTGAAATTAGTGTAGATTTTTTTAACAGTGCTAACAAGAGTCTTGGTGTCCCTGTCCTCTTCAATAAAACTGTGAACTATTAAATTCAAGCAGTGCAAAAAGTAGCAGATGTGAACAAAGCACCCTTCCTCCAAGGCCTTCCTTATGTTGGACCCATTATCTGCAACAATAAAGCTAACTGACAGTCCCTATGACATAAGCTGTTGTTGTATTTGTTGTTTGAGTTCCTCATTGATATAGTATGAGTTATGTTCAGATGAAAAATAAAATATTCTTAGAACAACAAACTGGAATTCACTGTCCCCACAAGAATTATCAAAACATGTCCAATGTGCAGTGACAGACATGAAGGGTTTAGGCTAACAGGCTGTCTAAATATCTGTTGTGAGAGGCACCATCCAGCAAGGGCACTGGCCTAGAACTATATTGGCTAGGTTTCTTCATTTCCAAGTGAAGGAGCAGCTCACACTCTGGCTGGAGAGTGCGGACCCTTGATCTGGCAATGTCACAATATTCAAATTTTCCTGGACTATTCCCCGACCATTTCAGAGCACCATTGATGCTTCTCCACAAGCAGACATGATCTCCTGGAACTGAATGCTCAGTACAGTCTACTATACCCTGCCACAATGAGGATCTACTGCAATGGGGCTCCACACTCATTATATTTCCCTCGAATCAGCAGAAGACTTTATTCACTGCTCATGACCTTGGCAAAACTTCTGACTCCCGGTGATACCCCAGACATGGATACTTCCCAGCAGCAACCTGTGCAAAAGTCTAAGGATCCTCCAGGCCCACCTCAGGCCTATGATGCTACTCCCAAAGAAGACTCTTTGCTTCCTTAGCCCCAGAGGCTTGGAAGAGGTTCTGGTAAAATGTGGGGTCAGTACCAATGGAGATCCAGTCACCCAGCCTCCTCAGCAGGGAAGCTGGAGCCACAGCTAGGACAAAGACTTTTCATTAGATAACTCTGGGAGCCTTCTCGCCAACAACAGGTTTGCCGTCTTGCACAGACTGTCTCATTCTCCCCTTCCAGGCTCGGAACCTGACCCTTCACACCAAATGGTAGCACCTTCTGTTGAACTCTTGACTCACCATCCTGCCATCCAGTCACTGCTGCCTGCCAATACTTCCTTCAGTGCAGATGATCACCAGCCTGCTCCCACATGGCAGCTGTCACCTTCAAGCCACAAACTTTGGATCCACCCTTGAATGCGGGCTGAAGTAACTCCTATAAAGAAATTTTTAGAAACATAGAAACATAGACAATGATGGCAGAAAAATACCAGAGGTCCATCCAGTCTTCCCAAGTTCCCTATAATCTCTGGAACCTACTGTTCCTCCATGGTACTAACCTTCCCCGTCATCTCACTAGTCTCCTCCCTGGCCCTGTCACCCCTGGTAACCACTATTCCCATCATTATGTCCCAGCCCTGCTTGAATCCTCTGACTGTTTTCTCACCCACCATCTCAGTGAACAGACTGTTCTAATGTTCCACCACACTTTCGGTTAAGTAGTACTTCCTCTCATCCATCCTGAACCTACCTCCAGTTAATTTCCATTTGTGTCCACGTGACTGCAAATTGGTATTCAAGCTAAATGGTTTCCTGCAGTTCACTTTGTTAATTCCTTTTAGGAACTTGAAGGTCTATATCATATCTCCCCTCCCTTCTGGTCTCCAGTGAGTACATATTTAGTGCCTTGAGGCACTTCTCATAGGATCTGCCCTGCTGGCCCTCAATCATTTTTGTTATTCTGCACTGTAATGTCTCTAATCTATCCTTAATCTTTCTGAGGTGACTCCAGAACTGGGTGCAGTACTCTAGGTGAGGCCTCACCAAGGATTATTATGGGATATATATGGGTTGATATGGTACTATGAGTTAGTTCAGGTGAAGTGAGCCAAATATCAATGCAACTAAATGAGTGGTGGACAGGGGTAAAAAAAGTATGACTTGGTCTGTCAGAAGATTTGCCTATTTTTCTAGCTTTCTATTGCAGTTACTTGTTTATCTGGTAGCCATGTTTATTGTTGTCCTGGCTGGTCTCATTCTATATGCTGTTATGGCAACTGGTTGTTGTGCTAGTCAACCTTTGCCTCTGAGTTTGGTCTCATTGTGGATATTGCCTCTTGTTTTCATTCCCTTCTAGACTTTCAGCATCAGCTGGGATGTGTGCCTGTCCCCTCCATTTTTCCTTCATTTTTTCTCCACATACAGGCCCCTTTCTACATGCATCAAATGATTGATCTCCATTGTGTGTCTTGGAATGTTAAAGGACTCAGTTCCCCCATTAAATTCAAAAACATTTTGTCCCATCTTAAGAAATTGCATTTGCAGGTGGCATTTTTGCAGGAGACCAAACTCTTTGATATGGAGACTTCTAAGCTTAAGCTGAAATGGGTTAGTCTGGATATTCACAGTGCTGAGCCCACTGCCAAAAGGGTGGGGGTCTCTATTTTAGTGCACAAATCCTTGAAATGGTCATGTGCTGCATTGTAGGTTGACACTGAAGGCAGATGGGTTATGGCCAGATTTAACTCTCTGGAAGGCCCTATAACTCTGGTCAATCTGTATGCACCCAACTTGGACCCCCTACCTTTTTCACTGGGCTATTTGAACAAATCTCCAGTTTTAATAATCCCCCCCCAAATCAGTGGAGGTTTCAAGCTAACCCTCAACCCCTCCCTGGATAGATCCCATACCACTAACAAGCCCAATCACAAAGTGCAACCCACCCTCCATTCCTTACGGCAAGAGTTTTCTGTTATAGACATTTGGTGCTTTCACTCCCCATCTGTTAAAGATCATACATTTTTCAGCCCTATCCACCACATGTTTAGTTGTATTGATCTTTGGTTCACTTCACATCAACTAACTCATAGTACCATATAAACCCATAAACATCCCATAATAATCTCTGACCATGCCCCTATATTTCTCTCCCTTCTCTGGTCTCCCTCCACACCCCTTACACCTTGACCTGGAGGCTCGACCCACTTCTTCTCAAAGACACCTTCTTTGGTCCCTGGGTCAGACAGGAAATAATTTTTTTCCTGCAAACCAATGATGGTGGTTCTGTCCAGGATGATGTCCTTTGAGACACCCTAAAGGCATATCTTAGGGACTGTATAATTAGTTTTGTCACCCACAGGCATAAGGTCAGAGAGCAGGAGGCAAAAGTCCTTTTTCCAAGCTGGTGGAACTGGAAGCTCAGCAGAAACTACACCCCTCTAAGGATCCACTGAACCGATTAAGACCTGTGCAACCCTTGACAGCCTTTACATGCACAAAGCAAATCTTTTCCTTATGCGCATTGACCAGAAATGCTGGGAGGGCAGGGAAAGGTTTAGGAATATCCTAACTTATAGGCTACACAAGCAGCGAGCCAAATACCATATTGCCGGCCTACGTGACTCTGCTGGCCACACCCACACCGATTCAACTCAAATCAATACTATAATGTGGCAATTTTATGCCATCTCTATTCATCACAGGTCCATCCCACTCCTGATCAGCTGGCCTCCTCCCTTGACCCCTTAGAGCTACCACACCTTTCTTCCTCTCAACAGCTTTCATTGGAGCAGCCCATTAATAGTGAACAGATCTCGTCCACTGTGACAGAAGAATAAATTCCCTGGGGAGGATGGTTTCCTCATAGATTTTTACCAATCTTTTCTTGATACCCTCCTACCCCTCCTCCTTCTCCGCACCTTTTCTCATGCTGTACAACATCAGTGCTTATTGGCTACATCCAGGGAAGCTACCATCACCGACTTGTCCAAAAAGGGTAAAGAACCCCTATTCCTCAGCATCTATAGGCCCAGATCCTTAATTAATGCTGATGTAAACTTCTGGCCAAGATCCTAGCCATAAGCTTGGAGAAACTGCTCCCCTCTCTTATTCATCCCTCACAACCTAGATTTGTTAAAGGCCGCCTCAGCTTCGATCATCTTCGCACCCTTTACAATATTCATCACATGGCCAACTCTCTATCCACATACCTGCAGCCACCCTCATCATCAACTTCAAGAAGGCCTTTGATTCTAAAGAATGGCCCTTCCTTTTGGAGGTCTTAAAGCATTTGAGGTTTGGCCCTTGCTTCTTGTCAGCCATACAAACACTGTATAATAGCCCCTCCACCCATATCTTAACTAACAGTCTTCTCTCCCACCCTTCTCACTGTTTCAGGGCACTCATCAAGGCTGCCCCCTTTCACCCTTACTTTTCCTCTTGGTCATTGAACCCTTATCTATTGCCCTGGGGTCTTCCACTGTGATCTCTGATTTCAAAACTTCCAGTTTGGAGTATAAATACCTCCTGTATGCTGATGACCTGCTAGTTCTTTCAAATGCTCCTTTGCCCATCACTCCATTGCAAACTACCTTGGCTTTTCTTTTTTGCCATTTCTGGTCTTAAAGTATATCACACCAAGTCTGAATTATTACCCTCAACCATCTCTGCCTCTGCTCTCACTTTGCAGACATTGATTGGAAATGGACTGCAGAGGGCATCACTTACCTGGGCATCCATACTATCTCATCCCTCAATCATATTTCCCAAGTCAATTTCAACCCCCTGTTGGAAATCTTCACTGCAGACATACTGTAGCTTGATGGAAAACTCTTATCTTATCCTATCCTTCTCTGGGAAAATCAATGCCCTTAAAATGAGGTTTGCCCCCAAGGATCTGTGTCTCCAATCCCATCTCCCTATTACTATCCCTGAGTCATACATTGCCAAACTTAAGTGCCTGATGGGCCAGTTTATCTGGGAAGGGATGGTACCCAGAAATAGTCATTCTAAATTCCAAAAGCACTGGTCCCAGGGAGCCTGGGGTCTTCCCAACTTCAAGAACTACCATTTATCTTTTATCTGTGCCCAAGTTTTTAATTAGTTCCCTTTTAATTGCCCCTCTGCTCCCCTCTGGGTTGACTTAGAAAGCTTCTCTCTTAATGCCCCCTCTCCATTATGGGCTTTCTACTTATCCAGGCAGTTGCTACCCCAGTGCCACCCAACTCTTTGCATTTCTCTGTAGCACTGGAGCTCTTTCACCTCAACAACTAACATGAATCACTGTAATAACCCTGGCATACTCATCGGCCATAAGCCTGTCAGCTGGTCAGCTTGTAAGCAAGCTGGCATAGTCCAGCTCCATCAACTCTACACTCTTGACCTCACTACCCTACTTTTGTTTGAGGCTATCAAGGATAAATTCCAACTTCACCAGCAGGAGTGCTGGAAACACCTTTAACTCTGCTTCACTCTCCTGCCTTTGATTAAAGCTCCCCTCCCTCCTCCCTCCTCCCCAATGTACCTATCTCCAAGTGGTTTCCTTTTCCTACAGTTAAGGCCAGCAAATTTTATACCTCTCTTCAAGATTCAGGCTGAGATCCCACAGCCACCACTAAAGATAAATGGACTACAGAGTTTAACATTCCTATTTCCCAGCAAGCTTGGGATATGTGCTGAAACCAAGCCCATATAGTATGTTGTGACCTCAAAACCCAGTTGATACAAATGAATATTTTACACCAGTGGTACAGAACTCCACAATTGCTGTATGTATGTGGTATCCTTCATTATATAAGATGCTGGCAATGCAACCTACAGAAATTATCCCTTTCCCACCTACTGTGGTTCTGCCCTCTCATATTCCCCTTCTGGGATCAGATCCTGCGAGTCTACAAGGCCATCCTCCCAAGTTATGTCTGCCTTGATGCACCCTTTGTCTTGTTGGGCTTCTCATCTCCTGAGGTACTTGCTCTGACCTCCATGTAAAGTGGGTTCTAGCACCCATGCTTATTTCCAAGTGGCTTATCCTCCATAGATAATGGTCTCCTGACATTCCCTGCTTGAAAGAATTACTGTGTGCTTTAGGCCAGCTTGCATCGCAGGAACACCTATCTCATCTAGCTCTCTCCCAGATGTCACCTATCATAACATCTGGGCCCCCTTCTTTGCCTATCTAGAAGCCCAATCCTCTCATCCCCCCCCCAGTTTGCCCCTTGGCTCTCAATATTACTTCCAGGGATTAGGCTGGTTTGTATTGCTTCCACTTCTTTATGCTTACCTCTGAACCTTCAATAGCCCTGATAATATCCCCCTATTACTCATTATTTCCTGCACTTGTCAGTCCTCTCATAGTTCCTTTACTTTAAGTATTATGCCTCCTTCCACCTTTTCTGAACAGTTTGCTCATTTGGCCCATTCATTCATTTTGACTAGTCCTTCACGTTGGTTGTTATTGTTAATGTTTAGATTTAGTATTTCTTGTTTCTCTCTGTTGTTAGTTTTGCTTAGTATATACTGCTTTGTTCCTCATTCATGCTATTTGCTTCAACATTAACTGTGTACCTTTGTTTACTCTTGTTTATTTAATGTACCTCAATAAAAAATTTAACATAAAAAAAAGAAGCACTGAGAAGTATGACCAAACAAAAGATGATATTTTTTTTGTTTTTCTGCCAGCTAGGCACTGCAGCTCAGTCACCTTAGCCTTTTTTTTTGTTTTGGATTTTACTTGGGCCTCTTCCTTTTGTGCTTTATCCCCAACCCCTCACCCGCTATCCTCCTCCTCAACCATAGCATTAGAAACATTTGTTTCTACTTATTCTTCATTTGAAATTTCCATCCCTTCTGGTAAACCTGCCCCATCACTGCCTGCTTCCTCATCTTTCTCTTCTTTACCTTCAATGGACTCGGCCTCAGAGGAATCAGATGTTGTCTGTGAGGGACCAACAGTAATGTAGTATGCAATTGTTCCATACCTGGGAGTGCCTCTGTGAGTGGTGCCCAATAACACTTTTGTTTTAACTAATGAACCTTTTTTGGGGGGACTGATCTGGGAGATGCACCTTTATTGGGCTCAAGTATTCGCTTGGAAGATGACACTTTATATTTAGCAGAAAAACTTTTTGTGGTTTGGTTTTTGTTGGCCCTGTGCAGGATGATTGCTTAGCCTGTCCTTAGGCCCTCACATTTGGTTGACTAAAGCTGCAGTGCCTATCAGAGACTCAGAATTTACCTCAACATTTTGATCCATTTTTTTTTTTGTATTTTTCAACTCCCACACCATCCTACAGGCCCAAATTTTGCAGTGTAATGGTACACAGAACTCAACAATCTCCACTACCACTTCCTTCTCAACTTACTGCAGAAGAGTGACCCTGAGTCCATCTCCTACTGTTACTGTTTAGTGACTGGCTATATCCAGCAACAACTCAACAATGTGCTACTACAGCCTTGGAATATACATTGGTGATGCAGACGTCCGGAACACAGTGGTATAGTGGTGAATTATTATTGATGATGATGACGAACAAACTGAAAGTGAGGACTATGATTGATGATGACACTTCTATACTTTTATTGATCAGTGTGTTGTCTACAGTTGTAGTGATCGACTCACAATAAAGCAATGAATGGATGACAAAAACAGCCTGTATGGAATTTCTTTCTTACTTTTGCTGCCAAATCTGCACTTTTTTTTGGTTATAGATCTCTATTTTTTTAATTAATGGTTGCTTTGCTTTGCCTTCCTTTGGACTACCCAGCCAGCAGCGCTGCACCACCCGATACCGAGACCTATGGACAGATGCATGATGGGCTGAATCTGTCCAGGAGTGGAACCAGGATCCTAGGTGATAGGTTTAAATGCTTCATTGGCAAGCATTTAAACTAGCCAAGGGGGGAGGCACTGGAAAGGAGCAAGGAAATCCTAGCCTCCCCAAAAAAATCACTGTAGTAAGTGCGGCAAACACCAACATAGAGGTGTCGATAGGGAGAAGGAAAGGGGTAAATGGAGAAAGTGACAAAGGCAAGAAGGACAGGGATGGGGCAAAAAGGAGTAAGGCCATCAGGAAATGGAGGGTAATAAGTACCAATGCCCATAGTCTGGGAAACAAGCTCCCTGAGCTGGTGGCCTTGACGGAAGAGGGATGCCTGGATATTGTAGCAGTAACAGAAACATGCTACACAGAGAACCATGACTGGGATGTTAACATACCAGGGTACATAACCTACAGTAGAGACAGGCGGGGGAGAAGAGGGGGAGGAGAAGTAGCTCTCTATGTAAAGAAAGGGATAAAATCAACTGAACAAAAGAGTAAACAGGGAGGAGAGGAGGCACTGTGGGTCACCTTGGAGACTGGAAAGGGCACCACAATCCACACAGGGTTGTGTACAGACCCCCATGTCAGGGGAGGGAATGGACAAGGATATGATAGAAGACATTCTTAGAATGGCAGAGAAAGGGAGATACTGTTGATGGGAGACCTGAATATGCCAGATGTTAACTGGAGCACATTTGCTGCAGCCACATCCAAGAGCAGGGCCATTCTTGATGCCCTACAGGTGGCAGACCTCAGACAGCTAGTTTTGGAACCCACTTGTGAGGGAGCAATCTTAGACCTCATACTCTCAAATGGGGACAGTGAGAGGATCTCAGTTCTAGAAGTGGGTTGCCATCTGGGAACAAGTGACCATCAAACAGTGTGGGTCACGTTAAACTCAGCTGAGAGTCAAGCCATACAAAAGTGAAGGTACTGGACTTTAGGAGGGCTGACTTTGGCAAGATGGGAGAGTGCCTCAGAAAAGCACTAGCAAACAGGCTAGAAGGAGGTGTGGAGCAACAATGGGGAATCATCAAAACTACCATCACAGAGGCAACAAGCCTTTGTGTGAAGCAAATAAACAAATCAAAATGAAAGAAAAAGCCACTATGGTTCTCAAAAGAGGTGGCTGTGAAAGTCAGGAAGAAAAAGATAGCATTCCGGAAGTATAAGGAAACACAGAAGAAACAGGACAGAGAGCTGTACCAGTTAAGGCAGAAGGAAGCAGGGAGAGAAGTCAGAATAGCAAAGACCCAAACTGAGGAAAAGATAGCCAACTCAGTTAAGAAGGGGGATAAAGCCTTTTATAGGTACATCAGCGAGTGTAGAAAGACAAAGGAAGGGATAGTGAGGCTGAATAGAATGAACGGTGGATGGGCAGAGGGGACAGTGAAAAGCAGGAATACTGAATGAATATTTCTGCTCAGTATTCACAAAAGAGGAGGAAGTGCCTAATCCAATTAACAGAAGCACTCTTGATAGGGAGTCGATCCAGTCCTTTCACAGAAGAAAGGGTTCTGCAAGAACTCCTAAAACTGAAAGTGGACAAAGCAATGGGTCCTGATGGAATTCACCCAGAATTCTAAAAGAATTAAGGGAGGAACTAGTGAAACCACTGGCTACTCTTTTTAATAAATCATGGGAGGATGGTGTGGTACCCGAGGACTGGAGGAAGCCGGATGTGATTCCCCTTCACAAAAGTGGGACCAAGACAGAGGCAGGAAATTACAGACCTGTCAGTCTGACCTCTGTGGTAAGGAAAGTGATGGAGTCACTTCTGAAGGAAAGAATAGTTGAGTACCTAGAGGCCAGTGAGGCACAGTACCAAAGACAGCATGGGTTCACAGCGGGAAGGTCATGTCAGATGAATCTAATAGATTTCTTTGACTGGGTGGCCAAAGTAGTAGACCAGGGAGATGCTGTGGACATGGCCTACCTAGACTTTAGCAAGGCATTTGACACAGTCCCACACAAAAGATTAATAATCAAATTAACCAGCCTGGGAGTGGGTCCCAGGGTGGTAGCCTAGTATAACATTGGCTGCACAACCAGGACACAGAAGGTAATTGTAAATGGAGTCCACTCTGAAGTAAGAGGGGTTACTAGTGGGGTACCGCAGGGTTCAGTATTGGGTCCAGTCCTTTTTAATGTCTTCATCAGTGACATTGCGGAGGGACTGGAAGGAAAAGTATGCCTTTTTGCAGATGACACAAAGATCTGCAACAGGGTTGATACACAAGGAGGCATGGAAAGGATGAGAAGTGACTTGGTAAGGTTGGAGGAGTGGTCAGAAGTATGGCAGCTAGGATTCAATGCAAAGAAGTGCAAAATAATGCACCTGGGAAACAAGAACCCAGGGGAAGAGTACACAATGGGGGGGGGGGTAGTAATAACAACAAAAAAGGAAAGGGACCTGGAGTTAATCATATCAGATGAACTTAAGGTTAGCAAGCAATGTGAGAAGGCAGTAGGGAGGGCTGGGGGTATACTGGGATGCATAGGGGGAGGCATCAGCAGCAGAAAACAGGAAGTTGTTATCCCTCTGTACAGACAGTTGGTGAGACCCCATCTGAGTACTACATCCAGTTCTGGAGACCCCATCTCCTGAAGGACATAGACAGAATAGAGGCAGTCAGAGAGGGCAACTAAAATGGTGCAGGGTCTGCAAGAGAAGCCGTATGAGGAGAGACTAAAGGAGCTTAATATGTATACCCTTGAGGAAAGAAGGAGAGGAGACATGATAGAAACTTTAAGTATCTCAGTGGAATCAACAAAGTCCAAGAGAGTAGTATCTTTCAGAAAAGAGGCGTTGCAAGAACAAGGGGACACAATTTAAAAGATAGAAGAGGCGGTTCAAGGGCAATGTGAAGAAGTATTATTTCACAGAGAGGTAGTGGATGCATGGAACAGCCTTCCTGAGGAGGTTGTGGGTCTAAAACTGTGGGAGAATTCAAGAATGCATGGGACAGACATAAGGCAATTCTTGTGGGGGGTAGGAAGAAACAGGCTTTTGGTTAACTAGGATCTGCAGCCTATCCTGTAGGTAGGGAAATGGGCAGACTAGATGGGTCAAGCAGTCCTTATCTGCCGTCAAAGTCTATGTTTCTATGTTTCTATGGCAACTTGTATTGTAATTACTGATGTGGCTTTGCCTTCCCCTGGACTACCCATCCAGCAGCACTGCACCACCCATAAATGTCATCTATGGCAACTTGTAGTTTAACTTTTTTATTTTATTTTTTCAACAGTATTTCTTTTTTTTATGTTGCAGCAACTGCTGGTCTTCCTCTAAACTATCCTCGCCTGCTGCAGTATTAGCCAGCAGGCAGCAGCACTAGACTGCGCCACAGCAATGCCAATTAGAGTCAACCTCTTTTTTGGGGGGCACACATTCCACAAATTAATAATCCTCCTTCTGGCACAAGGCATTTTTTGGTTTTTTAATGTGGGTTCACCTGCTCAGTCTCTCTGCCCCACTCCCCTCTCCCCCAACAGACACATACACACACACTCACTTATTCAACCTCTTGTTTTGGTGCACACATGCCACAAATTAATAATCCTCCCTGGCACAAATTTTTTTTTTAATGTGGGCTCACCTGCCCAATCTTCTCTCCCTATCCCCCACACACACACTTGGAATTGAATCTTTCTGATCCTCTGGACACTTTAAGGCAGCATCGACTGTCACTGCACAGTCAGAGTACTCTTTCTTTGTTTTTCTTGACAGAGGGGTTCTTTTTTTGGTTTGAGCTCCCATCTGCCCCCCCTGCACCATTGACTTGCCTGTGAGCAGTGCACTACTTGGTCTGCTCAGTTCTCTCTCTCTCTCTCTCTCTCTCTCTCTCTCCCTCTGTGCTGCATGGCATGATTACACAGCTTATATAGCTGACTTACTGGTGTCACATGACACCCTGTCAAACTTCCTTTTCCATTAGATGCCACCAGGCAGAAACAAGCAGCAAGAGCAAATTGCTTACCCATGGACCCAGAGCCAGACTTTTTAGGCAAAGTCCGGATCTGTCTGAGTCTGTTGGTAAGTGCCAGATCTGTGGGGGCTCTGATTTATGGCAGACAAGTTTGCCCAGCCCTAATGGCTATCCAAGCCATATCATCCTCAAACACACACAGAAACTAGTGATGCTTGTTAGGGGGAGGGCCGAGACTACAAAACAAGATACTACAGCTATGGTAGTCACATTAGGACAAATGCCCTAAAGTAAAAAAAAAAGAAAAAAGAAAAAAATTGAACTTAAAACAAGCATAGGAATGACTTTATAAAACAAAAATGTCAGTTTTACTTTTAATTTATACATATTTAAAACATTTTCTTTTTCATTTTTTTTATGCCGTATAAAGAAAGCTCATATTATAAGCACAACAAAACACTCTAGGGATGTGCATTAGACACTTATAGTGCCTGGCCAGGGGCTGTGGCCTCATGCTTACTACACTTGTAACCATGCATTTAAACTGTCTAATGTGCACACCACCATGTCTTTTTGCTTACATCTTGCGTTTGTGACATCACAGCCTCTTCTGCAACAAAAGTCACCCATACAGCACTGTGACTTCACTTTATGTTCAAGTAGTTGAAAGAGATGGACTGTGATGGGGAAAAGCATTATTTCTGAGAACAGAAATCTGGAAGAGTTAATTGGTCTTGACTTAAACTGTTTTCTCCCAAATGTGTTTTAATGTAAACATTTTTCATTAAAGAGAGTTTCCAGACTCTGGTTTTCAGCATCAATTCATGGCTGCCATCAACAGAATTCTGTTATACAAAAGTCTCAAAAAATGTAAGTTTAAGAATATTCCATGTTTTTATAGTTGAAGACATTTTAGCACAACATGATTTTTTCCCTTTGATTTCATCTGCTCATGTTGCTTATTCCTATGTTGCAGTCATAATCCTCTGCTCATGAGTTCACAGTCTGTTACCACATAAATTATTCTGATGTTACAAGCAGAGGGTTATGATTTCAGAATAGGATAAGAAGAGGAAATAACATTTATATAGCACTTTTCATACACATTATATCCCAAAGTGTGTTACAAGAAATGAAAGACTGGTAGTAAAGTAATTGAAAACATGTAGTGACAGTCTAACACCTGCACAACCTTGGACAATTTCATGATTTTATTGGAAGGAGAATGTTGGCAGAACACTGGAAGGAAACCCCTGCTCTTGCAAAAAGTGCCTTGGCTTCTTTTACTTCCACCTGAACACATAGCAAGACAATACCAAGGATAAGCAGACAGGACTTCAGGTTAATATCTTAACACAAAGTTGGCACAACATAACAGTGTAGCATTCTATTAGTACTGCACCCAAGTACCAGCATTAATGGTATGAGCCCAATCCCAGTGTGGGACTAGAACCCACAACCTTCTGGACCAAAAGTGGATGTGCTACCAAATGAGCCACGCTGACAAAGCATCAAGAAGAGATGACATTTATGGGGTGTGGTTTCATGCAATTGCCTTTATTAAAAAAGAATGGAGTATCCTGAAATTCACATTCTGAGGGAATATACTGCTGATGCCAACAGTGATGTTATTTTGTGCTGAACTGGCAAATCCCTTTAAGTGACTGATAAATAGCTTCTATACCCTCACATTATTGCATGGATAGTTCCCATTTAAGTAAAAATAAATCCCCCTGCAGTACACTGCAGAATATTGCAAACTTTTCAATAATACCAGATAATTGAAAGGCTAATGTCTGTAGTTCTATGGCCAGCTGACCATACCCCATCTATTAATACCCATCAGCTGCCAACTGTCCAGCACTAGATGTTTTGGTCAGGATGTTTGTTGCTGCCAGAGGCTCTACTTCCCCCGCTCTCCATGGTTGCTGCTTTTTCTGTTCACCATATGTGCACGCACAGTGAACATTTTATTAGAAGAGTGACTTTTGAGGGATGGGACACTGTCAGTCCAATGCAGAGTGGTCTACAAGGGGCTCATCAGTGTCACGTCAATCATCAGCCAGTCTGATCATGACAGTGTTCTGGCTTGCTGGTCAGAAATTTCATGTATTTCAAATAAAAAAAGAGTTGACCCAATCATAAATTGGCTCCTTCTTTTGATCTACACCACCCAGCAAGCACAGCGGATCTGTTATAATTGGCCTGCTGAAAACTGTCCCGTAGTTTTTTTTAATTATACCCTGTAAAAGAGAGACTGTCCATCAATATCTGTTGCTGCCACCACCATAACTGTCTACACAGCCACTCCATAACAACACACATTTGTCAATACCAAATGTTCACTGCAGGTATGGTATTGCTGTTGTACCATGTTTCTTCAGCTCAGCTTGCTGACAGTGAACTTAATTTAACTTTGCACAGATCAGCAATTTTAAATCATGTGCACTGCTGTCATAAATATGGCACTACCAGTGCTTACTGTCAAATCAAATGCACACAAATTATTAAAAAATGAAATTGGCTATACAACTTTACAGCGCAAATTATTTTATACCTCAGCAACTGCCAGAACATTTGCAAGCCCTGAAGGAAAACACTTCTAACCAGAAGATTTCGACAGCAGTGGAGCAGTTGAGAATACGTTCATGTCAGGACTAAATGCGCTCAGAGAGTTTGGTGAACTTAAGGCACTACTAGAAAAATAAAATCAGATTAAAAAACACAGTAAGTGTAAGGAGGATACAAACAAGCTCCATTCTGTAATTTGATTGTACACTCCCAAGTCCCAAGTTAAAGCCCCTTAATGGTGCACCCTGACAGATTAGTGAATTCAGTGCTTGCTGGTTTATTTGCAAGTTCAGAGACATGAACATGAAAGCTTTAAAAAAAGGCTTACCTTTTTAGTTATAATCAAGTGCTGAGCCAATATTACATTGTTTAACACAAATCCATTTTGCCCAGGTGTCTGTGAGCACTGATTGGGGTGGGGGGGTGCTGGACTGTAAGCTATGACTCTATATAGAAACACTTCTTTAGGATTATTATTATTATTCAAGGACTGAGCCAACATTGCATTAATTAACACAAATACATTTCACCTCTGAGTCTCTGAGCACCAACGGAGGTGGGTCAGACTGTGAGTACTGATGAAGTGCTGGGCCAGTTTTGCCCCGGTGTCTGTAAGGGACGTGGGGAAGGGGGTTGGACTGTAAGCCCTGACTCTGTGTGTGGTGAGTGCCCTGATTCTGCAGGGGCAGCACCTCCACTTGTAGGGGATGGGTTAAGTGGTGGATGAGAGCTGTATGCCAGTCTAGCAAGTCCAGTGACTATTGGAGCAGTTGTGAGTGTGAGCCACAAGTTGCAGGTCATCAAAGGGGGTAGCACACACCCTAACACCCAGGCTTGAATCTGCCAGTGTACAATTTAATAAACAGGTATGTAGAGTGGCATCATGGAATCCTTCACCATATTGTCCTTGGATTTACAACTGGAGTCATTTTCTGGTGTGTACTACTTGCCAGCGGTTGATTTCCTGGGCACTTAAGCTACCTATCCATTCGATCCATACTCTCAGTCGCTCTCAGATCATGGTAAGCAACAACATCTACTGGTGCTGTGACCCCCTGATAGATTCTGTGTTGAGGGTGCAGCAAAAGAGGGAAGTCCCAGGCTTTTTCTGCTTCTTGGTGGGTTTTGACCATGCAGTACTAGCTATGACACCTGTCTGCAGTGACTTAATTGTTTGGAGGAACATTGGTTTGACCCTTGTTTATGGTCTACAACAGTTATAGCTTTTATATACATTAAGCATTTGTCAAGGCTGAATGTTCATGGCTGGTATTGATCATGTGCACCACTCTCATAGATATGGCACTACCATTGCTTGCTGTCAAATCAAATGCACACAAATTATTCAAAAACGGAATCAGATTTCATTTTTTAATACTTTATGTGCATTTGATTTGACAGTAAGCACTGGTAGTGCTGTATTTATGAGAGTAGTACACATGAATTAAAATTTCTGACCTATGCAAAGTCAAATTAAGTTCACTGTCAGCAAGCTGAGCTAAAAGAATACGGTACAACAGCAATGCCAACGGTGAACATCCAGCATTATACAACTGGCACAAAAACATGGACAGAATCCAGCATTTTGATTGGCTGATTGGCACCTTTTCAGTGTTGTAAATCCTCCAGTGAACCCACTGGAAAGGTGCTAGCCACCATTCAGCCACATCAGAAACTCCCTGGCAAATCCCTCCATGCGTCGCAAACACACCACTGCCAAGAAAATGGACGGACGGCAAGACTACCTAGTTGTTAAGCCAACATCCAATACTCCGTCACTAGCCTCAAAATGTCAAAAAAAGTGCTGCACAGTTCAGAAAAGTGATGCACCCAAAAGCAAAAAGAAAATAAAATGCAGTTCATTATCACGACAGCAAATAAGCTGAAAATATTCGTAATAGTAGCGTTTGTAATCAGCGATCCTCCGGCACATGCGCAGACCTAGCAAAAAAATCCAAGCAGTCCATCCGCAGTAAAAAACAAATGAGCAGCAACTTTGAAAATTAATGGACATGTTAAATATTTTATTTTGTTCAAAAACAAACAGGGCCTTTGTATAATCCTAATATACCCCTCCAGGGAGTGGGTATACTGGAGGATTAACCAATTCTGGTATGGTTAAGTCCCTCAGCTGCGCCTCGGGACCGAACCACACCAGCCGTGGTAAATCCTCCAGTATACCCACACCCTGGATGGGTATATTGCTTAATTGACAAATGCTTGTTTCAGTTGTTTTGGGAACTTTTGGTTTGGCTTGCCTTCGGCTTCTGTTTGGTCTCTGCCTTCTGCTACTCACAGGTTAGCATTTTGTTGCTTTCTCTAGCAATAGTGGTGTGCTCCTGCTTTTCTCTACAACAGCAGTTCAGTGGCTGTTTGTCCCCCCTTCACTCAATGCTTCCCTGCTCTGTGCTTTCAGCGTGCTGCCACCTTCTGTGTCAGAGATACTAAATAAATAGCTCTTTATTTTATATTTAGAAGCCTATTTCTGTCTTACAACTGTATTTCCTTATGTTTTCCAGGGGTTTATTACCTGCTGTTCAAGCATACATTTACAACTTCTTTACTGATTTATCTATGGTTCATATTACCTGTGGTTAATATCCAGCTCTTTCCCCTGTTACTGCAGGTCCTGTATGCTTTACATTCCAGTGCTTCCACCTGGTTCTGCTTGCAGCTGCTTCTTATTAACTCCAGCCCTTGGTTTGCTGCATGCTTGCCTACCACTGTTGCAGTATAAGAACAGCAATACTCTCTTAACAGAATAACATAAAACCAAAACAATTTCAATGTTCAGACAAGAATGCAGAAGTGGATTTCAGGTTCCCCTCTGGGCTGCATCTATTTTTATGATTTATTAGTTCAATAATATCTAAGCTCAGCAACAAAATGGAGCCCCTTCTACTATCAAAGACAAGAAGAAGCTTGTTTCCTGGCTCATAATTACAGGGTGTTGCGGTCTAACTGGGCATGTGTTCATCAATCTTCTCATGGCCAAGCAGCTGTTCCCACTTCTACTCAGACAGTTCAGTCTGCCTTACTCAGTCTGCTTGACTAAGTCAGTTGTTCCACCTTTGTTATACTACAGTATTTCATGTCTGTTTTCACAAGCTGTTTTACCTGCTTTTTATATCCAAACTCTTACTACCTTTTCACTCATTTACCTGCTGTTTCTTACCAACACTTGCAACTATTTCACTGCAGTTCCTCATACTGTTTTGCATTCCATTACTTCACCAGGCCCTGCCAGCAGCTGCATCCTTTACCTTGTCCATTTCAGCAAGCCTTCTCAGTCAGCCTGTTTCAGCATTTTACCACAGATGTGATTGTACTACTACTACTGCATTTCTGCTCATGGCTAGTGTTTCCCAGATAATGGCCTTTGATAATGTGTTCATATTTCAGTATCTTGTCATTCAGTTTAGTTTCCATCATACCCATCCTTCTTCAGCAAACAAGTGGCCTGTCAGCCACATTATATTGCTAACAAACAATTGGCCTGTCAGCCACATTATATTGTTAACAAACAATTGGCCTGTCAGCCACATTATATCGCTAACAAACAATTGGCCTGTCAGCCATCAAACTGCTCACAAGAATTTGGCCTGTCAGTCTCATCATACTGCTCACCAGTAAGCCCATTTCTGCATCATTCCATCAGTATCTATGATTCAGTCCTTCCTTTCAGCAGTCATCATTCAGTCAGTAAATTTCTGCATCCATGCCATTAGGCTCTTTGAACACAAACACACAAGCCCACTTGCCTGCATTTGCTCAATCAGTACTATCAGCACTTTTATCATATACAATCTGACATTTGCAGGAAACACAGAGCATTGAGCACTGTTGCAACCCTTCTAACTTTTCTAACACCTCCAATTTCTTCTCTCTCAATGCATGCCATAAAGCTCTGAAGCCCCCTGGCTCAGTGTCTCATGGTGACATTGCTCCCTTCAGAACCATTCTGTTCCAGGAGTTGCTGAATATGGGATTTTCTCCCTCTTACCTCCCTTCAGCTGTACCATCCAGCACCAGGGTAAAGTTTGCTTCCTTTAAATCTGCACAGTGTGAAGTGGTTGCTGGCAGCATGGTTCCTCCACTCCGCTACTCATTGACTTCCATCTTCAGCCACTCTGCCCCTGGGATATGGTGTCATAATGGTAGGCAACAGCTGTATACAAAAGTAACCTGTTGCTGTGTGCTTAACCTTAGCTTTGTTCAGGAACCAGGTCCTGTTCATGATGCACATGCCTGGGACCTGGGGAAGATCCAGCCATTGGTTTCCTTTAGAAGTTAAGCTGTTCACTAAGTCAACTCATCTGCTCTTTCAGCTCCCTTTCCATAATCCATTTCAGCCACAACTTCTTGACCTATATCAATCTGCCTTTCCTCTCCAGAACCAGAAGATCTAGCATTTAGCCATTTATGACATGTGTCTGAGACCAAGAGAATTGTTCTAATTCAAGAGATCTACCAAAGAACAGACTATTCAGAGACTGATGACATGCTTAAAGGTGTTACACATGCCAGTTTCATCATTTGTTAACAAACAAGACCTAATCATCCTACTGGTCTCACACTCGTTAAATCAGTCTACTTATTTCCTATTTGCCTATCCAGTTGATCCTCACCCATACTCTGTTCCAGTATCCAGCTTCCAGTTTGATCCAGTCTGGCCTTATTATTGCAAGTCAATACCTCTCTTGCCATACTACACTCAAGAGTTGCCACAACAGAAACTTAATAATCAACTCAGCTGATGCTAAGTCCAGTACTCCTCATCTTCCCTCTGAAACCAAACAGCCAGTCTTTCTCTACAGGAAAAAACCTTGTGCAGCTAATTCAATGAGAAAACCTTCTTTACTTCATCAAGTGTTTTCCTTACATGTTTAGTCCTATGGTGATGCTCTCCAAAGCAACATAAGTGACCACATCCCAATCCATGCTTGGCCAGACCATGACTAGAACAGCTATCAGTGCCACTATCCATCTCCAGTCTCACTCAGCTGGTCACTGTTCATCTAGAGCAAAACCTGGTGTCCATTCTTCATTTTGGATTCTCTCAAGGAACAGATACAGGCTTCCATGCTATACCTTCATAAACTCCACCACCAGGAATGACTCCATCATAGGTCAAGCCTTCTTCAGAATGCAGTTCAGAAAGGATTCTTCACCAGTCCATTTCAAAACTGCCTTCTGTACATACTACACTAGCACTATTGGGACCACAGTTCACGTTCAGGCTAGAAAAGCTTTATCATGTAGCTGTCAGCTCCCCACCAGTCAAACATGTCCAGAATCACTTCCCTTATACCTACTGATGCCTTTTTTTATCTCATAAGCATGAAACAACAATGCCATACACTGTATCAAACTTGCTGGATATCATGCTTGGTAGTCCAAAGCAGACACTGCAGATGCCTTCAAGGTGTTACCAATTATGTCTAATAAATGGCATCTGTATGGTATCAGATAGCATCATCATCATACATCTTCTAGATGACTTCTACTCAGGGACCCTCCAAACTCTTCACCAGCTAAAGACATTGTTCATCTCACTAACCTAATTCAGGCCCTCCATATACTACTAGTAGAAGATAAATGATGACTCAGGTCACATCCATGGGATTCCCTGAAATTGTCTTGAATCTGACTACATGGAAGCATTCCTCCCTATGGATAACCCTGTCAGTTTCATTATGCAGTCTCTCTCCATTTTAAATGATCTTATACAAAGAAAGTAGCTGTAGTAGTTTGTTATCTATAAAATACTTGAACTATACCATGAGAATCATACCAGAAGACTATCAGATTCTTTAATCATTGAATCATAGAATGAGATATGTTTGTTTCACTATGATCCTTTTTCTTTTCAACTAGAAATGTTTATCACTGTAACACCATCATATGGATTCACTGCCATCAATGAAAACTCCTGATTTGCCCTTCTGTGGTCTCCTGACATCTTCAAGATACCTAAACTTGCTTGCTATGACTGCTACCCTTTTTCAAATATACCCAATAGTTGCTGCCACTCTAACTCAAGCATCTCTGGTCCAACCATCTTGTTACCTTTATTTGGAAAACCAATTGGTAGTAGCAACCATTAATAAATGCTGATTTTCCATGCTTTAGTCATGGCCTTTTTCAGAAACTGACCTGGATATCTGTCTGTAATTATTTTCGAATCCATTTGCACATATTTCAGGAACTGCAAATCCTTTGGCTGACTCCCTATCTTGCTTTCTCTAGCCATTCTTTATTGCAGATGCTACAGTGGACACCTGCATGGCATTACTTCTGCATCTTTCAGATTGGCAAATGCCATTAACCATCACTTGGAGTCAGACCAATCAGTAATATGGTTATCACTAGCTGAGACTACAAAAACAGCTTACACATCATCCTACATAAGGTACTCTGCATTCTGTGCCAACTCAGCTCTTAATCCTTTATGGTCTCTGTTCAATAAGTTCTTGATTTTGCATCTTTCTACTCCTCAGAAAATGCAGTGTCCCATTCCTCCATCAAAAAGCACACTATCACCATTCAATATGTGTATTACCTTTGCTATTTAACTTCACCTTCATTGTACCTTTAAAATGTGTCACTCAAAACATTTCTGCATGGCATTGAAAGACAAAGCCCTATAAATGTATTGAATAGACACCCAATTGATGCAAAATAGTAACTCAAGCCTCATTGATCTCCTTGCCTCTTCACTATTTAGACAACATGTCAGCTTTAGTCTACCAGCCACCATGACCCACACTTATTATGGCTTCCAGAGGCCTGGAAAATTTGCATCCACTTCTTTCACTTTCAAACCAGAATATCATCTCTACAAATAGTTTTCAAAAGAGGTAATCTAAATTCTACCATCTACTTCTTAGAGTGTTCAAACTGGAAGACTGTGTATTGGTTACACTATTCCTTACTACCAACATATTTAGATAGTGTCCTATCACTATATACAGTCAACTGAAAGATCATTTGACTATCCAAATGGCCACTGCTAACTACAGAATCTGGTGAAGTAATGACTACTACTTTGTCTGTGCTCTGTATAAGAATCCTAATAGACTAGCTCAGCATCAACCCCATCTGCTTTTCAGGACATTCATTCAAAAAGAACAGCTACTTCTGCCTTCAAGGAAGAGTCCACCACACATTATAAAGGCTAATGGTATGTTCACTATATAGACTAGCTAGTTAAAGCCCAAAGGGAGGGCTGACCTTTGCCTTTGATCCCCAGAAGGTTACTCCCACCTCTTTTGTTTTCCTCTCCTTTGTACAATTTGTCTACTTAAATAGTTTGGAAGAAGTTCTTGGTCAGTAACACTCTAATGTTTATTGGCCCTCTCCTGTGCTTTAGCCTGATCCCTGCCATGCTCCTCTGTGTGGGTGGAGATGAAAGAGAGAAGGCCAAAGTAAATATTATACACAAGCATGACACAACAGGCAACTGTACTTTGAATTCAAATTCCAATGCCTGTAGTTTTAAGGCCAGCTTACCGCACACCCCTACTTCTATAAATACCCAGTAGCCCCCCCCAAGGCACTAGATGTTTTGCTCATCTTCATCCTGCCCCTCCTCATTCTTTGGCACTCTTCATCTCCTGGTATGCCCTGTCATCTCCTTTAGCCTAATCCCTGCTGGGCTCCTCTTCAAGGGTGCAGATGACTGAGAGAAGGCAAAGTAAGCAGCATAAATAAGCACTGCACAACAGGAAAGCAGACTTAGAATTGATGTAGTATATGTATTGTTCTAAACATTTTTACCTTTTTCTGTTTCATTCTAGTACAAATTATTGAGCTTCAAAAACATAGGAATATAGGGCTGGATATTCAAACTGCGCTATTTTGTGGCGCAAGCCCTTGCGCTGCACAAAATAGTTGCGCAGGGGTGTGGCCGGGGCTTTATTCAAAGGAGTAGTACTATTGAGCAACTCCTTTGAATATCACTGACCACAGCCTCTGTGCGTAAGCGCAGATGGAGCGTGTGCCACCGCAAGTGGTCAGAGTGGAGCAATTCAAATTCGCGGTGGCACAAGTACCATTGTGCCATGCAAATTCCCATATTCAAAAGGTGACATGCAAATGGGGCCATAATTCATGCAATGTGCAGGGGGAGCTATTTGCATCTATTTAGGGCCCCATTTGCATGCCATTAGCATGCAGGTGCACCAATCCCTGAGGACTTGCGCCTGGCACCCTGCCAGGCAGCAGCCATCGGGGACCAATGTCCCCTGCAGCCCGATCGCGGGCAAAAGTGTAAATAATCCCCCCACCCCCCGACTGGCCCGATCGCGGGCAGCAAAGTGTCAACCCCCAAGGACATATCCCTGGTGGTCCAGTGGACGTGAAGCCCGATCGCGGGCTAAAGTGTAAATACCCCCCACCAGCCAGATCACGGGCAAATGTGTACAGTACAACCCCACCAGCCCGATTGTGGGCTGCAAAGTGTTCAACACCCCCAAGAATATATCCCTGGTGGTCAGTGGACCACTAAGCCCGATCGCGGGCTGCAAAATGTTCAATACCCCCAAGAACATATCCTGGTGGTCCAGTGGACGCTAAGCCCGATCGCAGCACCAAAGTGTTTAAACCTCCCCCAAAGACTGTATCTCTGGTGATCTAGTGTCCCCACCCACCCACGAAGCCCCACCACCCGCTCCCCTGGCAGCCGGCAGCATCCCACCTGCTTGCGCCCGACTGACTGTCTAGTAGGGCTGCCGCCCATTGATGCAGAGCAAGAGCCAATGGGCATGCAGCCCATACCATACAAGGTAGTCCAGATATGTGAATGAATTCATTCATTCATATATCTACTTACTACTATACAATATAAACTGCATGTCCATTGCGCTCTGCTCTACACCAATAGCGTGCAGCCCTACTGGCAGTCATTCAGCAGGTGACGGGTGTCGGCGGTGGAATGCCTGCCACGCGCTGCTGGGGGAGCAGGGTGGTAGGGCTTTGTGGGTGGGTGGGGTGGAGACACTAGATCACCAGGATATGGTCTTGGGGAGGCTTAAACACTTTGTTGCTGCGATTGGGCTTAGCGGTCCACTGGACCACCAGGGATATGGTCTGGGGGGTGTTGGAACATTTTGCAGCCCACAATCGGGCTTAGCGGTCCACTGGACCACCAGGGATATGTTCTGGGAGGGGTGTTGGAACATTTTGCAGCCCGCGATCGGGCTCAGCGGTCCATTGGACCACCAGGAATATGTTCTTGGGGGGGTGTTGGAACATTTTTCAGCCCGCTATCGGGCTTAGCGGTCCACTGGACCACCAGGGATATTGTCTTGGGGGGTTGGACACTTTGGTGCTGCGATTGGGCTGGTGGGGGTGGGTTTTATTTTTCACTTTTGCCGTGGTCAGGCCAGTCAGGGGTGGGGGCTGTTTACACATATGCCTGATCGGGCCAGTTGGAGGGAGGGGTATTTTGACATATGCCTGATCGGGCCAGTCGGGGAGGGTTACTATATGCCTGCAATTGGGCTCGGGGGCACAGGGAGTAGGTTGAGGGCCACCCACAGGTGGCAGCTGCTGTGTTGCGCCCTGCAATGCAGCAGCTCACCTGTGGGTGGCCCTCGACTTACTCTTTTTTGGCTCAAAGTTGTGCAGGCACAGGTTGGGGGTTGCGCCTGCACAACTCTGCACAGCCCACTGAATATCGGGCTGTGCAGTTTATGCATGGTTCCTCCCCCTCCAGTTCAGCATGCATTCATTTGCATTGCGCTGTTGCTCATCTTGACTTGGGGGGCACAACTGCCTCCTGCTGAATATGGCAGAATGGCACAATTTTGGACTTACGCAGGCACAACCCTATTGCGCATGGTGCAACCCTTTTGAATATCCAGCCCATAGAATGTAAGGAGAGCAAAAGATTTGGAACAAGATGTTGAAAAGGGTCAGGTGCAGAGGCAAGTGTTGTGCCAACATTCATCCAATTTCATTTGAGCAGCCCCGCTGCTGTTTTCAAAAGACACATGTGTTTTAACAAAAAGTCATGATTTGTGTTAAAAAATGAATGCAGTTGCATTCTGCATGATATTTTTGCAGCATTTGTGTTTTTTTTATACAGCTATTTTTTGCCCTAGCCAGTGTCTTTGTAGTGATATACACTACACTGTACAGGGATGCTCCCTAATCATGCCTGGAACACCACTGTGGGGAAGGGGGGCAAAAGTGGGAATCAGGCAACTTTCATGGAAGTTTTCAAACTTTGACCTGTGGTGGAGCGGAAAACTTCCACGAATGTTACTGGCCATCTTGGTGAAATTTCACCCAGTTATACAGTGTACCCCACTTTCACCTACCCCTAATTTAATTAAATTATTTCTGACTGGCACAGCAAGAAATCCCTGGTGGCTAGCAGTGCCCCCAACCCCTGCCCAATCACCTGGGCCGGCACCCAATACCAATATATTTAACAACAAAACCCTGGTAGCCAGTTAAGTGGCCCCTGCCCCACCCAAGCACCCACTAGTATCAAGCCCTGACTAATAATCTGTTCCCACTCCCCCTCCAAATACCATCCATATCCCCCATATTGTAAAGTACATTTGTGTTTTTTTCCCTGGTGGTCTAGTGGTATTAAATTCCCCTCCACCCAAGTCCCTGAAGCCCATTCCCCAGCATTTCTTTTTTCTGAGGTATTTATTTCCTGGTGGTCTAGTGGCCCTCTGCCCACCCCTGCACTCTTCTCCACCCCAACAGGTAGTGTCCCACCCTACTCCCCCATCCCAGCCACAGCAAAGTGGGGCAGTGGGCCACTGGCACAACTCTCCACTGTCTGCTCTTCTTCTTACTGGTGGCCAACTAAAATGTGAATGAATGAATGAACACATGCGCATGCGCTCATTCATTCGTTCATTCACATTTCAGTGGACAACTGGTGAGGAGGAGAGCGGAGTGTGGACAACAGAGAGTTGTGCCGGTGGCCCACTGCCCCACTCTGTTGTGGGATGGGGGGACTGGGGTGAGACACTACCTGTTGGGGTGGAGAATGGTGCAGGGGAGCCACTAGACCACCAAGAATTTGGAAATAAAGGCCTTAGAAAAATAAAATAATGGGGAATGGCATTTGGGGACTGGGAGGGAAGGGAATTTAATACCTCTAGACCACCAGGGAAAAAAGCAATATTTTAATATATGAGGTAATGGGGGATAGGGATGGCACGGGAGGGGTAACAGACTATTAGTCTTAGCAGGACACTGGCAGGTGCTGGGATGGAGTATGGGCCACAAGCCACGAGGGTTTGGTTGTTAAATATGTTGTGTGCCAGCCTGGGTGATCGGTTGGGGTTGGGGGGCACCACTAGCGACCAGGGATTTCTTGCAGTGTCAGTCAGAATAGAAATGATTTAATTTAACAATGGGGCAACAAAGCAGGTGGAATTTTAGTGAAAGATTGGAAACTGATTTCTGAACTATCACAGAAGCGAATGTCTGACTTTAGCTTACATTCTGTGTGCGGAAGATTTTTTCCGCTCATCCCTAGGCACCACCCAACTCTCACAACCCACCTAATTCACTCACTGTTCTCCATGGCTTGTCCTCCATGGTTGTGGCCTAAGGGGAGGGACATCCCCTTCCTGAGGTTACATGGTCCGTGGCAAGCAGATGGCTTATGGTTCATGAGCCACAGGATTACTAGCTGTCACCATGATGTCACTGCTCTTTCATGCCCCATATACATATTCCCTTCTCCCACAGTGCCAGTGTAGTCTCAGTCAGCCTTTGGCAGCTGCAGTACATACTAGATTAACGCCACCCAAAGCAAGCACTCTGGCCCACCAAACGGGGCTGCTGTGGCAACACTGGAGCTGGATGCCACCCTCCCTGTCCTGACTCATGCTGCACTTGGAGCACTCCCCATCCCTGGATCACACAGGTGCCAGCTCCCAGTCTCACCCCCATACCCTGGTATCTGGCATAGAATCAGAGCGCACTTCCTTTGGACCATCTTGTGGCACCACCTTGTCTTGTTTGTCTTTTTTTGTTACACAAAATCCAGATTCAGTTACACCATTCAATAATACGTGCTTTTACAGTTTACACAGATTTCTTTTAGAACATAGTGTCTGGCAGATCTCAGCTGGATCCTTTTGAACATCCTGCCCTTTTCTCATCTGTCCTGATGCCCAGCCTCACATTGTTTATTGGTAATTAGAAAACAGCTCATCCCACAGTATGAAATTCCTCAATCCATTTGACAGTTGTAACAACTCAGACTGAAATGAAAGAATACAAAATAAAATATCAAATAAATCAGAAGTCCTGAAGATATCAATCATGCCAACAATAACAAATAATAGGCAGAAGCATTACTCCTCATACTCCACCCCTGCCAGTGATCACAGTTCAGCTCTCCAGTACAGTAAAGATCACAGATCTTCAAAATGTTTTCCTTTGTTTCCCCTATGGGGATTAATAAACTGGGCTGTCTTTGTAGTATCTATTGGAAAGGAAGAAATATAGCCATGCTACAAAGATCATTTCTCAAAAAGATTGCAGCATTGTTATGTTCCAGTGACTAATGCCTGAAAAATGCCCTTTTCCTGCAAAGAGGCAGACAGCAATAAGTAATAAAAAGTAATAACGACTACTGGAATGAGTTTTCTGCCAGGCACAGAGTCACAGTGAAGCAAATATAATTTGTTTTAATTAGGTGATACTTCAGCTTAGCAGACAAAAAGAACTACAGTATGTACTGCACAAGTAATATGCTTGACTGAGCTATATAATGTATATATCTTTTGCTCTCCAACTAAATTTAAAGACACAAATCTTTCCTCTGTCAAAAGGAGAACACTTAAAATTGTAACATTTGGGAACATTATGTTGAACAATTAAGGGTTCTCAATTTAGTCTAGAACATGTCATACCTACAGCACAGAGAGCTGCATCATACAATTAAAAAATGCCTCTTTGGAAGAAGAATAGCACCCCATTTTTTAATGGTTTCTAAAACTGGTTTCAACTCATAAGTTTGGAGCAGTTTCCAAACTGAAGACAAAGATAATGGTATTCAATTTTCTTTTGTAAATAACTATAGAATGCCTCTGAAACGTTCTTTCTGCTCACCACCAAATGTGACTTGACCTAAGGGAAAGAGGTTATCAGCAAAATATTTGTCCATCTTGGTGGCTTGGCATTCAATATTTGAAATCAGAAGAAGAAAGATAAAATGTGTCTTGAAATGGGATCAAACTCAAGGTACAGAAATTCATAAATGTTTTCTGGATGGAAATCTCATGATATTTTCTAAAATACCCAACCATGATGAATATTGAAGAGTTCAGCAGAGCTTCTGAGGTGCTGAAGGGTAGGGAAAAACATTGAACTCCCAAGCCCCCCCCCACACACACACACAAATGAAACCAGAATACCAGCGTGTGAAGCCCTGGGTTACAGAATTTCAAAAATTTGAAAATGTCATGAGAAATGCCACTGAGGTTACCCAGGACACTGGAATGGAAACATATGTTGAGTGGCGCCTGGGATGTGTGATGTACACCATCCAGCCCCTGCAGGGCATGGGGATACATCTTCAGCCACTTCAGGGTGGATAGTGCTTTCAAGGGGAACATTGCTATGCTGGAGTTACAGTTGGCATCTCCACAAAGGTGCATGGAAGTGAGTAGACAGCTGAGGAGAATGTGGGAAAGGAGGCCAGGGGATTGGGATCCATGCCTGGAAATGGTGCGGAGGGCACAGACAGGTAGAGCAAGGAGAAAAGTGCAGGGATAGTGATCAATACTGATATCTGGGAGGGTTACCATTTGAGTCCCACCATTTGAGCAGCACATAGCTTTACAAAAATGATGTAAGCTAAGCAGAAACAGCAGTGGCAGGGGAGACACAGGGGCCTTGTAATGCACACATCTGTTTCATGTTCTGCTGCATGTTCATGGCCCAGTGTCTCGGAGAAGGAATAGCTAAAGGCAGACAACACCCTCTCAGCTTTGTAGGATGATGCCAGCCTACTCAGATCCTGTGCTGCCTACCGCACAGCAAGGAAAAGCCCCACTGCAAACAAATTCATAGACTGTGGTTGAAGGATTGCCCTCCCCCATTGGCCTTACTGTGGGAGGATTAGCCCATGGGAAAGGTAAGCGTGGACTCTCTGGGGTCTGCATTAGGTGATGAGGCTGCATGGTAGCCATGCTGAGGGAAAACAGGGTTGGGGGAAGGAAAAACAAAAATAAAAAAAAAGCTAAGTAGGTCTGGGGGTCTGTCGAACAACAGGTGATTGGTTGCTGCAAAGGTGCCTGGATCAATAAGGCTCATTACAAGTCCACAAACATCTGAGGGTCTCAGCACATGATTTGTGGTGAAGTATAACCTCGCTGGCGAAGTTCTTGTGTAGTGGTGACAATTCGCACTTCGTGAAGCTTCATGAAGTTTTCCCAGAACTGAGAAACTTTGACTTTGCCTGAATTATGACGTTTTTACCACAAAGTGCAGAATTTTGCTGCCAAGTGTGGAATTTCACCCACAAAATTCTGCACTTCATGGCAAAACTTCACACTCTACGGTCGATCTGCACTTCGATAATTGTGTTTTGCAAATTGTGCAAAATTCATTAATTATTTCACACATTGAAGGTTGCCGACTTCACTCATGTCTACCTCTGACATTGTCATCATGTCAATTTGGGTCAGAGGTGACAAAGATTACTGCCAATTTATAGTCCAAAGACAGCCCCTTCACAATGTCCTTTTTTACACACAGTTCTGCCGTTAACCAATGTCTCACACCCCAAAACAGTTCTGTGCGGGTGCACTTGCATGTCTGGCGCAGTCAGATCAGGGATTAGGGGATTCATAGTCCAGTTGAGAGCACTAAGACATAGGTTTGTTTGGTAGCTGGCACCTTTGATGTGTGCAATAACTGGGATCCTTAAAGGTGAAGCCCCCATAGGAGGTTACATGATTTTTTCTAAAAAACAAATTGAACACTGCCTCAGTTGCACAACAGGACCATTGTTATCAGAGCCTTATGCAAATGAAAATACTATGCTCTTGCATGGAACAAAATAAAAAATTGTTGTAATATCTTTTTTATTTGGGCACAGCCTCAGCTTTACAACAGGACTGTTGTTGTCACAGCCCTGCTCAAATGATAATAGTGTTGTCTTGCACAACAACAAAAATATTTTTTTATAATACTATATTAAATATTTTGGTAACACTTTATTTTAAGTGTCCTTATCTACACTGCAATTACTGTATAACTATGCTGTAACTGCATTGTAACTACTGTATAGTTACATGTAACCATGATGTAGCTGTTAACTAGTTTCACATTTGTATGTTAAGTAGTTACAATTTGCATGAAGTAACTACACTGTAACTGCACTGTAACTATTGTGTAGTTACATGTAACTACTATGTAATTAACTAGTTTCACATGTGGGTATTGTGTAGTTGTGCAACTTGCATACATGTGCAACTACCACAGTCTCCCTTTCGGCACAAATCATTTCAGTCTGATAAGTATAATTACGATAGTAATATCTGTTGCAAAGTGTTACAGAAATCTATTGTGCAACTACCACTCTATCTCTTCTGACATTGTGTTATTTCTTAACATAAGGACAACTACACATGTAATAGCCATTGCAAATTGTAACAGCAAATTTGTTCTGTAAATACTATGTTACCACTTTTGGCATTATTAAATATGTTTTGTCACGTATACCTACACCTGTAATAGCTGTTGCAAAGTGAAACAAAAAATCTATTGTGCAACTACCACTCTGACTCTTCTGGCATTGTGTTATTTGTTTGTATAAGGGCAACTATACATGTACTAGTTATTGTAAATTGTAACAGCAAATATACTGTGTAACTACTATGTTGCTACTTTTGGTATTATTAAATCTGTTATTAAAAGTGTAACTACATATAAATGCAGGTTGTGTTCACTGTTTCAACTGTCTATGTCTATCTATCTGACATTTATTTCAAAGGTAATCACACAGAAAAATGTTAAAGTGTAATCAGAATGGTAAGTAAATATGAATACAATGCAACTTCAGTCTGCTAAAGTTAAACACACTGACTGGCAACTCTTTAGATAATGTTCCATGTCTGTATTCCAGTTTTTCATGAACTTACAGGTTAGTAAACATGCTGTCTAATATTGTGAATTGATATGTTACAGTACACAAAAATATTTAATTTGCATAATTACTAATTGGCACTATAACAATATTGTGGCTAATACATAATTGTACTGTTTTCACAGTAAATGCCTAGTAACATGTATTTGCAGTTGCACACACTTACATTTACTATATGTCAGTACTATACCTGTGATGTAAGTTCTCATTCAGAAATCAGTTCCTCATGAATTTACTGCTTACTAAACATGCAATCAGATATTGGACCCTATTCATATAGGCAGCAGGGAATGTGTCAAATGTGCATTCCCAGGCATAGTGATCAATAGCAGCCATCCAATCAGATGGACTGACCAGGAGCACACTGGATGCTGCACTCTGTGTGGATAGAGGAATTGTGGGTTATGGGTGGTCTTCCTATTACTGCTGTTTTCCAGTAAGGGGATCTACTGGTCTGCCTATGTTTACTGCCTTGCCCCAGTCCTCGTGGTATTATCAGAGGGCTGGAATAGCTTGATATAAAGGATGGTGTTATGGCAGCCACACTGTCCAGCCAGTGGGATAAACATATAATGGCTATGGAGGGGTCCCTGTCTGTGTATCCAGCACCACCCACCACTAATCCATACAGCAGATTGGTGATAAAAGCATGGCATACAGCCAGGCCCACCCTGAGCCACCCACCTGGGCAGTGGCAAGCCAGAAATGTGGATGTAGAAGAGGAACGGGTCAATGCCACAGAAGCAGCACATTCTTAGTAACTTCAGCACTGTTATAAGCCAATAAGTATTTACGTAAATGATTTGTATTGTATAAGTAAACAATGTAGATGTATAGCAATTAACAATATTAGATTGTATGTTTATTAAGCAGTAAGTGCATGAGAGTGATTTCTGAAGGGAAATATACATCAGAACTACAGCATTGACATTAAATGTAAGTGTATAATAGTTACACCCTTCTTCTTATGCTTTATTTTCAGTGTCACTTTCTGCGTACTTATTGTACTTTGCAAATACATGTTAGTTAGGAACTAATTGTGGAACAATGCCACACAAGCAGCACATTCCTTAGTTACTACAGCACTGGTGCACCCTCCTTCTTACACTTTATTTTAAGTGTCAGTTTCTGTGTTCTAACTTTGTAAGTACATGTTAGTTAGGCATTAACTGTGGAAACAATGCCACAGAAGCAGCACACTACTTAGTAACTGTAGCACTGTTAAAAGCCAATAAGTAATTATGTAAATTAATGATTTTGTTATTGTATAGCAATTTACAATACTAGATTGCATGTTTATTTTTAGTTCTTTTTCTTTGGGGGGGTAGGTGTTGCACAGTATACAAGTGGTGGCTCTGGGATTTGAATCCAGTTCTCCAGGTTTGCAGGTCAGTGCTTTTAACCACTATGCTATACTGCAGTAAGTTCATGAGGGAATGATTTCTGAAGGATAATTTTAAGTGTCCCTAACTACACTCTAACTACTGTATAACTACAATGTAACTGCACTACTATGTAGTTGTTAACTAGTTTCACAATGTGTGTTGTGTACTTACACAATTTTAAATGTGTTGCTTCTGTGAGGTTGACCCACCCCTCTACTGCACCCATATCCCCGTCCTGCTGCTGCCCAGGTGGGTGGCTTGGGGTGGGGCATGGCTACCCTTGGATGAGAGTTCTAATTCTTCTGTACCTAAGACTAAACTGCCCTGTTGTACAATGCTGAACAGTCATAAGAATGACTGATTGCACATTATGTATATTGTACCCCTCAGGTTAGTTGCTACTCTACTGTGTTTCAACAGTATTCTTGGACTTAATTCTATCTAGCTGTACTCAAAATAGTCAATGTACTAATCACCGTGAACGAATCTCAAAAGTCTCAGTGCTCCCTGATAGGATCAGTGACCACTCACCGGTCACATGTACCTGGACAAACAAATTCATTAAGCCTCCTCCTAAAATAATCCACACCAGAGTGTTAAAGCAGGGATGTCTTGAGCTACTAAAGACATACCTAAGCCACCTGAAGTGGACACCAATCGACTTTGCCTTTGATGTAAACCAAGCCTTAAACTTTTTTCATCAGCCACTTCACTGCGGCCTGCAATGTCTTTGCACCTCTCAAAAAGCTGATGGTAAGGGGCAGAGCTAACCCTTGGATAACCCCTGAACTAATCACTTTACTCAAACATAGGGACCATCTCTGGCACTGTGCCCGTGCAACATCCAAACCTGGGGATCTTCATAAATATAAAGCTGTCAGAAATGAATGCACATAGGCAGTTTGGAGTTCCAAAAGCAAATACTTCAAGGAAGCTCTCTCCAACTTGTGGGGTGATGGAAAAAAGTTTTGGAGTAACTTGAAAGACCTTACAGGCAAGGACTCTAAGTCATCACCCACCATGCTCAACATAAATGGAACACCAACATATGTCCTGTACACAATCACCAACACCTTTAACAATGCATTCTCCAATTTGGACAGTGTCCTCCCTTCTAATTTCTTCGATGCCCCCTCAGGTAGTAACCCTCCTGCCACTGCTTCTCTCCTACACCCTGACTCACAATTCTACTTCAAGGAGATCCCAGTGCATGAAGGCAGAACCAATATTCGGAAGGCCATTCGCAACACAGGCTACAGCGGTGACTCCCTTGACCTGAAATTGTTAGCGCTTGTCCTTGAAGAAGTCCTTGAACCCCTGACAAAGATCCTCAAACTGTCACTAAGGATGTCCCAGTTCCCATCTCAGTGAAAACAGGTGACCATCACACCGGCACACAAAAATGGAGACAAATCACTGCACTCCAACTACAGACCTACCCCCACACTCCCTCCATTGTCTAAGGCCCTGGAGTGCATCACCTCAGACCAACTAGTCGAGTACCAGGAATAATACGACATCCAGTGTCCTGAGCAACATGGTTCCCGAAAAGGGCACAGTACCACCACTGCACTATTAGAATTCACTGGGCTTCATACATACCATGCTTGATCAAGGAACCTGAGTAGGGGCAGTATTCATCGACCTTACAAAAGCCTTTGATACTATGAACCACCCACTCCTACTCAAGCAATTATCAAACATTGGGCTGTCCAGTGAAGCACTGCTCTGGTTTTCAAGCTACTCTGGGAGAGGGTCCAGTGGGTTAGGATTGCCAATGTCACCTCAGAAGAAAAGCCAGACCTTTCAGGGGTCCATCCTGGGGCCACTACTCTTCAGCCTCTTCCTCAACGACCTTCCCAGTGTCTACCACCAGAAATTACTGCCACACCGATGACGCAATCATATTCACCAACCACCAAAACGCAGAGCTCCTCGAGAAACAAATACAGCTTGAATTCATGAGCATTGAAGAATGGTTCAAGTCACACAAACTGGTCATGAACTACAGCAAAACAAAGGTTATGACCTTCTACACCAGGAGTAAGTACAAATCCCATGACCTCGCCATCCTAAACCAAACAGGGACCTTACTTGAACACGTTCCTGATTTTAAATACCTAGGTGTCACATTGGACAGCTCACTCTCTTACCATCGGCACATAGATTCTGTCACCAAAGCCACCAACATCTGTATAGGCCTACTCTACAGGCACAAACACTGCATGACTCCTGGCACTCTCCAGATGGCTATCAACAGCTCTGTCACCTCCATCATCAATTATGGACTAGCAGTCTATGGCTCCGCCTCCTCCTCTACCCTCCACAGAATTACAGTTGCACTCAACAAATCATGCAGGCTGCTAACTGGGGCTGACTGACTTACACACACTTGTGACCTGTACACTTGGACAGGATGGCTTCCTCTCATCAGTCGGATACAGTATCAAACCTGCCACTTAGCCAAAAAAGTCCTCCTCGGGGTCATGCCCCTGGGCATTGAAAGGCTCCTCAATGACCAACACAGCACCCAGCGAACTAGAAGTTTACAACAACTAACCTTCCTTGTCCCCAGATGCTGAACTACCATGGGCCAGAGGGCCTTTGCCCACAGAGCACCACAGTGGTACAATACTCTCAACAAAGAAACTCTTACTGCTGCTGCTCTTGGCCCTTTTAAGAGACAACTCTGACTTCATCTCATTTCAACTAGTCATTGTGACTGCCTTGCCTACTCAGGGGCCCACCACTCACTGCCCTCCACTTCAGTCTTGACAGCTACCTTTTTCCGCCTTGCACCCTTATACCTGTCTCACCTTCCCACCCCCTTTCTTCTTCTCCCTTTCCTCTCCCCCAGGCATTTCCTGACTTTTATCCCTCCCCTTCCTCCCCTTTAGAGCTCTTACCCTCACCCTCTACCTTCCGGCAATGATCTTCCTGTCTGCATACCCCCCTCACCTGCAGCGCTTATTTCTAAGATTGCCCTTGGCTGGCATGTCATGCTACCTAACATTTGGCACATTTTGAATTACTGTAATTTCCTAAGCCTTAGTCTCTTGCTTCTTTTTATTGTGTAACTATGTATGATTATGTCGCCTTTTGTATGTGTCTATACCCACCATTCCTTCAACATTGAACCTTTGTAAATGAGCAGTTCCTGCTCAAAGGTATTTGTAATCCTAGATTTCAATAAAATAAAATAAATAAATAAATATGTATATATATATATATATATATATATATATATATATACACACACACACACACACATATTATGGTATACGGTAATGCTACCATAGTTAGGGTTGAGGAGCCATTTACATGTTAAACTCAAACTTTTGCACCTTAATAACTTTGCAACTGTTTGACGAATTTGCCTGAAATTTGGAATGTATGATCAAGACCCATACGCCTTGGGATCTGCCAAGTTTTGTACCAGTCGGCTATACAGCTGCAGAGTTATTAAGCATGATCTGCGCATGCATTTCCGCTTTTTTGGAATTCTACGGTCGCACCTACAGGTTGCACGGTTTGCGAGACCAGTCTGAAATCTTCAGGAAACATGTGGCCAGGGTCCCCAATGTGCCTTTCAAAGATTTCGTGAAAAAATATTAAACGGTTCAAAAGTTATTCAAAAAATAAGTTCCCATTATAAGTCAATGGGAAAAGTTAACAAAAAGTTTGACAGTGTCGCAAATGCAGTTTTTACTTTCGCAAATGGCCCTTTCACTGTTGCAAATCCACCATTTTGTTTTCAGTTGGTGATCAGAAAAATGCTTGGCATTTAAATTTGGGACCCTCTAGCAACCTAATTCTATTTGTATTCACCTAGTCGGACCCTGAGGATGCTAGCCATGTCTTTATTTTAGGGTAAAACACCCCAGAAATATGTTTTTCACATTTCTGGAATAAGTACTTTCACAAAGTACTTTCGCACTTGTGACACTGTCAAATGAATTTGCGAAAGCTTTCGCAAATTGCGACAGTACTTTTCTAGGCTGTGGGAAAATGACAGCAATTCTTTGGCACCCTGCTGCAAAAGAACGGTTTGGAGTTTGGGGCTGAACTTTGGAGGGAGCACAACTGACATATCACAGATGTGCCTTTCAGTATTACACTGAAAAAATATTACATGGTGGCAAAGTTACAGTACTCCAAATTTGATGCTTTTTCCCATAGGATAACACTACGGCATATGACGTATTGCAGCAATTGTTTGGCACCCTGCTGCAAAATAACAGTTCAGTCTTTTGGGCTGAAATTTGCAGGGAAGACAGCCAACATCCCACAGATGTGCCTTTCAGTAGTTTGGTGAAAAAATATTACAGGGAGACAAAGTTATGGCACTCCAAACTTCTGTTTTTTCCCCATAGGATAACATTACGGCATTCACCACGCCTTTCAGGGCCCGTATCTCGGAAACGGTGCTAGATACTGACTTTTTGTCTGAAAAATTCTTAGCCCCCTGCCAGGAACTAAGTGCAAAACTAGCCAGGAAAGTGATAATTCATATGACTTTTCAATTTTTTTTCTATGTCGTACAGTTCCTGAGATATGAGCAATCTACTATTCCAAGTCCTCATTTTCTGTTCCGAGAGTCATTATTTTGCATACATTCTTTGTACTCACTGCTTTCTCTATGCAGTTTTTGGGGAAAACCAGACTGTGCGCTTACATTACTGTTACCATTACCGTTTCCGCTTGCGGTTCCATACCCGTTTCACTTACCGTTCACATCAACGCTACCATGTGCGTTACACTTTGCGTTTTCATTTGTGGTTGCATTTGTATTGTTTTTAACATTTCTGTCTACAGTACTGTTTCTCTTTCTGTTTTGCTTTGCATCATGATGTGCATTACGATTTGCGTTTGTGGGCACAATGTTACTATGTGACAAGACATCAAGATGGGGTCATCGGTCCTAACTCTCACCCCATTCTCCTGTTCCTCAGCTTCTTTCCACATCTGATCAGGTGAGAGTTAGGGCCGATGACCCCAACGCACACCCTGATTCCGGTTGGGGGTGGGCTGGAGGAGCGCAAAGGGGGTTTCAACCCTAACATCGAATTTCCTCACTTTTGTCACTGTGGAACAACCCTAACTGGTGCATTACATGGAGTTTTTTGCCTCTAGTGTGTGTGTGTGTGTGTATATATATATATATATATATATATATATATCTTATAGCTATATGGTAGTGCAGCTTTAGTTAGGGTTGAGTAGCTACTTCAATGTTAAGCCCTAACGTTTGCACATTAATAACTTCTGAACTGTTCAACCAATGTGCTTAAAAATCTGCTATCATAGATCTCTGGATCTGGCAAGTTTTGCTCCGGTCGGATATGCAGTTGTGGAGATGCAGAGCACCAAAAAAAGTGCAAAACAACACTTTTTTGTCCATTTTTGTCAAATTCTTTGCTCATCTCTACAGCCCAAACAGTTTATCCATTTGGTCCAAAATTTTCAGGGAATGTGGGGGACTGTGTCAGGGAAATGCCTTTTGAAGGTTTGGTGAAACACTATTAATCCATTCAAAAGTTATTAAAGTTTAAAGTTTCCCATTATAGCCTATGGGAAAAAATATATGTCAGGCTCAAAATCACTTTTTACTTTTGTGAAAGCAGTTTTAACTTTCGCAAATGGGATTGGTACTTTCACAAATCCGCCATCTTGTTTTCAGTTAGTGAGGCACAACAAATATTGCAATTCAAAAACTACTGCCCCTAGGGAAACACCAATACTTGGGTTTACCTAAACGAGGCCCTAGGAACATGACCCTGGCATTACATTTTCGCAGAGATGCCAAGAAATATGTTTTTTTAATTTTTATGCCATCTTAGTCATGGAACTTCCATGTGTGTTATTTTTATTTTGTACTCACAGGGATTGTTACTGTTTGTTGCTAACATTTTATTGCTTTAATTTCTCTGATTCAAAATGTTGCTAGGTATACCTTCTGCTGCATTACTACAGGGTGTACATACAGGTGTGTGCTTACAGACTACTACTGTAATCTTCTGATTCAAATTGTCTTTTGCAAAGTGTGTCTTCTGTTACTGCTTTATTTTTCTCTGTAGCAAAGTGTTTCTTGCAGGTATCTTCTGTGAAATTATTACAGGTGGTGCTTACATTTTTTGTGACTTTTTATCATTAGGCTAAGCAAAAGTACTGTTTGCCACAATTTTATTTTGTTTTTTGCTAAAAGTTTTTTTTTGTTTGTCTCACAGGTGTTGCAGTCTCCTTCTCACATTGAAGGAGCTAATTGTTTTCCTCCCACAGCCCTTCCAGGGGATTAGGAGTATATCTGGGAGAGGAGCTGACAAACTGTCAGGAACTTCCAACAGAGGGAAGGGTTAAAAGGTCAGATTAGTTGATATCTTGGAGGTGGAAGACTAGGTTTGCTGGGCAGTGCACTTAGCTTCACCTGAGCTCCTGTCTTCTAGGTTGCTTGAAAGGACAGAGCAAAGAACCTTACCAGAGCAAGGATAAGGATTCAGGCTTAATTGGGTTAGGCAGATTTACTGTGTGTTATTTTTATTTTGTACTCACAGGGATTGTTATTGTTTGTTGCTAACATTTTATTGTTTTATTTTTTCTGATTCAGATTGTTGTTGTTGGGTATTCCTTCTACAGTTTTATCTATCATTAGGATAAGCTTTCAGGGCTACTGCATTTGTTGCTGGCTGATTGTTTCTGCTCTTACCTCCTTGTTTCTTTCATCCACGGTTCTTCTTTTTCAGCAGAGTAAGGGCCCAGCCACCCACCCCATCGCCAACCACCTCACACTACACTCCTTTTATAGGGTAGCACAGTTGTGACATTTCCTGTAGCAAAGCAGGAAGGGGCGGATCAGAGGGGTATCCACACAGTGACCTCATTTACAGGGGCACTAGTACTTTAACTTGTTATAACAAGTTATACAAAAAGAAACAAACAAAACACAAAATTAAACTTTTGCTTTCATTTTCTTCCTTCTAATTACTCTGACCAGGTTATAAACCCAGCAACTTATCTGGAATGGATATCATTAACTGCAGGTACTGTGGAACAGTTTTCAGAAGGGCAGTTTTACAAGATTTAGGACACTGTCCTACATGCTGGGCCATTGGAGATCTAAGGGCTCAGCTCCAGACAGCATGGGCAGAGACTGTGCACCTCAAATTGCATATTCAAGAGGAAATATATTATAAGAACTGCCCACCATTTCCCCGACATCCAACAGAAGAATCTCGACCGCAGAGGGTAGTTGGTCCAGGAGGTGGCAGGTGGTTGGGGGGGCAAATCAGGTGCCCCATCACTTAGTGCTCTCCAACATATCACCTCCATAAACAATATAAAAACTATAAACAAGTATCTGCCTCTATCTCTGAAATCAAACAAAGGGGAAGAGGACAATGCAGAGCAGGACACTGCAGCACAGAAGTTAGCACAACAAAACTTGCCCAAAACAGGAACCAAAACAAAAAAAGCAAAAAGAAAATCCAAAAAAACTTCTGATCATAGGAGACTCCATGATTAAGGGAGTTGATACATATCTCCAGCCAGGGGTAATGGTCAGATATCTCCCAGGTACATCAGCTTGGAGAGACACTGACTGCATTGCTAAAATTGTTCAGGAAGCAGGAGAAAATGTTGATGTCCTGGTACACATAGGGACTAACAATCTCTCCAGCCGGTCAGTTGTGGAGAGCAAGGGACACCTGACCAGGCTGGGTGACAAACTATCATCCATTTCATCCAGCATCTCCTTCTCTGAGATCCTGCCAGTCTGGGAGAGGGGGACAGATGGACGGAAGGTCACAGAAGGGGAGATAGGGGACATAAACTTGTGGCTTAAGGGCTGGTGCCAGGAAAAAGGACACAAATTTGTAAGGAACTGGGAACAGTTTTGGGTGTGAAAGTTCTTTAAATTTGATAGACTGCATCTGACTAAGGAGGGAGTCACTGCATTGGGGCAGAAGTTTGATGTCTTTGCAGAATATTTAAACTAGCAAATGGGAAGAGGGATGCAGCACCCCATACATTGAATGGGAAGAACAACCCTCCCCCCTCAGCTAGTTGTCAAACAGGAGTTCAGCATGTTTGTAGTTCATTTGCAACACCAGGTAAAGAAAAAGGTCCAGCTCCCCATATGACGTACAGGGGAAATGCCAGACCTTGCCCAATAACTAACACTCCAAAATCTGGCCAATGGAAAATCATGTAAAGAAATGCTCGCAGTCTGGGAAACAAGATCCCAGACCTGCAGGCAATAATGATAGAGGCTGAACTGGACATAGTAGCCATTAGCGAGACATGGTTTACCAGTAACCACACTTGGGAGAATTCAGTACCTGGCTATGTACTGTTCAGAAGAGTGCAAAAATGGGAGGTGGAGTGGCCATTTATGTCAATGAAAATATCAAAGCTACAGAAATTCAGAATACACATAAGGAGCCAGAAGAACTGTGAGTCACCCTGGAAACAGGAAATGGGACAGCCAGATGAACTGGGGTTGTGTACAGGCCTCAAGAACAGAGGGAGGACATAGACATGTTACTGTTAGAAGATATACAAAACATGACAGCTAAAGGTGAGGTTCTGATAATGGGAAACTTCAACATGCCAGATACAGATTGGTCAATACCAGCAGGGACATCTGCCAGAACTAGACACATGGTGGATTCCCTGCAGGGGGAGGGCCTCAGACAACTGGTACAACAACGCACAAGAGACAGGGCTATTCTAGATCTAGTACTGACTAACAGAGAAAGGATCATAGATCTCCAGGTGGAAGGTCACCTGGGTGCCAGTGACCATCACATGGCATGGTTCAATTTGGCCACTAGAACAAAATCACCCCATTCCAAGGCAAAAATATGGGACTTCAGAGGAGCTGACTTTGATAAGATAGCCAACAGAGTTAAGCTAGCCCTGGCAAAAAGAAATACATGTGAGGGTGTACAGGCAAAGTGGGCAAACATTAAAGATGCAATACTTGAAGCAACATCCTATTGTGTTAGTGAGAAAAGAAAGAGCATAAGAAGAAGGAAACCACTTTGGTTCTCAAACACAGTAGCAGAAAATGTCAGAGCCAAAAGGCTGTCCTTCAGGAAACATAAGGGAACGCAGCAGGATGAAGATAGAGAGGCATACCAAGCTTCCCTAAGGGAAGCAGGGAAGGCAGTAAGGCAGTCAAAGGCCCAAACCAGGGAAACACTAGCATGAATAATAAAAGAAGGTGACAAGACTTTCTATAGATACATTAGTGAAAAAAGAAAGTCCAAAGGGGGCATTGCTAAGATCAAAGGGGATAAGGGGGCTTGTGAGGAGGAGGACCATGTAAAAGCATCTATTCTAAATAGATATTTCTGCTCAGTATTTACTGAAGAGAAGGTAGGGCAGGACCCACAGCTCAGCACCATGGACACAGGATGGAGGTGTGCACTACTCCCATCACAAAAGAAAGGGTTCTACAAGAGCTCGATAAGCTCAAGGTTGGCAAGGCAATGGGACCTGGTGGTATACATCCCAGGGTATGAAAGGAGCTAAGGGTGGAACTAGCAGAGCCATTATCAGAACTGTTCAGTGAGTCTCTGAGCACAGGAGAGGTCCCTGAAGACTAGAGAAGGGCTCAAGTTATCCCGTTCCACAAGAGTGGTAGCAGGGAGGAGGCAGGGAACTACAGACCAGTCAGTCTTACCTCAGTAGTGGGCAAGATTATGTAGACACTTCTCAAGGAAAGGATAGTGCAACACCTGGAATCCATAGGCCCACAGGATCCAAAACAGCATGGGTTTATAAAAGGAAGGTCATGTCAAACTAATTTCATAGATTTCTTTGACTGGGTAACCAGAGTGGTGGACCAAGGGGAAGCAGTTGATGTTGCTTACCTTGACTTCAGCAAAGCTTTCGATACTGTTTCACATAGAAGATTGATTAATAAGCTAGGAAGGCTCAGGGTGGGTCAGACATTGGTCATCTGGGTGGAAAACTGGTTGATGGGCAAAAAACAGAGTGGTGGTAAATGGTATTTCAGTCAGAAGAGATGCAAGTCACAAGTGGGATACCTCAGGGATCAGTCCTGGGGCCAGTCCTCTTCAATATCTTCATCGGTGACATTGCAGATGGACTGGAGGGTAAGGTTTGTCTGTTTACAGATGATACCAAGACCTGCAACGGAGTAGATAACCCAGATGGGGTGGGCAGAATGAGAAGGGATCTGGATAAACTAGCAAAATGGTCAGAAGAGTGGCAACTGGGGTTTAATGTAAAGAAGTGCAAGATCATGCACATAGAGAAGAGCAACCCTGAAGCCACCTATAGGCTAGGAGTGGAGTTGCTGACAGTCACATGGGAAGAAAGAGACTTGGGCATCTTCATCACCGATGACCTGAAATCATCCAAGCAGACCACTAAAGCAGTAGGTAAGGCTAGAGGGATGTTGGGGTATATTAGCAGGAGTATCACAAGTCAGAAGAGGGAGGTAATAATCCCTCTTTACAAGACACTGATTAGGCCCCATCTGGAGTACTGCATGCATTACTGGAGGCCACACCTTCACAAGGACATTAACCATGAGGCAGTCCAGAAAAGGGCAACCAAAATGGTGCAGGGACTGCATCAGAAAACATATGAAGACAGATTAACTGAGCTCAATATGTATACCCTAGAGCAAAGGAGGGAGGGAGAGAGGTGATATGATTGAAACATTCAAACACCTTAAGGGCATTAACAAGGTGAAAGAGTCTAACATGTTTCAATTTAAGAAAAATAGCAGGACAAGAGGACACAGCATGAGATTAGAGGGAGGCCGATGTAGGGGTAATGTGAGGAAGTTTGTTTTTCACAGAAAGGGTGGTGGATGTATGGAACAGCCTACCTCAGGAAGTGGTGGATATGAATACAGTGCAGGGCTTCAAACAGGCAAGGGATAGGCATAAGGGAGCAATACAGATGAGTATGAAAAGATAGGCCAGTGACAGAGTGAAGGCCAATGGTGCATTCATAAGGTAGAAAAAGAAATGGGCAGACTGGATGGGCCTTGCGGTCCTTATCTGCCATCAATGTCTATGTTTCTATGTTCCTAAAGTTCCATGGGTACTTGCACAAAAGTTTTACATCTCCATATCTACAATGGTGTAACTTTTGTGCAAGTACTGCAGAACTTCCTTGAAAGTTACCCTATGTAAACCAATGGGACTTTCACGAAATTCCACTGAAGTTCTCAGAAACTTCCACAGTTCAACACCCCCAAAACACCACTTTCTTTGCCACTTCATAGCAAGCCAACGGTTATGACTTTTGGGCTGAAATTTGCAGGGTGGCACATCCTTGCCACACTGATGTGCCTTTCGCTGGGTCAGTAAAAAAAATCACACCAGTGCCAGAGTTATAGTAGTCTGAACTTGCAAATGTTCCCATAGGGTAACACTATGGCACCCTGTGGTGCATTTTGGTGTCTGTATCTCGAAAACAGTTTGAGATACAGATTTTTCACTAAGTGCAACATACTAAGCATGCAGGGAGGTGGCAAGGTCATAAATACAACTGTGAAAGATTTGTTTCTGCAGTTGCTATGATTACTGAGATATTGCCAGATACATGTAACAAGGGTTACTTGTAATGCCTCTAGGCTTGTGCAATGTGTCTGTACTTGTGGGTAGATGGCAGTGCAGGGCCCAGAGGGCCCACACTGCCACCTATGTATACCATTTATGATAAACTGGGAGCACTGGTACCTCCCATGTGATGCCTCCACACTCATGGGAGGGTGGGAGCACATGGCCTAGATGGCCCACGCTCACACCTGTGGATTCTATTTTGCAAACCTGAGGACACAGTTATGGGTTGTGGGACTCCCTTCTATGGATTCCATATGAGTAACATTTCACTTTCTCAAAAAGAAGGGAAATTCATTGCAAAACACTTTGTTAATGCATTAGTTAGGAATGATTCCATACCAACAAAAGTCTGGAAATTTGATGTAAGGGTTACCAACCATTCCCCCATCCTCCCACATACACAAACCAACTGACATTGGGGTGTGCTTTGGAGTCAATGGGTTTTACTCTCACCCCATTCTCCTATACTGTACAGTCTTAGCTTTCTTACAAATGGAATGAGGTGAGAGTTAGGCCCAACTACCCCAAGGCACACCCGACATCTGTTGGTCTGTGTAGAATGTGTGTATGTGTGTGGGGGGGGTAGGGTTGGTAACCCTAACATTGAATTTCCAGACTTTTGTTGGTGTGGAATCAACCCTAACTGATGCAGCAACAGAGTGTTTTTCAATGAATATTTCATATATATATATATATATATATATATATATATATATATTTATTATAGCTGCATAGTGGTGCAACTATTGTTAGGGTTCCCAGCCACTTCCATGTTAACCCCTAAATTTTGCACTTCAATAACATTGCCACCATACAACAGATTTGCCTGAAATTTGTATACACACTGGGGCACCACATATCTCTGGACCTGGCAAGTTGTGTAATGGTCAGATGAGTGCTTGTGGAGCTGCAGAGGACCAGAAAAGACACACAAATGGGGTATTTGCACATTTCATTACTCACGGCTACAGCCCACATGATTTGTCAGACTGTTCTGAAATATTCAGGCAAGGTGCAGTCTGGGTCATCGATGTGGCGATGGAGGTTTGGTGAAAAAACATTTATCCATTCAAATGTTATTCAAATTTTAATTTTTCCATTATAGTAATTTGGAAAAAATATATATGTGTCTCCCGAAAGCTGCTTCCAGTACATTTTACTGTTGCAAATGGTCCTTTTACTGTCATGCTTCAGCCATCTTGTTTCAGTTAGTGGTGAAGAAAAATGTCTGTAATTCAAATTATATTGCTCCTAGGTAAACACTGACAGTTGTGTTTACCTAAATGGGGCCTGCCGAACACAATGGTGCCATCAGTTTTTTTGCTAGGACTCCTAGAAATACCTTTTTTTAAAGCTGGTTCCTCCATAGTGTCACAAATCATGACAGTACATTTGCGACACTGTTGCAAATCATGACACTGTTGCATCTGTATTGTCGCAATTTGCGACACTACTCCTCCACAAAATACCATTTCTTTGTCACACCACTGCACCTAAATGGTTAGGGCTTTTTGGCTGAAATTTGCAGGGTGTCAAGCCCTGGCCTCACAGATATGCCTCTTAGTGGTTTGGTAAAAAAATGTGAAGTGGTTACAAAGTTATAGTGCTCTGAAACAGAAATTTCCCATAGGATAACATTGCGGCACCCGTGGCACCTTTCGGCACCCGTATCTTGAAAACAATTTGAGATACAGATTTTCTGCTACCCACAGCTTAGTCTACTGGACTAAGCATGCATAGAGGTTTGGAAGTCATGATTACAACTGCAGTGGAATTTTTTTCATAGTTGCTACAGTGACTGAGATATTACCAAATACATGTTACAAGGGTTCCTTTTCAGTACTATGGAGCTGCTGAATGGTTCTGTACTTATGTGTAAGAGGGAGTGCAGAGCCCCACCATTGGGTTGGAGTTGGGCCTGATGACTCCATGGCATACTCTGATGTCTGTTGGTGTGTGGAGGGTGGGGGATGGGGGTGAGGTGACAAGGGGGTTAACCCTAACATCACATTTCCATGCTTTTGTCACTGTGATATCAACCCTAACTGATACATTAATGAAGTTTTTTACAATGGAAATATTTATACATATCTATCTATCTATACATATATACTAGTGTGTGTGTGTGTGTGTGTGTGAGTGTATGTATATGTGTAGATGTATCTATATATATATATATATTTATAACATGAGTGTGAGATCAATTCCAATGAGATAAATTATGTTATTTCCGCTGGAGTGAAATAAATCCTCATGATGTCAGCAGAGTTAAAATAAATACCAGTTATACCTACTCCTGCTTACATCACCCACCTCCATGTAAAAACACTCACAAAGATCCACCAAATTGCTACAACCCCTAAACTGACATTTACAATATATAATCGCACTCACCTGCAACACTGCTTATTAAATTAAGAACCTGCAAATCACTCATGCTGTATTTCCAAAGCCGACTTCAGTGCATCAGTGAAACCTGCAGTAGCACACATGAACCTACAAGAAAAAAAATGTATCATCACACAAATTCTGAAATAACTGCTATTATTCCTGCATGGATCAACAAACTCAGCTTAAAAAAAGCATCTGAACATGGACACAGATCAAGACGACATCAACTGTCTCTGCACACAATTTGAGATGGACACTGAACCATTACTCGCTCCAACTACAGTGCAGCAGCCAGCAACTATACCTACTATAACAGACTCTCAGAAAGCAAGCAAAATAAAAGCAGTGCCAGATGCTAAACTTATAGACAACCATATTCAAAGCTCAAAAAATAGCAACACAAAAAAGAAAACGGAAAATGATATTAAACACCTACAAGCCTTCCTACTAAAAGACCTAGAATTGAATACACCAATTACAGAAATTGAACCTAAGGAATTGGACAAATTTCTCTGCCACTATTTCATGACAGCACTGAATATGAACCGCTAACTATTCATTCAAGATTCCAAAGTAGTGCAAGACATCTAAGAGAAAACAAGTACAAAGAATCTCTGTCAACCTCGTTAAACTTTGAACAAACAGAACAAGTTATGCTGTCTAAACGAAAACACGTAAAACAAATTGGACTAGGAAATAAGCCAAGTGCATCAGATGACATAATGGACACAATACTGGAAAAACTATACACAATGGACTTGCTAGGACCACAAACTCCAAATTCATTAATAAATTCCATGTAGGTGACACTAAATATATATTTTGGAGTTCGGGGAAACACAGAGACCTGTAACATCAGATGTGGAGATGTAACCTTAAAGATTGTGAAAAGACATACTATCTGGAGTTATCTACAGAACAACAGACTAAAACGTATACCGGAGCAAACCCAAAGGACCCCAGGGTAATTATGCCCACAGCATATGAAGTACAAGATCCAAAGTGGTGTCCTGTAAAAAACTACATTAAATACAAAGAGAAAAAAACTCATAAAACAAATACTCCAGATGCACCTTTTCTGCTTGCAATAAATTACCCCATCAAAACGGAACCCCCCTGTTGGTTTAAAAACCAACCACTTGGAATAAATATGATTACCAATATTGTTAAAAAAATGATTCAACAAGCCGGAATGCATACTGACCACAAACTCACCAATCATTCAATGAGGAAACACCTCATACACAAACTGAGTGATGCAAACATAGCCCCTATGAAATAATGCAGATCTTGGGGCACAAAAAGGTACAAATGATCAATACATACAGTAAACTCAATGAAAATAAACAAAAACAAATTTGCAAAATACTCAGTAAAGAACCAATGAGCAACCCCGTACTTCCAAACAAGCAACAATAAATGAACCGCAAATACCACCGAGCCAGTTAAGAGCCATTGTCAATTCACACAGCGAGGGCCAGTAGGAAGTGCAAGTAGGAGGGAGGGTGTTGGGGAAGGGGAATTATAGGGGTGAGGAAGGAAGGGATAAGTACTAGATGGAAGTAGTAGATTTGAGGAGACAGTTGCATGAGCTAGAGGCAGAAAGGAGTAGGCAGAGGTTGGATTTGAATGGGCCTAGCTTAGGTAGTGAGGAGATGTCACTGTTGAGTCCATTCAACCAACTGGGAGCTTGGTATGCAAAGGATCTTTCTCCTTGCATGGTGCGGCATTTCAGGATATGCAGTAATTGAGATTCAGAGCCCCTAGTGTGGTAGTGATTCTGTGCAGTTCGGAGGAGAACTTGAACTCCAGGGGGTGCAAAGCCCAGCATTATTTTTTAGCCATTATGCATGTTTGGTATTTGATGCAGTTTGAGAGTTGAAGACACCCAGTTTGAGCATATAGGTTACATGTGTGGGTGAGATGGTGGGATCCAGTGATGAGTCGGCAAGTTTTGTTAAGGGCCATGGATATACATCTGAGGGTGGTGGAGGAAGCAGAACCATAAATGATGAGACCATAGTCGATTATTGAGACCACTGAGCTCTGGACTGAGATCCTTAAGGCTTCTGGGGTTAGGCATTCCCTATGCCTGTAGAGAAAGCCAATGCATGTATTAGCAGCTTTGGTAACTTTATCAATGTGGGACCCATAAGAAAGGTTACTGTTGATTGTGACTCCAATGTATTTGAAGGTTTGTACTTGTTCTAGGCTAGCACCTATCCAGTTTGTAATAGTGAGGGGGTGGAGCCGGTGCATACTGTGCAAGCTGCAGAAAAGCATTGACTTGTTTTTTTTATAGTTGAGGACCAATTTGTGTTTACTGAACCAGTTTTCAACTGAGGTGAAGCCATGCTGTAGTTTGCTTTGAAGGAGGTGGGGGTCCTTATGGGTGGAGTGAATGACAGCGTCATTGACATAGAGAAGGATTTTCTCTGGACAGGATTGTGGGAGACTATTCAGAAAGAGGTTAAAAAGTAGAGGCCCGAGAATGGATCCTTGTGGGACCCCAGAGCATACGGGTCTTGCATCAGAGAGGACATCAGCTATTTTCATGCTTTGGGAACAGTTTTCTAGGAAGCTCTTAAACCATGTTGTAGACTTAGGGGATAGCCCGACATTAAGCAACTGTGAGATTAGTAGACGGTGGTAGACGGTATCGAAAGCCTTGGTCAGGTCTATACACTTACATTGAATGTCAATGCTGTAGTTCTGATGTATATTTTCCTACAGAAATCATTCTTTCATGGACTTACTGCATAATAAACACACAATCTAATATTGTTAATTGCTATACAACTACATTGTTTATGTACTGTATACAATACAAATCATTTACATAATTACTTATTGGCTTGTAACAGTGCTGTAGTTATACTAAGAAATGTGCTGCTTCTGTAGCATTGACCCACACCTCTTCTTCACCCACACTCCTGGCCTGATACTGCCCAGGTCAGTGGCTGGGGCATGGCTACATACCATGCTTTATCACTGATCTGCTGTGTGGAGTGGTGATGGTGGGTGGTACTGGATACACTGACAGGGACCCTTCCTTAGCCACTATATGTTTATCCCACTGGCTGGACAGTGTGGCTGCCATAGCACCATCCTTCACATCAAGCTATCCCAGCCCTCTGACTATACCATGAGGGCTGGGGGCAAGCCGGTAAACATAGGCAGACCAGTAGGTCCCCTTACTGGAAAACAGCAGTAATGGGAAGACCACCCATAACCCACAATTCCTTTATCCACATAGAGTGCAGTATCTAGTCTGCTCCTGGTCAGTCCATCTGACTGGATGGCTGCCATTGATCACCAGGCCTGGGAATGCACATTTGACACATTCCCTGCAACCTATGTGAACATCATTATTTCTAGAGGCAGCTGTCTTGCTGCTCTGTGGAAAGCAGCCATTTATTTAGCAACCAGCTATTTAGCAGCCAAGTGCTAAAATAATTTTATTGCACAAATGAATGATTATTCCTGAGCCCTGTTACTACACTGAGAAACAGGAAGAGGAGCTGTAGTTCCAAGGAATTACCAGAAAAATATACAACTTGTTGGGGGGGCTTTTAAACTTTCTTTTATGCACTGTATGTTGTCCTATTACATTATTTAGCCACACATGAGTGGCAATATACTATTTGTAAGCCTATATTTGTGAATTTGTATTTGGGCTACTGGTGTGACCCAGGAAAGCACATCCAGGTCACTGCTGATTATATTTACAACCCTGCAGTGAGCAGGGCAAACGCGCATCACCGTGCATGAAGATGTGTGCAAAGACATGTGCATCTAGCGTGTGTTTTGCATGTTTGGAGTTGAGGCACTGTAAATGAAACTGACATGAATAATGTGGAATATCAGGTACGGACTACCACTATTGCTATCTGAAACTCATTCTTTAGTATGGAGCAAACCATTATATCACCACCTGAGGCTTTAGAAACTGGATGTGTACCTGCTCCGCACCCTATTATGACATTAGATGGTGATATAGGCATGAAGTGTTCAGACTGCTCTATGTACTTATTAGTACAAGCAGTGACATACTATGACCCCATATTTGTGTGCACAAAATATACATCAAATAAGCAGATGCAAGAGGAAATGGCATCCTTTGCAGCAAGGCTATTGTGTATCTAAAATAGTCAGGTTGATATGCATAGACACTTTCATGCGCTAAATAATCCTGCTCTAGAAACAGAATCTATTCTTACCACAGACCCTTTATCTAGGACAACACAATATTGACATCTTTTAATGGACCTGAAATAAAAATTGAACATGCATCACACTCTGAGCCCCCTGAACCAATTATTAAATTTACAAATAACATAAGTGTATCTGATGCTAGAAAGAGCAGAGAAGATGATGATGTAGAACACAGTAATGATTGGGCCCTAGTAGATGGTTCAAGGGCACATAAAAAAAAGGTCAAAGAGCAGACCAATTTCACATTACCACCCAAAATTCCTTTTCAGCAGTTTCCCATTTTATGGATAATGATTTAAATACCAACGATGTTGATGCATATTGTGTAACAATTCCGAGCTATTCTGAACCCCCCTCACATGACTTAATCAATTTAAATCAGACTCCCTCCACTCAAATCGCCCTCAATCAACCCAAGGTTCCTTCTACTCGGTGTACAACACTAAAGGGAGAGGATGGGTCCTGCTCTGTTTCTTTTAAAACTGTCCCTCCCCCTAAGCTCCAAGACTTTTCTATGGGTACTTCTGCTACTTCAGCCCCCACAGTTTCATCTCAACAAGTACATGTACTAGGGGACTCCATCATAAAACACCTCAGCAGGGCTATTTGTAACCCTGATAAAGTTAATCAAACCTGCTCTAGTTTCAGGGGTGCCAAGGTCTCAAATATCACAGAAATGGCTACTAATATTCTTGACAGTGCTGGACAGAATCCTTTGGTGATTGTCCATGCAGGGACCAATGACATAAATTGCACCAGCCCCTTACAGTTAAAGAAAGACTTTATTGTTCTAAATAATGTATTGGTACAAAAAGGCTGCACCATATGCTTTTCAGAGATCTTCCCAGTACCAAGAGCATCAGAGGACATTACTTACAAAATAAAAAAGACAAATGAATGGTTGAGGAAGTGGTGTCTTAAACAAGACATCCTGGCCCGGATATGCAGAAGGGTTGCACCCCGGCATGATAGTCAAATGGGGAATGAGCCTGGCACAAATACTGATGCAATGGAGCGCATCAGCAATGTATGCAGTGCAGGTGGGGGGGGGGCATTCCCATACATACTCCGCACATCCCGATATTCAGCCCGGGATGTGCTGATCTCATGCATGCACAACCCCTACCAGCAGTGCACACAGGTGAGCCAAAAAAAAAGAACCAACAGCTGGCCACCCACAGGTGAGCTGCCGTGCTGCAGGGCACAACACAGCAGCTGCCACCTGTGGGTGGCCACCCAAGCTGCACCTTCGTGGCGGTGCCCCCCCATGCCCGATCATGGGCAAATGTTGAAGAACATAAAAGTCCAATATCCCTGGTGGTCCAGTGGACTGCTTGCAGCCCGATCACAGGTATATGTAGAATAATGTAAACATCCTATATCTCTGGTGGTCCACTGTACTGCTTGCAGCCCGATCACAGGCATATGATGAATAAAATAAACGTCCTATATCCCTGGTGGTCCAGCGGACTTTTCACAGCCCAATCACGGGCATATTTAATAAAAAGAAGAGGTCCAATATCCTTGGTGGTCCATTGGTACCCCTCTCCCGATCCGCCCACTGAGCCCCACCACCTCGCTCCCCCCCGGTCAGCGGCGTATGGCGGCACCCCACCTGCTTGCCGCCGCACGTCAACTGACACCATATGGTATGGCTATGCGCACACTGGTCCACAGCATGAGCCAATGGGCATGCAGCCTGTACCGTACTACACAGTCCAGATATGTGAATGGATCCCTTCACATATCTGGACTGTAGTATTCGAGCTGCATGCCCATTAATCGCTGTGGACCAATGGTTACAGTCCTACTCCCGATGTCAGTTGGCGGGTGATGGGGCAGCAGGCAGGTGAGGTGCGGCCACCTGCTTCTGACCAGGGAGAAGCGGGGCGGTGGGGCTCCAGTGGGTGGGTGGGGATGGGGTACATTGGACCACCAGGGATATTGGACCTCTTCTTTTATTACATATGCCCGTGATTGGGCTGCGAGCGGTTCACTGGATCACCAGGGATATAGGATGTTTATTTTACAACATATGCCCTCGATCGGGCTGCAAGCGGTCCATGGACCACCATCAATATTGGACTTGTACTTCTTTTGCACATGCCCATGATCGGGCATTGGGGCACTTTTCTGCGATGTGCAGGGGGCGTCGGTGCCCGACGGCTGCAAACTGGCAGGGCACCAGGCCCAAGTCACCAGGGATTGGTGCACCTGCATGCAAATGGGGCCATAATGACATGTAATGCATGCATTATGGCCCCATTTGTATGTGCACTTTTGAATATCACGGCTGTTGTGCCTAGCGCAATGGAACTTATGCTAACGCATCCCCCTGCTCCACTCTGGCCACTTGCACTGGTGCAGTGCCACTGCACCATGCACACTGCGGGTGGCCAGGGTGCGATATTCAGCGATGCTGTGCCATGGCGCAGCTCCATTGAATATCGCCCAGTCAATGCCCCTGCGCAGCCCAAGTTCTGCTGCACCCAGGCTTGCGCCACAACCAGGCGCAGTCTGAATATCCAGGCCCCTATGTATTCCTCATTGGGAACAATTCTGTGACAGAGACTCACTCTTCTGCTGGGATGGCTTGCAACTGAGCAGAAGAGGGAGCGAGCTATTGGGAAAAACCTTAGCCACCACAATAAATAACTGTTTAAACTAAGTTGCTTGGGGGAGATTGGACATGTTTCTAAATCACTTAATAAAGGCATTAAGCATGAAACTATCAGGACTTGTAATATAATTTCATTCAATGCCAGATCCTTAAATACCCTGAATATGTCAGAATTAGAGTCTCAATGTTCCCCTTTAGATCTGAGTATCATCGCTGTCACCAAAACATGGTGGGATTCATCTTCAGTATGGAGCAGAGAAATTCCCAACTTTAAGCTTTATTATAAAAATAGGAAAGATAGGGCAGGTGGGAGTGTATGTCTATATATTAGAAATGACATCCCCTCATATGAGATTGCATTGGAGTCAAATACGGAATCTCTCTGGGTTTCTGTTCAGTTAAAAGGTCAACCAAAGCTTACTGTGGGTGTATGTTATAGACCACCCTCTGTTGACCTACAATATACCACTGAACTAATAAACATAATTTCAGATACTGTCCATAAAGGGGAAAGTCTTATTATGGGAGACTTCAATATGCCAGGCATTGACTGGGACACATTTACAGCAAAAACTGAGCAAGAGAAATTATTTCTGTCACTAGTTATAGATTAAGGTTTGGAGCAATTAGTACATCAACCAACCAGGGGAACTAATATTCTTGATCTAATTATTACAAACACTGAAACCAAATTTTCAGATATAGCTATTGCATCTCCAATTGGAAGTAGAGATCATAATTTGGTACAATTCAGTATTCATACCAACATCTCAAAACCCATACACAATATACTATATAAAGATTACAATAAAGCTAACTTTACATAAATAAACTCAATAATAAATAATCTTAACTGGGAGGAAATATTTAATAACATGCCTATTAAAAGAGCATATGAATCATTTTTACTTTTTATTCACCAGCTAGAAGAACACTATGTTCCTAATAAAATTAAATACAACAAAAAATGTAAAATCCCAGTCTGGTTTACAAAATCCATTAGTAAACAGAGTAAATGGAGAGAGTGTCTTTTTAGGAAACTTAAAAAATATCCCAACCCTACAATTAGATATAAATATAAACTTACCGTATCAACATTAAAGAAATCTATCAAGCAGGCCAAACTCAAATTTGAATTTAATTTGGCTCATTCTAAATTTAATCACAAATTCCTTTACTCGTACTTTAATGGTAAAAAAGTTATTCTAGGGCAGTAGGACCACTCCAGGTAAATGGCAACCCGATTAAATCTGAGCAGGAAACTGCTAACCATTTCAATAAATGCTTTAGCTCAGTTTTTGATAATGTTGCCCCTAATGTCACTATACATAAAAATAATTCCAGTTTTTCACTGTTAAATATTACTGAGATTTCAAGTGCTCTATCTTCTCTCAAAAAATCTACAAGCCCAGGACCTGATAACATTCATCCAAGATTCTTGATTGAGACATCTTCTGCACTAGCTCTTTCACTTACTTTACTTTTCAACAATTCACTATTAGAAAATGAAATCCTGGATGACTGGTGAAATGCTATAGTGACACCAATTCACAAAAAGGGAAATAAAGCAAATGTTGAGAACGATCGTCCAATTAGTTTAACTTCCATCATTGGGAAAGTATTGGAACATATAATCAAATCCAGAACTGAAGAAGAAATGCAGCAGCTTTCTATACAGGATATTTCACAGCATGGATTCAAACCAGGATACTCTTGTACTACTAACTTAATCTCTTTCTATAATAAAATAAGTAGTAATCTTGACACAAATATTCCATTAGACATTATTTTATTTGATTTCAGTAAAGCTTTTGACAAGGTGTCCCATACATTGCTTATAAATAAACTTCACAACTTTGTTTTTTTCTCCTTATTTAGTTAATTGGCTATCCCGGTAGTTCACAGAGAGTCAGAATTAATGGAGTTTGGTCTAAACCTGGAAAAGTAACAAGTGGTATACCTCAGGGCTCAGTTCTTGGCCCCATTCTGTTTAATGTTTTCATATCAGATATGAATATTTCCTCAGATAATATCATCTCAAAACTTGCAGATGATACAAAACTTGGGGGTAGAGTTGACTCAATAGCAAACATGCTATTGTTACAACATGATTTAGAACATATTGAACAATGAGCTAAAGTAAATTTAATGACTTTTAATAATGCTAAATGTACAGTACTTCACTTTGGAAAAAACAACTTGCCGTACAATTATTATTTGAACAATACTTGTCTTAAATCAGCATCTAGTGAAAGGGACTTGGGTATCCTGATAGATAATAAATTGACAAGTAATCATTGCAATAAAATTGCCAGAATATCTAGCATAATCATTAAACAAATTAGAAGGACTTTTATTAATAAATCTGAACAGTGTCTAGTACCACTTTACAAGGCATATGTTTGACCACATTTAGGTTATGGATCCCCTTTTGGAACACTTATCTCAAAGGAGACATAAATCGCCTTGCGCAAGTTCAGAGATGACTTACAAAAATCATTCTAAAGTTAAATGACAAACTGTACAGTACTAGACTTAGAGAGACAGGATTATATTCTCTTTCTTTAAGAAGAAAACGGGGTGACACCCTGCTAACTTATACACTTATTAAAAATCCATCATTAATGGAACAATGTTGGCTATCATTATCCAATAAGCACATAGTGGGCAGGATGCATAACCAGCAGCTCAAAGTAAACTGGACAAACACTAAAAGACATGACAACTATTTTAGTATAAGAGCTGCTAAACTATGGAGTATACAGTACTTCCTCAGGAGATAGTTTATTCTGCATTCCTTGACATATTTAAATCTAAGTTAGAAAAATGGCTCAATTTAACTCATAATTTACAGTTACCCTCTGTTGAAGGGGACAATCGCGATGGGCCTTGTGCCTTCTTTTGTCCACTACAATCCAGTAAATCCAATAAATCCAGTAGAGACCAATATTAGATTGCATGTTTAGTAACAGTAAGTTCATGAGGAACTGATTTCTGAATGAGAACTTACATCACAGGTACAGTACGGACATATGGTAAATGTAAGTGTGTGCAACTGCAAATACATGTCACCTAGGCATTAACTGTGCAAACAGTACCATTATTTCTTAGCCACAATATTGTTATAGTGCCAATTAGTAATTATGCTAATGAAATATTTTTGTATACAGTTACATATCAATTCACAATATTAGACTGCATGTTTACTAACCTGTAAGTTCACAAAAAACTGGAATACAGACATGGAACAACATCTAAAGAGTTTCTAGTCAGTGCATTTAACAGTATCAACTGATGTTGAATTGTATTCACATTTTAATTACCATTCTGATTACACTTTAACATTTTTCTCTGTGATTACTTTTTAAATAAATGTCTGATAGACATAGACAGTTGAAACAGTGCACACAACCTGGCATTTATATGTAGTTACACTTCTAAGAACAGATTTAATAATGCCAAAAGTAGTGACATAGTAGTTACACAACAGATTTGCTGTTAAAATTTACAGTAGCTATTACATGTGTAGTTGCCCTTATATGAACAAATAATGCCAAAAGACATAGAGTGATAGCTGCACAATAGATTTTCTGTTACACTTTGCATCAGCTATTACAGGTGTAGTTACACTTGACAGAATGGAATGATTTTTGCTGAAAGGGAGACTGTAATAGTTGCATATGTATGCAAGTCTACACAATACCCACATGTGAAACTAGTTAACTATATAGTAGTTGCATGTAACTACACAGTAGTTACAGTGCAGTTACAGTGTAGTTATAAAGTAATTACAGTGTAGTTAAGGACACTTAAACTGTTACCAATATTTCTATTCCCATTTACAAAAAAAAAAAAAAAAAATCTTGGCTACTCTCAGTCTATACTGTACAACAAGACAGTTGTTGTCACAACTTTATTTGCCAAAACTAACTTTTCTCTCCTACAGCAAACAAATAGTGAGCACCAACCTCAGGCCACTTCCAGAATCACAGATAGTGGCACTGAAAATCAGCAATCAGCACAGAGAGTCAAGTAAAATTCTGAAGCTGAAAGTGGGGTCTGTCTTTGCTTCTCCCACAGCCTCAACTTACAGATGCACTCAAATTAAGCACAGTAAAAAAAAAAAAAAAAACAATAATTTGTCAACGCTGAACATTCACTTGCAGGTATTTGCAGTGGTGTTTGGTTCTGGTACTGGCTTCATTAGAGAGAGGAGGCAACAGTGAGAGTGGCAGGTGCTGCATTGTGGAAGTTGGACCATAAATGATCCCAGGACTGATCCCTGAGGTACCTTGCTTGTCACCCCCTCTCGCCTGATTGGATCCCACTACCACCATCCTCTGCCTCCTGTCTGTCTGACAATTTCTAACCCAGTTTATCAGCTTATGCCCTGTGGCCAGACTACCTATCTTGTCAATCAGCCTTCTGTGTTGAACATTGTCGATGGCTTTGCTAAAATCAAGGAAGGTGATGTCAGCCATCCTTCCCTGATTTACTTCCTTAATGAGGCATTAGGGATTCCATCCCTAATGCCCCACCCCGACTCTGCAGAGACTGACAGGTGTTGAGGGTGTGCCTTTTGCTTGTCGTCCATAATACTCACACCATTCCACTTCTTCCCCACCCTACAGACACCGATAGGTTGCAGGTGCCTTGTGGTCTTGGGTCCTAATGCCCACCCCATTCCATAATGAAATAAGTTGAGATGGGTGCAGTATAGGAGAATGGGGTGAACATTAAGGCTGAAGACCCCAAGGCACACCCTGATGCTTGTCACTAGCTTCAGGGTGTTGGTGGGGTGGAATGGCATGAGCATTAAGGCTGACGACTCCAAGGCACACTCCTGATGCCTGTCAGTCTCTGCAGGGTGGAGGGGTGGGGCTTAAATGTTGAAAACCCTAATGCTCCAGGTGTTTGTTGGCATTTTCACTCCATATTTTCAACAAGGGCTTTTTGGGACCCCACCTCATGAACAGTGGCGCTATCATTCCATTATTCAATCCCAAAAAGTGATTTCATGCAACGACTGTGCAATTCAGTGCTACAGGTGTGAAAACACATTTTGGGCAGGATGTGAAAAATGACAGCTTTACTGTTCATGAAATGGTGTGAAAAACTGGCAATGTTGAATATTTGGAATGAAAATATAAAAATTTGCCAAACTTACTCGCATGCATAGTGAAATTTTAATGACTGTACGTATCTCTGGCATTTTTGGGTATTCTTGTACCACATTTTCAACATGACCTTTTTCAGACCCCACCTCATGAACAGGGACAAGGTGATTTTGTTAATCCAGCCTGAAAGTTGATTTTGCACAGCAACTGTGCCATTCTGTGCCACACAGGGGCAAAAATACATTTCATGCAACATATGAAAAAATGGCAGCTGTACTGTTCATGAGGATGTGTGAAAAAATGGCAATTTGGAAAGTCTGGAGTGAAAATATTGGCAAAGTTACAAGCGTGTGTAGAAACTGCACAATGCACACTCTTAATGCGGTCATTTGGGGGATTTGTTTCATCAAATTTTCATCATGGACTTTTTGGGACCTCCCCTCATAAACACTGGCACTGTCATTTCATTAATCAGTCCCGAAGGGTGATTCCACACAGTGACCATCATTATACGAGGTCTCTGCACCCTTATAGGTACCCCCAGAGGTACATCATAGACAGCTAGTAATTAGGTATATGTTATACTAACATATAGGGCATAGGGCATCTACCGTATAAGAGCAGATGTCAGGATATGTATGCATATTATTGTTAAACACTTTGCTTTCTAATACATACATGTTTTTCTTGCTTAGAAGATGTTAGGATGACTGTGTCCTTGTAATGATGATATTTAAGTCAGCATTGCCATCTTTTGGTGATTTGTACTATTACACTAATACATGTACAGTACAACTGAGCCTCCTTTGTCTTTACAAAGTGATGACTACTACAGAATTGTATAATGTTATCTTGGACTGTGAAGCCACCTGTAATTTAGCCAATAGGGCTCATCTCTGTTAATAGAAATGTTTCGGTCTTACGGTAACCATAGTAATTATCATAGGTTTATAATGTAAGACATTACGTCTTCTACCTCGGAGACCCCAAGAGACACAGAGAATCCTTGAGGTATAGGGAATGCTTAGCATTGGCTCCCAGTTCGTATTTGGTAGGAACTGCTTAAGGCAACTGTGATTTATCCTTTTGGTAGTAATAAGCAAGTTTATTACTCATATGCAAAATGTCTGTGATTCCTTGCATTCCCATTATTGCCAAGAACCTGAGAGTGAGGTTTAGACCTCCTAACAATTGGCGACCACTTGCAGGCAATATTTGGTGTTTGCAAAGTTTCACTTGTTTTTCCAAACTATTCCCTTCCCAACAGGGACTGAAGGTGTGCATTCCCGCATCACCTCTCCCATTCTATGACCACTTTGTAATAACTGAAAAAGTCTGGCTACTTTCTGGGTGTGGTGGATGCCGACTCAACCCACTCCACAGCAGTTCTCAGTTGCAAGCTTACAGGTGCACAGTAGCCTGCCTGTGAATAAAGTGCTCCTGCAGTGGATTGGTTTTGTTATTATACAAGCATTTTTGATATTCTTTCTTATTATTATGCTTTGCTGCCTATGGTGCACACTGTGTCAACACCATGAGCAGCTATAGTTCCTTTACAAAGCTTGCGCATTGGGTATGTAAATGACACATGCACTCTCTCCACATCTCTACTTCTGCTGTGTTGCCCTGACAGGCAACAAGGAGGTGAATGTTACATAAGGTCCCTGCACCCTTATTGATACCCCCAGAGGTACACCATAGACAGCAAGTGTTTAGGTATATGTTATACTAACATGTAGGGCATAGGGCCTCTACCGTATAAGAGTAGATGTCAGGATATGTATGCATATTATTGTTATACACTTTGCTTTCTAATACATATATGTATTTCTTGCTTATGAGATGTTAGGATGACTGTGTCCTTGTAATGATGATGATATATAAGTCAGCATTGCCATATTTTGGTGATTTGTACTATTACACTAATACATGTATGACTGAACCTCCTTTAACTTTACAAAGTGATGACTACTACAAAATTGTATAATGTTATCTTGGACTGTGGAGCCACCTCTAATTTAGCCAATAGGGGCTCATCTCTGTAACTAGAAATGTTTCTATCTTACAGTAGCCATAATAATTATCATGGGTATATAATGTAAGACATTACATCTTCTACCTCAGAGGTCCCAAGAGACACAGAGAATCCTCAAGGTATAGGGAACACTTAGCATTGGCTCCCAGTTCATATTTGGTAAGAACTGTTTAGGGCAACTGTGATTTATCCTTTTGGTAGTAATGAACATGTTTATTACTCTTATGCAACATGTCTGTGATTCCTTGCATTCCCATTATTGCCAAGAACCTGAGAGTGAGGTTTAGACCTCCTAACACCATGAAATCACCTTTTGGGACCGAGTAATGAAATGACAGTGCCAGTGTTCATGAGATGTGGTCCCAAAACGGTTATGTTGAAAATTTGGGGCAAAAATTTAAAAAAAATGTCTGAGACTTCAATATAAGTTGAAACCCCCATTGACAGCCATTATACAGTGCTTACCTTTATTCTTCAGTTCACAGTTCATCTTTGAAGAGTGCAGATGTGTCCCAGTCCACATAGGATGACACCTGGTGATCTCTGTAGGAAAGTATAGGGTAAGAGGGGGTGTGGGGAGGTGAGTGCACACCAGGAGGGCTGGGATGGTGAGGGGGATGGGGAGACGATGAGGAACTGTTTTCTTTTTTTCAGGCATAAAAAAACAACAAAAATTTTGAGGGACCATTTTCTTTTTTGCAGGGTAAACATATCACAGACTTTGACAGCAGATAATGACCACTACGCACACCCAGTCTGGCCATTTCTAAAGGGGGTTATAGATATGGGGATACTGGAAATGGGCTCCCCAGTATCCCAGAGTATTGTGGGGTACAAATACAGTGACATGGGGAGTGAGTTTCCCAGTGCTTTCAGTGGCAGTGCTGTTTTTTTTTAATTGCCAACATGTGGATTGGGCACCCTGATGACAGCTTTAACAGAAAGATGCACCGCAGCTAATGTTTAAGTGGGGGGGTGCAGAGAAGTGAGCACTGGGAGGAAAGGGGAGAGAAAGCCGCTCTACGGCTACTGTTGAGGTGGAGGTGGGGGCCAAGAAGTGAGCACTAGGAGAGAAAGCAGCACTGTGGCTAATGTTTAAACCTCTGGGATGGGTGGCAGAGGAGTGAAGACGGACCATAACTATGGCCATGCACATTAGTGTGCACTCTAATGCGCATAGCCAGAGTTCAGGTTACAGAAAGAATGAAGTGCTCCCTTTGGAGCGGTTCATTTCTTGGAAGTACAGCTGTGCCACATCAGCAAGCTTGCTGAACTGCTGTCATGACCAGAGTGCCTGATCATTGGTGTGCACTGCCGAACCCATTGCAGTTTCAGCTGTAATTGGCAGCAGTGACACACCCCTCATTTTCGGTATTGTCCCAAGACATTCCTTGCATAAGCGCAATTGAACGCAATTGCAACAATACATGCACTAAAATGTTTTTCTGTAAATCAAAGCTTTTCAAATCATACCTACAAGTGCCCAGCACTTAAATGGACTAATGGGTTTTGTACTAACTGTGATGTTTCTACTCTGTTTGACTCATTTTCTTCAGTGCATAAAGTTAGCACCTGCTACACCTTCTCCTAACATTGTAGGGTTGACCATTGCCCATGGGGTAATGTGATGAATGCCCTTTTGCTGTGTAACATTTGAACATCTTTTTGCACATTCAGTAAGTCATGTGACTTGTGCAATGTTCTCTACTTCACAAAGTATATGGGCATAGTTTTACAACAGTGTGACTTTACTTAATCCCAACACCATATGCTTCACTATAACGTATACACAGAATTTGCATAGGTGTTTCTTTACCTCCTTAAAAAAGTTACATGAATTATAATGACTGGATAATGCCCTTCACTAGCTAGTTTGCAAGAGTTTGGCCCCCCCCCAATTTGCTACCTTGATTATTATCCTTTATACCAAACCCAAAGCAAGAGTGCAGGTAAATGGTTCTCTTTCAAGCTATAGTCACTTTCAAAGATGGACCTAATATGGATGCCCTCTGACTGTCACCACTTTGTTTTACTTTAGATATTGAGCCCTTTGCTCATCTGAAGGAATGCTCTTGTTGAAGGTGCATCATGTGATCCAGAGGGAAAATGAGTTTTTCTTTATGCTGATTATATGCTCCTTCTCATCTGTAAGCCCTAGCAATGGGTGCCCCTCTTTTGAAAACAGTGGAAGACTATGCTAATCCAGGTTTAAGATTAATTATGACAAGATGGAAGTGATGATTAAGTAGAGCTATTTTATGAGAAATCAGAAATTTAGCAATATGCAAATGATTAGGCAAGGGGTTCAAGTACCTAGACATTTATATCAGGAAGGATGTATTTCAGTTTCACAGGGCTAACTATAATTCATTGATTGATTAAATCTCAGCTGTTTTATGGAGAAGGACTATGCTCCCCCAGTCAGTGGAAGATAGAGCAGAGGCAATATTATTTATTTATTTGTTTATTTCAAAAGTTTCACCAGGAAAGGCATACTGCGCTGATAGTGGCATATTTTCAGATGTGTCGGGGGGGGGGTAGAGGTAATTGGGAAAAGAGAACAGTCAAAGCAATTAAAATTACATAAATGTACATGTCAGGAAGAAGACAAAGTAACAAAATACTAAGCTACAATTAAATATGCAAATTAAACAATTTATACCATATTTGAGTAGTAAAACCAGGGATGTGGAGGAGAAGATATTAACTCAGAGGATATCAAAATGGAGCAAATAAGTGCAAGGTGCAGTAAGATGAAGAGGGAGGGACAGCTTTCATTAGGAATCAAGAGGGACTGCATCAAGGTGCCATGATAGTCCAGAAATAACAGCATGGAGATAAATAAGAGAAGAATAGGAGGAGAGGATGGTGGGTAGAGAGTAGGAGGGACATGGTCAACTATCAGGAGCAACTGCAGGTGTGGGTGGAGAAGTCATGGAATAGGGAAGAGAAATATGGATACAAATCTTACCACATCTATTGTATTTTTTTAAATGTTACCTACAGATATGTTGAAACTTAAATCATTCCAACAGCCAAAAGAGAAGTTTCATCAGGAAATCCATTTTTTTCTTGAGTCCTCAATGTCAACACTATTTCACTACCCTACATGTGAAAGAGCACCTGAACAGGTCTCCCTCATCCCTAAAGACACGTATTTAGATCTCACTACTATTGAGATGCATAATTAAACAAACGTTAGGCCCTTACATAAATAACTCCTCAATGCAGACCCCACTAAACTGAATAATCTTTGTTTTTGCAATTAAAATGTTATTGGTATAAACAGAAAAGAAAAACAACATATACAGATTTGATGCACAGTTTTTTAGCTGAGGCCAAGCCCCTAGGAAATACAGCACTAGTGTAAACAGCAGTGTTGGCACAATGTCTATTTATACATAAGTGAGTAATGAAAAACAGTATTGCATATACAATCAAACTGTGGCATAAGGTCAGTATATTAATGCAATTACTTCTTACAGAGCCGTTGGCCTGTCTCTTTCTCTACCTCAGGACACCTGTATGAGAGCCCAGATCTGGGAAGGGAAATTTCCCCTTACTGTTAGGTGAGCCTCAGAGGGAAGGGGAGGGGGAACTCCAGGTAGTACTTGCTAAGGAGTAGTGGGGAAGGATTGAGAGGCTGGTTTTCAAACTCTTCAGAACTCCCACCTCCACGTGGAGGAGAGAGTCGAGTGAGATAGGGGTAAAGGGGTGGGTTAAAGCTCTAGATTAATCTGCTGTAGACATCATACTGTATCTTGGTGCATGTAGTGGCCCTGCAGTATTTTACAGTATTCAGAAGTAAAACATGGTCCCCAGATATGTTCAAATGAGTCTAGTTCATTACACCTCATGTAATGGACCTTCTCAAAACTAGCTGTTTTGTGAACCTCTTGGAGCCATTCTGTAAAAGAAGGGGGCATTGTTTTCCTCTAGTGATGGAAGATGATGTGCTTGGCTTTGGTCATTACCCCTTGCAGCCAGTGCCTCCCTGCTTATGGAACACTTGTATCAAGGTCTGCTTGTTCGGTAATGCTTAGCATAACCAGAGTTGGGTAAATGAGAGATCCTTGTCCAAGAGTGAGGAGCAGACTTGTTCAACTTTGTGCAAGTACTGTTTGAGCATGGGGCAATCCCATAGTATGTGAGTAATGCTCCCAGTGGCATGTGTGCATCTCCAGCAACTATGTGAATTCATCAGGCCCACTTGTGGAGCTGCTGGGGGTCCTGTACCAACTGTGGAAAATGTTAAACTGTGTGAAATGAGTCGTTGTATCCCTTGCCACCAGCTTGAGACCCTGCCAGCACCTGTTCCAGGTTTCTTGGGGAATGGTTTCAACAAGTTCCTCTTTCTTCTTAACCTGTAGTGATTTGGTGGTGTCCAGATGTGCACCACTGAGGCTCTCATAAATCAAGCTGGCCTTAGGCGGTTGGTCCTTATGCACTTGCAGCAGTATGTCCCGGTCATTGGTGCCCTTAAATCTATTATGAGTCCCAGCAGTTGAGCTAGAGCATGCCTGAATGGCAGCAGTTTACAATGTTGGCACTTATTTGGGCCAAAGTCCTCCTGGAGTTGTTCAAACATTTTATGATGCTTTAAGCAAGTGTCTATCAGTTGGCTGAGGCAGAAGATGCCCCTACTTGACCAACTGCTCTAGGCTATGATGGTCCTACTTATTTTGAGAGTCAGGTTGTTCCACAGAGGAAGGTTTGGGGATGTCTGAGGCTTCATGCATTGGGTTCACACTATAGTTAGGGTGCCCAGGGTGGGGTGGGACACCAGCCCCAAAGGCTGTTTTCAAAACATAGTTCTGGCTAATGAATTCCCACTAAGTAAGTGTGCCTTGCAGACTGCCCATTTGGTTTGCATGTCTGCCCAAACTAGGGGAGAGGCCTGGGACAGCTGGGGCACAATGTGTGTCTCATGTTTAAAAACAAAGCCTGGCATGTAGGCCTGCCCAGTGGCACTGAGAGTTGAGACACTGGATGCCACACCTCAAGCTATGTTGGCAACCTGGGTTCAGGAACAGACCAGGATTGTCAGGGAGCCAGCAGGATTAAGCTGCCTAATGGTGGCTATCCTCTCCTGGGGAGAGGGTGCCCTCCCACAGTTCCACTGCCTCTGGGTGGTAGTCTTGTGGTGGCACAGGTGGGTAGTTGGCTACCAGTAGAGTGAGGCATCCTGCAGTGCATGACATGTGCATGCCTCCATATGCATGCACTTTTGCCAAGGATGTGAGGGTGGATGAAAACATGGAAAAAAACGCTAAACAAATAATGGAAGAAAAGAAGTCTGGCATATTAAGGCCTCCTTTTCCCAGGGGAGGGTTAGCTTCCTATAACTTACCCTTTTTGGGGGACAGAACCCCAGAAGAAATGAAGCATTTTCTGTTGTATAGCTTTCAACATCATTTACTGGATTTTAATGGGAAGGTTATCTAGAGCATAGTGAAGCTTTGGGGCCACCATTATCTTAAAGGCATATATTGTGCCCCAGTGGGAGATGTATAGGACATTCCATTGAGATATCTCTTTTCCTAGCTCTGTGAGGAGGAAAATTGAGTAATCTTAAGGCGGCCTGGGGAAAGGATATAGGTGATGAGTGGTTAGAAGAGCTATGGGAAAGGGCTATGGCATTATGTCACATGACCATCATTTTACCTTCAGCACGGGAATATATGTGAAAGGTGGATCATTTTTTTCTGCACACTGGTGCTGATAAGACTCCAGGTCAGACAAATGCTAGTGGAAATGCAATTATGGGCTGGCAGTATAGCCTAGAGTTTAGAGTAATGAGTTGTGAATGAGGTTGGTACATCCAGCAGACCAGACCTTGGTTTGATTCTCACAACCTCCACTTGCATACTGTGTGGCTCTGAGCAAGTCACTTAACTGCCCAGTGCTCCTAGGTCGCTCCTGAAAACAGGCACTTGTGCCTATTGGGCCTTACCTGTTTATCAAAGACTAAAAAAAAATGTAGTTAGCTGAAACCTCATTTTCTAGGATTGCCCAAAAGTAGCCACCTATTGGAAAGAGGTGAACAAACTGATTAACTCAGTGATTCCAACAAGTGTTGTCTTGTCTTTTCAAAATGTTTCTTGGTCTTTTTAAACATAATTTGAAAAAAGAGATTACTGTGTCTACTAGCTGAAAATAGTGGTTGTTATCAAGTTACTTACTATTAGGTCACTAAAAAACAACCTCCCTCACAGAACAGATAAATGATGACCAAGGCCACTGATTTACGGTGATTAAAACAATTAAATTCCGTTTTCAAGACTTAAGATTCCGGAATTTCACTGGTGATTGTTACTCTAATTTCCGGATTTTACCGGGATTCTGTTATCATTTTTTAGCATGTGCATAAATAATCAGAATTAAAGAAGGCTTCATATACAGAGCATTAAATAAAGCAAACTGAAAATAGTACAGGAAGGAATTAAAAGAAAAACACACTTTTTTTATAGATTTACTGATTTGATAGAAAATGCCAGATTCCATGAAATCTTCATTTTAACCGGTTTTCAGGCAGCCCTAATTCCGAAATTTTACCGGATTTTCCGGTAAAAACCGAAAAACAGTGGCCTTGATGATGACACCTAGAGCCATATGGATGATGGAGCAGGTAACAGGGACTAATTTGAAGATTGAAGTATTTCAGTTAGCATGATCTGCCATGGGCCAAACTGTTGAAGGACTGAGTGATTAGCACATAAGCAAAACATGACCTGGGCTGGGATAATGAAGATGTGTTTCTATTTGCAGGATATAATGTTTAAGAGAGACTCAGATGGTTCAGCTGATAAATGCAATGTCTTACATTTTAATAGTCTGATGACATATTTGTTAGTAAATGTAGATTTTCTAAGTTATTATGTGGTGATTCTTGGTACAGGGCTGTCTAGCTCTGAGGTGTTGTCTTCGCAGATATAAAGTTTCATACTTTTTTGACATAAACACAGTGAAAAAGTTACAGAATAAAACATTTAAAATGCATGATGTAAACCTGATCTGGTCATAAAGGTACCATGAGGTAATAAGGGCACTACAAAATCTTCCTGTCAGGGACAGCCTTGACAGGGACATTCACTCACAGGAACATTAATACACACACAAATCTTTTTTCTTAGCTACATTTATTTTCTATAAAATTACATTTCCATGCAACCATGGATTGCCATTTGTCTTGTTTTCTTGCACATGCACATGCGGAACATACTGGTGTTGCTATGGCAGTGTAGGGGCTGTGGAGGTGTGTGCTGTTAGCAGCCAATGCAGCTGAGCCTGCAGGAGGTGACAGAGTCATCATTTAATCCTGCAAGGATGCTACTGACATTGCTTCACTGGCTGATGGGTGTAAACCTCTCACACATAAAAGGATGCAGCCACACCTATCACAGTGTAGCTGCATCCTTCCTTAGCCATCAGGCAACAAAGCAGCATCCCTCTTCTGCCTGACCCAGGTTTTCAACTATCACTACTGGTGGATGCTCAACCCTGCTGCCAGCACCCCTTCTTCTGCTGACCCAGTTTTCATCATATGACTGGTGGTGGGTGCACAACCACCCTGCTGCTGGTATCACCCCACCCACTCACCCCAACTTTTGTTATATGACCAGTAGCAGGTACTCAACCCTGGCTGTGGGTGCTGAATCCAGCTGCCAGTATTCTCCCTCCCACCCTATGCAGCTTTCAACCCCCCTGCACACACACACACACACATATTCAGATATTTGGTACCACCCTTGGTGCCAGCTAACCCCCAAAGCTGAATGCGATTCTGGGGTGCCCACCCTTAGCACAGACAACCAACACATGCCTGCAACAAAGTAAACCATTTCTTGTCATCTTCTTTTCCTAGAAGTCTGAAACACAGACAAAGATTCTTCAATTTGTTTTGCTCCCCCATACACTCCGAGCCCCCAGACCCTAATCCCCCTCTCAGCAACCCTTCCCCAGCTCCTCTCACTTACCTATCTGGTGTAGCACTATATTCCTCTCTCCTCTGCTGAGCATCCTGCTACTCTGGAGCCTGACCATGAACTGACTGAAAAAAAGTAAGTCCAATTAATGGCTTCTTAAAGCATTTTAATCTTTTACCCATAAAGTTTGTAATTTTTTTTAAATATGTTTCCCTCAGATTTTCAACATAATCTTTTTTTACCCCACCTCATGAACAATAGAGATGTATTTTTTTTTAAATTACTCTGAAATATGTTTTCACTCTCATTCCACAAAATCACCTTTTGGATGGGATTTAAAAAAATTTCACCTGGCTTGATTATAATCTGGGGTGGCTACACTTTAATTGTCACTAACTACAATGTAGATACTGCGTAAGTACTCTGTAACTGCATTGTAAATACTGTGCAGTTTTATGTAACTACTATGTTTTTGTTATGTACTTTCATATTTGCAGTTTGCATAGTTACACAGTCTGTCCGAAGAAACAGTTACACCTGCAACTACTACTGCCTCTATTTTGGCACTAATCATTCTAACAAGTGTAATTACACATGTAATAGATTTTGTAAAGTTGAACAGCAAATCTATTGTGCAGCTACCACTGTATCTGTTTTGGCATTATGTAAGTTTTTTCTTACAAGACTAATTACACATGTAATAGCTATTGCAGATTTTAGAAGTAAGCCTACTGTGCAACTTCCACGTTACCTCTTTTGGCATTATTAAATTTGTTCTGACAAGGGTAACAACATATATATGTAAGTCATGTATACTGGCCCAGCAGTTAATGGCTGACATGTACTGTATTTGAAAGGTAATCACATAGAAAATTGAATGTATAAACAGAATGGTAACTATAATAGGATACAATGTAACATGAGTGGGCTACACTTTTAAATGGATTGTCTGACAGCTCTGTAGATGATATTCTTCCACCTCTGTAAATCAGCTCCTCATGCAGTTACAAGTTAATAAACATGAAGTACAATACTGCTAACTGATATGTACCTATACACTAAATTGTTTCATTTAAATAATTACTAATTGCCTTTGTAAACATGTTGCAGTTAAGAAATATTGTCATTGTTTTCATTGTTAATTGCAAAAAATATATTTGCAAGGTAGTATAAGTGCACAGAAACAAACATTTAAAATAATGTATAAGAAGGCTAGAGACTAAGGTATGACAACAATTCAACTGCAGGTTAATCCTATACACTAATCAGCTGTCAATGATTTATATGTGATGTACCTTTACAATGGGACACCAGTCTTTCAAGAATATGCTGCTTAACCCACATGAAATATAAAATTGTTAACTGATATGCAACTGCATTGTTTGCTTAGTCATTAAAAATATTTAATTTACATAGTTACTTAGTGACTTTGTAACAGTGCTCTAGATAGTAAAATACATGCAATATTACATAGTATGTAAAATGTAGAGGGACTAGGTTTCCTATGGGAAACTCAGCAACCAATATATATTGGAGGTTAGGCAAGCCAAAACATTGTCTTTCAGTAACAAGACAAATAAAAAGCCTTAAATTTGTCTTTTAGTAACAAGACAAATGAAACAGCTACAGATCTCAACAAGTTTTGGTCAGTTATTAAAAACTTGATGGGGCAGAGTAAATCTACCATTTTGGACAGAACAACATCAATGTTCAGGACTCAGGAATCTCGGGAATGATAATTAGGTAGGGAAATTTTAAAAATGTGTTTAGTTATTTATTTGTTTTTTGGTGACTGGGTAAGTTTGCTAGACAATTAAATGCTTATTTTCCAGTATGACCTGGGAGGGTACAAGACAAGCAATCAACAATACAAAATAGTGAACCTACCAAAATGCATAAAGAAGATACAATGAATAATGTATGGGTGCCCATGCACAACAAGCCTGCTTTTCTATTGGTGGATGAGATATCAGTGTATGGACCTCGAGAGCAGAGCTCGAGAGGTACATGCTGTTTTCTCAACCCTGAGATGGAAACACAAGGTGAGTTGTGTATGGACACCAATATTTTATTTTTTGTATTGTATGGTAAAATAAAAATGTCTGATATGTCTTTTTTTTTTATATAACCGCAGTTATGCTCAGTTTCCACATATCCAAGCAACAAGAATCAGGGCCTGCTTGCAACTGCACAGTTGCAGAATGTGACCATATTTGTTCCCTTAAGGCTATTACTGTCCCCTAAACGGTTTTGATTTTTTTTTTAATCCATCTTCAATGTAGCATTTTGTTGTACCTTAGGACTGTGTTCTGCATGGAACTTTGACTGTGGAGCTTAGTTTCACCATAGGACTGTTTTTCTTCTAGGGAACTGTAACTGTCTTCACTTTTCCAGTTCTAGTTTATGCTGAGTGATGATTAGGAGTCACTACTGCACTCCCTCAATCAACTCTATTTTGCATCTGTCACCTTCTTGTTAGCCTGTTACTGATCTCTCCTGCAGCCTTGCTCTCCCTGTTTTATTAGGCAACCAACCCCCAGGATTTGGACCCTTGACCCTGTACACTGGAGACAACAACCTTAACCACTAATCTAGCACAGCAGCTACAATTTTATGTTGCCTGCTGCTACCTTTTATCACTGCTACACATTCCTCTTTAAACAACACCTGCTACTGCCCCCATTCACCTCTGCCCTGCATCCCTCTTTCATTGCTATCAACTGTAACGTAATTTACACTTTTTTAGCAATGTTTAGGACCACTAATTCTCTGGCCCCCCCTTCTGCTTCCACACACTAATTACACCCCCCCACCACCAACCTTCCTTGCGTCAACCAACCCCTGTGCTGACACACTAACATGAGGCTCCTAAGGTATTATCTGACCTCAGCCTGAATTGTTATCACTGGTGCTGGAAGGGTCTGAAAAGTGGTAGGGCCAAGGATGTAAGGGTAAATTCTTGTGTAATAATAAATTAACATGATTGCAAAAACTGATAGGGCCACTCATGAAATGGTAGGGCCACAGCCATAGTGCCCCTCCATTCCGGCAGCTACTGTATGATTGCTATTCTTCTCTGTACCTACTCATTAGCACTGCCTTTTGGTGAGAGCTCCAATCTGCCACTTATTGTCTCTCCCAGTTATTAAACCTGGGCTTGAAACTGGGTCTGTATCTTATTTTGCATAGCTAAATCCATTTTATAGCTAAAGTAGCAACACTCTCTTCCTTCTCCTGACCTCCTTCTGCTTGTTATGCTAACTCTCACTTTTTTCCTCCTCCTCCTCCTAGTCACTCTTACCTCTCTGCCACCCTCTCACCACCCTCCTCTCCCCTTTCATCTCTTACTCCTTCTCCCCACCACAATTTCCCCACCCTCCCAGACTCAAGCTCTCCCATTCCCTCCCACTCACCCTGGCCTCCTCATTGTTCTTTGCTCCTCTCTCCTAACCTTCATCTGGCTACCCCATGACTCCTACGCACCTCTCCCCCCTGCTGTCATCCTAGACATTGCACCCTATCTCACCTGCTATGCAAATGCCCCTCTACTCCAACTAAACTTCTTATTTTCATCCTGCTACTGCTTGCCAGTGATGTTGAGACTGGTCCCAGCCCAGCAGTCCCCCCTCTCTCAAATTTCTCTAATGGACTAAGTCTTGCTCATCTTAACATCTGTAGTCTTCTTCCTAAAGTAGACTTATTGCAACCTTTTATGGTCAGTCTCAATCCCGACATACTAATACTTTCAAAATCCTGGCTCTCCCACAAGATTCCTGACTCAGTGGCGGTCATCCCTGGCTATTCCCTAATCTGTTGGGACCATGCCACTAGGGGTGGCAGAGTAGCCATGTACCTTTCCTCTGCCTTACATTATGTTCCTATTATCTCTATTTCTTCCCCTTCTACCTATGAACTTCTCCTCATCAGAAACTGCCTCCTCTTCTCCCGCCCCATCTTTGTTGCTGGTGTATATTGCTGCCCTGGCATTACTCCTTCCACTATTACTGAACTTCTCTCCTCTATCTCTTCTCAGTCCTCCACCAGGGAACTCCTAATTCTTGGGGACTTTAATAAAAATTGCCTCCCCTTCTAATACCAAACTCTGCGATAACATCAATTCCCTTAACCTCTGGAAACTAATCTCTGATCTTACTCGCTTGAATCTTAAAACTTTAAACCACACTCTTCTGAACTGGGCCCTCACCTCACACCCCAATAGAATGACTGCATTGGGCACCCTCACTGATGCCCTCAGTGACCACCATATGGTGTACTGCATTCGCAATGTTTACTACCCCAAAGCCCCACCCAAATTCATCCAGATTTGCTCTTTCCAGTCCTTGGATCTCTCTTCACTTCACGAGGATCTAGCAGGTACAGACTGGGCACCTATATCCAGTACCAGCTCCATGGACTCTGTGTTAAACTTCTTCTCAACATGCTTCATGTCCATTTGGGATTGTCACACCCCACTTAAGAAAACCAGGGTCCGAGGCTCTCACCTCCCCTGGATCTCTGCTAAGCTACTAGACTGCTTGCAGGCACACGATTAGGCCTGGAAGGTTCACAGATCTTCTGGATCCCCTGTTAATTACCGCAGATATTGAACTTTATGTAAAGCCTGCACCAGGGACACTAAACTTGCCAAGGCTGATTATTTTACTTCCACCTTTCAAAACAACATTAACCACCCATCCAAGTTTTGAAAGATCATACACTCCCTTTTCTACCCTCCCACCCAGTCTGCCAACCCCTTCCCTTATGGTGAGTGGGGCCACCATTTCCAAACCCTCTACTGTTGCAGCTGAATTTAACAACTTCTTTACTGCCTCTGCCTCCACCCTCCTCTCCTCCCTTATCCCCTCCTCCCCTCCTCTCTCTCCCCCCTTCACCCTCTACACTCCTTCTTCTTTTTTTCACTGTTTCACCTGCTGAAGCTCTTAAAGCCCTACTTGCTCAAAACCCTACAAAGGGCACTAATCCAGATGGTCTGGACCCAAAACTCTTGCATCTCTCTGCCTTTGCTATTTGCCACCCTATTGCTCTACTCCTCAAATCTCTCCTTCTCTCTGGCTTCAGTTCCCTCTTCCTGGAAATCAGCCACTGTCATTCCCCTCCCTAAGGGTGGTGACCCCTCAACTTGGGCAATTACTACCCTGTTTATCTTGTCCCTACCCTTGCTAAACTCCAAGAGCATCAGGTACTCTCTCAACTCTCTTCATTTCTTGACTGCTCTTCCTTCCTCACCCCTTTCCTGTCTGGTTTCCATAAATCTCACTCCACATCTCCCTCTCTCCCTCCTCGGGCTCAAAGACACCATCCTGACAGGTATGGACCAGGGTCTGTTTACCTCTGTGATCACTGACCTCAGCAGCTGTGACTGCTCTGCCTAAGCTTGCGGCTTTGTTTCACCTCTCCCTCCTCCTCCCTTGCTACCCTCCCCACTTCTTTCCACCCCTCCATCCCCTTCTACTCCCTGTCTCTCTACCACCCCATCTACCATTCTACCCCCTCTCACCTCCCACCTACCATTCCACCCCTCTCCCACTCCTCTCCTCCTGTTTCCTCCTCCCTATCACCCTATCACTTGGTGCTCTACCCCCAGACTACCTAGCAATTATCTTTCTGTTCTTTCTGTTCTTGCACTGATGACAATGTCAAATCCTTGACTACCTACCCCCCTTTTCCCCACCCCTCCCTTTCTTATCCCCCACCCCTTGCTCCACTTACGTCGCCCCAGGATGGTTTTCATTTGTATCTGTGTATTGCTTTATATACACACCCGTATTGTTAATTGTGCATTGTTATTTGCCACTGACTGTTTGCTACTGTGCTAGTCTATACACATGTACTGTCTTTTGCTACTAAGTTATCCTCCTGACCTGTATTGTATCTTACCTCTGCTTACATCTATGTTAACCGCCTGACCTTGTATTGTATCTTACCACTGTTTTGCTTGCACTCATTGCTGATGCAGAGCCTTTGAAAATGAACCCTTGGTTCAAAGGTATTTGTAATCCTAGTAATAAATAAAATCAATCAAACAATCAATCAATCAATCTTCGGCAATCTGGCCAAAGCCTTCGACACTGTAGCCCATCCCTCCTCCTAGCCCAGCTCTCTGATGCTGGGCTCTCTACTTGAGCCACTGATTGGTTCCATTTCTACCTCATGGGCAGAACTCAAGCTGTCAAAATTGCCAACTCCCTGTTCCCACCCTCCCTGTCCACACTGGCATCCCCCAAGGCTCAGTGCTCGGACCCATCCTCTTCTCCATCTTTCTAAATTTCCTCCCCTCTGCATGCACATCTGCATCCATACACATGTATGCTGATGACACTGTCATATTTGCTTCAGGCTCCTCCATACCAGACCTGACAAGCAGACTCTGACTGCTTTCATCAATATCCAGCACTGATTCCGGTCAAATTAGCTTTCCTTAAATGCAAAAAAACCTGCCTCTATGTCTTTTGGTACCAGACAAAAACTGTCTAAACTACCAGCCCTGCCCTCCTTCCACACTCAAGATGGGAATAGCCTTGAAAACATCACAACTTTCATGTACCTAGGAGTTTGGCTCGACAGTCACCCAGACTTCTCTGCTCATGTGGACTACTTACACAAAAATCTGCACCCTAAACTTGGTGCACTGTATAGGAAATGAGGGTGCATCCCTCTGCTGGCCCACAGAGCCATTGTGCAGAGAATGATTCTTCCCCTCTTTGACTACGGTGACACTATCTAAGCTAGTGCTCCCAAGTCTACCCTGGCCAGAGTGAATCCACTCTTCCACTCCTTCTGTAGGTTTGCCCTGGATTGCCCACCCCGACCAACACTGCCACCTCTACACCTCTCTCTCCCCTTTCCCTCCCTTGAAGCCAGACAACTTGTTCATAGCTCCTCCCTTATTGCTAAGTACTGGCTGGGTTCCCTCCCATCCTACCTTATGTCTCTTCTCTCCTCTCCTTCCCTTCACACCCCTCCTACTCTCTCCGTAGCTCTAACCTCCTCTCTTTAACTCTCCTGTCCAGGCGGACCTTGGCTGGGCAAGCTGCTTTCTCTTTCCACCTTCCCAAACTCTGGAACTCCCTCCCTGGCCCTATTCATTCTGCTACCTCCATGCACTCCTACTCCAGTCTTATGTATGATAGAAACATAGAAACATAGAAGTTAACGGCAGATAAGGACCGCAGGGCCCATCCAGTCTGCCCATTTCTTTTTCTACCTTATAAATGTGCCATCGGCCTTTGCTCTGTCAGTGGCCTATCTATTCATAGTCATTTGTATTGCTCCCTTATGCCTATCCCATGCCTGTTTGAAGCCCTGCACTGTATTCATAGCCACCACTTCTTGTGGTAAGCCATTCCATACATCCACCACCCTTTCTGTAAAAAATTTCCTCACATTCCCTTAATCGGCCTCCTCTAATCTCATGCTGTGTCCTCTTGTCCTGCTATTTTTCTTATATTTAAACATGTTAGACTTTTCACCTTGTTTATGCCCTTAAGGTGTTTGAATGCCTCGATCATATCACCTCTCTCCTCCTTTGCTCAAGGGTATACATATTGAGCTCCGTTAATCTGTCCTCCTTATGTCTTCTGATGCAGTCCCTGCACCATTTTGGTTGCCCTTCTCTGGACTGCCTCAATTTGGTTAATGTCCTTGTGAAGTGTGGCCTCAATACTGCATGCAGTACTCCAGATGGGGCCTAACCAGTGTCTTGTGCAGAGGTTATTACCTCCCTCTTACGACTTGTTATACCTACTAATACACCCTAACACCCCCTAGCCTACCTACTGCTTTGAGGGTCTGCTTGGATGATTTTAGGTCATCAGTGATGATGATGCCCAAGTCTCTTTCTTCCTTTGTGACTGCTAGCAACTCCTCCCAGCCTATAGGTGGCTTCAGGTTTCTCTTCCCTATGTGCATGATTTTGCACTTCTTTGCATTAAATCCCAGTTGCCACTCTTCTGACCATTCTGCTAGTTTATCCAGATCCCTTCTCATTCTGCCCACCCCATCTGGATCATCTACTCTGTTGCAGATCTTGGTGTCATCTGCAAACAGACAAGCCTTACCTCTAGTCCATCTGCAAGGTCACTAATGAAGATGTTGAAGAGGACTGGCCCCAGGACTGATCCTGAGGTACCCCACTTGTGACTTGCATCTCTTCTGACTGTATACCATTTACCACCACTCTCTGTTTTCTGTCCGTCAACCAGTTTGCCACCCAGTTGACCATTTTCTGACCCACACCTACCCAGCTTATTTATCAATCTTCTATGTGGAACAGTGTCAAAAGCTTTGCTGAAGTCAAGGTAGGTGACATCAACTGCTCCCCTTGGTCCACCACTCTGGTTACCCAGTCAAAGAAATCTATGAGATTAGTTTGCAGGACCTTCCTTTGTAAACCCATGCTGTCTTGGATCCTGTGCCCTATGGTTCCAGGTGTTGCACTATCCTTTCCTTAAGGAGTGCCTCCACAATCTTGCCCACTACTGAGGTAAGACTGACTGGTCTGTAGTTCCCCGCCTCCTCCCTGCTACCACTCTTGTGGAGCCGGGATCACATGAGCCCTTCTCCAGTCTTCTGGGACCTCTCCTGTGTTCAGAGACTCACTAAACAATTCTGCTAATGGCTCTGCTAGTTCCTCCTTTAGCTCCTTAAGTACCCTGGGATGTATGCCATCAGGTCCCATTGCCTTATCCACCTGGAGCTTAGCAAGCTCTTGTAGGACCCTTTCTTTTGTGAAGGGAGTAGTGCTCACCTCCCTCCCCCCTGTGTCCATGATGCTGAGCTGTGGGCCCTGCCCTACCTTCTCTTCAGTAAATACTGCACAAAAGTATCTATTTAGAATAGATGCCTTTACAGGGTCCTCCTCCTCACATGCTCCCTTTTCTCCATTAAGCTTAGCAATACCCCCTCTGGACTTTCTCCTTTCACTAATGTATCTATAGAAAGTCTTGTCACCTTCTTTTACTGTTCGTGCTAGTATTTCCTCAGTTTGGGACTTTGCCTGCCTTACCGCCTTACCTGCTTCCCTTAGGGCAGTTTGGTATGCCTCCCTATCTTCATCCCGCTGTGTTTCCTTATATTTCCTGAAGGCCAGCCTTTTGGCTCTGACCTTTTCTGCTACTGTATTTGAGAACCAAATACATGATGACTCCACCCCTCCTGTAACTGCCCCTGACTCCCCCTCTGTTATTGCCCTCATACCTTCCTCATTCTGGCTCTCCACCCCCTTCTCTCCCCACCTCTGAATCTCATGCTACATATCTCCCACCCTCCTCCCTCACCCCCATTCCTCTACCTACTCACCCTAGTTCTGGACCTCCCTTGTCCCCTTCCTATGATCTACTTTCTCCTTTCTCCCCCTTTCTACTCTTTGCTCCTTGCTAGACTACCCTTAGCCACTTGTACTAACCTGTTCATCCCTATTCTTATAGGCAAATGTTACTTACTGCTATTGCTGCATTTTCTGTAAATAATTCTTATGCATAAGCTCTTGTATATGTAATGTCTAAATTAAATCTATTGTAACTAAATTGTAAATGAACTGTAACTTTTCTGTTTGTATGTATTTTGTCCCCTGTACTATTGTTATTATGTCCTCTCTGTGACGAGGTACCTTTGTAAATGAGCCTCTGGCTCAAAGGTTTCTAAACTGATGTTTAAATAAATAAATAAATAAATAAATAAATGTATAGTACTCAATGTTTAATTTATGATATATTGTATAAAAGTGTGCCTTAATATGAGTGTACATTCTCTGTAAATATTTTTACACTGCATGGATATGTATTTCTCCCTCTCCCCTCTCTCAAGGGCACTTCTGGAAACAAGTTGTTTACAGCTCAGTATGTCTCTCCTAGTGAAACTTTTGAAATAAATAACTGCTTACTGTAACGTTAAGGCACACTGAGCAGAGAGGTGAAACCAGGCAGCAGAAGTCAGTGTGAGGGAATCACAGCTGCAGTTAATGATAAAACATGAACAATAAGGTTTTTAGAATGTGCACAACAGCTTTAGAACATGCACGTCAAGGTTTTGAGCTGCTTGAATTCCATGCACAATAAGCCCTAACCATACACTAATGTACAACACACAAAAATACACAGTAAGATATTATGTGTGAGGAGCATGTTAGCTATCGATGAGCATGTTAGCTATGGACAAGGCAGGGTACCATGAATAAATACAGTGAGTGCAGCTGCAAGCACAAAGGTGCAACAATTTGTCCATAAGGAATTAACAAAGAGTAGAGAGATTAATGAGATGAGAGCAGTACCATAAACTGGTAAAATGGTTACACTCCTTTATAGAGTTAAGGAAAGCCTAAACCATAACCCCCTTCAAAAAATCATACAGGCTCAAATTTTTCCTGTTTTTGATTATTTGTACCTAGTGTAGGAACATGCTTTCTCTGAATATCTTTATAAACTAGATATATTATTATTGTCTATTACACTTAATTCTTGCTTGCACTTGGGAACCCGATAGTTGTGTCCTCTAAAAGAGATTGGGATAGACTGCATTAGTAAACAGAAGGAAACTCCCAAAAATATGTTTTTGTCTACAAATGTATAATGGGTTAAACCCAGGATTATTTGTCTGAACAATAAGCTCAAGAGTGTTAAAGCTTCCTTGTGCAGTAGCCATCTCTTTGAAATTATGTACCCAGGAACCAAGATCACTTGGTCTAAATATTTTTTTTAGCCACTTTGTTCCCCAGATTTGGGACTGTGTTCTGGATGGTTTTGGAAGTAAGGTTGATAAGCACCCATGATCTCAACACTATCCCCATTGTAAATGAAACTGGCTCAGTTGGTTTTAACCTTTGAATAAAATTAAATAAAATGAAAATTGAGAGAATTGCAGCTTCCATGGCATTGTTTCCATAATTAGTGTCTATCTAACATGTATTTGCAGCATAGGTATACAGGAAGTGGCACTTTAAGTGTAAGAAGATGGGTAACTAAGGTAGGATTACTGTACAATGTAACAGCAGGCAACTGCTATACTCTTACATTAATCAACTGCCAATGCTTTATACATGATATAAAGTCACATTAGGACATCAGGCTCTCATGAGCTTGTCACTTAATATGCATGCCTCAGAAAAGCATTAGCAAATGGACAAGAAGGAGGGGTGGAGGAACAATGGGGAACAATCAAAACTGCCATCAAAGAGGCAACACATCTTTATGTGAAGGAAATAAATCAAACCAAAGGAAAAAAACACTATGGTTCTCAAAAGAGGTATAAGGACACACAGAAGGAGAAGGATAAATAACTGTACCAGTTAAAGCAGAAGGAAGCAGGGAAGGCAGTCAGAATAGCAAAGTCCCAAACTGAGGAAAAGGGTATCACATCACAACAGCAATGGAAATACCACAAAGACCATCACAGTGATATTTTTGGCAGTTCACTGTGATGGTCTGCTGGTTTCCTGACACTGTTGCCTCCAGGGTGTTTGCCTCCTTCCCCAAACCAACTCCAACTGGAGTTGAAAATCCTAAGTGTGTGAGATGCAGGGGGCAGAGTCCACCACATAGGGGGTGTGGGGGCAAAGCCCCCCACAGAAAATACTAGTTCCCCCAGTGATGGCACAACACCAGTTGGTGGTGCTGTGCCATTGCTGTGCCAATGGTAGACAAAGCTCATGTCACTATGGCATGGTGGAACTGAGAAAAAGATAGCCAACTCAGTTAAGAAGGGGGTTAAAACCTTGTATAGGTACACTGGCTAGTAGAGAAGACCAAGGGAGGGATAGTGAGGCTTAATAAAGTGGAGGGTGGGTGGGCAGAGGGTGACAGTGAAAAAGCAGGGGTATTGAATGAATACTTCTGTTCAGTATTTATAAAAGAAGAGGAGTGGGAGGTACCTAAATCAATCAATAGAAGCACTCTGGATCACAGGGTGGATACCAGTCTATTCACAGAAGAAAGGGTCCTGAAAGAATTTTTAAAACTGAAGGTGGACAAAGCAACGGGGCCTGATGGGATTCACCCCAGACTTTTAAAAGAACTAAGGGGAGAACCAGTGACACCACTGACTACTCTTTTTTAACAAATCATGGGAGGATGGTGTGGTACCTGAGGACTGGAGGAGGGTGAATGTGATTCCCTTTCACAAAAGTGGGAACAAAGCAGAGGCTGGAAACTACAGATCTGTTAGTTTGACCTCAGTGGTAGGGAAAATTATGGAATCACTTCTGAGAAAAAGAATTGTTGAGCACCTAGATGCCAGTGGGGCACAGGACCCAAGGTAGCATGGATTCACAGTGGGAAGGTCATGTCAGACAAATTTAATAGATTTCTTTGACTGGGTGACCAAAGTAGTAGACCAGGGAGGGGCTGTGGACATGGCTTACCTAAACTTTAGCAAGGCATTTGACACAGTCTCACACAAAAGATTAATAAACAGGGTAGTCAGCCTGTTGAAAATGTGAGGTCAAAATATCAAAAAGCAATGAAGTTATGAAGGAATGTTGCATTTTCAGTGTTTATGCACAACTTTGTGATTTTTGCAGATTGTGGCCCCAAATATTCAACATAGCCCTTTTGGTACCCCACCTCATTAACATGACAGGTGTCATTTTTCAAATCCCATACAAACATGTTTTTGCAGTCACTCTGTAAAATCACTTTTCGATGGGATTTAAAGTGAATTTCCAACATTTTGTTGTGGGCTGTTGGGCTTTATAGCCCGCTACCTCACTGCAGCCTAAGTTGTTTGAGCCATGAAATAAATTGTTTTTATTAGTCCTGTTAGGAAAAGAAGGGATTGTAAATCAGGCCTAGCCCAGTGGCCAGACAATCCCTTCCACTTCCAAGTCTTCTGGGCATGCCCCTGTGATCAGATGCTTTGTGACATCTAACCAGGGAGAGCACAGGGTCGCTCCCCATTGAAGTCTATGGTGCTCGGTTTCAAAAAAATTTTTAAGTGATAAAGCAATCTCTTGTGTATATGAAAGCCATCTCACAACTAATAGATCCTTTATTAGTTGAGCAGTGGCTTTCATATGTACAAGAAATTGCTTTATCACTTAAAAAAATGTTTTGAAACCGAGCCCAATAGACTTCAATGTGGCACACCCCTGTGCTCTCCCTGGTTAGACATCACAAGACATCTGATCGTGGGGGCATGGCTGGTGGACCAGGAAGTGGAAGGGATCAGCTGACCATCGGGCTCAACCCAGTTTATGATTCCTTCCTTTTCTAACCGGACTAAAGACAATTTATTTTATGGCTCAAACGACTTACACTGCAGTGCAGTAATGGGCTATAAAGCCCAACCCCAAATTTTTACATTTTTGAGGGGATCAGCTGACCATCAGGCTCAGCCCAGTTTATGATTCCTTCCTTTTCTAACAGGACTAAAAACAATTTATTTTATGGCTCAAATTACCTACACTGCAGTGCAGTAATGGGCTATAAAGCCCAACCCCAAATTCTTGAAATTTCCTTTTAAAAAATTCCATTCTTCTTGATCATAAGGTAGTTGTAGTAGTAGTAGTAATAAAACAACTTTATTTATAAAGGCAAATTTGACAAGAAAATATTTCACCATAGAGCCAAACAAGCCCTGTTTTCAAGGTTATCCTGTACGTGTCAGTTCAAGTTATAACTATAAATACAATACAACATGATATGGTACAGCAAACTGTAATAATTTTACAGTGGGATCATGAAAAGACTATGTTAGAAAATAAAGGACAAAGTGTGAAAAAAATAACTAAACGATGATGAAACATTGACGTTTTCCAACATTTACTCATAATTTTATTTTTGAAGATTTTGGCACCCGTTTGCCAACATGGCCCTTGTGTTACCTAATCTCAAAAACATGACAGGTGCATTTTTCATATCCCCTTAAAATATTCCTCCTTTCTTGATTATAAGATGAGGTCATAAAAAGACTATATTGAAAATGTGGGGTCAGAATGTGAAAAATACAACTAAGTTATGAATAAAACATTGACTCTTTACAATATTTATGCATAACTACTTGATTTTTGAAGATTTTGGCACCAATTTGTTAACATAGCTCTTGTGTTATGCTACATCATGAACATGACAGGTGGTCATTTTTCAAATCCCCTCCAAAGCATGCATTTGCTGTCTCTCCAGGAAATTGCCTTTTTGGGCAGGATTTAAAACATTCCACGTGCCTTGATCATAATGTAGGGCCACAAACAAAAATGTTGAAAATTTGGGGTCAAAATGTGAAAAACAACTACTATAGGTTGTGAAGAAATGTTTAAAGGGAAACTAACATGTAGGATTAAATTAATCAGTATTGTTACCAATGGAAATCTGCTTTACATAAGCTAATCACCAAACCCATAACACTTTTTGGGCCAGAATTATAACCCATTCAGTTACCCCTCCCTTTATAGCTGCAGGGATCCATTTTCCAAATCACAGGCACAGGAAATGACATCATATCAGGGAAAACACATATAGCCGATATATTTTTTTAACCATGAGAAGCACACTAAGCCAAAGCTTGATTCCAAGAGTGACCTGAGAGCACAAGAAAACTAAGTGATTTGGTCAGGATCATACAGTAATGCAGGTAGGGACTGTGGGATTCAAACACAGATCTCCAGCTCAGAGCCTTAAACCACTGCACTATACTGCTTTCTTGAAGGTAAGCATACCAGGAAAAGAAAAAAAACATGTTTTTACCCAGTCCCTGGAGATGTGAACTTATCTCTAATCCTGAAGGAGTTGGGTCTCTTGATGAGCTGTCACAACCAGCCACTTAATAATTTTGTGATCGCACCTGGGAGCATCAGGGAAGTAAAAAGATTTTATCTCAAAAAGAAGGGGGCTACTGGAGATTTCCTGCTGGAAAGACAGAGTGAAACAGTTGGAATCATGAAATGAAAAAGAAATCTGCTATTTTTTTTTCCTTTTACTTTGGTGAAAGAAAGCCTTTTTTCTGGATGGTGTTCAAATAAATATTTTTTTTATTTTATAATCTTCAGAAGGAGTAGTGCTAGAACATGGGGAAAAGTGAGTATATATGTGTGTGGGGGGGGTGGCACTGTAGTAATAAAAGACCATGATTGCTTCCCTTCTGACATTGCATGCATTAAAAGGGCACTTTGAATGCTCATGGGCAAAAGTGAGAGGGGGGGTGTCCAACCCCCCCCCCACACCTATAGGTTCTGACACCTATGTTCAGAAGGGTCTTCTACTGATAGCCATTTATCCTATCACACACCAACACAAAACAATTATTTTGTACAACTTATTTACTCAGGATTGTCCAACTGAGATGTGCCACCTCATTTCCAGTGGGGTCCTGCTGCTATTCCTTTCTGCTGTTAGGTGGACAGGAGCACTGGCGGGTTGGGGGGGGTTGTTATGTGACTTACTCAAGGTCACAGAGTTAGTATTTGACTGTATTGAGGTTTGAAACTTTTATCTCCTGGACCCCAAGCTTGTACTCTAGCCACTAGATCAAACTCCTACAAATGGCAGAACATGATGCCAACAAAAAAAAATGAAAACACAACTACTTCAGTGCTAACAAATACTGGAACTAAATAGGTACAGGAACAAAAATGATTTACAGTGTTACCACAGTAGCAGAATATTCTGCAAATCACACAGGTACTAAACATTGTAAGAAAGACACTCCAGGTGGGAGCACCCAGTAGAAAGGGAATGCAGCAGTAGCAAAGAAGACTACAATATCACTGATGGTCCCAGCCAGAAGGGAAATCAGGAACCTGAGACCAGTCCATACTTCACGAATAATTACTTTGCTCTCCTTGCTGAACCGGAGCTGATCACCAGGGCCACATCACCAAAATCTACGGTAACATCCGTTGAACTCCAGCTGACAGTTCTACCTGTGAAGCACCCTCAGTCTTGAGATACACTACCAGCCTATGGACTTGTACAACATACAGAGGAGGATACTGTCACCACAGACCCAGGTGTAGGATGGCCGCTCGTGACTGACAGCAATCCCCTAGAGGAGGGCAGCAGGACCATGCAAGTGACTCCTTGTCCAGCCACAACTGACTGAAGCCCAAGATTCAGATAAGTGAAATTTTCATTTTTGAGAGGTGCACATACAGTGTGGGGTACACAGGGTAGGGTTCCTGTGTAAGTGGGGGGGCAAACATGGTCATTATGAGGAAACTATGGTGGGGTAATTACACTGGGTGTCCCCATCTGAAAGTCACTAGGTGGGGGCTATTCTGAAACCTGAGTTTGACCCAGACATACTGTAGGATGGGCCGCTTAGGCCCGATGCCACCACCCCCCAGCTGGCAAGCCCATGCTGAAGACAGGGTTTCACTGTCTACTCCACAATGTACTTACATGCTTATAAGACAGTTAAAATGGGAATAGATGCTCCCAAGCCTATTCATATATGTGCATGCTACTTCTTATGCAAAATTTTATATGCAGTTTGTGAGGGGGGGAATACTGAGTTCAGCCAAGGAACCGATACACTTGTGTTTATGTTTATGGTACAGTTTGGAGTTCCCTGGGTCATACTGAGGCCTGTTAACAGAGGTGACTCAGTGACCAGTACAAATGAACTAGTATTTCCCCACATCAGGATAAATAGGACTCTAGATAGTGCTCTCTGGCCCTCCTATCCCCGCCCCACTGCGGCAGAAACCAGGTGAGCATAACCCCCAAAAGCATGCTGGGCCTAATGGAACCTAAATGCAACCACAACTTTGATCCAGTTAAGCCATGACTGGGTCAGGCTGATGAAACTAAACCCACCAGGTAGGTACCCCCTCCCCGAACCCAAGGCCAGGATACTTAGGTAAAGTTGCAGGTTGCTTGAGACTCTGAGAAACCCCAAGAAGTCTTAGGGATGAGAATGGAAATCAACCAACTCGTGAACAGGACAGCAGAAAATGCCATCCTAAGACTACATCACAAGTACTGGGAGGGTGGGGACAAGGGGGGAGAGTTCTTGCATATCAACTAAGGAAACAGATGGCAGACAGGCAAATACCTGGCATAGAGAGACCAGACGGACATGTAAAAACCAGCCCCCAGGACATTAATGACACCATGGCTGCCTCTTATGCCAAACTGTACACCTCAATGCACGCATCCCCACCACAGGGTACCCAGCAGTTTCTGGATCAGCTCACCTTACTGAAACTCTCCCAACTCCAGGCTGAGACACTGGAGGCTCCTATTACTGAGGAGGAGGAGGTAATGTGGGCTATCCTTAGTCTTCAACCCGGCAAGTGTCCTGGATTTTACCAACAGGTTGCAACTCAGATAACTCCCCTACTGACCAAGGTGTACCAGGATGCTGAGACCCTTGGATGTCTCCCCCCCCACACACATAGAGAGGCCGTGATAATGGTGATCCCCAAAAAAGTTAAGGACCCAACTAATGAGGCAAACTACAGACCAGTTTCCCTTATTAATGTTGACAGCAAGATGTTTGCTAAAATTATGGCTAACAGGCTAAGCCCACTGTTACCAAAGCTAATTCACCCTGCAAAGGTTGGATTAATTCCAGGGAGGAACAGCTCAGATCACATTCGAACCCTAATTGATCTTATGTATGCAGCAAAAAAAATCCCCACACCAGCAGCAGCTATTGTTGCAGATTTTGAAAAGTATTCGAATCCCTGGAATGGGACTACCTTCACTTGGTGCTCTCCCACTTGGGGGTGAGGGACAGATTTGAAGCTCGAGTCCATGCTATTTACCACTCCCCCTCTGCAAAGGTCACCACAAACCAACTATTATCCCCCTCCTTCACACTAGCCTGAGGTATGTGGCAAGGGTGCCCTCTGTCACCTCTTCTGTTCGTCCTATCAGTGGATCCCCTGGCAGCCACAATCCGGCAACACTCGGACATCTTTGGCATTAAAATCGAGGACAAACGGTACCCAACCCTGATGTATACGGATGACCTACTCGTACCACTGGCCAATGCGGCAGATGCCCTACCACCACTACTAAAGCTCCCAGACTCCTTGGCAGCACACTCCGGCCTATGGCTAAACCAGGTGAAGATGGAGGTGATGTCTCTTAACCAAAAGTGCACCCAGAACTTAGCCTCCAAAGAAGGATTGATGTGGGTCCCAAATGGCATCACGTGCCTGGACATCACAATTACCCCCCACCTTGATAATCTCTAGGACACCAACCTCCAACTCCTCACACACTCCATAAAAACAGAATGTGACAGGTGGAAACTACTATGACTCACTTTGGAGGGTAAAATAACAGCAATAAAAATGGTTACACCCCCAAAAATATTTAATCTTTTATCCCACATCCCCACCTTGCTCCCTAAGAAATGGACACAGATCCTTAATAAGCTTGCAGATGATTTTTTCTGGGAGGGAAAAAAAACAAGATTTAGCCGTAACAAACTAAGCGCTCACTAGAAAGATGGAGGTTTGAACCTTCCCTGGATAGAGGAATACAAACTAGAGTTCCTTGCAGCACAGAAGCTACAGTGGTTATGCCCCCATCTGCACATTCCCCACAATGGGTAGACATGGAGTGCACCCTAGGAGGGGCATGCTCACCCTTGTCTCTCCTATATAAAACACCAGGCCCACCCAGGAATCACCACCCCATGATCAACCCATTGATGCAGTACTGGAAGGCAGTGCACAGGAAACTTGGCCAAGCCCCTATTCCACCATCATATACAACATTATGGGACAATCCTTAAATACTAATAGTCAAGTAACTATGCCACTGGCTCCATTGGGTGGCGTAAGGCATCCTACATATACCAGACATCCTGGACTCTCCCAGCCCTAGGGTAGCCACCTTCCAATCCCTTGAAGACAAATGGGGACTACAACAACACAACTTCTGGTGATTCCTCCAAATCAGAGAAGCCCTGAAGCCACTCCTCACTGAGCTCCAGACTAGCAGACAACGTAGTAATATTAGAATCTGGCTGGCAGTGCCCAAGGGCCTCGCAGGGAAAATCTACTCCAGACTAAGGGACACCCTGCCTTCCCAGTCAGAGGAATCAAAAAGCAGATAGGAGAAATTCTTAGGTATCCCAATCTCAACAGAACAATGGGCCCAGGTATGAAGAGATGCACACCACTGGTACAGGAATGCCCGCTGTAGACTGATGCAGCACAAAATTCTGCATGCATGGTACAGAACCCCTGCAGTGCATTACCAAGCTAAATTAGTGGACAATGATAGGTGCTGGAGATGTCAAGGCCCCGGGGACCTGTACCACGTACTCTGGGACTGTCCAAAAGTCAGGCCCCTTTGCTGGCAAATGGCTGGTATACAGTATGATCCCAAGTACTTAAAAAGACCATCCCTGTGTCTACCCCACTCCTCATTTTAAGTATCAGAGACACTAGCCAGAAACTGCCTCCACACGAACACAGCTGGCTAGCCTTGCTGGCAATACAGGCCAAAAGAGTTCTACTATGCAGATGGAGAACTACACAAATCCCCCCTATAGGGGAGGTCATGAGGACTCTCACAGCAATGGCAGAATTGGACAGAATGTCTCACTCACAGGAAGACTGCATGGCCAAATTCTTCATCTGCTTGGGCCCCTACATGGCCTTCACAAGCCCCTCTACAGGCATAGGCTAAAGGCACCTGGGGATGAACCATTGGTTCACATACCCTACAAGGTCATCCCTATCCTACCAGAATGTCAGTTATTAATGCCTTCTTGTTATACGTATCCTATTCAGCGAAGTCTGCTACCTCCTCCCCTCAGGGAGGCACACATTGCTAAGTGTTATCACTCTCTCTCGCTATAACAGGGTCCAATACTGCTCTTATACAGAAGGCAGCTACCGCACATGGTACTGTAACTGTAGACGTAAATAGTTCTGTTGTTCATAGAACAATGGTTTCTTTGTGATGTATTGTATGTTCCAGAGAGCCATGTGGTTACCAAAGCAGCTGGTCAGGTGGTATCTGCTCATGATCTTACAGGGGACCATGATGGTACAAGATCATATCACCTGAGACACACAGGAAGATCCCTATCCCATGTTAAAGAAAAGTAAGTAACCTCTCTGTTCATGTCTCCTTATACAAACCCCTTGAATCCTGAAAAGTATAGGGTTAGCTAGAGAATAAGGAGCATTCAGTCTCTACCCTACATAATCACAGAATACTGCTTTATCGTTGGTATATATCCCACTGCTCAGCATTTTGCCATGGTCTTTTGTACAGCCCAGCCCTGCCTTATGTAATCACAGCCAGGGCCAGACCTTTGCTCAGTATCAGCTCCTCTTCCCTGATACTACATATTTGTATATTGAAAAATTAATAAAACTTTAAACTTAAAAAACAAACAAACAGGGGAAGCAGCACATCAGCTTCAAAGAACTGAGACATCTGAGGAGTCAGTAGGAAGTGTCTCACTTGGCAACAAAATTGTTAAAAGTACAGTGGACACATTAGGTGATAGTAGGCTCACCCATTGGTTTTCTTTCGTAGTACCTCTTTCTGGAATAAATTCAAATAAGTCCAAATTTTTAGGTAGTCACATAGCTTGCCCACGATTAAATACAAGGTTTTCTCATATCTAGCTGCTAATGACAAAAGGCTAGACCACCTCTTGGACAATGGGGATCAGGGTCCCTCCAATGATGTAATATCACCCTTTTAGCTGCTATGAGTTTTCCGTTTACCCACAGAACTTGGAGTCCCGTCATGATGATGGCGACCATGATTGAGCACTTTCAAAAGGGGCAACTCAATCATGGTGCCAGTGCACAGGGCTACTGGGCAGGGAGGGTGGCCAGATAGGGGGGTCGGCGAATATAGTGACAGGAAGTCACTATATATACACATGCGTGGGAGAGGGAGGGACCATGCCACGCAACAAGCAAAAGGAGAGGGAGGGAGGGTTTGTGGGGTGTAGTGCGGTGGTGGGCTGCCAAGCTGGCCATGTGGTGGGATTGGTTAGTAGCAGGCTATGGTTGGGAGGGTGCCGGGTTTGGTTCTGGGCATGTGCTCATTTTTTGTGCCGGTCTGGGAATTTGTTTTTCATCTTTTGCACCCCCCCAGTATGCACCCACCTGGAGTTGAGAACCCTTTAGTGGGGGTGGGTGGAAAATGGGTGTGGGGGTTGCTGCCCCCTGCATAAAAAAAATCCAAGTCTCCAGTGCCCTTTTGCAGTGCGCTGGGAGTGCACATTGGCGAAATTGATTTTTGGCCTTGTACTCTCACCTTAATGACGATCGCCTTTCCATGGTCGCCATTATGTCATGGAAACCAAGTCAGTACATTGTTCTGAGGGAGAATCCCTAGGAGTGACAGTTGCAAATCTCAAACCCCCAGTCTGGGGGCAACCTTGACACAAGTAGACCAGACTTCTGTTCAGTAGTGTTCCAGAGCTAGACATGTCAACAGAATATGAATCAGTATAGCTTGAGGGGAGGAACACCTCCAGCAGTCACTGTGTCCAAGCAGGCCTACTCTATATAACCAGTGTGGTGTCCTACATTCCCTCTGGAGAATTTTATATTGCAGTGTCTTTGCCTGCAGTTCATGATTAGCTGTATAAGCATTGGTCCAAACTAGTTCCCATAACTGAGTAGGTAGCTTCAGATCCAGTTCTACTTCCCACTTTTCCCTCAGGTCATGGATCAGGGTGCAGGGAAGGATTTGTATCCTATAGTTCTTGAATCTGGCTGTGAGGTGTTGGGCATATTTTAGGGAAGCAATCCAACCATCCAGTAGTGTGGACTGTGGTAATATATGGTCCGAGGCTACCCAAAGTTTTAACGTGTTACACAATTGCAAGTATCTCCAAAAATGAGAATGAGGTAACTGGTATTTGTTCTGAAGGTATATGAATGTATACAGGGTACCCAGGTCAGGATGATGTAAGTCCCACAAGTCTGTGATACCCCATACTTCCATTCTTTCCAGCGGATAGATTAGCGGTCCATTGTCAATCAGGGATTCTGCCAAATGGGCCAAGTAGGTGTGGTTTTAGGGTTCCACCCAAGTTGTTTGCTGGGTTTGTCCCAGATATCTTTGGTGTACCTGGTACAGGGGAAAATGGGCATTCTAAGAGACCAGTCTGATGATATCAACACATATATAATGGGCAAATGCCCAGGACAAGTTCCAAGTTGACTCAGCCTGGTACAGGTACAGTCAGGATGGGAACGTAGCTGACCACAGCTTGCCTCAGGACTGTTAGCTCATGGTGCATTTTTAAGTCTGCGAGCCAAAGTCTCCAGCCATCCAATGGTCGCGTAAGGTTTTTATTTTTTTTTTAGGAAGTTTTCCCACCCAGATGATGGAAGTTATTTTAGTAAGGAGGCATTGTAAAAAAAGTTACCGAGGAAAGGAATCAGCAAGTTGGCTAATGTGTACTGGAGTTTATGGAGTGCTATGAGCTTTAGTACATTAACCTGGCCCCATAAAGAAAGGATACGGGCCTTCCACCTCACAAGATCAGAGTCTAAAGTATCCAGCATAAGTTGCACATTTGCAGTAGCTATTTCTGGTATGGTGGGCTTGAGTTTGACTCCAAGACAAACCATGCTTTCTGGAGACCATTGGTATAGGTAATGCATAAACATACGAACATACAAAATTTGCCAGCAGATAAAGGCCTAGAGGCCTATCAAGTCTGCTCGAATGTGCAGCTAACACCCCTTATTCTGCAGCTGTCCCTGCCTTCCACCCTTCCCCCTCCATTGACCCTCCCCCTTGTCCTGTCCCATCCCGTTTTGAAGCAGTCCACTGTTCTACTGGATACCACTTCTGCAGGTAACGCATTCCACCCAGCTACCACCCTCTCAGTAAAAAAGTGTCTCCTCATCTCCCTCCTGAACCTTCCTCCCTCCAGTCTCATATCATGGCCCCTGGTGTCCCTCCCCTCCCTTACTTTGAATAGCCCCTCTGTACCTGTCTTGTTTATTCCTTTCATGTACTTAAAGGTTTCAATCATGTCCCCCCGTCCCTCCTCTCCTCCAGTGAGTACATGTTCAACTCACTTAGCCTCCTCTCATATAAGTCCCCCAGCCCCTTGATCATCTTTGTCACCCTGCACTGCACCCCCTCCAGTAACTTAATGTCCCTCTTCAGATACGGGTGCCAGTACTGCACGCAGTACTCCAGGTGTGTTCTAACTAATGACCTATACAGTGGCAGAATCACCTCCTCCATCCTCAAGGATATGCCCCTTGCAATGCAGCCCAGCATTTTGTTGGCCTTTGCAGCTGCCTGCCTACATTGTGCTGAGTTGTTCATTGACCCTGTAATGAGCAGCCCCAGATCATTCTCCTCCTCCGTCTGGGCTAGCTGCACTCCCACCAGCTGGTAACTCTTCCTTGGATTCTTCACCCAAAAATGCAGCACCTTGCACTTTTTTGGCATTAAACCCCAGTTGCCAGGTGTCTGACCAGGTTTCAAGCTTTGCCAGATCATCCTGCAACTCATACCATCCCCCTAGGTCATCCACCACCGCTCCCATCTTGGTATCATCAGCAAACAGACTGATCTTGCTCTTGATGGCCAATGATATGTCTGCAATGAATATCCCAAACAACACTGGTCCCAACACCGAGCCCTGCAGAACACCACTCGTCAGTACCCTTGGGTGTGAGAGCGCCCCACCACCACCATCCTCTGCTGCTTTCCCTGAAGTCAGTTCCCTACCCATCTTACCAGCTTTACACCCGCCCCTGTGCCTTCTAACTTACTTCCCAGGCTCCCATGTGGCACCGAGTCGAATGTCTTACTGAAGTCCAGATACGGGACATCCACTGCATGGCCCCTGTCCAGTTGCCTAGTTACCCAGTCATAGAACTCCACCATGTTGATTCGGCAGGATCTTCCACATATGAAGCCATGCTGTCTTCTATCCTGTAGTCCTTTGGCCTCTCGGAGGGCCACCAGCCTTTCCATCAGGATAGTTTCCATCAGCTTACCTATGATGGATGCGAGGATAACCAGTCTGTAGTTCCCTGGTTCATCCCTGGGGCCACTCTTGTGGAGGGACACCACATGAGCCATCCTCCAGTCCTGAGGTACACACCATGAGTGTTGTGAGGCATTAAATAAGCCTGCCAAAGGTCTTGCAAGGACCCCTGTCAGCTCCTTCAGTACCCTGGGGTGGATGCCACTTGGACATGGCGCCTTGTCCACCCTCAGTGCCTTCAAGCCCTCCTGAACACTAACCTCCATGATTTCCCCATCTGTCACCTCTCCCCGCCGTTTCTGCCATTCCCCCCCCCTTGGGTATCACCCTCCTCTTCTCCTTAGTAATACCCAGCAAGTAATCATTTACCACTTCTGCTTTATCGCACCCTGCTTCCACCCAACCCCCCTCCTTCCTGATCCTTACTATGTGGTCTTTACAGCTCCTTTTCTCCCTGATGTACCTAAAGAAGTCATTCTCCCCCTTCTTAATGCCTTGTGCCAGCCTAAGCTCCATAGATGCCTTGGCTTCCCTTACTGCCCGTGTCACCTCCTTTGATTTCGTCAGGTACTCCTCTCTTTCCTCCCCTCTCCCTGTTTTCTTGTACCTCCTAAAGGCAGCTCTTTTCCTCCTTACCTTTTCCATGACCTCCTTGCTCAACAGTTTGGTTTCTTAGCCCTAGCCTTCTTGCTCTGGGTCTTGCAGCAGGTTTTGGTTGCCTCCACTATCCCCAGCTTTATGAGCTCCCACCTCTGATTAGTGCCCATACTAGGTTGAATTCTGACCAGGTACCCTTATACAACTTCCACCATCTGCCCAAAGTCAGCCCTCCTGAAGTCCAGCACTCTTGTGCTGGATTCCACTCCTTCCTTGCCCATACACAATGTGAGCCATACTGAGTGGTGGTCACTCCCTGGCAGTGGTTCTTCCACCATAAGTTCTCACAAAGTCACCATTTGCCAGCACAAGATCAAGGGTAGTCCCTAACATGGTTGGTTCACTGACCATTTGCAGTAGGAAGCTGTCCTGGAAGGCATCCAGCAGTACCTGCTCCCTTCTATTCCAGGTTGTTGGGGTACTCCAGTCCAATCCTGGCATGTTGAAGTCCCCCTCAATCACCACACTACCTTTCTCGCAGGTCCTCCTGATCTGTCCTGCTAGTTCTCTGTCTAACTCCTCCGTCTGAGAAGGCAGCCTGTAGACCACTCCCATTCTGAGAATCCTATTCTTGGAATCCTGGATTTGCATCCAAAGTGACTCCATACTACCCTCCTGTCCTTCCTCCCTTACACACTTCAGTCCTTCCTTAACATATAGTGCCACCCCCCTCCTTTCCCAATCACCCTGTCCCTACGAAATAACCTGTACCCTGGTACAGACAGATCCCAGTCATTGTATTGGGTGGCCCATGTTTCTGTGACTGCTGCAATGTCCACCTCTCCCTCTGCCATGAGCACCTGTAACTCTGCAGTTTTCCTCCCAAGGATCCTAGCATTAAAGGTAACCACCTTCCACCCCCTCCCATCCTGCCTTTCTTTATTAGCATCACCAATAGTACTTGCCATTTGCCCTTTGTCACTGTTATGGGGGGGGGGTAAGCTCACATGGTTTCCCAACCTGTGGTCTCTGCATGTCTCTTGCCCACTTGCCACCATCCCCCGCTCCTAGTTTAAATTCCCAACTTCCTCTATGTACTCCTCCATCCTCTGTTTCAACACATTCTTTCCCTCCTCACTCCAGTGTAGTCTGTCCTTGGCATAGAGACTACTCTCCTCCCAAGTCCTTCCCCACCCCCCCCAACAGCCCATACTCTTTAGCATGACACCAGGTTCTTAGCCATCCATTAAATTCCTCTATTCTCAACTTTCTTGTTGTGCTTGCCTTGGGCACTGGAAGTATCTGTGAAAAAGCTACTGACCTTTCTGCCCCCTCACATAATTGTCCTAGTTCCTCAAACCTCCTCTGGACTATATCTACTGTCTTGTCAGCCAGGTCTTTTGTCCCAAGATGTATAATTAAATGAGGCTTGTCCCTACCCCTTCTAGCATATTTCAGAACAGATTGTCCTACCCTTTCTGCTGTCATTCCTGACGGCCTCCACCCAAATGCTACTATGCCTCTCCGCCTTGCTACTCCACCTGACTCATACAGGCTCTGTTTAATGGCAAAATCTGTGATTTAGAGCCATTCTACTTACACCCAGACAAGACCAAGTATTACAAGACAATGGCCTGGAGAGCTGTTTGAGAAGTCAAAAAAAATTGACAAGAACAAAGTGATGTCATCCACAAAAAGTGAGATCTTGTGTGGAACTCTTCCCACCACTAGAACTACAAATTCAGGTTCTGACCATCTCTTGAGTGCTAATGGTTCTGCAGCTAATGGAAAAATAAATGGGGACAGGGGGAAACCCTGTCTAGTTCCTCTATGTAGAAGGAAAAATGAGGAGAGCGCTGTATTGGTCAGGACAGCTGCTGAAGGAATTGTGTGCACAGGCTGTACTAAAGAAATAAAAGCTTGTGGGAAGTCAAATCTGACCAGTGCATCAAACAGATAACCCCACTCCATCCTGTCAAAGGCAGGGATATTGCGAAATTTTATTTTGCCGACGAAACTGCCACAAAATCAGCAATTTCACTGCATAAATATTTGTAAAATTGCAGTGAAAGTTTGCCCACAATTTTGCCTGCAAATATGCATTATTTTATTATTTATACCCTCCTGGTGTCTAGTGCCCCCGTCCAAACACTGGCTGAATTGAAGAACCCTCCCCAGGCACCCCTAGAGTTATTTCTCTTCCACCATGACCCTGGCCCCAATCTTTAAAAAATATCCAATCCCTTCCCCTGTCCTTGGTGTGTACTGGACCCCCCCAGCTGATCACCAGTTAAAATTAAAAAGTATATCCCTCCCTGGTGTCTAGTGGTCCCCCCTGGCTGAACACCAGCCAAATTGAGGAACCCTCCCCCCAGGTGCCCCAGAGTTATTTCCCCCCCAGCCATGACCCCAGCCCGCAATCTTTAAAAGAAAATCCAATCCCTTCCCCTGTCCTTGGTGTGTATTGGACCCCTCAGCCGATCACCAGCCCAAATTAAAAAGTATATCCCTCCCTGGTGTCTAGTGGTCCCCCCGACCAATCACCGGCCAAACTGAAGATGCCCCCCAGTGACCCCCTGAGTTATTTCCCCTACCCAGCCATGACCCTGGCCCCCAATCTTTAAAAACAAAAAATCCAATCCTAGCCCCATCGCTGGTGTCTAGTGGACCCCACCCTCTCTTCAGTCAGATAGCACCCACCCCGCTCCCTCCCCAGCACCCTGATCAGGCCACCAGCACAGCCCTCCATTCACCTCCATGGCCAGAAGCCAGACTGGGTGCTTCAATGAATGAGCATGTGCTTGTACAAGCACGTGCTCATTCATTGAAGAGCTCAGTCAGGTTGCCGGCCATGGAGGTGAGCGGAGAGCTGTGTAGCTGGCCCAGTTGGAGTACTTGGGGGTAGCGGAGTAGGCGCTATCTGATGACAGGGTGGGGGGTCCACTAGACACCACGGAGTAGGGATTTGATTAATTTTTTTTTCAAAAAGACATGAGGGTAATTTGGGGGCTTTATTCAGTTTTGGCTGGTGATTGGCCGGGGGAGCCAGTAGACACCAGGGAGATATTTTTCTATATTTGGGCCAGTGAGTGGTCAGGGGAGTCCACTAGACACTAGGGAGTGGGGATATGATTTTTTTTTTTTTAAAGATCATGAGGGGATGTCCTGGTGGTGCTGAGGGTTGAGGCACTGGATGCCACACCTCATGCTATGCCAACGACCGAAGTTTGGGAACGGACTCGGGGCCACCAGGGGTCAATCGGGGGAGGTAGGATTGAGCATCCCCACGGATGCTGTCCTCCTTTGGGGGGGAAGGTTCTAGGGCAGCGATGCCCACACAAGCATTACTGCCGGTGAAAACACAGGTGGAAGGGCATAAAACGGCTCTCTACATGGGAGCCGGGGGTGGGGAGGGCACTGTGGATGCTTGACAGAGATGTGTGTCAACACGTTGCCTGTCAGAACATCAGTCCTCTGCATCGGCGCACTCTGGGAAGGGTGACAATGTGGGAAAAATGCATACACCCCACCCATTGAGCAATATGAAACCGGGTGGGACAGCCGTGACTGGACCTGGTGGATGGAATAGGAGGGGGTACAAGTCCCCCTCTGAAAGTCAAAAGGAGCCGGCAAGTAAAAAAAAAATTAAAAAGGACATTAGGGTAACTGCAGGGGCTTATTACATTTCGTGGTAATTGGCTGGGGGCCACTAGACACCAGGAAGAATTTTTTCTGAATTTGGGCCAGTAAGAGGCCGGGGGGGGAGCCCACTAGCAACCAGGGAGTCTTAATGTGGCAAAATTGTGAAATTTTGCCTGTGGGTGGTGAAATTTCAATCATGAGTGGCAAATTTTGTCAGTTCCCAGATGAAATTTCTCTTGCTCCGGGGAGCGAAGTTTAACATTTCACCCAGCAAAATATTTTGTGAAATGCACGAATTTCACAAAATATTTCACTGGTCGAAATTTTTCCATTTCACACAACAGTAGTAAAAGGCCTTTTCAGCATCCAATGACAGGGTTGCAATAGGCTGAGACAGGGTATAAGCTTCTCAAATAAGGTGCAGGGTTTGGCAAATATTGTCAGATCCCAACCTGCCAGTGACAAAGCCGACCTGATCAGAAGGTATTAATGAGGGCATGATGGGCTCCTTTCTCTTGGTCAACACTTTTGCAAAAATGTTTGCCTTCACATTGAGCAGAGATATAGCACAGAATTGGGAACAGAGGATACTGTCCCCCCCTTTCTTGGGTATAAGGGTTATGGCCTGTGAAAAGGAGGGGGACAGTTCATCCCTGTCCCAGGACTCATTAAAATATATCCATGTTCAGGCAGAGGGAATAAGAAAGTGGCAGGTATAAAAATGCAGAATGTCAGATACCCTCCCCCATCAAGTCATGACACTGGTCCCCGGCATCAGATAATTCTCCAACAATTAGCCCAATTAAACAAAACCGTTAATGTAAACATTACAACTTAATAAGAGACAGGGACATATGTAATACAGAAATGCATGAATTTCATGAAATATTTCACTGGGTGAAATTTTTCCATTTCACACAACAGTAGTAAAAGGCCTTTTCAGCATCCAATGACAGGGTTGCAATAGGCTGAGACAGGGTATAAGCTTCTCAAATAAGGTCCAGAGTTTGGCAAATATTGTCAGATCCCAACATGCCAGTGACAAAGCCGACCTGATCAGAAGGTATTAATGAGGGCATGATGGGCTCCTTTCTCTTGGTCAACACTTTTGCAAAAATGTTTGCCTCCACATTGAGCAGAGATATAGGACAGAATTGGGAACAGAGGATACTTCCTCCCCCCCTTTCTTGGGTATAAGGGTTATGGCCTGTGAAAAGGAGGGGGGCAGTTCATCCCTGTCCCAGGCCTTGTTAAAATATATCCATGGTTCAGGCAGAGGGAATAAGAAAGTGTCAGGTACAAAAATGCAAAACGTCAGATACCCTCCCCCATCAAGTCATGACACTGGTCCCCGGCATCAGATAATTCTCCGACAATTAGCCCAATTAAACAAAACTGTTAATGTAAACATTACAACTTAATAAGAGACAGGGACATATGCAATACAGAAAGAGTTAATGCAGAGTGCAAGTCAGTCCTGAAGCTGGAAGCCTGGGGCCCCATTTCTGTATCCCCCAATGACTGCAGCAGGAGAGGGGCCAAGGAGACAGGTTCAAGCTAGTGTGTGTTAACTAGTAGAGGCTGGGCTGAGATAGAACCGTGTCATTAAGCAATAAGGATGGCATTAAAAAGCAAGGGCCACTCTCAAACTGTGCAGAAGTGCCTCAGTAAAATTAGAGCACAGTACTTACAGTTTGCAATCACTCCTAGCAGCTCCATATACCTACAGTACACAACCCAACCCAACCCAAGAAGTCACTGTTCCTGGTTGGGTTCATTACCAGAGCAGGGAGGCAAGGGCTTCTTCCAGTGACTAAAACTGGAGAGTTTTTGCCATTTAAAGTAATAGCCAGTGTAGCAGGTATACTAGTGCATAAGTAACACCCCTGTCCCTAAGGCCCTGTTTTATTTTACCATGGGCCTATTATCTGTCAAAAACTTCACAGGGGTAATCAAGGTAAAAGAGATGTGACTCCCAGCCATTACAATGACTTTCAACTCCTGGGCTTTCTTTAGAACAAATTCTTTATTCTGATAATGCAACAACTTAAAAATTAAGAGCTGGGGGCCAGCCTAGTGGCATGGAGAGCTGAAGCGCTGGCACCTCTCCTCCTGTCACTCTATTGACCCATGTTTGGCAGCCAGTGCGGGTTGCTGGGGGTCGGCCAGGGAGGGAAAGGATTGTGCGCCTAATGGCTGCCCCTCCATTTTCAAGGGGAAGATCTGCATGCTCCACAGAATGACTGCCACCTGGTGGAGGCCAGGTAGTAGTTTGGGTCTAGAAGGGCAGTGGCAGGCAGGGCTGCAGAACTGCAGAGCGTGCACATGCCTCCACTTTCATACATCTATGTGTGCACCCCAGCATGTGTGAACAGGGAAGAAAACAGAAAAGGGATGGCTCCAGACCAGTGAAGCTCTGCCTGCCTGCCCCTGCTCCTATATCACCAGAGCTTGGTAAGATGCCAGGTCAGGGAGGCAGGGACAGGGCTGAGAGCTCACTGGAGCCAGCCCACCAGGGAGAAAAAGCTATATGAAAGAAACATTTAGGGATGGGGTCTGGAGTTGTTTCTGCTTCCTGGTGCCTGGCGCATGTGGTGTGCATGATCAATCTCAAAATCAAAATCCCCTGCTGTAAGTTGTAGCCATATGGGGAGATTTTCTTGAAGATACTGCATGGGATTATGGCCCTCTATGCTTTCCAGGAGTCCAATGATTTGGAGATTCTTCCTTTGTCCGTGGCCCTCCAGGTCTTCCATCTTTGTGGTAAGCCAGGCAAGCTGACTTTTGCAGGTTGCAAGCATAGGTCTTTTGCTGAGCGGGCTTCTACAGCCTCTGTGATGGTGGTCTCCATGTTACACACTCGGTCCATAAGAATGGCCACGCTCACTAGAGTTTCCAATATTGTGGTTTGGATAGATTCAACCAATGTTGTGATTTTCTCTATTACGTTAGCCTGGTGAACAGGACCAGGAAGTCTGACTGTGTGATCTGTAGCTGCAGCCATCTTGGATGCCAGGAGGCACTGGGATGGCGGTGAAAGTTAGATTATTTTTTTCCTCTTTTGCAGAGATTTCGGGTCTGATAGAAGGCCACCAGGATGTTGTATGCTGTGAAAGTTCCCAGTTCATGTAGAAATACAGATGTTCCACCATGATTCTAGAGCTGAATGGAGAGGAATCACACAGGGACAGTGCAGAGCTAAGGGTTTAGGTGGCAGTTTCTCTCAGGTGCTCACATGACCTCCATGTTGAATTTTTCTAATGTTTACACATAACTTTTTTAATGTTTTTTTCCCTCAATTCATTTTTCATATGAAGGAATCCTTGTTTGCATGTTTTTTTTTCCATTCATGTGAGAAAGGATGCCCTCAAATGAAAAAAAGTTTGAGTTTAGTAGTTTTTTCCCCCAGTTCTTTTTTATATGAAAGTATCCTTTTTGTATGGGTTTTTCATTTGATATGAAAAAGGGTACATTTACATGAAAATATTTTGGACTTTTTTTTAATTTTTTTTTTAGTTTTTTTCCCTACATTTGAACTTCAGAAAGCCATACAACAAAGGAAAGACATTGCTGTTTTTTGCAGAAATGGAAGTGCAGGGCCCCTTCCACAGCAAGGTGGATGTATTCATTTATGGAGGGATGGAAGTGCAGGGTCCAGAGAGAGCCCTTCATTCCCACTGGCAAATAAGGATATAATTATACTACCTCAAAAAGTAAGGAAATTAATTGCAAAAAATGTTGTTAATGCACTGGTTAGGGATAAAGTGACAAAAGTAGGGAAATGTGTTGTTAGGGTTCTCAACCCTAACACCACACTCCCACCCTGCAGGCAGCAACAGGGAAAAAAATTATAGTTTCTTCACAAATCAGGTGTGGGGTGTGCCTTGGGGTTGTCAACCCTAACGCTCACCACATTCTCATATACAGTAGAAAACTCAGCTTATTTACTGACGGAACGGGGTGAACATTAAGGTCGACAAGCCCAAGGCACACCCCATGCCAGATTTGTGAAGATGCAGGAGACGAGAAACTGCAGTGGCTTTTCCTGTTGATGACTGCAGGTGGGGATGAGGTGTTAGGGTTTGGAACCCTAACACGATATTTCCTTACTTTTATTGATTTAACCCTCTCTAGTACATTAACAGAGGTTTTTTGCAATTAATATTAGCTATCAATGAGTCATGGCTTAAGTATATGATCAGTAGTTGTGAAGTGGAAATTCTTCACTATTAAGTGTTTTAGAATGCTTGAGTGGGGGAAAAACAGGGTGTGTGATATTTTAGATGAAAGAAGGTCTTGTACTATAGCTCGAGTCCTTTGTTGACTCTAAATGTGACTTGTTTACAGTTTAAGTCATTCTATGGAATGTTTGTTGCATCTATAATGGTCCTGTTAGTAGTAAGCAAGCCTTAAAGGAATTTATCAATTCCATCCCAGTTATGTAGGTAGATCAATTTATTGTTTGACTTAAATAATTACAAATTATTACAAAAAAAATAAACAACTAACTGGGTAAATAGAAAGAAAAGCAATATTGCATATTAATAACTTAGCTAATACCCATTATTATAAAATGTATAGTTTAAAACAGAGTATACAGCACAATATAAAACGTTCACAGCATTTCATTCAAATGAACTCTCTATCATTTAACCATATATAGAAATTTATAGAGAGAATGTAAAATATTTCCATCCTTTGTATTAAACAAGTAAATTATAAGCTCTTCCGAGGGGAGACCAAGGGCACCCAGTATTAGAGTCAGACATTTTTTCCTTGCTGTTTCATACAGAGAACAATGCAGCACAATGTGCTTGAGATTTCATATAGAAAACAATGCAGCACAATGTGCTTGAGATCATCCTGAACTCCATATTGACAATTACAATCCGGACTAAGAATTCCAGATCTCTTCTGGTCAAATAATATATACAGGTAATTTTCAGAGTATAACTCCATCCTGTGTCTTGTAAATATCCTCCTTTCTTGTGGGTTCATCATACTTGTTAAATAGGATTCCAAATTGTGTTTTGTTTTGATTATTTTGGAACCAATGGTAATGACACAGTTTATTAATTTTGTCCTGGTCCTGTGCTATAGAGATATCCCTAATTCACCTTTTAACCTACTCACTTATCTGAGGGAAAGGGATAACATAAATCTCATGAAGCAGATTCCCTAAACCCCACTGAAGCATATTTTCTTTTATAGTTTTAATGGTATTAGATGTAAAATTGGATTTATGATATTTAATTTGTTCTTCGAGGCACAACCTTGGTAGCCTGTATTCTGTTAGGAGAAAAAACTGCAGCATAAAGGTTATTTGTCTCTCAATTGCTAATGCTATCAATGAAAAGTGCCCTAATTCTTTCCTTAATATTTCTGCAGGAACTGATTGCTGCACTTTTAAAATAAAATGGTACATTTTATTGATTACTGTCTCTAAAGGTTTTATCTCAGCAGGGATCCAGATTTCTATCCTATATGAAATACTTGTTTTAATTTTAATGTTTATGACCTTTAATAAGCCCAAAATTGAGCTTTGATCCATTTTCCAATTGAATATTTTGAAGGCACCAAATGCTGTTTTTAATTTTTGAGTCATTAAATTAATATGTGTGGTTCAAGAAAGATTAATGGAAAACCTAAGTCCCAAATAATCATAATGCGTTGCCAGCTCCACTTTGTCTTTTCCGATAAATAAGGAAGTAGTTTTTTACTTCTATTACCAAAAATGACCATATTTGTTGTTTTTTTTATTTATTACTAACCCATCTTTCTTACAGAGGTCTGAAAAATAGGTTACCTTGCATTGAAGGTCTAAAAAGGATGTGGTTATCATGACAATGTCATCCGTGTATGCAAAGCAAGGGATTTTTTGCATTAAAATACTTGGAGAATGAAATTCCAGGTTATTTAAATCCTTTAGAATAGTATTTATATACAAATTAAATAATAATGGGGCTAAAAGACAGCCTTGTCATGCATCCAATTTTGTGTGTATTATACTTGTTAGTTCTCCTTGTTGGTTGTACTTAATTTTGAGCCATGTGTTGTGGAGTTTTATAAGAATGTCCAATATGTCTGGATCTATATTATATCCTTCCAACTTATTCCACAATATTTTCTACTTGTGGAATCAAATGCTGATTTAAGGTTGATAAAACAGCAATACAATTTATAATGCATAATATTTATAAATTTCTAGATAAGATGTTGGAGGACAAAACAATGTTGTACTGTTGAATGCTTGGACCTGAACCCATTTTGAAATTCTGATAATATATTATTCTGCTCTATCCATTGTTGCATTCTATTTAAATAGAATTCTGCAGAATATTTTTTGTGATGCATCAAGCTAGCTAATTAGGCGGTACATGGTGGGATCATTGACATCTCCCTTTTTATGTATTGGGCATACTATTCTTCTCTTCCATGATTCTAGAAAGTATTCTCTTTGTATACAGTAGTTAAAGAACACTTGTAGTACTGGAGACCACCACTCTTTAAAAGATCTATACACATCCATCAGTATTTTGTCAGGACCGGGAGCCTTGTTTGATGATAGTTTATTCAGGGCTTGCATAATTTCCTCATAATATATAAATAAAGATTTTGGAGATAGTGTACTTTTAAAGTTAGTAATACACGGTTGTCTGTCCTCCTCTGTTTGTGAAAAATAAAGTTCAGTAAAGTGCTATTCCCAGATTTGTGGAGTAATTCCTGCCTCAATACTACTGGTATATTTATTGCAACCTTTGCTGATTAATGTCCAAAACTGTTTGATATCCTTTTTAATAATTAACATTCTTAATTTTTCCCACATGATATTCTGATATTTTAATCTTTCTTTATGTAATATTTCCTTGTAAAGTTTCCTTTCCTGGTTGATTATTTTATATATCTTTCATTTTTTTATTTTTATGTTGCCTGACCATTTCATTCAATTTTTGTTATGCTTGTTTACATGTAGTGTTAAACTATGTATATTTTCTTTTCTTCCTTAAGTCTGTGTGGTAAAAAAAGCATCTAATATAGAAACACATGTATCTCCCAGGCCAGCAGTATATTAGAGCTATCAACTGCTGCTTCTAAGATTTTATTTCTATTGTCCATCATAGAGCCATAATTCAAGATTTCCTCAAACTAAGATATGCAAGAATTCTGCCGTCTTATTCATTTTGCATTAATTATTTCAATGTGGCATTGTTCATGCAAACCTTCCAAACTCCTCTCTCCTATTTCTAATTGCCATTTTGTGAGTACTGGAAAGTGCGAAGATTCAGGTCTTGTGATGATCTCTAGGGCCAGATATTCAAAATTTTGCCCCGGTGCTAAATTAGCACTGCCCAGAGGGCAAACTTAGCCCGGAGCACAAAGCAAGCTATATTGAAAAGGAAATAGCCCGGTGCTAATCCTGCTGAACATAGTAGTCTAAGAAAGCCAGGTAAACTGGTCTGGGAGTGCAGGGCAAAAATAGCCTGGGAATAAGACAACACTGAATATAGCAACAGGGAAGTGCACACTGCAACTGCAGCTCATTAGACTCTGTAGCAAGCCAGTGTTGCTGGTGGAGAACATTGTGTGTGATTGCTCAGAGATGTCTCACAGCTACTGCAAACACACCTATCACCCTCCTGCCTCATAAATCAGGGGCAAGCCTTACAACAAACAGGGACAAAGGTTTAAAATCAGGAACACACCTTAAAATTGGTGATATCCACTCAGGAAGCTAGTAGAATGAGTGGTTTAGTGTAAAATGCATTTGCTAAGGAAGAACATGTCAGTAACATTAATGTTTGGCATTATTTTATGCTAACAACCCCCACTGTTTGGTCACGGAAACACAATGTTTAGGAGGGACAGAGTAAAATTTTGAGGTAAAATCAGGGACAGTTGAGCGGTATGACTGAAAACAACAATGTAAGCCACACACTGCAGAACTGTGCTATGCTAAAGTGAGGTTTGTCCGGGGCTAACCTGATTGTACAGTGCTAACACATTAGCCCGGTGCAAACTGGTTAGCCCAGGGGGAAACGGGAGCTATATTCAAAACTCCAATGCAAATGAGCCCACTTAGGTAATCTGTGGGCAAACAGGTACATTTGCATCTCATTAAGTGCTGCTTATCATACATTACCATGCAGTTTGCCCGGTGCTACTGCATAGAGCACAAAGCTCCCCCTTTTGCTCGGAATGGAAGTACAGGCTGGACGTTGCAGGCCAAGGCATACCCACAGCATCCCCTGTTGGTTGGAATAGAAGTACAGGCCGGAAGCAGCAAGAACTGTGTGTTGTCAGGCATACCTCTCAACCACTTGCCTCATGAATCAGGGACAAGGCTTAAAATGATCAGGGACACATCTTAAAAATTGATATTATTCACTTAGAAAGCTGATAGAATAAGGGGATTTGTGTTAAGATGCATTTTCTGAAGAAGAAGAAGTCTGTAACTTTAATGTTTGGCATTATTTTTTGCTTTTAATCCCCACTGATCTGTCACAAAAACAGAAGTTTTACAAGGGACAGCGGAAATGTTTGAGGCACAATCAGTGGTGTCCCTGAAAATCAGGAACAGTTGAGAGGTATGCTGCCAGGCACAGTTGGTGCATATATACAGTCAATTTCAGTTGTGTGCACATGCTCAGGGAATGGAATTTATGTGCATACAACCGAAAATGCACTTAACCAGAACGCCAAAAAAAACAATGCAGTAAATGCTTTTCTAACTCACATACACTCATATAATTACTCATACGCTACCGCGTTCGTAAAAAAGAATATTTATTAAACTAACAGCAATTAAAATGCATAAAGTGCTTGTGTGCTATTGTAAATATGACATTCTGTTGCACAGTACTGTACCGAGAAGCGAGTTAAAGTAATGTATAGTAATTTTAAAAGTCATTTAAAGAAATCAGTAATCTCACTTTGCAGGCTGTTTTTTTTTTTTGCCAGTCTCTCAAGATTTCTTTCAAAGCAATAAAACCAACTAAAATCAGTTTGCTCCTTAGTTTCAGTATAGCACCATACCTTAAACATCATCACTCACATCTCGGCAGTACTCGGGGGTCGTCTTCCTCCTCATCCCCCTCACAGTCTGCTGCTATGTCTTGCGAGCCTATAACAGCAGCACAGATTTCAGCATCTGTTAGCTCGCCCGAGGTTGGTTCTTCTGAATCGATAGCAAGATAGGCTTCAAAGTCCTCAGCCAGCATATTGGGTGGGGGGGTTCAGTGTATCAAGTCCATGGGGTGCATGGCATTGTGTGGTTCCTGTACCTGTTTGGTCTGCTCGCATAGTCCAGCCTTCCAGAAGCAGTTGTGGATGGTGTCTGATGAAACGTCTGCCCATGCTTGGCTAACCAGGTGTATGGCATCTAAGATGTTTAAAGCATTAGCATTAGCACCAGGTGCAGGGAGCAGCACAGATCAGGGTGCAAGATAGGCAGGAGACAAATGTTAATGTGAGGGTTGGTAGCTCACAGTGCTAATATGCTGCACCAGTGATACTGAATGGAACTGCATTAGTACAATTAACTGTTAATGAGTTGTTAATTGTTTGGGGTCAAAAGATAGCACTCTCAATTAAGTGTCAAGTAACTATTGTAGTACTCAGTCTGATTAAAAAAAAGCACACAACCAAAATTGCAGGGCACACAACCAAATTTTTTAAAACTGATCTTATAGAAAATGAATCGGGACTTCGGGATATTGTGCACACAACCGAAAAGTGCACGCAACCGAAAGGCACACAAGTGGAATAGACTGTACCTCACAACCCCTTGCCTCCTGAATCAGGGACAAGGCTTAAATAAATCAGGGACAAAGGACCAAAATCAGGGACACATCTTCAACAGTAGAGATATCCACCCAGACAGCTGGTAGAATATGGTGCTTAGTGCAAAATGCATTTGATAAAGAAGTACAAGTCTGTAACTGTAATGCTTGACATTATGCTGTGCTTACAATGTCCACTGTTTAGCCATGGAATCACAACCGTGAGGAGGGACAGAGTAATATTATGAGGCAGATTCAGGGACAGTTGACAGGTATGCTCCTGCCCATTCACAATAGAATGATGGGTAATGTCTCTGGTAGTTTAGTGGTCCCCCCCACCCCATGCACGAATCCCGACCCATTTGCTTTAATATCATGAGTAATTTTCATGGTAGTCTAGTAGTCCCCCACCCCCAACTGTCAGACCCCTGTTTGAGTAAAAATAATTAGTTTCCCTGGTAGTCTAGTGGTCCCCAACCCCAGCATGTATCTCAACCCCGTTTAACTAAAACATAATTAATTTCCCTGGTAGTCTAGTGGTCCCCACCCCCAGCACGTATCCCCCCATTTAAATTAAAAATAATCTGTTTCCCTGGTAGTGTAGTGGTCCCCCCAACCCCCAGCACATATCCTGACCCCCATTTTAAATAAAACAATAATCCATTTCCCTGGTAGTCTAGTGGTCCCCCCAGCACGTATCCTGACCCCTGTTTTGAATCCAAGTAAATAATTTCCCTGGTAGTCTAGTGGTCCCCCCACCTGGCAGTGATACTGACCTGCTCCTTCCTACCTAAGTCAGTGACCGGCCGTGGTGGTGAGAGGAAGGGCTGAGCCAGTCCCCGGCTCTGTTCTGAGATGCTTTTTGGATGGGCAGGGTGTCAGTGTCAGTGTCACTGCCGGGTGGGGGACCACTAGACTACCAGGGAAATGATTTATTTGGATTTGAAACGGGGTCAGGATACATGCTGGGGGGTGGGGGATCACTAGACTACCAGGAAACAGGATTATTTTGTATTTAAAACAGTGGTTGGGATATGTTCTGGGGGTGGGGGACCACGGACTACCAGGAAAAAGATCTTTATTTGATTTTCCACGAGGGCCGGAGTCGTGCTTTGGGGTGGGGGGCCTCCAGACCAGGGAAAATATCTTTATTTTAATTTCAATGGGGACAGGAACAGTGCTTGGGGGTGGGGAGACCATCAGACTACCAGGGAAAAGATCTTTATTTAATTTTCAATGGGGACGGAGCCATGCTTGGGGTGGGGGAGCTCTAGACTATCAGGAAAAGATCTTTATTTTAATTTCATTGGTGGATGGGAGCCATGCTTGGGGGTGGGGGGACCACTAGACTACCAGGGAAATAAAGAGAATCTGTGGGAAACAGGGGTCAGGAAACATACAGGGAGGACCATTAGACTACCAGGGATATTTGGATATTCCATGGGGAACGGGGGTCGGGATAGGTGCTGGAAAGGGGTGCCACTAGACTACCAGGGTAATGAGGAATATCTATGGGTAATGGGGTCAGGATACATGCTGGGGGGTGAGGGAACCACTAGACTACCAGGGATATTGAACTATACGATGGAGAACAAGGGTCTGGGATCATGCTGTGGCATGGTGGGACCACTAGATCACCAGGGATTAGTGTTGCTGCTACTGGACATGAGGGTCAGGATTCATGATGGGGCTTTGGGACACAGCTGCTATTAGTGCTGCATTAAAAGCAGCTTTTTCTCGGCGGTAACTGTAGCGCTGCACTATACTTTTGAATATGTTTGTGCTCCGGCATTTCGGGGCCCCTCCCCTCAGTCCCTACCCTGCATACATTATTATTTATCGTCGGTGCTAACATCTAGTGCTAAATGTCCCTTTGAATATTGCAGTAGAGCGCAAATTTAGTGCTAGTCCAGCGCAATGGATTTGCGCCCAGCGCTCCGCTTTGAATATCTGGCCCTAACTTTCTTATTTTATTAACTGCCTCTATATTTCCCCATACATGGTTGATAACTGATGAACTATGTGGGCCTATAAAAGTGAAATTTCCCTCGGGGTCAATTTTAGTTCTTCCATTAAACAGGCAACAATCCAGTCTAGACATTATGTTAATCAGACATTTCCAATTTGTGTCATTTATTTTCTTTCGACTTGCATTCATAGGATAGATCAGTCTTCATTACCTTTATCCCATCCAATAATTCATTTTGTAATGAACTGGTTTGAGTAAATCTTGAATTGAAGTCTCCTAAGACTATTATAATACTCTGCCTATGTTCCTCTATTATACCTTTCAATACTGATTTAAAAGACTTCCAATATTCATCCTTAGTTGTTTCCTTAATTGCAGCTACATAAACATTAAATATTACCACAAATATTTTGTCGTTGACTAACTTAAGTACTAGGCAGTTGGGTAGGTCGACATTTAAAGATGTTATTTTAAAGTTAAGGCCTGTTTTTATAAAGGTTGCCAGACCTGCTTTTGGGCTACCATTTTTCATTGCTGGAATGGTAAATCCTGAATAGCCAGGAGTCATGGGAAGATCACCTCCCAACAACCATGTTTCTTGAAAACAGCTAATGTCGGTTTTCATCAAAAAGGCTTTAAATTCATAATCCGCTTATCTAGTTAAAAGTCCTTCAATATTCCACTTTAGTACAGTATATATAACTCTGGTAATGACTCTGCCAACTTTATTTCTCTGGAACCTGGTTGTCAATTTGAATTTATTTCTGAGAGGGGGCATACAAATTAGTTGTTTCCAAGTTTATCTGAGCTTTTTGGAGCAAGCTATCACCCTTCCTGTTTAGTGTCTCCACATCTGTGAGATAAATATTATAAGGGTCTAAAACTTTAGAAGCTTGTAGCACCAAAGCAGCCAATTTGCTTGATTGAAATGTAATGTTAATCTGCGGTATATCTGAATCAGCCTGATGCACGAATATAAAACTAATAGAGCTCCTGTTGATGTTAATACCCAAGGCACAGGACAGATAAGTACCTATTTCCTTTATATGTTTGCTAGTGTGCATGTGCAAGAAACATTATGTGGCAGCTTAGGAGAGAAGCGGTTGTGGAGGTGCGGCACTGTGGCAGCCAATAGAGGCATTGCATTTGGGAGCTTGGTACTGGTGGACCAATGAAGGCACAATGTGCTGATGACACTGGCTTCCAAAAGTGCCACCAAGTTGTAATGTTTTCACCACAGCAATCATGGGCCACCTCGTCATTGCAGCAATCAACCATTCCACTGCAATGAGAGAGCGACCTGTCATTGCAGGGCGGAATGTTACATAGTTAATATTGTTTATGAACGTGGCAGCAAAGCTGCTGCCACGTTCACAAACAATATTAGACAGCCCCCAGTGCTGAGGGGGTGCCCAGTCCTCCTTGGCATCATGTGCCACCCCCAAAACAGTTTTTGTTTACTGACTGGGGACCCAACCCTGTCAGCTTCATTCCCCCTTCTCAGTGAAATTTGCTGGACGGTGGAGCCCATTCACCGTCAGCATAATGTCCCAAAAATGTTGGTTTTGTGCCGAGGGGTACCCAATCCCCTCAGCACTTGTCCCCCCCTTCTGCTGACAGAGGTGCCCAATCTCCAGTTGGCTACAGCCCCCCCCAAAAAAACACTTGGGTGGCACACTGGCAGCCCACCCCAGTGCCAAATGTCCCTAGTAAAAAAAAAGTGCTGCATTGTTTTTTCTTTTTTTCTCTGTAAATCAGAGTCTGGTGGCCCAGCCCACAACCCATGTCCACCCTCTGTGCACCCTGTCTCCCCACACCCCCTCACCCCATACTTACCTCCAGAGCTCAGCGTGATGATCTTCGGTGGACCAGGAACATGTCTGCACTCTTCAAAACCGACCGCAAACTGAAGAAATGCCAGCAAGCTGTATAATGGCATAAATAGGTTGTTTTTGACTTTGGTGCAGATCTCAGGCATTTTTGGGAATTTTGGCACCACATTTTAGTAGGAGGTTATTGGGACCCCACCTCATGAATTCAGCCACTGTCATGGCGTTTGGTCCCGAAACGTGATTTTTCGGTCACTGCCTGGCATTGCCTTTTGGGAATGATTAATGAAATGACAGTGCTAGTGTTCATGAGGTGGCCTCTCAAAAAGTCTATGTTGCAAATATGGTGGAAAAATCCAAGAAATGACTGTTTTATGAGTGTGCATTGTGCAGTTGCTATGCACGCTCGTAACTTCACAAATTTGCAATATTTTTACTCCAGGGCCCAGATATTCAAAAGAGTTGAGCCATGCACAATAGGGTTGTGCATGCACAAGTCCAAAATTGCGCCATTCTGCGATATTCAGCAGGAGGCAGTTGCACCCCCAAAATCATGCTGAACAACAGCGCAATGATAATGAAGGCATGCACAACTGAAGTGGGAGGAACCATGCATAAATGGGGCAGTGTGATAGTCAAAGACTTGCGCAATGCACAACAGTGGAGCAAGCAGAAGTTGCGCCATAGCGGAAATGATCCAAAATAAAAAGGCGCAAGGAAGAAGCACAAGAACACCACAGGGAAGCCACATGTGTCAGAGGCAGAGGCAGACAGACAGGCAGGAGGCACAAACAGGGCAGGCCAGAGAAAGGTCACACTGAACAGCCAGGCACAGGGAAGGTGTGGGGAGCCACACAGCACACAGGCCAGCACAGGCAGGTGTACCTGGTGTAGGAGAGGTAGCAGGCAGGACAGCGGGGGGGATACAGTAACAGCTGCCGGGGGGGTGAACACAAGCCAGAGACATGGCCAGTGCCACCTTCCACATAGAGGCCGTAATGAGGGGGGTGAGAAGGTGGGCAGCAGGGGGGCATGGCTGTGGAAGGGCCCGTCGGCGGTATGCCCCCAACAGGCAGTACCCAGCCTGCACCAGCTTTGAGCTGTACACAGATACTGAGATTGTGGGCTGGTACCACCTGAACAGGGCAATTCTGAGGCAGCTCTGTGAACTGTGCAGTGATGTGATGCAGGCACCCACAGGACAGAGCCATGCCCTGTCAGTGGAGACCAAGGTAACAGCCTGCATGTGCTTGCTCACCACGAGTATCTTCCAGAGACCAACTGGGGACACCACAGGCATAACCCAGTCAGCCACGTCATGCAACCTCACCCAATTCCTAAGCGCACTGCTGCCACATGCTGAGGAGTACATCCATTTCCTCAGCACAGCGGCGGAGTGCACAGGGAGTTCCACAGGGTAGCATGTATGCCTGGCATGCTAGGGGCAATAGACTGCACCCATGTGGCCACACAGACACCACCTGACCCCGAGGGGGCCACATACATAAATTGCAAGGGCTATGCCAGCATCAACTGCCAGGTGATGTGCGATGCCAGGGGGTGCATCATAAATGTCTGTGCCATGCACCCTGGGGGAGCACATGATTCTTTCATCTGGCACCAGTTGGCACTGTGCCACAGATTCGAGAGTGGGGACATCCCCACTGGCCACCTAGTGGGTGAGTATGCAAACCACATGGAAAAACATAGGTCCTGGGGGGCATGGCCAGAGATGGCATGGGTAGTGGACTACATGGCCTGGGACAGGGCGATGCTGATCACCAAACTAACCTCCACCCTCTACACACAGGTGACAGTGGATACCCACTCCATCCCTGGCTGCTCACACCCTACCGGTGTCCCTTGACCCCATCGCAGCAATGCTACTATGAGGCACACGCCACCATATGTAATGTCATCGAGCGGGTGTTCAGGATGCTGAAGACACATTTCTGTTGCCTGGACACCTCCAGCAGTGCCCTACAGTACAGCCCATCAAAGGCCTGTGGGATATTCCTGGCCTGTTGCATCCTGCACAACATGGCCAACGACTGTGGGATAGCCATACAGGTTGAAGAGGAGGACAGCAATGGGGACAATGGGGATGCCAGTGGCGATGGTGATGGGCAGCCCCCCCTTGGCTGACAGGACCCCCGACTGCTCCGGCTGGCACAGCTGCACCGGGACACCATCATGGTTGAGCACTTCAGCCAACCCAGGTAAGTCATGGGGCCATGTGCAACCACCAGTGGCCAAGGCACAACCCACAGACATGCAGGGACACACACCAGGGGTGCATGCCGTCAAGGGAAGTGGCAGGGCACAGAGGCACACACACACAGCCAGGGATGGGTGAGGATTAACATGCCACACTGAAGGACACACAGACATGCACACACACAATGCAACAAATGTGCACAGAGGACAGAAGGCACACTGACTCAGAATGCACACCCTAGCAACACACATGTCCACAGGCCACCATGCCCACTGCCTGTCCATGTGCGTGTGTCAGATGCTGAGCACCATTGCACATTGGTGTACAGCACAATGCAGGCATCATCATGCACACACAGCTGTGGACAGCAGCCGGGAGGGTGTGCAGGTGGACTGTGTGTCCACGTGCAGGGCCGGGTACCCACCCGTTCACTGCCCACTGACACACACAATGCACACAGGGCAGCACCAGACAGTAGCCATGCTGGGAGACAGATCAGTCCCGCGACACAGTGCCACGGCCACCACAGATGTGTGGATGGCCCCACCAAGACCTGCCAGCACTGGCAGGCTGACCACTGGCCTCACGGGGTGGCACCGATGGTCCCCCAGGGGTTCCACTGCATGAACGTGACCATGCCCACGTGGGGTCTGCTGCACACCGAACATGTCTGCACCAGGAGTGCTCAGGATGCCCACAGCTGAACCCGGTGTCAACAGGGTGGGAGTCGCACAATGCCGGGAACAGGGGGTGGATAGTGCACTGCGTGGTGTCCGTGATGCATGGGCACCTGACTGTGTGCCCATTCTGGCCATGACAACAATGAACGCCCGTGCATGCCTGTCAATGGCAGCGATCACATCCTCCCGCAAACGGTCCATCCATGCAATGATCAGTTCGGCGTCCCTGCTGGGATGCTCCTCTGCCTGCTCCAGAGATACACGCAGTGCATCCATGGACATCACAAGCCGCATCTGCTGCAGGACCGATGCTCGCAGTAGGTGGGTGTGCTCGTCCAAGAGGTCATCGGCCTCCTCAGCATCCTATCCCTCAGGGTGTGCAAGGCCTTGATGTTCAGCACCCCTTGAGGGTGGGTGCTGCACAACAGGACCATGTCTGGGCATGTCCACAGGCGGTGCACAGACACCGCCGCTGAACCCTGTACTCCCAAGCCCAGTGGGCGACTGCTGATGCTGCCCCTCCAGCTGCCGCACCCCAGGGCTCAGTGGTGCAGCCACAGTGGCCACAACAGTCCCACTGTCCTGAACAGACACCAGTGCTGCTCCACTGGTGCTGACAGGCACAGCCTGGGACTGTGCTGACATGCAGGCCTCCACGGCGGCACCACCCACAGCCATGGGCGTGAATTGCCCTGCTGTGTGTCCATCCTGTGGCACACACGTGTCACTGCCCATGACGGTCGTGTCATCATCACCGGTGCCGGACTCTGCCCCAGCTACAGCCACAGTGTGCTGGCATCTGTGGATGCCAGCATGCTGGGACACAGGCAGGGCTTCCTCCACACCTGTCCCAACGACATCAGTGTGGACAGCCAGGCGGCCCCACTGTCGCAATGATCCACATATACCTGTGGAGGTGGATGGTCCAACCTCTGACTCCATCCGACTGTCCGCAGTGGACAGGCCCACCACTGCTGACCCATGCAGATGCTTAGGATCTGTAATGGAAAGCAAAGTCATGTTACTGTGTGTGACCTACCCTGCCCCCCCCCAGACAGACCGTGACTTACCATGCAGTGATGGGCCACCACCTGTCTGGAAGCCACCACCCGGAACACCCTCAATGGCACTTCACTGCATGCTTCCAGCAAGCCTGTCCTCCGCTGGGGTGAGCTGTACCACCTCCGGCTGTCCCCCACCTGTTGCAGCATGTGCTGCCCTGATGGCAGCCATCTTCTCCTTTACCCTCCTTCTGTCCATGCCCATCTTCTTCTTACACTCCTGCACGGAGCACTGGTGGCTGCCATGCAGGTTCACGGCATGTGCCACCTCCTCCCATGCAGCAGCACGGGTCTGAGGAGTTCCCCACCGTCCACTGAGCAGTGGCTCCTGATCCAAGTAGGCCTCCAAAAGGGCCTCGGTTTTGGCCTTTGTAAAATTCACCCTCCTCCTCCTCCCACCACTGTTTTCCTCCTCTCCAACAACGTGCTCGGTTATTATGTAGCCTGTAAGAATGGCAGTTGTTACCTGTGACTGTGCAGTCCCATGCATGTCCCTGAATCCACAGTCCACACTCCCAAACAGCATGCAACTCACCAATAAACTGCAGTAACCGACTATGGCCACTGCAGCACATTGTTGCACCTTTATAGAGCAATCCATGCAAATGAGGCAAGGAGCAACTTTAAGTAGATGCAAATTGCAGTGCTGTGCCATTGAATGGCTGATTAGATGACTTGCATATGACAGCTGAATATTGCGCTGTTGCGCTTTGCGCAATTGTGTTAAATGTGCTGAGCCAATGGCACAGTCCTGTGACATGCGTAGAACACCTCACTGCGCATGCCCGGGTTGCTGACACAGGCGTCTGCCATGCTGATGACGTGCTGTGTGCAGTAGGCAATGCATGGCATGGCCAACATTGTGCCAGTGGCACTATAGCAGTGGTCACTACATGGCGCTGTGGCACTGGGCCATCATAGGTGCAATGGTCCAACTGCCCGGTAGTCCGCTATGGCGCCAGCACACAGGCAGCCAATCGTGCTACATGCATTGTCATCCAATGGCGCTGTGTGTGGCAGTGCGCCAGAGACCCTTGACCCTGTGCCCAACCTTGGCCCCCTTGACGCCATGTTTCAGGCATCGGTGCACTTCTATCACGCTGTTTGGTAACAGTGCGATAGGGAATGGCAGCGCTGTACTGTGTAGCATCTGCACGTGGGGAGCCGCGCTGCAGAGCTCCATATTGCCTACTATAGCAGCTAGAATGGCGTGCAGATGGGCAGCACCATGGACAGCTATTAAGCTGCCCAATCTGGTGGCCACTGTTGAGCCACACCATGGGCCTCTCTTCAGGGAGGACCCCCTGGACAGGGCCAGGACCCAGGTGTGGCAGGAGGTGGCCACTGCCCTGGAAGAGGTCACAGGATGGGGGCGTACACCTGATCAGTGCAGGCACCGCTATGGTGACCTGTGCAGGAGGGAGCCAGAGCTACTGGCCTGACTGCGGACATGTGCCAGGAGGGGCACGGTGCTACGTCCAGGTAGGGGTTCCGTCAACACACTTTTATCATCCATATGAGTCACAGTGTTTTATGTGTCCAGCACATGGGGGAGGGACTGCATGGGGTTGGCCGTGGCGGTGTTCACAGGGTGTGGGGTGGGTGGGTCTGGCTGGGTGGGTGGGCACACCTTGGGCAGGGGGACTTTGCTTTGGGAATGTACTGATGTTCTTTTCTCCTTTTTCTACCCACAGGCCCAGAAGAAATCGTCAGATTGCGGGCAGAGTGGTGGAAGGGGGAAACACAACGCAGCCAGGCGGGCCAAGGGCCATCAACGCCCACCTGACCGGCTCGATGAGGGTGAGTGCCATACATCCAAGATTAGTACTGCATGCTGTGTGACAGGGTGGGCAGCGGGGCATGGCCACCATTCATCGACATCAATGCCATGCACACCACTTGTTACAGTGAACACTGTCCAGTGGCAATGCATGTCTGGGTGTGTGTCACTGGTGGTCCATGCATGCACCAGGTGCATGGCTGTGCCACTGCCTTTGCACCACATAGCCATGTCACTGAATGGCCATGGTGGTGCTGTGCGTGACATGGCCGGTGGGTGTGTGCAGTATTCCACATGGCTGTATGCACCTGGGTGGGCAGGTCCTGTGGATGTGATCACTGAGGGTGGTCACACACCATCACAGTGGTATGTCCCATGGCCGTATGCCATGCACAGTCGGTGGGCTGTATGGGGTTGTGCATTCACACCTATTGACTGTGCTCCCTTGTCCTAGGTACACGCCATCTCCATGAAATTAGGGACACCTTAAGGGAGCTCCTTCATCTGGCCCGCGAGTCTGTGGAGATATTGAGGAGGCTCGACGCAATGGGGGTGCTGCGGTGGCACAGAGGCAGGAGGTCCCAGAGCCAGGAACGGCGGATGAGATGATGGTACTTTGGCCGCTGACTTCCCCTACCCCCCTGGACCCACCCTCACACCCCTCCTGTCCCATCCCATTTGTCCACCCTTCCCCTGCCCACCCCCACCTTGTTTGTGCCCCCACCCCAAGCTTGTATATAGTTTTATTATTGTACATAGTTCACTTTTATATTTACAATACATTTGAATTTTATATGAATACTGTGGTGGTCTCTGATTTGAAGCAGCCTATAGGTGCTCAGCTGCACTGGTGTGCATGGCATCAGGGGTGGTGCAGTCATGGGTATGTGTGTGTGTGTCCATGTGGAGGTGACTATGGTGTGGGGGTAGATATCAGTAAGTGCCTGTGTTGTGTGTGTTGTTCCCTGTGCACTGGATGACTGTGTGCAGTGGTCCATGGCGTGTGCTCTGTTTCCATGGCACACCCATCGGCCCATCCATGGCCTGTGCAGCTGACACACATGCCTGTCTGTGACCTGCACGGTCTGCTGGCATGTCAGTGGTGGCATTCCCTGCAGGGTGGACACTCTACCTGTCACTTTGCTGGGTTGCCCATGTCACTGGTGTGGTGCATACCTGGCTCGGGTGGCACTGTGGGCAACATGGTCATTGTCCCACCTCCATGCTGTGGCTTGTGTGTGTTGCAGGGGATGTGGCCCACTGTCTGTGGCTTGTGCTCCGGGTGACTACTGGTGGTGTACGGGTCCACAGTGCCTGCACAGGGTGGCTGGCACTCCAGTGCCATGGTGGACTGTGGGTTGTGTACACAGCTTACATGGGCCTCAATGGGGCTTGTTGCCCACCACTCGCGTCCCTGTGTTGTTTATGCCTTGGGTATGGGTGGGTGTCTGTCCATACTCTGTGTGGCATCCGTGTAGTGCATGCTTCCACGCACCACTGTGGGTGTCTATGCTGGCTGTTGTGGCCAGTGGTGGGTCAGGATGTGTCGCTGGAATACTGTGCAGGGTGCTGTATCACTGGTGGTGGTGTCAAGGACACGACCATCCCATATGGGGTACATCTTGTGCCAACGCATGGTCGGTCTCTCAGCAGTACCTCGGGGGGACTGTGCATGGTGGCACTGTGTCTGCCATTGTTGCATTGCCGTGTGCTGAAACCCGCTGATGGGTGATCATGGTGGGGCTGGCTTGCATGGTTCTGTGGCACAGGGTTGCATTGACATAGTGGGGGTGGTGGCATGCATAGGGTTTCCTGCAGTGGTGGTCACTGCTCACAGGGGTGTCTGGGGTCACGGTGCAGGGTGTGCTGTGCACTGGGGGGGTGGTGTGGCACAGGGTGGTCTGCTCTCCTTGTGTGACAGTCACAGCTTGCCGGTAGGTGTGATGGGGCACCATGGCCAGGCTGTGGGTTGGTTGCTTGTCTCCATGTGCCAGTGGTTATTCCAGCCCTCCCCAAGTTGTGCTGTGCTTGGGGTGTGGGGGGACGATGTTTGTTCTGCTGTGTGTTCCTGTGCCCATCTGTGGCATGGGTGGTGGGCCCCTACCTCCCTGATTGTGTAGTTACATTGCTCTGCAACTGGGGGGCTCCCTGGTCGCGCTATGGTGCCGCTGGACTGCTCAGCTGAACATCCCTTGTTGCGCTATGGCGCATCAGATCTGCTCAGCTTCCCCTCCCTAGTTGTGCTATGGCACAGGTGGTGCGATATTCAGTCGCTGGCTCTAGGTGCAATTTGGCCTGCTCTTTTTTTGAATATTGCATCTCTTGCGCATGGGCGAAATAGACTTATGCTTGCTCCTGCTATTGCACACTTTTTGGGCGCAGTTTGAATATCTGGGCCCAGATTTTCAACATTGCCATTTTCCACACCTTCTTATGAACAGTACAGCTGTCATTTTTCACATCCTGGCCATAGAAACATAGAAACATAGACTTTGATGGCAGATGAGGACCACTTGGCCCACCCAGTCTGCCCATTTCCCTACCTACTGGATAAGCTGCAGATTCTAGTTAACCAACAGCCTACTTCCTGCCACCCCCACTACAATTGCCTTGTGTCTGTCCCATGCATGTTTTAATTCCCCACTGTTTTAGCCCCAACAACCTCCCCAGGAAGACAGTTCCATGCATCCACCACTCTCTCCATGAAAAAAGATTTCCTCACATTACCCTTGAGCCTCCCCCCTCTATCTTTAAATTGTGTCCTCTTGTTCTTACACATCTCTTTTTCTGAAAGATGCTACCCTCCTGGACTTTGTTGATTCTCTTGAGGTACTTGAACGTTTATATCATGTCCCCCCGTCCCTCCTTTCATCAAGGGTATACATATTAAGCTCTCTCAGTCTCTATGATTTCTGATGCAGACCCTGCACCATTTTAGTTGCCCTCCTCTGGACTGCTTCCATCCTGTCTATGTCCTTGCATAGATGAGGTCTCCAAAACTGCACACAGTACTCCAGATGGGGTCTCACCAACTGTCTGTACAGAGGGATAACCACTTCCCTTTTTCTACTTGTGATGCCCCTTCCTATGCATCCCAGTATCCCCCTGGCTCTCCTCACTGACTTCTCACATTGCTTACCCACCTTTACATCATCTGATATGACTACCCCCAAGTTCCGTTCCATTTTTGTTGTTGTTAGTACCTCCTCTGCTATTGTGTACTCTTCTCCTGGGTTTTTGTTTCCCAGGTGCATTACTTTGCACTTATTTGCATTGAATCTAAGTTGCCATATATCTGACCATTCCTCCAACCTTGCCAAGTCCCTTATCATCCTTTCTACCCCCTCTTGTGTATCAGCTCTGTTACAGATCTTTGTATCATCTGCAAAGAGGCATACCTTTCCTTCCAGACCATCTGCAATGTCACCTATAAAGATGTTAAAGAGGACTGGACCCAGTACTGAGCCCTGAGGTACTCCACTAGTGAACAATATACACTAATATCTGGGAAATGATAATATCTTATGAAAAATGTTTCCAAACTCTGAAAGGGTGAAGTAGACTTCTGAAAGACAACAGGATCCGGAGTCTGCTGTGGCTTCTCAGAACGTTTTCTTTATTAAAACAATGCCCCTACGTTTCGCTGCTATGAGCTTGATCACGGGGCTCTTTTATACATCTAATTTGAAAAATAAAATACATTTTTTAAGTCTCACTCTGATTACTGCTAAATGCGCCAACTATTAAATGCATGTATCTACCTTCAAAATACAAATTTCAAAGCCTCCAGGCACATGAATCATTCAAAATCAAATTCACTCTTCTCCCTAACAAAAAAATTATTAGTCATATAATCAATTGTACAATCACCACAAAATTAAAGCCGTGCCAAAATGTGACATAAGTGTAAAACAACTTAAACCCCCCATAACACCCATACCTTGGGAAGCATACTAGCGTGGTTCTTATTTTTATGGTTTTAATGCACTTCAAATAAATCTGTAGATATAAAAAAATATAACTGCCTTCAATCCACAGGTTTGTGTGTATTATAAAATATTACATTTAATTCTTTATATTTATTCCAAATAACTTGCACTCACCCTCTTAGCTTGAAAAATGTCTCAAGGCTTTCTAATGAGCCAGTTTCTGTTTTAAAATATATCTGTAAGGTTTGATAATGACCCGTAATAGTACTGCCCGTTATGGCGTCTAACGCCAAAATACGCTGACACGCTTGCCTGCTTCCCAGAGCTGCTGTTCCTCTTGAACAGCCTGAGTTTCCCACGGGAGTGATGTTGTCACTGCCCGAAACTCTTGCGTATCGCGAGAGCGTTGCCAAGCAACTAAACACACATTCCCAACTATATGGGTATGTGCGCGGTACACTCAGGCTGCTCGTGTAGTGGCTCAGCTTAATATTTGGGTGTAAACTAGTCTTAAATGAATTTATTAGCCACAAAAGAGGATAACACTTTTGAAGGGATATAACGGATGGCAGCAAATCATATATTGATCACAACATTGTTGTACCAGACGTATAATTAAGGATTCATTTTCAAAACCATTCATTTTCAGAAAGATACTGGAAAACTAACCAACAATGCAGATTGGCTGGTGGAAATTTGATTACACATTTATCCTCCACTACTAACAATGTTATTAATCAATTCCAACTTTTTTGTGTACTGAAGTGGATACTCCAAACCCATTTTATATGCATTCTAAAACACACCAACATTACCTACAAATAAACTGCTATCAAAAATAAATTTCACAATACCAATGTACATACTTAATCTTGTACAGAAATCAGCAATACCATTCACAGATACACATGAAAAATAATTTGCAATAATGGCATAAATTAAAAGCAAGCTTGCCAATTACAATCAATATTCATGCCTATCACAGGATCTAACGTTTAACGTCTAACGTAAATGTGCAGTATGCAATAACACTAGCAAAAAATCTTCTTTTAAACATCCTCACTACAATGAAGAATTCCATATTAAGGAGCATATTGACTGTAACACTGAAGGTGTAATTTATGTATTACAATGTCCTTGTGATAAATTGTATGTGGGACAAACTAAAAGAGCACTCAAAATAAGGATAGGTGAACATAAAAGTGATATAAGAAATAAAAATGATAAATCTCCAGTAGCTATACATTTCAATTATGCAGGTCACACAGGAGCTTCCCTGAGGTTTTGGGGTCTCGAGATGGTAAAACAACTTATGAGGGCTGGAAATTATAAAAACATTATTGGATAAAATGGAGATGAAATGGATATTTAGTTTAAAAACGTTAGATCCTGTGATAGGCATGAATATTGATTGTAAATGCGTGGGCATATACCTGGACACTAGCTTGACTTTCGTTGACCACTTTAAATCACTATGACAAAGATACATAGGAAATTAAGAAGGTGAAAAGGATTGTTTAACTCCAGACATTAAGCAAGCATGGACATTTTTATTTGTAAAACACTCCATCCTATGAGTCTAACTGTTGTACACAACTAAAAAGCAAGAAAAAGAAAATACAATTTTGAACAGTATGGCATATGGACTATTCCTATTATTCCTAGGATGGCCATTGCCCAGCAAAATCTGAACACATTTTGGATAGTGGCTTAATAATATCTAATAGCTGATGGTTCGTGTTGTACATGGAGATCCACACATTTCCTATGCTGCTGTACCAAAGTACTGTAGTGAAGTCAGAATTCTGTGGTAACACAGTAGATACAGTATGTTACTACATTGGTACAACAGCATACTGTGGTAGAAAAAATACTCAAGTATACTGAGCATCCTCAAAATGAAGATTTGAAAGACTAAAATAATCCCAAGTGAACTGTGTGTTAAGAGATGAACTACTAGAAATGTTGCCAGCTCATAAAGCTATTATTTAAATATCATTAAGTGTTTTTAGTATTGAACTGATTTAGTATTGAACTGTTTGTTCTGTTTGCTGTTTATTTGACCACCATTCAAGGCAGAGTTACACAGAAGGTAAATAAATTCAAACAATCATACACAGTAATATACAACATAATATATGGGCAACCACACACAACAAGGCTAATGTTTTCACGTCAGGATGAGATGATGTCAAAGAGACCTCTCAAGCTGCACTTTCAAGGACAATGATGTCATCTCACCTCTCAGTGGAAACACAGCCTTGTTGTATATGGTTTCCCATACTGCTGCTCTTGACAGACTTTGCATCACAAAATTCGGAAATGTTCCTTGCTAGCACTACTATGCATGTAGCATTGTTATTTTTTTCATTGAACTAGATGCCTTTAGACACCAAATTTAAATATGTTATGTCCCCACATTGTGGAGGCTCACCTTTAAGCTCTGAAAAATTACAGCCTTACTGCCCAACACCACCGTAATGCTCCCCTCCAGCCCTGAGGACTTGGACTGGGAATGCAGAACCACAGGAGGGAGCAGAGAAGAGGAACCTTGGTCATTGGATCTGACCACACCATTGAGGAGTTGTAGCTCCACTACCACACAGGAATATGGCTTGCCTGCTATCAATGAAAAGTGCAATCGCATGCACAGTAGAGACAGGACTTCCCCCAATCAGCTGCCTGACTGAACCGCATTGCTAGTGTGATTCACCCTCATACTTGCGTGACACATAAACATTTTTAGGTAGGAGCCCTTTATGTTAAATAAAATGCACTGTGGGCCTTTGCCCCAAGAACTATTGACTGTTGCCATCATTGCAACCTCTTACCCCAGAGGGACATGACAACTGTATCAGAGATTGGGCTACAGCCAATCAGACCTGCAACAGAGCCAGAAGGGCTCATGGGATACTGGGGGATTCATAAATTCATTCACATAATGTCCAGTAGTTAATGAAGTGAAAGCCAGATGAACCGTCACCAGTGACTGACATCAGGATCTGGCCAACGGAAGGGCTGGAATCTGAAGTGAATAGCAGAGACTGTTCCAGAGTCATCTCCATCTGCATGAGAGACAGCTTCTTGGCAGAGCTGCTGCCTGAGTCTACAAGCAATTGAAGGCCTGCCTGGGACTTTCACAACCAGGGACCAGGAGGCCAATAGCTGGCCTTGTACAGCCTAAAAGGTAACAACCAAGAAGGAGGTGATTGTTGCCCACAGGAAGCTTTTGGTGAGCATTCCAGAGAAGTGTGAATTGATAAATATACTGAACCATCAAGCTCTGTATTCTGAGAGAAGAGGTATGCTGACCAAGAATTACCGTTTTGTGTTCCAAGCACCATTACCATGAGTCACTACATCTAGGTAATTGATCCACAGTGCTGTGGGAGTACCAGGAATGCTGCACTTGATAGGCGTGCGGGTGCTCTTGGAGCCAAAGTTGTATCTGGCTGAGCTGATGTATGAGCGATGCTAGAGAGCAACCAATACAGAAAGAGCTTAGAGAGGCCACCTGACTGAGCTGACTGGTGACAGTCTGATAGAGATGTCTGGCTCTGAGCCCAAAGGACAGCCATGCTGATAAACCAGAGATCCGAACTGGCTGCCTGAGGCACAGCTAAGATAACTGACTAGAGAGCTGATCCAGGATCAGAGTCTAAGAGGAAACTGATGAATGGAGGCCTTCTGGGTTGAGGAGTTATGAATACAAATATGGTATTTGGTCCTGCACCAAATGGTTTTTGGTTAGATAGTACAGCTTACAGATTTAGTTTGGAAAATCTATGCACTAGGCCACTAGTCCCAGGATACAAATATTGTTTATTTGTTCAAGTGTGCCATCACTTGCACCGGGACCTGTGAAGACATATGCAATGCAACTGTAGACCAGCCTGCATTGTTCCAATGGCTAGGTACCCAGTAAAGCAATGGGAGCTTCCTGTGAGAGTTGGGGTAATTTTAAGTGGTACCTCCACATGCGTTGCTGATCAGCTCTTAATTTCTGACTGTCGTAATTTTCGGTCCTCTAAGGAAAACACATGCAAAGTTCATTTTATGATAACCAGTTTGGGTCAACAATATTTTAGATATGTTGCTAGGCAGACCTGGAATAATTTACCACTTCAGCTGAGAAGGTTAAAATCTCATTATATTTTTTAAATCTCAAATTAAAAATCAAAGGTCAAAGTGTAAAGTCAATGTAAAAAAGAGAGTGTCCATGATCTACAGGACCTCTCATAAACTCTCTCAGCTCTCCACCCTCCCCTACTTTTCCACACTTAACAGCACCATCCTAGACACAATCTCTGCCTATAAGTACATAGGTGTTTGACTGGACAGTCGACTTGACAACTTGGCACACATTGACTACATCCACTGTAGGCTTTGTCCAAGACTTGGTGCCTTGTTCAGGAATAAAGATGCCCTCTCTTTTCAAATCTGCCACAAACTGCTCACAAAAACTATCCTCCCTATTTTTGACTACGCAGACGTCATTTAGGGACCACCTCCTCCACCTTCCTAGCCAGGCTAGGTGCACTTATCAATGCTTTCTGCCATTTTGTTGTAAATTCCCACCTTGCACACATCATTGATCCCTCTACTCCTTCCTCTCTGTTCCCCCTCCCTTTCCTCCTGCCGACAGCTCCATGTCTCCACATTTATATCCAAATATTGGTTTGGGACCCTCACTCCAACCTCTCCTTTCCCCTCCCTCCACTCTTCCTATCATCCCTGCTCCAGAGATTCTTGTACTTTTGACCTCCCCCATCCCCACTCTGACTCTGGGTAGGTGGCATTCTCTTACCACCTCCCCCATATCTGGAACTCTCTCCCCTCCTGACTTTGTCTGTCTCCCAATTTTCACTCCTTCAAATCTGCCCTCTCCCTCTCCACTCCATCCTCCTGTACTTGTTACCCTCTTCCCTGGCTCCCCTCCTGCTTCTGTCCTCCGTCCCCCTCCCGGTCCCCTGGCTATGCTACCCAATTGGCCACTGTGCTCTACTGCTCTGTGCTCATCCATTCCTGCACAGCTCCTGTAATATATCTATTATGTATTTTTTTGTACTGCCAATATGTACTTTTTTGTCTTTTATTATCTACATTTCTTTTGGTATTTTCATATCACCTGTACCATATGTTTGTATTGACTAGCTATTGATTCTGTTCCTCATTTTGTCACTATTTATTGCTGTACTTAGCATCCCTTAATCCCCTTTCTCTGGATCACACCTGGAAATGAGCCTTAGCTCAGTGTGCCTCTCCCAGTCACCAACTTTTAAATAAAAAATAAAATAAATACAAAAAATGTATCTAGTATCTACTATATAGTTCAACATGCACATGTACCCAAACTTAACAGATTTTATTTGATAGTGACTGCTGTTTGTATAGTCTAACTCATTATTATATTAGGTGTGGACCCTATTCTGAAATCAGAAGCCAGGGTTACACACACTTTTTTCCCCAAGCAAACTCACATCTTCCATATTATTCTCAATAAAAGGACTGCTCAGTACTCAGAACAATCGTTTTATTGTCAATAAAATTGTAGTAGTGACATCATCTTATTTTTTGCATTCTAACTGATCTATACTCACAGCAGCAAATACATGAAGCATAGTAGTTACAATGTGCTAGCTGGGTCACTATCCTTGGCAATAATGTGATTTCAGTGATTGTTGTATAAAGATAAAGAATTTGTCCTTCAGCCTCATACTTTATTCACTCAACAATCATTACTTCATCTAATGATAAAACTAGCTATTTATCACTCATTATATTTTATTGAGTCAATGTTTGCATTTTTATATACATTACTTGTATTTAGTACTCTGCCTATGCTATGTCCATGGATTATTCATGTCCCAGTGGTGTTTACCAGGTAAAACAAGATCTAGCAAGAGCCAATACAGTATGGCTGTAAAACTTTTTTTTATCTTGAGCAGTGAGAAACATATAGAGTAGCAATTTTTGCACTAATAACTGAGCCACCGAACTTCGCTTTCTAATTGTTGTGATACACACACACTGACTAATACATATATACATATATGCATAAATATTAAAGTGTAACATAGCAGTGCACTGTCTACACACATTTTTACAGTTTAAAAAAATACATTGAGGGGCAGTTTTCATCTTTACAGGCTCCAAGGGACATCAGAGGGTGGGGTGGGGTTGCCACTAGACACCTCATTTAAATTAGCAATGACATGTACAATGCTGAAACTGAAAAAGATAGCAGCAGCATGTAGACTAGCAATTTTTTGCACTAACCACTTAGCCACCTAACTGCACTTTCTAACTGTTGTGATACACATGCAATGACTAATACATATTTGTGTGTGCTTGGATATATGCATATATGCATATATATTGCAGTATAACATAACAGTTCACTGTCTACACACACAGAGCATTGCCGCACACACAATAACACACATGCGCTGACTTATATGGCATTTATTTACTTATATATCTTATCTTTATTTTTATTGTATTTAGGATAAGCACTGTGTTTTGCACTAGCTCATTGTACTAATCTATGGCATAACTGGGTAACTAAGGTAGTGGACCAGGGAGGTGCAGTGTATATGGCCTATCTGGACTTCAAAAAGGCTTTTGACACCATCCCCATAGAATGCTGATTAACAAACTGCGCAGCCTAGGGATGGATCCTAAAATAGTTCTGTGGTTGGAGAACTGGCTGAATGGCAAGAGTCAGAGGGTTGTAGTAAACAGGGGGTACTCTGGAGAGGGAGAGGCGACAAGCAGGGTGCAGCATGGGTCAGTGTTGCAGACGGTCCTCTTCAATGTCTTTAGTGGGGACATTGCAGAGGGACTGGAGGGGAAGGTATGCCTCTTTGTAGAAGATAGAAAGGTATGCGATAGTGTGAACATGCTAGGGGTGTTGAAAGAATGAGTGGAGACCTTAAAAACTGGAGAAATGGTCTGAAGAATGGCAGCTGAGATTCAATGCAAAGAAGTGCAGGATAATGCACATAAGGCACAAGAACCCAGTGGCAAAGTACAAACTAGGTGAGGAGGTACTGACAGTCACAAAGCTGGAACGGGACCTTGGAGTTATTATCTCAGAGGATTTAAGAGAAACTAGGCAGTGTGTTAAGGTGGCTGGAAAGGCTAGCCAGATACTTTTATGCATAGGGAGGGGTATCAGGAGTATAAAGATGGAAGTCATCTTTCCCCTTTATGAGACACTTGTGAGATACCTCACCTGGAATGCTGCATGCTGTTCTGGAGGCCCCATCTGAGAAAGAACATAGACAGGGTGGAGGCGGTGCAGTGGAGGGCAACTAAAATGGTGCAGGACCTGCGGGATAAGACCTATGAGGAAAGACTAAAGGAGTTAAATATTTATTTGCTGGAGTAAAAGAGGGAGAGGGGACATGATTGAGACATACAAATACATCACCGGTATAAACACAGTATAAGAAGTAAGCATCTTTCAAAGTGAGAGATGCTTCTAGTCAAGGGGACAAAACATAAAGTTAGAGTGAGGCAGGCTCAGCATATGCTGAAGCTGTAGCAACATTTTGATAGCGAAGTACATTACAGCGGCAAGTCACTCTTGCCGCTGTAATGTAACTGCAGGACCCTGGCACTGCTTTTTCAGGGGTTTGCCCCCCCCCAAATCAACTCTGACCTGGAGTTGATAATCCTTAGTTACATGGGTGTGTGGGGGCAGAGCCACCTGCATGGGATTTTCAGGGGGCAAAGTCCCCCCAAAAACAACAAGTTTCCTGATGGATTTATGCTGACCACAACTTGCGGTCAACATAAATCTATTGCTGTAATGTTGTGTCAGAAAAATGTTGTCACCATTCAAGTCTCAGGGGAAATGTGAGAAATTATTTTTTCATGGAGAGAGTACTGACTGCCTGGAAGAGCCTACTAGAGGGAGTGGTAGGGGCTTAAACAGTCACAGAATTTAGGAAGGAGTGAAGTGAATTAGCTTAACTATCTGTATTGAATTTTTTTATGTTTAAAGAATAGTAGGATGAACTACATTTTTTTCTTTTGTGAAAGCATACAGCATAGTAACATAGTGACTTCCTAGCAAATTTGGGTCAGGTAATTATCTGTATTAGTGACTGGTGAAGGTTTTGATATAGCATTTTAAAATGCACTCATTTTGTAGACAATTTTGAGGCCATTAACAAGTTGTAATAACATGTTTTAGTGAATTTGCAGTGTCCATATTGATATTTAGGAGCATAATTTAATATATGTTTATGCACACAGATTTTTTTGAAAACAAATGTTTAAAGAAAGCAGATAAGGAAGTGCATACATTGTGCAACTATTAAGGACATGTGAGGACTATTCCACTCCATATTACAACTGTGGCTGGCAGTATAGCCTAGAGGTTAATGAGCTATGAATGAGCTTGGTATATCCAGCAGACCTGGGTTTGATTCCCATGACCTCCACTTTCATACTGTGTGACTATGAGCAAGTCAATTAACCACTCCAGTGCTCCCAGGTTGCCCTTAAAAGCAGACACTTGTGCCTAGTGGGCGTTACCCAGTTACCAAAAGAATAAAAAATATTGATTATATGAATTATTTTGTGAGGTATGTTTGCAGTGAAACATTACGTACTAATGCTATGATTACTATGTGAATTTCATTCAATTCCCTGATGAAGAAGGGTTTATGATCTCGACATGTTGCATGGTTTGGAATAAAGAATATTGGCTTATGAAAAAAAAAACTATGTACTTCATGCAAAAGTAGCTGTAGCTCCCTGGTCTGATTTCTCATCTGTGCTTCAGTTTTTGTCTGGTCTGTCTGAGGCCTTTTACCACAGCATCTGAAATCTGAAACCTTATTCCTCACTCTCATTTACCATTTATGCTTGGGAAAGACTGAGTGGCTTGACATGTTTATGAACTATGAATCTTTCTTGAAAGAGTCAGATTCAGATCTTTTATTGGATAGAAAAATGTATAAAACATACATTCGTTACATCCATAAAAACTCAATATAGACATAGACACTTCTTGTATATCAAACAATATACCATTAAATGTATAAATCTCATCACAACTAGTTCATATTTTAGTGAAAACAAAATCTTGCTAACCCATACATATGCTTAATATCATTCAAAATTCACAACATCTTTATAAAATCATCTCCCTGTTGATCAATTAATGGAATAAGGCATTTCTTTCTTTTTATTGCCATAATACACATTCAGTTAAGTACATGCACAATATCTGAATCCTTTTTGGTAGAACATTTGCACTTTTTCATACTTATGCCATATAGTTTATTATGTAAGTTGAAAAATGTGTTGCCCAGGCTGTCCAATCTTATCATACACAGCAGATTTCTAAGCTTGTAATTTTCACATTTTATTAAATACTTCTCAGTACCCCAGTTTATTCTAATACTAGAGTATAGCCCATGCGTATCAATTGCATGGATTCTATACATATGTTCTTGCATTGCAATTTCTTTTAACCTTACGGTTGCCTCATTCACAAATTAGTCAATGTTATTAGCCACATTCCCTTTCCAAATTTCCACAGAGTCAGCCTTTTTTCAACACAACATTCAATTTCACAAACCAAGCAGTATTTGCCCCATTAGCTTGTTTATTTTTAAAATCATTCCAGCACAATTTTGGAAGCCTATCATCCTTCATTTAAAGAATTTTACCCAGCCATTTTATGGCACGGATCTACATTTTTATTTTAATGGGTAGCGTCCCAGTTTCTGCTCTTATAAAACTGACAGGACAATCTCTAGGTAAATTCAAGGTTGTTCACAAAAATGAGTTCTGAATCACCTCTACATTCTGTTTATCCATATAGAGCCCCCATATTTCACTCCCATATAGCAGTTGACATATACACTTAGTATCAAATGTTTTCTTTAGAGCTGCAAATTAATTATTTGTGAATTTATAAGCAAAGCTTCTAATTACACCAGATGATTTATATGCATTGGACTTGACCTCAAGTTAAGTGCTGTAACCGAGTGTCTTTGTTATCAAAAATTACCCCCAAGTATCTATACTCTGCTACTTCCTCAATTTTATTATTTCTTATTACCCAATTTTTATTGCCATTCTGCTTCTTTTGTCCAATCACCATGATTTTTGATTTGCTCACATTCAATTCCAAATCTAAGGACTTTAATGATGCCATATTATTTAATATTGTTTTTTGAAGTCCTATAGGCATTTATGAAATCACTATTGCATCATCTGTGTATAGGATTAATTGAATTGACATATTATTTATCTTAGGAGCAAAAGAATCGATCAGCTTAATATTATTGATCAATGTTTCTATACATAAATTAAAAAGAAGCAGTGCCAACAGGCAATCTTGTTTCACACCCAGAGAGATTTTAATTTCTTTAGATAGTGCCCCATCTCGACCATACCTAATATTTGCTGTAGTATTTGTATGCAGTATTTTTAAAATAGCCAGCAAGTGTTGGTCAATTTTCAATCTGTCCAGAATATTCCACAATGTATATCTATTTACTTGATCAAATGCTGATTTAATATCAATGAAGCCAACATACAAAGCTCTTTTTTGTCCCTCACATAATTATCAATAAGGTATAAACCTGTAAATGTGAACACCAAATCCATAGTTCCACAATCTCTCCTGAATCCACACTGGAATTTTGATATATGCTCATTTTCCTCTACCCAATTAAGCAACCTTTCTAGAATTAATCTAGAATATATTTTCTGTGTTACTGGCAACAAAGATATTGGGCAGTAACATTTTGGATTTTGTTTGTCTCCTTTTTTGAAAAGGGGCACAATTATTTCCTTATTCCAAGCTTGAGGTAACAAGAGAGAGGTATTTATATCATTAAAAACTGGCATAAGGATACTGGCCCATAGGTCTATATTATTTTGTAGTAGTTCTGCTGGACAGCATCTCCCCCAGCAGCTTTCTTCTTTTTTTGTTCGTTAATTGCATTTTTAACTTCCTCAGACCCAAAAACATAAATAATATTATTATTGGCCATAGTCTTTAAACTTTCTTTATCCAACGTATCCTCATTACAATCTTTGTTTTCTAACTCATAAATATTAGTAACATGCTGAATCCATTGATCTTCAGGAATCATACTCACAATATTATATTTAAGCAATGATGCCTGACAGGGTGTGTGTTGTGCTGGGATAATGTCACGCCTCAGGTGGCTGGGCATGAGGTTGCAGGCCAAGTGCATCCAATACCTGAGGTGTGATGTTATCCCAGCTCAACACACACACCCTGGAGGGCATTATTGCTAATATACAATGGCTTGTTTTATACAGAATAAAAAAATGATTTTAAAGAATGTTTTTGTTAGTGTGGAAGAATATTTTTGTTTCTTAAGGGAAGATGCAAAAAAAGAGTAACTAATGGTCATCCTAATGGGTTCACATTGCTGATACTAGACCCGCGATGTTGTGCTGGAAAAACATCACGGGTCCAGTCCCAGACTGACCAATTAGAGACCAGGATTCTTTCTTGCCATAGTATAATGCACATTATCCTCATTGAACCCATAAGCAACCAATGTTCAAAACGACTTCATATCTTTATTAACTATACTTGCTTGTAGTTCTTCCCATAGTCTATTTTTATAATTTCTCTTCTTTTGCCTTATCACATATCTATATTCTGCTTTCAGCAGCTTGAAAGCATTCATAACATCTACCAATCATTGTTTTGTTCTTATTTTTCACACCTTTTTTATTTAGTTTCTCAATATATGACAATCATTGTCATACCACGGATGTTCTGCTCCTCTACCCAATTACTTTTTTGGTCTTTTCTGGTCTCTTAGGGCTTCAACAATACAATCCTGCATTCCCCTTTTCCTAAGTTGTCAGCTGTAATTTTATTTACTACATTTTCTAATTGTCTGTTACTAAATAAATTGCCCATTATCTGTTTTGCATACCCATTCCATTTAATCCTATTACCATACATGACACACATATGCACATCTGTCTGATTTTCTACATTTGTATTCTTTTCCTCAGTCCTATATTTAAATTTAAACTGTATACAAGTGGGAAATGATCACTATCCCAAAGTTTCATTATCTTAAACATCTCAACCAAATTGTAATCAATATCTTCGACTACACCTGGATCTAAAACACTCCCTCTATTTATTGTCGGAAATGAGAATTCTCCCATCCAATCACCTTTAGTGCTCCCATTTAATAGTCTACAGCTGAATCTCTCATAAAATTGTATTATACTCTTGCCTTTGTTAGATACAACCTATTCTCTGGAGTTTCCTACTGGGATATTCATGGCATCATCAAGACACCAATCATGTGATTGTTCTTCTATTATATTCCCCACCTGTGCATTAAAGTCCCCTGCTAATATTATATTGATGCTTATATATCTTCCTTTAACTAACTCTAGACTATTTCCTGTCAAGTTCAGTATGGCTTTATATTCTTGTAACTTTAATTTGGGGGGTATATAGATATTATAAAGTGCCCACATTAGTTCCTCATTTACTATGACAATATACATGAAATATTCAGAAGCAGCACTAATTTCTATAGCACTACATTTCAGTGTTATATCTACCAAAATCATTAGACCACCTTTTGGACATCCAAATCTTTTTATTTATTTTATTTAGTTTTTGTTGACCGGGTAAGTGCACTAGACAAATCCTGCCTATTTTCAGGCACGACCAGGGGGAGGGGAATACAGATGAATGCCAACTGACCTTGAACCAGATTAAGCTGTTGGTGGTATTTTTAGTGAATGAGGGAAATTTGGCCAGGACACCAGGGAAATTCCCCTACACTTTTCGATAAGTGCCATGGGATCTTTAACATCCACCTGAACTACCACCAATCCAGGCAGATGGGACCTCGGTTTAACATCTCATCCGAAAGACGGCACCTCAGAAGTGCAGCACCCCTCTCATGCTGCACTACAGTGTCAGTACTGGGATATTAACCCAAGTGCCAGATGTGGGAACTGAACCCACAGCCCTTTGATCTCCCGGCCTCAGAGGTGAGTATGCTACCTACTGATTGACCTTGTGGCTGATACTGACCACAAGGTAAAGCCCCTCTGTGATGTAATTTCCCCTTTTTTCATCCAAGTTTCTTGCAATAATAATATTGAAAAATGTTTCATCCATGCATGGCATTCTTTATCTATTAATTTCTCTTTCAGCCATGCCACATTCCAACTAAGCAGCTTTATAAGATCTTTCCCATTATTGTCCATCTCCAGTCAATTAAACACTTCTGGTAAACTTATAGTGCTCTTGCTACTAACAGAGCTCATTGAATTTACATTTTCCAATATAACACTCTCCTCTGTTTTCTTGTCTAGCTCTAATATGTCTGAGCTATTAATCCTACTCCCAAGTTGTTTCCTTCCCCTTTTATTGCTTCCTTTTCATCACCTCCTATGTTATGCACTATCTCAGTTGGTCTCATATATGCTGTTATCTTCGGTTGTTTATAACTGTTTGAGTCCTTATTTTTTCCTATGTCCCCACATACTATCTCTTTATTGATCTTGCTATCCTGTTTTGTCTGTATTTTTTGGACTTCTCTTATAGTAACGTCAAGTGAGACCCCTATTTCTGCAAATCTCTCTTTATCTGCCAATATTTTTCTTCTTTTGTCCACATCTTTAGGTACTAGACAAATCCAACCCTTTTGCCAGGCTGGCTTTATATCAAAAGGTAGACTTAAGATCTTTCCAATTCACTTTATACCCCATTATGCCTTTAAGCATATTATAAATTATTAGTTTTAACGTATACTTATTTTCATTTCTTGATTTTGGCAACCCTTTCACATATACTGTAGGTAGTAAATCACCTTTGGCTATTAGATCATCCTTCTGCTCTTCTATTGACTCATCACTTTTAACTTGTTTTTCCTTTTTAGTCCTCGCACTAAATCTTACCTTTTTCTCTACAAATGATTCAGTGTCCTTTTCCTTTTTCACTTTTTTCTTACCATCTTTCTTTTTACCACTCACTTCATCCTGCCTTTCTATTTTCCCCTTTGGCTGTTATTTACTACCCATCATAGGTCTCACCCTTTCTTCCTCTTTTTCTTTCTGTAGTCCATTACTTTCCTTAATCTGTTTTTCCCTTTGATTTAGGACTTTCATTAAGAGTTCCATTTCTTTCATTTCATTTTCAGCAATTTCCTCAGTTATTGTCTTTAATGTCTTTTTATCACTTCCACTTACTGTAATTATCTCTTTACTTAACTCTCTAGATAGATTAGGGCTTTTACTTGCATCATCCTCCTCCTGAGTTAAACAGGTGTCATCAGTTACTTGTGTTTTACTTTTTCCCCCACATTCACATTTATTTTTATTTTTTACATAGAAGTCCAAAAATACATGAAACAGGGTAACCAATTCCAGAAGTTGGACATTGCTAAAATGTTGTTCTTTTTTAAATCCAAAATAATTATATTCATTGATTCATTCCATTCACCATCTTCCAGCCTATTATTACCAATATGGCTGTGACCAACACATTCTTCATCAACAATTTTATTAACTGATGAAGCAGCCTTATCTTGTGATTCTTTTTCCCATAAAGGTGGAATTCTCTTTCCTGTTTCATGAATTATTGAGGCAATAATATTATAATCTCTACTATAGGGTGTCAAAAAAGATTCAATATTGTTCTAGGTAAGTGCTTCTCTTACCACTCTGATTTTCTGTTCTATTAATTGGGCTTACTAAAACAATTGGCTCATTAGTCAAACTTCCTTTCCCTGGAATTGGTTTTCCTTCATTAACTAACAAAATATCATTGGTCCCCAAGTTAACATTAGCATCATTTTTCACTGTTTTCCCATCCATACTATCCAAATCAGAAATATGTAACTCAGGCCCAGTTACACTTGTCTTATTCTCCCCCTTGGTTACTTCCACCCTTTTTGCTTCTTCTTCTATACTCCTACTGAATTTCATTAGTGGATGAGTATACAGCCTTATTTTGTGTTCTTACTGGAGATGACATCATTTAGGGATCAAGCTTCTTTCTTACTATCCTCGTGTTCCCTCTTAACTCTATATGTTCTTCCTGTTGATCTAAAAACTGTGTTATTTTCTTAGAATTCCCCTTTTTCTTGTCCTGTTGTTTTAACGCTTTCTTTTTACCTTCATTTGTCTTGCTGTCCTTTTTCTGCAGTTTTTGTCCCACAGCATTCAGCCTTTAAACAGCTACCAGCCTCTTCTGCAGCACTCACCCACCACTTGCTGCTTAGACTGCAGGTAAAACCCCGCACTAAACCTTAATTTACAACTTCTTTAAGATTTCTTAAGAACTAGTAGTTCTAAATTGTTCTAAGTTGTACAATTCTCTTTCCTGTTTTAACCCCAGTCAAAAGACAGCTTAAATTCTTCCCGACCTCAGTAATTCACAGTTATGAGATAAAATTATTGCAAACTAAAAAGACTTTAGGCCAACTACAACATCCAAATTCTTAAGTCCTGAAGAGTTTAATGCACGTTTCTTCCTAATAAGAGTCACATCAAATCTAGGGCAAATATGCTCTCCAGTGCCACAAAAAGATAGCCTCCTGCAGCGAGCTCCTTAAATCGATCTTGTATCTGCAAATGTCCCTCTTTGATCCTGCCGTAGTGTGCAATCTTGTTTGTATTTTCAAAATTTAATTAGGTCAAGCAACAACAAATCGTCCTTTTTCTCCACTACACAAGAAAGAGAAAAAAAGGAGAAAAAAGAATCAAGCTACAATACCATGCAGCAATTACAATACAAAACCAAAGAAACAATACCAATATAAATAGCTCAAATAGCAAAAAGAACTTCTCAGCATATAAAATACAGATAATGAAGTCCACAGCACTTACTTGCAATGTGGATGTTCTCTCCTCTACAAGATTCCAATATCCTGCTTCTCCATACTCAGCTGCTACAGTAAATCACTTTAAGTCTTCACTACATGGCTTTTTTCCAGTTCTATGACACTTTTAGCCCTGTCAATTCCTCGTCGCAGTCGCCGTCATAAAAGGCTCAGTTGTACCACAAAAATCTTGCTTTATATCACCCGAGTTAAAGTCCTGTGACTTGACAAAGTAATACTGGCTTTCTACCCACTCTCAGCATCTGTTTTAATGATTACTTGCAACTTGCTACATGCCTCTTGCAATGCTCCACTGTGTTCTGCTTCATTCTGTAAAACACAGCACACCCTTTAATCCTCTGCCTGCAGGTTCATTTACATATGGCGTGAACTTTAATTACACCAGCACCTCACTCTACAGTACATGCCTTTTTGTAATTGCTCTGATGTTCCCACTGGTGTTTCCACTAATTGCAATTGGTAAGCTTAAAGCTACAGATTAAAACACAAATATTTTAAAATCCCTTCAAAAGTTATCACTAAAAATGAGAAAAAACAGTGACAATGGCAGTAAAACAAATATAATAAAAGGGTTTGCAAGAACACTCAAATACTAAAAAAAAAATAAAAAGCATGGATCACAAAAACACTAAACCACGCTCATATACAAAAATCTTTTGGCCTAAGATGAACCATATATTCCCTGCCTTCCACAGTTTTCAAAATTCAGAAGTGAATAAAAAATAAATTAACAACATGTCCATATAAAAGTCCATATAAACAAAATGTTGATATATCCTTGTATTTAGAGAGAAAATACTGTCTTCTAACTGGCAGTGCTGTTCTAGCCTGATGGTTCATTATTCCGAATGGCTTCTATGATAGACCTTCACACAGGCTCTTTCTGATTATCTTTCAAATTATTGCAGTTTGAATGTCACCCTGTTAGAAGCCAACCAGAGCTTCCACAAACTGTCCCAACTGAAAACTCGTCCTCTCGCCTCTCATATTTTGGGCAAAATGCTTTGACGCTTTGCTGCAGTACTCTGGGTGATGAGTTTCACTCAACACCGCACAGCTCAGCTCTTTGCCCTCGGCCTTCTCCAGGAATCCTACCATTGGGCCAATCGGCCTTCTGCAAGAACACAGAAACAACAGGCAGAATACACAGCAGCATAGGACCACAATAAGCTCGACTGGTAAGGGAAACAATTTGGGTAATGGTGGTATACCTGTTATAAATAATAAATAGCTTTTTATTCCCCTGCTTCCAAGTCTTCCTCCACAAGACCATGGAGCATGTAACAGGCATCAGACTCTCTCTCTCTCTCTCTCTCTTCACAAACAAGCCTTCCAAACTGTAATCTGGACCAAGAGCTCTCTGTTCTGTGTGCTGAATGAAATGGATATGAGTTTGTACCTGAAGGCAACTTTCTTGAAACAGAATTCTTCTAGATTGAAGCTTAGCACACAAAATAGTGCTTTGAAACACTCCTTAGCAGATTGCTTCAATTAATTAGCATAGTGATAGCACAAATCTCTAATTTTATCAAGTCCATTAGGAATCTGGAAAGTTCCCTTTTCTACTGAAATAGCAAAACATTTGCAAGGCTATGCCTAGTGCAGCCATAAAAAATGATCTGTGAGAGATCCAATATGGCTGCCATGCAGAATCTACTTTAGACTAGAGCTTTCTGAATGGACTGTAAAATCCACTGTTTTTGATCTAAAAAGCCACAAACTAGCAATGTAAGTAGCAGAAAAGGAATGCTGAAAGTAATTCCTCATCTGAAAGCAGGACTCAACTAAAAAAGTCCAGTCTACAAATACTGTATTTTAACACAGCTAAGCGTAGCCAGGGAAAACACTGTGGACAATGACATAACAACAGCAGTGTTCGGCACTGAGACACCAACTGGGGCCACAGAGATGTTGGGGAAGCTGAGTCTAAGTTCCATAGAATCATAGAACTGTAGAAGCTTGATGGCAGAAAAGGACCATACCAGCCCATCTAGTCTGCCCTTTTTTCCCCCCAATACCTCCCCCTCCCTGCCAAGCCCCCACCATCCCCCGATACTCAGCCCCATATGCTTGTCCCATGCCCTCTTGAATTCTTCTACCAATTTAGCATCCACCACTCTGTCTTGTAGTCTGTTGCAGGGCTCCACCACCATCTCTGTGAAGAAACGCTGTCTCACATTTATAAATACAAACACTTAAAAAAAAAGAAAGCCTGAAATAGCTGTTGCTAGAAATAAAGAAAAAATTTCACTAGATAAATATGTTTTAATAATATATATTTATTATTAAATACATAATACATATTTATTATTCATATTTATTTCAGTGACTTTAGATAGCCTGGGTGAGGGAAGACAACCCATTGAGCCACAAAGAACCCTGACATCAAAGTTAAAATAAAAATATATACTGAACTGCTTAAACCCAAATCAGAGATTAAAGAGTTGAACCAGGTAATGGAGGGCATATTTACTTTCTTTGAAAGGTTTGACCAGAGACAGAATTCAGTCATCCAGCATTTTGAGCAACTTGGAATGAGATTAAAGACACCCATGAAGAGGTTGCTCTTAAAGAAAAAAAAAACATATTCAAAAAGAGAAAGACTTCAAAACTAAAACACTGACAACTGATGCTCGGGCTGGGGCCAATGCTTGCAATATCTTAACATTTAATAGATGCACAGAGCAGCTCAAAAACTTTAATTATTACCAGAATCTTGGGATTGTAGTTCTCCATGTAGAACTTGATAAATATATTACAACAGATTACAGATCCTGTCATATTACTCCGTTACTGTGCAAACTGCACTGGCTGCTAATTGATGGTGGATCACCTTTAAAGTCAGCTTGCTGACTTTCAAAGCCCTACATGATCTGGGCCCAGTCTATCTGAAAGAACTTCTGATTCCCTATCGCCCTGATTGATCACTCCGCTCAGCCAACGAGGGGTTGCTAGAGGTTCCAAGGGTGTATTTGAAATTGTCTGGTGCTTGGGCTTTTTCATATGTTGTCCCCACCCTTTTGGAACTCTCTACCCCATTGGTTGCATGAGTGCACCTCTGTGGTGGACTTTAACAGGGGTTTGAAGACCTTTTGTGGGATATTGCATTTCCAGAATACTGAGTGGTTTAATGTTTTGGTCAGGCTGAATTCTTTTCAATGTTTTAACTGTTTTAACTGTTATTTATGTACAACGCCTTGATAACTGAAAGGCACCTTATAAATAAAAATTATTATTATATTATTAATTCTGAGAGAGCTTGTTAAGGCCATATTTGTTCACTTTCAAGAGCTATGCAAACCAGAGATGCAGAAGATCCCTTCCCAAAATATTGTTCCTACTCATTTGTCTTGGGCTGGGACAAGTTGGCAAGTCCAGACAGAAAAATAGAATCTACTTATAAAGAAATGTGGAATATAAAAGACTGACAGAAAAAAAGACAATAATTTAACATATACAATTCTGAGTTTACACCTAGATCCTTGCCCCAATGAAGCCCAGTAGGTGAAACATTGGGCAACGAGAGGATCATGGCAATGTGAAGAGGTTTTTGAAAATAAAAGTGTTACCTTGAAAGATAAAATTTGGGCTGGTTTCTATTTTTCTGTTTGTACTCTCTAGGGCTAACAGAAGAAAACTCCCCAGTTATCTCCCAGTACAGACTTTACAGACTACTGATAAAACCAAAGGTAAATATAAACACTTAAAAAAGAAAGCCTGAAATATCTGTTGCTAAAAATAAAGAAAAAAGTTCACTAATACAGTAGCAATCTACCAATCTTCTGCTCTACCATCATTATGACTCTTACTTATAAAACTAACTAGGACATTGTCATAAAAATGGCAAGAGTAAAATAGGTTTTACTTTTTAAGGAAAATAAATGTTGTATATTTCCAGATATTTCTCGTTTAACACAGAAAATAAGAAAAAAAGTCTTTGCCATTTATCATTTAACAGAAATCAGGGCAACGTTCTCTTTGCTGCTTTCCTCAAAATGCCTCATCACCTATAAATCGACTAAGTATGTTCTGTAATGATTCAGAGTACATAAAAAGCATTCTGCAAGACAGAAAAAGGAAATGGAAGCCCAGAGGAGGGATGAAGACAAGAATACAAGACCACATGTTGAATGATATGTCCCTTAAGAGAAATTAAGAACTGATAAATATGATAAGTAGACATTTACACCTTTCTCTTTTTGGGAACTGTTAATGAATGATCCTTGTCTGATTTAGAAAGTACTGTAATATGATACATATGTAATACATGGAGTAATGTGTATAATGAGAATTTTACATGCACGTGAAGTGCACACTGCATCGAGGTTTTTACGTGAAATGGGTGAATACAAAACAGCAAGCTCATAATCACAACAGAATGTTGGCGAGGACAGAAATGGCGACAAATTTTTTTGTAGGAGGCTCTGCCCCACCCCCTCCCATTGCAGAGGGCTTTGCCCCCCTCCAAACCCCCTTACATAAATAACCAACTTCAAGATCGTAGTACCTTGGGGAGGGGGTAAAATATTTGTCACTGTTTTGTCCTCACTGAATTGCCCTCACTGACTTTTGGATGTGCTGTTTTGTATTCACTCATTTCATGGGCCACAGCATCAAGATCTTTTGCCCTTTTGCTAGACAGGCCCTGCACCAGGACAGGCCCTGCACCAGGCCAGTGCCAAGCACCGGGAAGCACGATGGTGCATGGTGCTGTCCATGGGACATTGGCTACCCTATCCTCATGTGGGATTCTGCAAGGCAGTCAATGTCCACAGCACTGGTCCAAAGTTATACCAGCCCTGACCTGATCTAATATCCCATGCAGCAAAAGGGGTCTCACTTGCAGATTCTTTGAGACCACTGGCAGCTATGGAAGCACCCCCATCAGACTACAGAACTGATTGTGGGCTGGCAAGGCAAAGGAACCCATGGTGTGGTGACAGGAGCATAGCACCAGAGTGGTGCAGATGGTCCAAGGTGGATCCCAGAGAACCAGGGCCCACTGCTAGCAGGGATGCCTACCCTGCAGTACTGGTAGTGGTGTGCTGCTGAACATGTTGGCATTGTCACAGGACTCTCCTGCAGCTTGCTGCATTCCCCTTCCATGCACTGTGCTTTTGATGCACAGGAGTCTTTGCCACAAGCTGCAGGAATTTGGTGCTGGGGACCCCATCTTTTCGTGAATCAGGTTCAGGGTCCCTGGTGCATCACTGTTCAATACAAGCTGCTGTTTATGCAGCTTGTGCCAGTCTGGCCAGGGTTTTCTGAATCAGGCACTATATGTTTTAGTTCTGTAGCCCTTAATGAAAAATGTAAATATTTCTGTTCTATGTTTGTTTTTTGAACCTGCCATTTTCTAAATTCGCTTTGATTAGCCTTCCGCACTGTGATGGTAAAGGGGCAGGGCTTTGCCATAAAAAACTTAGGGGGATTTTTAAAAGGGGCAGGTGCAGATTTAAATGCATTTTCCAACTGTGGCTGCATCCACCCAATTACACAAATCTGTGGGGCCCTATTTTAATGGGACCTGTGATTTTGTGACAGTTTCTACAATGTGTATCAGCCTCCATAAAAAAATAATGCATGCATGATTTTCTGACATAAGCTCCAGGATGTGCATCCAGACTGATAGACCATTGAAGAAATAGTCCAACAGTATATACAGAAGTCTGCTTTGAAAATATGAGTGGATGGATTTGGTTTAGAAATCCAGCCCTGAGAATGTAATTCAAACAACAGATGTGATTCATGACTACATTATTGAAATATGTATCTCCTTGCACAATTCTAGCAATATATTTTAGGAACTAAAAGAAGAACTTGCAGTGGACATTAATGTCTGTTTTGCTGTGCAGGTTACAGTCTCTTACACATGTACTAATAATGAACTGGCCAGCCATTATGTTGCTGACTTAAAATTCCCTTGACTTTTTGTAATCTAATGGTTACAGCCCACAACCAGGAGTCAGGTAATCTAAGAAATCCACACATGAATCCAGGTCTGTGTCTTTGAATGAAGCTGTAAAACCAGAACGGGGGAATTTTAATACTGTAGAATGTGACTAGTGAGCCTCATTATTGATTTACTCTGTATTCAAAGCTTTGCTATACTAATGGCTCAGTCTCCTGCCAACACTGCATGTGAGGCAGGTTAGTTGTTTGTTTCTTATTTTGTACCTCAAAGCAGCTGCCCTTGATTTGAATTTTGGTACTTTATATTGGGTTACCTGCTTCTCTGGTGTATGACTTCCCTCTGCATCACAAACTTAAACAACAATTAAAAATTATACACAAATTAGTCTAAACGTGTTGCCAAATACACCAGTTGGCCAAAACACTATTTATTTAGTTATTTATTTCTAGGAAGTACCTTTGAGCCAAAGGCTCTTTTACAGAGGTTCCATGTCATAGTAGTACATGAGCATAACATCATTTACAACCGTTACAAGTACATAAACAGATACAAGGAGGTTCCATGCCTTAGAAATACATGAGCACATCAGGTTACAGAGGTTACATAATTACAATAACAGGGATTACATTAGTAAAAATATGCAGATACATAGTTTATAGCAGGCTAGGTTGACAAGAAGTTTAAGTGAACAACTTGAGAATCTCCAAAATATAGAGGATATGCTAGAAAATAGAGAAAGCAGTGCACACATAAAGATAAGTGTAAAAATGAGTGCTGGTTGATTAGTATAAAGTTACAGTTTAACCAGATATGGGCACCTGTCTCCTAATTTTAGAAACATGAGGCCCCATATTGAAAGCCTACCATGAGCACCACAGAGAGGAGCGTTGTGCGGCAGAAAGCATTTGGCCAACTTAGAAGCAGTAGTCAGACAAACAGTGTGCTCTGACCAAAGTGTTCAAGCTGTCTAAATATGGGGTTATGTCAGCACAGTGCATAGTGACTATGTGCTGTGCTGACATAGCCCCAAATAAATATGGCCAACAGGAGCCAATGGAGATAACTCGTCTCAAAAGAGATACTGTCAGGGCTCCTGTGGACCATATTCAGCCCTAACTAACCTAGTGGCCCCCCAAACCCCTGAGTGCCCATTGTTTATGTCTGTATACTTTCCTGGTAGTCTAGTGGACCCAAACAACCCTTGCTCAACCATTCTGTATGTTTGTATACTTCCCTGGTAGTCTGGGGAATCCCAACCCCCTGATCACCTCTCCGATATGTTAATATGATTCTCTGGTAGTCTAGTGGTCCCTTCCCCACCCCCAATCATCCATTCTTTATTACTGTATACTTCCCTTGCAGTCTAGTGGGCCCTCACCCTTCCTTGATCACCCATCCTGTATGTTTGTATACTTCGCTGCTACTTTAGTGGACCCCTCACTTCCTAATCATCCATTCCGCATGACTGCTTACATCTCTGGTATTCTAGTGAACCCCCACACACCCCGATCACCCATCCTGTGTTTTTGTATACTTCCCTGGTAGTCTAGTGGACTTTCCCAATCACCCATCCTGTATGACTGTATACATCCCTGGTGGTCCAGTGGACCCCCCCCCGATCACCCATTCTGTATGTTTGCATACTTTTCTGGTTGTCTACTGCCCCCCTGAATACCTATCCTATATGGCTGTATACATCACTGGTAGTCTAGTGGACACCCCCAATCACCCATCCTGTATGACTGTACACATCACTGGTAGTCTAGTGGACTCCCCACCCCCAATCACCATTACTGTAAGTTTGTACACTTCCTTGGTAGTCTAGTGCTCCCCCAATCACCCATCCTGTATGACTGTATACATCACTGGTAGTGTAGTGAACCCACCACCACCTCCTGTCACCCAACCTGTATACTTTTATAGTTCTCTGGTAGTCTAGTAGACCCCCATTACCCATCCTGTATGACTGTATACATCACTGGTGGTCTGGTGAAAACCCCACCCCCAATCACTCATACTGTATAATTCTATATCTCCCTAGTAGTTCAGTAGATCACTCACCCCCAATCACACATCCTGTATGCTTGTATACTTCCCTGGTAGTCTAGTGCCCCCCCCCCGATCACCCATCTTGTATAACTGTATGCATCCCTGGTAGTCTAGTGGATCCCTGATCACCCATCTTCTATGACTGTATACATCCCTAGTAGTCTAGTGGACCCCAACCCCCGATCACCCATCCTGCATATTTGTGTAGATCTCTGGTAGTCTGGTGGATACCCCAATCACCCATGCTGCATGACTGTATACATTACAGGTAGTCTAGTAGATCCCCACCCCTCCGATCACCCATCCTGTATGACTGTATATATCACTTGTAGGCTAGTGGACCCCCCCAGCCCCTGATCATCCATCCTGCATTTTTGTGTACTTCCTTGGTAGTCTGGTGGACCCCATTGATCACACATCCTGTATGACTGTATACATCACTGGTAGTCTAACGAACCCCCAACCCTCTGATCACCCATCCTGTATGACTGTATACATCCCAGGTAGTGTAGCGGGCTCCCCACCCCCCCCCACAGTCATCCAGTATGACTGTATACTTCCCTAGTAGTCTAGTGGACCTCCACCCCCCCCAGTCACCCATCCTCCATGACTGTATACATTCCTGGATGTCTAGTTGACCCCCAACCACCAGATAACCTGTCCTATATGTTTGTATACTTCCCTGGTAGTCTGGTGGATCCCCCACCCACCAATCACCTATCATGTATAACTGTATGCATCTTTGGTAGTCTGCTGGACCCCCTACCCTAATCACCCATTCTACATGACTGTAGATATCCCAGGCAGTCTAGTGGACCTCATACCCATCCCCACCACCCATCATGTATGTGTGTTTGTATACTGCCTGGTAGTCTAGTGGATCCCTCCTGATCACCTGCCCTGTATAACTGTATACATCCCTGATAGCCTAGTGTGCCCCTGTCTAATAACAGAATCCAACAGCTCATCCTCCCACTACTATCCCAGCTGTTCCAGAACCTCCACCATAACCACCAACCCCCTGCACCATAGCCAGCTTGTCACTTGAGATGGCAACCAGAACATCCCTTCTACTCACCACTTCTGTGAGCCGCCATGTGAATGAGAGGGAGTGATTGCCTGTCTACTGTAGAATCAGCTGAGCCTACAGTAGGCACGAGATCACTTCCTATCATTCAGACAGAGGATGGCTGCGGTGGAGAAAGGATGGTCTGTTCTAGTCCTGTCTCAGGTGACAGGCCAGTTATGGTGCAATGGGGCTAGCGGTTGTTGGGGTGGAGGCTCTGGAATGGATGGGATGGGATGGGAGATGGCAGATGGGTCATGGGATTGTTTTGTCGTAGGGTAGGGGTTTACTAGACTACCAGGGAGGTATACAGGTCATAGAGGACAGGTGATTGAGGGAATGGGTACCAGTAGACTATTATGAAAGTATTCAAACATACAGGAAGGGTAATCAGTGGGGGTGGGCCGTTTAACCACCAGAGAAGAACCACAGTACAATGGATGGGAGTTTGAGGGGGGCCTTTGCACATGGATAAGAATAGGGGTTTTGGCAGTATTAAACAGCATTCTGGGTGAGGCTTTATAGCTTTGTCAAAATCACTGAATATACAACTACTCCCTATACAATAGAGGGTTCCCACATTTGCATGGACATAGCAGTATTTTCTGTGCAATTGCACTTTCAGGTCTACACCATGCAGCATGGACCTCTGAATATGGCGCCCCTACCCCACTGGCTGACATTATCCTCAGTGCAATACTAACATGGTTAGTGTTGTGCTAACAATTTGGATATGAGGGCCATACCCCCCTATGTATGGCCTCATTTCATTATAACAGGAACAGCCATTCCCTCCAGTACAACTCAATGCATAGAGGATATGTAAGTAGGCTAACAAGCAAGAGATCAGGATGAATGAATCTGAGAAAGGACTATACATTGTTGCGTTTTCGGCATAAGAAACAAGTGTTTAAATTTTGGCAAGATTTTTATTTTAATTGAAAACATTCCTGAAGTGGTATTCCATGGCAGTGTGCAGTTAGATTTTAGTAAAATACAGTATACAAACAAGCATTTGTCAATGACGAATGTTTGCTTGCTGGTATTAGCATTGGAAATACAAGAGTTAAACAGATGCAGAACAGGAATGGCAGGGGAGTATTGAATTTCACGTCAACACCGCCTCCACCCTGCAGAGATGGACAGGCATTGGGGTATGTGTTTGGGTTGTCACCCATAATGTTCATGCCATTTCACCTTACCCTATCCTGCAGACACTGACAAGTGTTGAGGTGTGCCTTGGGGTGTTCGGCTTTACAGTCACCCCACTCCATAAGGATATACACTGAAATGGGTGCAATATAGGAGAATAGGGTGAACTCTGGGGCCAAAGAGTCCAAGGCATACCTTGATGCCTGTCTCTGGCTGCAGGGTGGAGATGGAATGGCATGAGTATTACAGTGGACCTCTTCTCATGAACAGTGGTACTGTGATTTTGTTAATGTGTCCCGAACTCTGAGTTCCCACAGCGACCATGCCATTGTGCACCAGATGTACGAAAACACAGATCGGGCAGGATGTGAAGAATGACAGCTGTACCCTTCATAGGGAGGTGTGAAGAGATTGCAATGTTGAAAATCTGTAGTGAAAATATTGAAAATGCTCAAACTTCCAAGCATACGTGGAAACTGCACAATGCATGTGCGTAACACAGTCATCTAGTGGAATTATTTCACCAAATTTTCAACATAGGCATTTTGTGACCTCTGCTCATGAACACTGTCACCCTGAGTTTCTTAATCTTTCCCGAACATTGATTTCCCACAGTAGCCACACTATTCTGTGCCAGATGTGTAAATGCATATTTCTGGCAGGATATTAAAAATGACTGCTGTACTGTTCATAAGGAGGTGTGGAAAAAATACTAATGTTGAAAAACTGGAGTGAAAATATTACAAATGTGTGAAATTACGAGGATGTGTGGAAACTGCACAACGTACGCTTGCTATACAGTCATCTTATGGATGTTTGTTACTGAATTTCAACATAGGCATTTTAGCACCTCTGTACATGAACAGTGTCACTGTGATTTTCTTAATCTATCCTGAACACTGACTTCCCACAGCGACCACGCTACTGTGTGCCAGAAGTGCGAAAACACATTTCGGCCAGGATGTGAAAAATGACAGCTGTACTGCTCATAAGGAGGTCTGAAAAAATACCAATGTTGAAAATCTGGCATGAAAATATTACAAATTTGAGAAGTTTTGAGGGTGCTTGGAAACTGCGTAACACACGCTCGTAAAACAGTCATTATGGATTTTCATCACCAGATTTTCAACATAGACATTTTTGGATTTGTGCTCATGAACAGCATCACTGTGATTTCCTTAATCTGTCCCAAACACTGATTTCCCACAGTGACCATGCTATTCTGCACCCGAAGCGCAAAAACACATTTTGGAGAGAATGTGTAAAATGACAGCTGTACTGTTCATAAGGAGGTGGGGAAAAATGGCAATGTTGAAAATCTGGAGTGAAAATATTACAAATTCCCAAAGTTATGAGTGTGCATGGAAACTGCTCAACACATGTTTGTAAAATAGTCATTTTTGGAATTTTTTCACCAAATTTGCAACATAGGCTTTTTGAGAGCCCACCTCATGTACAGTGGCACTGTCATTTTGTTAATCAGTCCTGAAAGGTGATTCTGCACACTGACCATGAAACTACCTTTCAGGACTGAATAACACCCTGACAGTGACTGAATTTTATAAGGTAGAAAAAGAAATGGGCAGACTGGATGGGCCTTGCGGTCCTTATCTGCCGTCAACTTCTATGTTTCTATGTTTCTATGAATTCATGAGTAGGGGTCCCAATAGCCCCATGTTGAAAATGTGGTGCCAAAATTCCCCAAAATGCCCAAGATATGCACCAAAGTTTAAAAAGAGTGCAGACATGTTCTTGGTCCACCGAAGATTGTTGTGTTGGGCTCCGGAAGTAAGTATGGGGTAAGGGGGGGGGTGTGGGGAAGTGGGGTACGCAGAAGGTGGGTGTGGGTTGAGGGAGGAGCACTGGACACTTTGAGGAACTGTTTTCTCATTTTACAGGTTAAAATCAAAAATACAGACAATGCAGGTCAGTGTTCTACTTTTGCAGGTGTGCTTGGTACACTGGGGTGGGCTCCCAGTGTGTCATGGGCATTTGTGGGGAGGGGGACTGAAGACGATGGGGATTGGGTCCCCCATCAGCACAGAAATGAGTGGGGAGGCACATGATGCCAAGTGGGACTTGGCACCCCCTTGGCACAGGCATGAAATCATTGGGGGGCCATTATGCCAACGGGGAGTGGGCCTCCCCATCAGCAACTGGAACTGGGAAGGGGGGACTGAAGCCGATGGGGATTGGGCCCCCAGTCAGCACAGAAACACGTGTGCGGGGTGCATGATGCTGAGGGGGATTGGGAACCCCTTGGCATACAACTGAAATTGGTGGAGGGACATTATGCCGATGGGGAGTGGGCTCCCCTATTGGCAAATGAACTAGGTTGGGGCCATGCTGACAGGGGGACTGGGCACCCCCATCAGCTTTCATGAGGCTCTGACATGGCAGCATAGAGCTGCCATGTTCCTGGAAATGTTACACCAGGGAAGGTACCGTCCTGCAATGATGGGATGCTCCCTCATTGCACTGGAATGACTGATGCTGCAATGATGAGGTGGCCCCTGATTACAGCAGCAAAACTGTTACAAGTTGGTGGCACTTCTGCAAAACCAGTGTCATCAGGACACTGGGCCTGCATTGCTTGAGCACTGCCAAGCCCAAAAATGCAATGCTGGTATTGGCCACCACAGTGTCGCACCTCCACAACCTGCTTCTCTCCTATGTTGCCACATAATGTTTCTTGCACATGCGCACAAGTAAATATAAAAAGATACTTAGTTATGAAAGAAAATAAGTTCAGAGAAATGTTTTATCATTAAGGCTCTGAAGCATTGTTGGTTAGAGATTTGTGCCTCTCGCATTTGTTATATAAAATTAAGTTTTATTTGGAAATGTATTTCTCCAACTGCATGGCATATGTTAAGTTTCTTACCAAAGCACAATAACATTTTGAAAACTAAAAAAGGAAGTGTTATCTGATTAAAAATTGTTATGGCTGAGCCAGAGGATGACCAGGGGGTGCATCCCTTAAACTCGGGAGACCCTGTTAAAAGGGCATCCACCCCCCCATGGTGCTGGGACCCCCCCCAACATGAAAAACTTGCCAGTGCTAAACCATCCTCTTTACCATGAGGTAGGGATGCAGCACAGTAGTAATATAGTAATTTAAGGTAAGAAAGGACACTAAGTTCATCATATCAATAACTTCTGCTTCATAAGCAGAGGCAAAAATAGACTTTTGGCAAACATTTACTATTTCATAGGAATTCCCTACCCACTGTACTATACGGGGTATCTGTTAATTCTCTTTGGTAAGTAAAATGTTGTCCAGGCTTACTTTGAAGGTCTGGACATCTTCATATCCATGATCGTTGCTGTTTCACTGGCTCACCACCCTCTGTGATAAAAAAGTTCCACTACTACCCCATAATTTACCACCTTTGAGTTCCAGGGCATGCCCCTGTGTCCTGTTGAAGGAAGTGTGAACAAAAATCTCCATGTTCAATCTTGCATATATTTTTCAGTATTTAGAATATTAAATTTGTGTCCTCTCTCAGTCTAATTCTCTCCATGGTGAAACTGCTAAGTGTCTCTAGCCTCTCATGACTGGTTTTGTCTCTTATCACCCTAATCATTTTGTGGGCCCTGCATTGCACCGCTCAATTGCTTCAATGTTCTTTTGGTTGGAAGGAATCCAGAACTGCATGCAGTACTCCAGATGGGGCCAATACTAAAAGTTGGTATACAGCATTTGTTCTGCACTGTTTGCAGTAAGGTGCCGGAACATGCACAGGCTGACAAATTGTGGCTCATCTGAAAGGACCCTGTCATGAATAAGCTTCTTACAACAGATTAAGAAAAGCTGTAGGAGCCAAAGGACCAGCATTTAAAAAAAAAGCACAATGACACCATTAGCCACTGCATTCAGGAGACTGAATGAATAGTTTTTCAGGGAGAAGTTGCTACTGACTAGGTCAGAGCGTGCTCAGCAGCAAATATCCTCTTCTGGTAAAAAGTAACAACTTTCAACTGTGTAAGGATTTTTTGCAGAGCATGGAAAAACAAATTTTTTTTTTGGGGGGGGGGCTTTCCCAAGGCTACTACCCTGCACAGAATACTTGTTCTTTTTGTCTATAGATGCATTTACATTACCTAGGTCGTTGTGCTGCTGTCTGCACCACTTGCTTGCTGTTCCTCCCGAAACCTTCCCAAGCTGCATTTACAAAGCAAAGATTGTGCACCATTGCAGGGGTGATTTTTTTAGCTGGACAGTCATTCTGGCAGTTTGGACAGAATTTCCGCCTGTGCTGAAGATGAAATGTATCAGCAATTGGTACTCAATAGATGTTTATATTTTTTAAATATGTATTGAGTGGGTGAACTTATTTTGAAGGAGCTGGTTTCAGGAGGAATAGCTGACAAGTGGTGCTGAATTTGAAACTTTGTTGCTTTACAGCAGAGGAGGTATTGCATGTTAAGAGTCTGTGTTTTTTAAACAAAAACATGCATAAAAGAATTCTGCATATACAATTGAGGTGCTGCATATCAAGAATCTGTGATAACAAAAAAAAACAGGTATAAAAGAATACTGCATATTCTCATGAGCTGCTTTCCCATTGCAATATTCATGCAATTCCTCCAAATGAATTGCTTATTTTCTTTGCATTATTATTAATTAAAAATTGAAGACATGACTGAGTTGGGACTCAGTGCAGTGAGCTGCGGGGCTGTACTAGTTTCATTTCATTTATTTATTTTCATTTCATTTATTTAAATTGCAGCTAGGTACACTGTAGTTAAATATTCCATTTTCAGGTATGACCTGAAATCAAGAGTACATGGACATCAACATGCTGTTAAAGTAAAACAACATAACAGAAACAAAATATTAAAATTGAGTCTAAAGTATGAGCATAATTAAATACAGCTTACATGTACATACATCTGTGTTTTTAAAATGCTGAGTAACAGAGGAGACAAATGATTTAACAGATGGGAGGAGCTTAAAATTTGATAGCGGGATGTTCCAAAATGAGGCAGCATGGTATGCAAAGGTTCTTTTACCAGCATTTGTACAGACAAATGGGATAACTAACCGAAGGTTTTCTGAGGAACATGAATCATATGCAGCAGCATACTGGTTGAATAAACCACGTAAGGAAAAAGGAGTGCCAGAGTTCATTACATTATGCATCAAACATACTAAAGATACTTTATAATTGTTCAAAACTGAGAGCCAATTAAGTCTATCCAAAATTAGACAATGGTGTGTCCTAAGCAGTGCTAATAGCACAAATTTACCAATTTTTTGAGCAACACCTCCTTCTTTGAAAAAACACAAGAAGGTGCACCGTCAATAATAATAGAAGCATAGTTTAAAGTTGGTAGAAGATTTTGTTGAACCATGGCAAGTCTAGTTTCCTGTGTTAAGAAATGTTTTGTATGCTATAATATACCAATCTTAGAATTAATTTTTGCAGTGACTTTGTGAAGATGCACGTTGAAGTTAAGTACGGGGTACAAAAAACACCAAAATATTTAAATGAGTTCATAGATTCAATAGGGGAACCATCAGAAGAATATTTCAACTTAGAAGTTGAGCCAAATAGCATAGACTTTGTTTTTGTTTGTTAAAAACAAAGTTGTTCCAATATAGCCATTTTTGCAGTGTAGGCAGAGCAGCAGGTTTACACATTTGCAAAAAAAAGCTACACCTGGTGTACACAATCCCACGAAAACAGAGATCATGGTTTGCCACAACGGAGTGACCTACAATGTGCCTCAAGTCATTTACATGACCTGATCTAAACTAGTACAATCCATCTGCATGACTCACAATGGTGCAGATCAGGCTGTGTAAGCAGGTTATATGAGGCACACAAACAAGTAATGGATGCTAGGAAAAATAAATCTGTTTCAGTGATTGCTGACGAATACACTGACAACTTAAACCACTTTGTTGCTAGTAGTTTACTGCATTACTTGGAACTTGAAAAGGATTATAACATGTGCAAGAAACAGCTGATGGTGTGACTGGCAAAAACACCAGTGCAGCCCTGTAATTATGTACCTATAATTAAATGACTGTACTGCTTACAAGGTGTCAGCCTCTTTGAAGCACAAATCCTCATGCTCACACTGCTCAAGTCAGCCAGTGAGCCACTACAGCATGTTGCTCTCAATGCGCAAGGGAAGTGTTAGGGGCATGGATCCAGGGCTATCTGACTCGTAAAAAACAAGAAAAAAAGTAAATGAAAACTCACAGTCACACATGCTCTGTGTCACAAGTCAGTGAGAAATCATTTCCCCAGTACATTGCTGTCGGTGAGTAAGGGAATTGTTTAGGACATCAAGGGAGCTGCATTTTTTTGTCACTTACATACTAGTTCCCATATAAAATAAGTATTATAACTTTATAGCACGTGTAAGAAAAATGAATTGTGATTTCTCTAACATATGTTATAAGTGCAATTAAGCACTCCAGGGATTTATGATTATGGCCAATAATCACACTTCTCTCTTGGGTGTTTAAAGGCACTCAGCACAAGTGTCTCATGCCTAACAACACCCTCGAAAGGCATATGATTATTGACCCATAATCACAGAAACATAGAATTTGCCCACAGATAAGGACCACTTGGCCCACCCAATCTGCCCATTTCCCTGCCTACAGTATCACCACTGATCCTGTCTGATCTCCACACACTCATCCAGTCATGCATTATTTCATACTTACATGTGTGAAGCTTGAAGAAACTGTTGAATTTGAAAATGTGCACCATTGGCACTGTATCACAGGCTGCGGTCAAGGCACTTATACAGTACAGTACTGACATTACCCGGCTTGTTAAATATGTATTCAACAATGCAAAACATATGTGAAAATTATTTTAGGACAATTTATCTGGTGTACTGAACAGCTGCATTCATATTACATGCTAGGCCTACATAACTGCACCATTAGGATAGTGCTGGTGTCCAGCATTACCAGAGGCTGACACATTGTATAAATTCATGAAAAAGATGTTTTGTGCAGCCCCTCTATGGCCTGAATGGTACCATGTAGAACTGTATGAAAAAAAAAACCTTCCTCTAGCAGAATTTCCGTGAAAGTCGGACTTCCACTTCTTCGAAAGTTTAGAAATCAAATTAGCAACTTTCAAAGAAATTCTGACTTAGACCAGGAGAATAAATGTATGAATTGTGGATTATTGTATTGAACTGTGGGGAAAAAATCCACAGAACTGATTATTGTCAGTGGTCAGTTCTACGGGCTTTTTTTAATACATTAATCCGCAATTCGTATATTCATTCCACAGCTTAGTGACTCACTGAACTGCAGAATGAATGTATGAACTGCAGATTAATTAATTAAATTGTAGAAAGAAATTCCACAGAACAGATCACAGAGCTGTGGAATAATTACATGTATTGCAGAATAATCCATTAAACTGTGAAATAAAATTCCTCAAAACTTTCATTTTGCAGTTCATGTGTATTATTCCACAGTTCAGTCAAACAGTTCCATGGAACAGGGTAAAAATACACCAAACACATTCAGAAGGTTCTGATCTCACCAATGGCAGAAGTTCTGAAAATTTTCAGAAATTTCGGAAACTTGGCGAAAGTTCCACAAAAGCGGAACTCACAACTTTCGCCCTGCTGTAGTTCCATGACTATCTTATTAATGTTGGTATAATGTGTGATTGCATATTGTTAAAACCAAAAATCCATAATTTTACAGGGTCGATGCAACAACATAGAATGCTTTCGTGCATGCGCAGTACACAAACATGAGGTTTTCCAGAACTGGCCATGGCAGTGAGAGCAGGACCCGGAATGGTGCGGCGGTGACTAAAGAGAAAAATAAAAGTAAGGATCCTGCTCTCCTTTTTGTTCTGTGTGTGGACCATACACTATAAAAGACAATGTATGGTCCACAACTGGCAACAAAGCATGTGTTGCCATGTCAAGGTTGCTAGGACAACTAAAACCACTTGAGCTTTGCTCTTGAGGTTTAAACTGTCGCTGTGGCAACCTCTCAATGGCTACACACATTTGTTACCAATTGCGGACCATACATTATCCTCTATGTGGCAAATCATACTTAATCACCTGAGCCTGCTGTAACATGGTGGAATTCTTCATTTTGAACCTTTGATTATCATAGTACTCAGATACCTGTTGCTTACTAAAAAGGATTTGTAACTCAGAAGATCAAAACAAAAGATGAGACTGTTGTTTTAAGGAACCTCTCAATTATGCTGCAAAACAGGGTTCTTCAGCAAAACCTGTTGTGTAAGTTAAAAGAGCCTCTGAGGGGTTTCTCTGATGATATGACAGACTCCAAGAGTGAGGTTTGGGTGATAGGACCATGAAGCAGAGCAGTTCTGTTTGCATATACCTCATGAGAGGAGTCTCCTGTACCATAAGAAACAATTTTGAGAGACCCTACTATCTTATTATAAATCACTCAGGTAGCAATTTTTAATAAGTTTAGTGTCTTTTTTCCTTTAGTTTTAGTATGTCATCCTGCCCCATGGAACTAAAGTACAGTGCTCCCTCCTTCACGCACATGAGCACACTGCACACAGATGAAAAGGTACAGTGGTTCTGCACGCTGATTTGCTAAAATCACATTAGTGATACAGAATTCCTATTCTTTGCAAAAAAACTCCATTAATGCACCAGTTAGGGTAACTTAATGCCACAAAAGTAGGGAAATGTGGCATTAGGGTTTCCAACCCTAACTCCCCACCCCCACCACCAAGCAGCAAAAGGAAAGATTTACTGTACGTAACACTACTGCTCAGTCTCTCTGACTCACTGCTCAGCATGTCTGACTCCCCACCCCAACCATGCTGCCCTCACTTGTGCTTGGTTTAAAAAAATAATCACAGATTCAGTGCACAACCCCAACCTTTTCTGTTAGTATTGTGCTGCTGTTTGTCCCTGCCTGTTCCTGCTGGAGTCCCCATCCGATCCTGCTGGGCTGGGCCATTGTTCTGTGGTTCAATTAAAAAAGAAAGTTACACATATTACAGTCTCTCTCGCTCGTCCTCTCCCTGCCCCCCCCCACTCTCTCACTGTCTTTTCTGTGATAAAAGTATACATCAATATGGGGGTGTAGAGGAACTGCTCCTGCAGTGCTCCAGTAATACTGATGCCAGTAAAGGAAAACCTTGGTACAGCACACTCATGACGTCCTTTTCTAACAGGCAGAAGGACTATTTTATCATAAGTTTTTCTAAACAAATCTAATGTTCCACACTCTAACGTGATTTTTTTAAACTGTAAGAAGTAAAAAAAAAAAAAGCTCATTTTATAAGCACAGTAAGATACTCTGGTGGTATGCATTGAACAGAGTTTATGACACTTCCAGGGTTTAAAGGCACTAATCCTGTGCACTTGTGCCTCACTATGCACCTGGAGGTGTGGTAAAATCTGTTCAATGCACACCCCATCATGTCTTATTGCTTACTTAGTATACATAAAAGGAGAATAAAAACATTTAACAGATGTGGACTGAGTGGACCTATTAGAAGAAGCAAATGGGAAGAGTTCTGATATATTATAAGGACACAAACCCAATACAATTCTGTGCATAAGGACAGCATATTTATATTTCACATACAGTAGCTATCAAAAGGTAGAGCATTCATCATCTGATACTAGGGGTGTGCGAAAATAAAATTCCACCAGCAGAATTTTGCCGAAAGTTGGATTTTCACTTCCGCCAAAGTTTGGAAATTATTTTGCCAACTTTTGCGGAAAGTCCGCAAAAAAACTGCAGAATAAATGTAAGAAATGCAGGTTAACGTATTAAACTGTGAGAAAAAAACCTGCAGAAGTAAAGCAAACTGTAGATAATTACATGATATATGTCGAAATACTAAGCAAGAGACTTTATTTCCACATGCCATGTAAAAAGTCTGCAGTTCATAATTAAATGCTGCAGTACTAGGCAGAAATTGCAAGTTATTTGGCGAACATTTGGAATTCTGCCATAGGCAAAAAGAGTGGAAAATTCAGTGAAATTTTCAAAATATCGCGGAGCTTCCATGATGGTGGAAATCCACACTTTTGCTCACCCCTATCTGATATAGTACACAGTGGTGGGTCCTTATACGAAACCCGCTAACAAACCGGCACACAGAATTATAAAGAATCTTGACCCTGGATAGAAGAGTCTCACCTGCAGCAAAACAGCAAATCAGGAAATAGTCAAAATCAAAGACTTTTTTTTATTCTAAATAACATCCCCAATCTCTGATGAATAGATTTAATTGAAGTTAAAATGTGACCCTCATACTGTAGGTCAAGAAACTGACAAAAGTTAATCCCAAATATTTAAACTCACCTACCATCTACCATTATCTAAAAAAAAGGTTTTTATATGCTCTGGGGCCAGATATTGAAAAATGGGCAAAGCAGAGTGCAAAGGTTTGCAATGCATTTGCCCATTGCCCACGACCCCGAGGATGCTATATTCAGTCGGATAGCACATTGGTGCTATACGACTGAATACAGCAGCATGTTGATGTAGTGCTAAGTTGATTAGCACTTCCCTGACATGGATCCTGACTGTGCAGGGAACAGCACCCCAGACCTAACAGCACTGGGAGCCCCGGGTGCAATATTCATCTGGCACCATGCAAATGTGCCCTTTGGGAATTCAAGGCATTAAGGGGCCATATGCATTCCAATTATGGGTTCATATGCATGGAAGTGGAGGCACTTTTGCACCCCTCCTGTGACCAGCCAATTCCACACCAATTCCTGGCCCCATTACAATAAAGCCATCTCTGGTGCCTAGAGGACACCCCTCAACCTCTAATCCCCATCCCCATTAAAATAAAAACATCCCTGGTGACAAGTGGTCCCCCCACTATTCACCGGCCCTGTTAGAATAAAATATTTCCTTGGGGTCCATTGGTCCCTCTCACTCTCTGATCGCCAGTCCTGGTAGAATAAAATAAGTCCCTGGTGCCTAGTGGTCCTTCACCCTCCAATCACAGGCCCCTGTATAATGAAATAAGTCCCTCATGCCTCATGGTCATCCCCCTGATCACTGGCCCTGGTAGAATAAAATAAATCCCTCATGCCTACTGGTCCCCTTCCGATTGCTGACCCTTGTAGAATAAAATAAGTCCCTGGCGTCCAATGGTCCCCTTGCCCTCCTATTGCTGGCTCCATATCATATCACATATTCCAAGGCATCTAGTGGCACCCCCCCCACCCACCGAGCCCCATCTCCATCATCATACTAGTGTAAGCATTCATCTATTCATGCTCCCTTCCCAGTACAGAGGAGGTGAAGTACCTGTCTGTCCATATGGCAGCCAGCCAAGGTGGTGAGAGTAGGGCTGTGCCGGTTACCATAGTGGATCTGTGACACAGTGACACCAATGGGGGGCTGACAGGGTGGGTTGGTTGGTGCCGTGCTGCAGGGGGGCTTCTGGATGCCAGGGAAGGCTTACGCTGGTATTGGAATGGGGATCGGTGGTTGGGCGGGGTGCCACTAGATGCCATAGAATATGTGATATGATATGGGGCCAGCAATCTGAGGGTGGGAGTACCACTAGACACTAGGGACTTATTTTATTCTACAGGGGCCAGTGAGTGGAGGATGGTGGGGACACTGGATACCAGGGAATTATTATATTTACACAGGGCCAGTGATCAGATGGTGGGGGGACCACTAGGCACCAGAGAATTATTTTATTCACACAGGGCTGGCAATCAGAGGGTGGAGGGACCACTAGGCTCCAGGGATGTCTTTAATTTAACAGAGTTGGGGAATGGAGGGTGTGGGACCACTAGGCACCAGCCATGTCTTTATTTGAATGGGGCTGGGGAATCAGAGGGTGGGGGGATCACTGGACACTGGGTATTTCTTTATTTTAATGGGGCCAGAGATCAGAGTCTGGGGGGAGCACTAGGCATCAGGGAGACAGTGTCCTCCCCCTACCACCAACGTGGTTGTTGGCTGCAGTGGCTCTGCCAGCTGCTAGGATTGCCCAATGTAAGTCAGGCTTCTTTTCAGTTGTAATTGTGCATCATAAGGTGGCCAGTAGTATTCCTCTTGCACAGTGCTACCACACTGAATATTGTGCTGCACTGGCATTCATGTTCCCACCCCCCATTGCCCACTGTGTACATTATTTTTTGCATGCGCACTAACCCTTTCAGCGCACGTGGCAGCCCCCTTTGAATATTGTGCTTAGACGCAAAATCTGGTCAAACAGGGCATACTCGTCTTGCCCAACAGGCAAAGTCTGAGTATCTAGTCCCTGATCATTTTGTCTTCTGGTCCTGCTATCCACCCTGGTCGAAGTACAGTCCCAGAGGACTGTACTTAGCCCTCAGAGAACAGCGGTACCACCAAACATCTGATCAAAGATTATAAAATCTCTGACATGCTCTGCAGACTATTGAATCTCCCACTGCTGAAGCCCTCCTCTGATGTCAGCTGCAGGGGATTCTAGGGCTTATAGTTACAGAAATGTCAGCTTGTAACTCAGCACTATCAGTCTGATACAATCTACTATACTGCAGTAAGCAGTAATTAAAAAAATATATATTTACAAATATACAAATTAGGACTAGCCTAACACTTGGGTGTGGGGCTCTTGTTCCCTTTAAGTCACTGACAGGTGTTGGCAGATGTTAATGTGCAAGGCCATTTAAGCCCACAGTCACACCTAACCACTTACAATTACCTTTCCAAGCAAGACAATAGGTCCAAGAGTCAGGGAGCCTTTACCTTTACTGGGTCAAGAACTTATGTATTTTTATATATTTAAAAGTTTTAGAAGGAAGGAAGGCATACTGAGCAGCCTACTGCTAAATTCCAGATGCATATTGGGTGAGGGGGACAGGAAGACATACAAAATAAAGGTAGTACAGACTGAATATTATCAATCCAGAAATCCAACACATTCTGTGTCTTGCTGATCTGTCTCACAAAGATTTAATAGACTGTGGTGACTTTAACGTAAACTGGCTAAGCTCTAATCAGAAAGTATTTAAGTTCGCCCTAGCTGATGCCAACCTTGCCCAAGTAACTGACATGCCCACCAGACTTAATACTAAATCTGGAAATCATACACTCTTCAATTTGGGTCCCTGTTATTAAAACTGATATAATTAGAATTTCTGGGATCCTTCCTGACTCACTAAGTGACCACTCACCAATTTACTGTATATGAAAACATAACCTTCCCAACACACACACACACACACACACACACACACACACTTATATCATCCAGAGATCTATCCCACTTTGATGAGACTGCTTTCATCAGCAGCCTTAAAGCAATAAACTGGAGACCACTAAACAACCTCCTGAATGTTGAACAGACCCTTGATTACCTCATAAACAACTTTAATTGTGCAATCAATATGCATGCCCCCACAAGAAAACATAGAGCCAAGAGACTATGTGCCAAATGGATAACTTGTGGCTTGAGAAAATATATGAGACTTCGAGACAAGGCATGGAACCAGTACAACAATTCTGGGCTAATTTCTGACTAGCATATTTACAAGAAAACTTAACTCTGTAAAAATGGTTTCAATAGAGTTAAAAGGACTTATCTTAAGTCCCTGCAGATCAAAAATCTGTCTAACCCTAAGAATTTCTAGTCCCAAATAAACCTGCTGCTTAAAGGTAGACCCACCATTACTGTAAAAGAAATGTCCTTAGAGGGTCAAATTCTCTGCAGCCCCCATCACTTGCTTCTGGGTTTAATAGCTTCTTTACAGCACTTGATAGGTTTAAGACCTCCACAAGTGGGTACTCCAATTGCTCCTCACCTCCTCATCAGACACCCACCCTCCCACCTCATGCTGAGTTCCACCTTAAATTAGTAATTAGAAACGATGTTCTAAAGCAACTCAAATGCCTAAAAGGTGATGGCTATCCTGGCTTTGATACTCTGGAACCTAAGTTCCTTTAGAGAGCTGTACCTGTAATTGCCACCCCTATTATGCACCTTATCAACTAATCTTTCCTTTCAGGCACTGTCCCTGACAAATGAAAAGTTGCACTTGTTGTCCCGATTCACAAGGGGGGTCATAAAGGTTTAATTGAAAACTACCACCAAATCTCACTACTCTGACCCATTACAAAAGTCCAGGAGAGATTGTTGTACAATCAGCTCAAAACCTACCTAGAGTGTAACAGCTCTCTGCCCCATGCACAGCATGGTTTTTGCAAAAACCATGGTACAGATACTGCCTTGGTGCACATAACCATTAACATCCTAATTGCCTGGCATGGCCACTGGAGCAGTATTTATAGATCTGACAAAGGCATTTGACCTAGTCAGTCATGACCTTCTCCTAGTTAAAGTGCACTGGCCTTGATGGCCTCCCTGTCTTTGGTTTAATAACTACTTATCAGCTTGAAGACAGTGTGTGAAGTGGTAGGGTGCAGCATCTTCTCTTAAGCTGATCCCTGAAGGTGTACCCAAAGGCTTTATCCTTAGCCCCCTTTCTCTTTTCTCTATTTATCAGCGATTTGACCCTTAACTATGGAGGTTCCTCAGTACAACTGTATGCAGATGATGCCATTCTTTATAAATTCTCAGCAGATATTTCCTTGATTAACAGCCTCCTGGATAATGACTTTCACCTTCTAGAGAAATGGTTAATAAAAAACAAACTAGTACTTAATGCAAAGAAAACTAAGTCCATGCTATCTGGAGGCAAAAAGTTTGGCTCACAGGGGCAACACCTTCTTAATCTAATCAATATCAGTGGTGTCAGATTTGAGGTAGTGCAAACATTTAAGTACCTGGGGGTTGTGTTAGACCAATATCTGTCCTTTGAACCTCAGGCAGAAGAACTGGCCAAAACTCTCCATCTAAAGCTTGGCCTTCTCTACAGACTATCTCCCTACTTCTCCACCACTGCTCGTTTAGCAATAGTGAGCAGTACCCTTTTGCCTATTCTATTCTATGGTTCTCCAGTTGTTCAGCCCACCCATGAATCTGTTCTGTCTAAACTTAAATATCTTTATAACAAAATTGCATGATTTGCAGCTGATGTCCCATCTAAGGACCATCACTGTGGAGCGTTTCCTTCCTTGGTGTGGCTGTCTTTTGAAGCTAGGATGCATTTTCCCTTACTTTGGCTAACTTACAAACTACTGAGTAGTGCTGTGTGGAATGCGGAATTCTGCCAATGAAATTAGCACAGAATGACCATTCTGCTGGGGGAATTTTTACCAGAATTTCACTGGTCCTTCTAAGGAATTCCACCTGCTGTAATCCACGGAATATTATAGAACGGCAAGAAAGAATTCTGGGCTGTGATTAGTCAGACTGCCCTAGAGACAGTGATGTTATTGCACAATAACATCACTGTATCTAGGACAGGAAGAAAAACTACAGTAGCCTTATCACATGGCAGCATGTAAAAGGAGTCACTGCCCATTGCCCAGTAGTGGCACTTCCCTGTCTACTGACGGTGCCACCAGTCATCCGTCAGTCAGGCGTTAAGTTGTCCCATCTCTACAGCCACATACAGCTTCCACAATTTCTCAACTGAAAGGAAAATGAAGTAAAGCCCTCAGTCCACCACTTCTCAATTCCCCCAGTCGGCAGCTTGATTGTGCAAGCACATGTGGAGATCAAAAATGCTGCTCTCACTCCTCATGCTGCACAGCTCCTCAGAAAAAAACAGCCTCATTTGGACAGCTAACCAAGAAAAGAACATTACAAAAAGAAAAATAATACATAAAAGCAGAACTGTGAACAGGCACTGTACATCATCCATTTAAACCAGCCACCCAACTGCAAATGATTTTTTTCAACTGCTGGTAGGACCTGTTTCTCAAACTGACTGTTTCACAGTGCACAACCCCACTGCAAGCTTTTACTCCCATTTTCCCAATCTCAAACCAGAGGAATACATTTCTTTTTTTTTTTTTAAAATGGCCACTGTGAGTAGCTTATTCTGTAGACTTACCAGATGAGTTTGCCACCACTGTGAAGAAGTCCACGACTGCTCCAACATCTCTCAGTCAAAACAAAACCCTCTCTGCATTTCCTGATCACTGCAAACATTTCTGCATTAACTTGCTTCACATTCTCCCAGTAGAAATAAAAAAAAAATACAGTGTAGTATACCAGGAGAACTACCTAGAAAACTGCAGGTGGGGGGGGGGAGTATGATAGGACAGAGCCATGGAAATTATTACAAAGATGGACAGAGAGGGAGACCACATGCACACAACAGCACCTTTTAGTGGACAAAGTGAAAACAGGAACTTTTTACTCAATTTGTATATTTTCACACTGAAAAATCAAATTAATAAAAGATTTTAAAAACATTTTTTTCATAGCTATTATTCTGTACTAATGAGTCATTGTATAATAATAATAAAGCACTCCAAGGATGTGTGTTAACTGTGTAATAATGTCACCCCTTGGGTGTTGAATACATTCTGCCTGAATTTCAGCAGAATTTCAAAAATTTCATTCAGCCAGAATTTGAAAATTCCACACAGCTCTACTACTGAGACCTACCACTCTTCCCAGTCTGACTGGGCTATTATAACCTAAACAATACACAAGGCCCCTGCAATCTGCTGCTAGCTCCTTGCTGGACATCCCCAGGCTTCAGTCTGCTGCTGGAAGGAGATCATTCTCCATAGCTCCTACTCTGTGGAACTCCCTACCCCATGAACTTCTTTCCAGTCCTACCCTTACACTATTCAAAAAGAAGCTCAACGCCCTCTCCTGGGTAATATCACCATGCCACTGTATGCACTGACCAGCCTTAGTAATTCACTAACCTAATGCTACCTCTGGTTTCTGCATGTGTGACAGTGGCAGGAGAATACTATTTTCAGAATGAGCTACATGCTTTGATCTAACTAACAAAACAATCTGTGCCAAGATTATATAACCCATTTCCAAATGTCTTAATTGCAAGACTGTGAGCTATACATTCAATTCCTCAGCCACGTTGCCAAACTGAGACTTTGAACATTCACTGAATCCTGGCTTATAAGGATGGTATTAGTTGCCTATTTGAGGCTGATAAAAGAGAATGTCTGCATCCTTGAACAGTCATTTCTCGTCAGTTATTGAAATTCTTATCTTTGTGTTGCTGTTTGCAGTCATTTAAAGGGATACATTAGCATTTTCAACAAGAAACAGATGCTAGTCAATGTGCTTTTCTCCACCTTTAAATTCTAAGAACAAAGGGGCCAATCCATTATCAATTACCATGAGTTTAATTAATGCTATTTCAGTGGTATTTATAACTGCTGTAGTTCGACTGCATTACTATTTACAGAATTCATAAAGTCATTTTAATTGCATTTTCTAGTGCGTCTTTCTTTACCAGCAAAGATAAAAAATGGTTGTTTGATGGTATTACTGACTAATTTCCAAATCAGTAACTATCTGAGTTTTAACTATGAAAATCCAAGTTCCAAAAGGCTGTACTCACTACTCACAGTTTGCACTGTGTACAGTCTTCATTTCGTCCAGTCTTTATTCAGAAAATGATCACAAAAAAAAACACATTAGTTGCACAGTGACAGAACCCAGATCTTTCCCACACAGTTAACAATTCTGCACCTCGTGCTTTTTCAAAACTAACTCATGTAAACACTGTGCTACCTATTTACGTTCATCCACTTAAAGTGCATCAATAAACAATTAAACAGTGCTCATACTAATTAAAGTGCATCCAAACATTAACAATTACTAAAATAGAAAAATAAAATTAAAAACACATATTGCAGATCCATAACATGTGTATTTTATATAAAAAGCATCAACCTATGGTGTGAGGAAAAATAAGGGAGGGCAGGGATGGGGAGGGGGAAGAGGAGAACAGGAAAGGAGAAATACCATATAATTTAACTAATGTAAATAAATACGGACATCATTCATTAAGACTGAATTAATTTAGCTAAACATGGAGACAACCTACAGTGCATACTAATTCAGTCCCAACTTTTGCAATGATCCCAATTTAAACTGCCAAAAGCATTCCCTTTGTAATAGTTTCCTACCCAGGTCTCCTTCACTATCTAATTCAGGAACAATCTGAATTTTAACTACAAGCATTCAGTACAGGGAACACATTTGGGAACGCTTTAGAAAGGGTATTATTTTCAACCATAGGTCAGACAACAAGGTTATGTTTTTAAACTGGAGCAATGTATTGGCATGTTACAGGGAATTTGGGGAATTTTATTCTCATGGACTCTTAAGACCTATTGGAGCAAAACTCTGTCTTTAGTTTGACTGGTTTGAATGATGCAGAAGACAAGCGGTTAATCTGACAAACAGCAAACTGCAATCCATACACTATTTGAAATCACATGACTGCCAGTCTGCTGGAGAGGTAGTCACGTAGTACACAGCCTCATTTCGATGTCACTTCAGCCCTTGGCTGCAGTGAGATAATTCACTTGCACACTGGACATTAGTGAGAGGTGTCTAGAGAGGACTCTGTTATTGAAAGGCAGTTTAGCTAGGCTTCCAAAAGAAAATAGACTGCAAGAATATTTTCTTCACAATAAAAAAAGAATCATAGCAGATACTGTAAACTTCAGAAAATCTCACTGCAGTACATGCAATAGAGTTATGAGTAGAGCTGTTGCCAGCCGTTATTCCAGGATAGGGCAATGCATGGGATGCAGAGGGCACTTCACTTATATGATTGCAATGGAACTGGAGAAATTGTTGGAGGTACTTTTGGTTAATGGAGTTTATGGAAATCTGGAGCAGGAGTAGGTGGTTTCAAATGGACTCTTTTTCAACTGCGATGGTCATTCGGCAGGAGAGGGGCTACTACATCACCGAGGAACACTGTGCCACTATGAAGGGTGTCTGTGGGAGGGAGCTGTGCCACAGCTGCTACAGAGGGCATCAACCAAACTACAAAAGGTACCACTAGACACCAGAGGTAGTATTACTGGGGTATCTGGTGGGTAAGGTGTTATCACATATAGTACCAATGGAATCTAGCAGGAGAGGGATGCTGCTGACCACAAGGGATGACAATGATGGGGGATCAGGTAAGGGTGAAGGGTTTTTATTTATGTATTTAAATTTTGGTAACCGGGTAGACCCGCTGAGACCATGACGGTCCCTTTTTCAGGGGCGACCCAGAATTAGTTACAAGTACCTAGGGTGAGGCAAAAAAGTACAGAGAGTTCCAATTACACACATTTTATGATTGACAACATATAGTTCAAATGAGTGTTAGATACATACATCTACAATATATCAGATGTATTCAAGCGCATAGGAACAGTTACATTGGTCTGGTTTTCTTAGGTACCAGAGCAGAGCTACAACATGACAGGTCTTTAACGATGCAGAGGGTAGATCTGGATTTAGCATCACCCACTTGAAATTCCAGATTAGGGGATTAGCGGTAGCAGGAACAACTAGTCATTCCACTCAAGTGAGACTTCAGTCCTTTCTTGAACCCAGCAAGGGACATACAGTCCTGAAGGTCTCTTGGGAGATTGTTCCAGCGATTAGGGATGGCTATTCTAGCAGATCACTGACCTTGGGAGTATCTAGCTCTAGGGACTTCCAGGAGCTTGCAATCTGAGGATCTGAGCTCTCTGCCAATCAGTTTTAGGTTCGATAGCCTTGCCAGACTGGGGGGAGCATCCAGCTGCTGTAGTTTGAAAGCTAGACAGAGTGAGGGGTATGCCAATTTCCCTTCTAGAGTTGGCCAGCTTCTGGTGCTCAGCACTTTGCAATGGTGCTCCACGTGGTGCATTCTAGCAGCAAAGTGACTAACTCTATAGTATAGAGTTCTCAGATGTTGCATTTCTGTAGATCTTAGTGGCTGTAGTAGAGTTGAGCCATAGAACAGAGTGGGGAGGATAGTTCCATTGCTAACCACCAGTTTAGATTATTTTGTCAGTAAAGGGCTAAGCCTAAATACAAGGCCAAGTTTCCAATTTACCATTTTGGTTAGGTGATCAATATGGTTTCTGAATGTTACATCCTTGTCTATGTACATTCCTAGGTACTTTACCTAGTCTACCACTTCAATCTCAGACCCATTGGAGAGTTGGAGAGACAGGAGGTGAGACCTATTGGTGCCCAGATTCTTAGGACCAAAAAGCATAGCCTTGGCTTTTCTGCCATTCAGAACTAGTCTGGTAGCCTGAAATCATCTTTCAAGGGTGGAGAGATCATGTCTTAACAATTGTTTTAGGGATGCTGAGTCATTGGAGGTTCTAAACAACACAGCATCATCCACATATAGGGTGACCTTGGCCCTACTGCAGTGTAGTGGTAGCCTATTCACAAAAATTGAGAATAATAGGAGGCCTAAGATGGAGCCCTGGGGGTCTCCATCCACTCTGGGCACTTGTCAGATCTGGCACCATGCCAACGGATGATTTGTGTCCTTCCAAAAAGGTAATCAGGGAACCAATCCAACACTAGTGCATCTAAACCCGGGGCCTTCAGGTATCCTATGAGAAGCTGGCGGTCCACTAGGTCAAAGACCTTGGTGAGGTCAATGAAGACCACATTAAGAAGCTGCCCTTGATCTAGGGTTGCATAAACCTCTGATGTGAAGCTTACAAGGGCTGTTTCTGTACCATACTTCTTCCTGAAGCCATGTTGTTGCACTGTCAGTAAGTTATGCTCCTCCAGGTAAGTGAGGATCCGCTGGTAGACCACCTTCTCCAGCAGTTTGCTAAGGGTGCAGAGGATGGAGACTGGTCTGTAGTTCTCCATCTGTTTGTGTGACCCACCTTTGGGAATAGGGGTTACCAGTGCAACCTTCTACTGGGAAGGTACTTTTCCCTAAAGTAGGGACCTGCTAATTAGCCGAGTTACTGGCTCCTCAATGACAGGTGCAGCAATTTTGAATAGTCTATGCTCCAGGTTGTCATTGCCCACTGAGTCACCTGGCTTTAGGCGCCTGAACAGTTTTATGACTTCACTCCTGAATACTAGTTTAAGGTGAAACTCTGGGCCCTGTCGGAGGCCCACCTGGTTATCCTGGCTTTCAATCACAGGGCTAGGGGAGTCTGTTTTGAACCTCTGTAGATCCATGAAAAAAACATTGAAGGCATTCACCGAGTCCTGTGTGGTGGGTTGGCAGATCCCATTTACCATAATTTCACCGACCCCTATAGCTGTATTCCTTTTTAGGAGAGAATTTATTTGTGTCCAAAATTTCTTGGAGTCTGATAGGTTTTTTGGTTTGTAATGTATGGAGATAGTGCTTCTTTGCTTTCTTAAGCTCTTTTTTATGCTTGTTCGTAAGTTCCCTGTATTTCACCCAGTCGGTAGTCAAGTTTGTATCCTTGAATTTACACCAAGTACTATCTTGCTCTCTCATGAGGCTTTTCAGGTCTGGGCTTAGCCACCTGGAGTCCTGGTCTTTGACCCTGGTTTTTCTCAAGGGAGCATGCTTGTTGGCAATAGATAGGAACTGTTTAATGAAGCCATCAAGGGCAGTATATAAATTCGGGGCATCTAGGAGCTGTGCCCAGTCTATTTCTGATAAAGATCTGAAAGAAAGCTCTGCACTCAAGTCCTTTTTCTGATAAAGAGTGGAGGAAGGAGCCCTCATCAAGGGCCGAGTAGTTTCGAGACCAGAAGGTCCTATGAGTCTGTTTTGGGTAGTTATTCCTTCAGGCCAGGAACACTGGCATGTGGTCGCTGAGAGAGTCTGCTCCTGTCCCTACCAGCTTGGCTATATCTGGGTTGGACACTAGCACCCAGTAGAATGTGGTATGATTTGCCATCTTTAAATTAAAGCATATAAGCTCTTGTATTTGCTGTGTCATGTTTACTTCCTGTAGGTTGGTTTTAATGTCCCCATTCAGAGTTGCACCCCAGTGCAGATTAAAGTCCCCTAGTATTATTTTCTCACAGTCTGGCATGTTAGGTATAGCGTCTGTGAGCACTTTTAGTATCCCCATAGCCATCCTCAGTGTGTTATAGATACATCTGACTAAAAGAGGCTTTATCCCACCCAGGAGAAGATTAGTAAATACTGCTTCACACCTGAACTCTTCGAGACCCAGAGTATTCACCATGGAGACACCGAGTTGAGACTTTACATAAATAAGAACTCCACCACCTCTATTCCCATTTCTGTCACCACAGAGATGCTGTCAGGAGACAGCCAGTAGGTAGGTAGGAAGCCACTGCGCTCATTGCACAAAGTTAAAACTACATTTTTGGAAATTCTAACTGGTGCTGTGCTAAGAGCTATCGAGCAGTTCCAAAAAGCTTTGAATATTCCAGGTAGGACTGTATGGAAGCCAAAAAGAATGATTTGCATATGGGCTTAGACTCAGAGAGACACACACTGCGCCTTTGTATATGGTGTCATTAGTACAAATCAGCATTCACAAGTGCAAAGCACAGCATACTGTTTAGCACTTAACCTGTTACCATGAGTGTAAATATTCACATTTGCTGCCCTGGAAGTGAAAACTTAGACAAAATAGCAGAAAAAGATACATACAGTCCTTACAAGAATATAAACATTAGCAAGCAGGAGTTCTGATCTTATGTTGATCATGGGCACATTTTGAAAGTTTTATTTGACAAAGAATTTTTATTTTACTGACTGCTGATGCTGCAGGGCCCCGAAACCCATCTTTTTATTTTTACTTTTTGAGCCTAACAGGCAATGAGTGAAAAAGGGAAGTTCACTGCTTTGCAAGACACTAGGCCCCTCAATGTCTCTCAGTGGGGCGTGGTGAGATTGTGTCAGTGGAGTGTGGTTGGGTGGTATTGCTTTTACTCAGCTCTCTCAATTCCTTCACATCTTGTGACTCATGTGATGGCATCTGCATGCCATGTGGGCATCGAAAAATCATTAACGACTATTGTGAGTCATCATACTTCGAATCCAGCCGTGGCTGTTGAGTTTTAGGGCTATCATCTGTTGTGTGTTGCTGTGTAGTATATACAGTATTACAAAAAGTACAGGAGGAGAGAAGGATTGTGGGGGGAGGTGCAGAGAAAGGTTTCACCATGCCAGTTCCTCCAAGAACACATCCTAAAATTGGTGGCGGTAAAGAAGGAGATGGCCATGGTAGGACTGGGAGTTAGAGTTGCCTAGCTCTGAGGGGAAGAGCTGGGTTTATGATGATAGTATGTCCAAATAAGTTCACTGGTTCCACAACAACTCTCACCTTTCCAGATGGCATTCCAGTGCATCTGGTAATGAAACCACCCTGAGCAATCCAGAATCACATGGGGATTAGTAACTGGTGACTGGCAGCTGTTTCAGAAAGAAAATATTCACACCAAATTCCACTGTAGTTTACAGTACACAGAAACTGCATCCTCGCCCCAAGAGTTGGTGTGCTGCTGCAGGTAAAGCCTTTCCTGAATGTTTAAAACATTGCTTCTGAAAACAGTTTGTTGCTGTGGAAATGATTATCTCACTAACAGATGAGTTATAGTTTCAACAATTGTGTAAGCAGCACAGGTAGATCGACTCTGTGGGAAAAGGACCCATTTCCATGTGAATTACCCTAGTAATGATTACAGAAATGGAAATGTAGACAATATGTTTTCTCAAAAGCAACACCACTTTAAGATTTCATGTGCATCTTTAAAATGAAAATTGACCATGTTCATAAAATGATAGATGTCAGCTATAGCTAAAAGCGAACATTGTAGGTTGTTTCAAAACAAGCAGCTAGAGATGGGTGGAGTGGCCAGACTGTACTTTGTGAAGCATTGTGCAAAGCTCAAACTCTGTGAAGTTTTCACCAGAGAAAGTGGCCCTTTTTCTAAGTGAAATCACCAGACTTTGCTGGTGAAGTTGTAACTCCATTAACACTTCAAGGAAAAGGTCAGCCTGCCAGCATAGCAGTTGGATTTCCACCTACGACACTGACAACCCGGGTTCAGATGTGAGCCCAGAAGTCAGAGGAATGGCTGGGAGGAGAAAGATTGAGTATCTGATGGACTACTCTCATCCTCCAGAGAGAAGGGTGGGACAGCACTCAGTGCTTGACTGATCCATGGTGTTGGTCAGGGCTGTTGCAGCCAAGGCTTGAAGGTTCTGGGAGGTGTGTCAGACATTGGTGCGTTGCACTTGCATGTCACTGCATGACACACCTCCCAACAAAATAGGGAAAAACATGGCTGAGGCATGGAGGATGTTCATCTCCCACACAGAGCCCCACACAGCTGGACAAGGCACTCTGCCACCGGATCTTCATGTGGCACCATTTTTGGGACCTGACAGGGACTTAGTTACTTGCAAGACCTTCTTTGGCTGTACTGCCCCCTCTGCCCACTCCACTCCACCAACGAGGGATTGCTAGAGGTTCCCAAGGTCCATCTTCAGACATCAGGTGCTAGGGCTTTTTCTTTTGTAGCTCTGACCCTGTGGAACTCTCTACCTTACCAGATTAGAGAGTGCCTGTCCACAGAGACTTTTAAATCCTCATTAAAAACATATTTATTTGGCCTGGCATTTGAGGCTGTGCCAAATTTTATTACTGCTGCCTTTTTATTTTTATATGTTTTATCTGATTACATGCCTGTTTTTATATTGTATATGTGATTTGGCTTTTGAAAAGCACTTCAGAAATAAATTTGATTTGAAATCTGATTTGAGTAGCAAAGGGTCGAAGTGAGCAAGATGGTGGCCAGGCTGGGCTGCCGTCTGTCTGTGCACTATTGAACAGAGACTAGCTGAAGGAATTGCTCCCTGAATTTTAGTTTAAATGTTAGCTTCACTTTTTTATGAAACAGCACAAAGAGGTAGTGAAGTTTTGAAGATCCCATAGCTGAAAATTGTATGTTAGATAGAGATGTTCTATCAACGCAACAAATGGTAACAGCCTTTTAATTTTATAGTCAAGACATTTTTAGTTAAGGGGTTACATGTAGGGTTGGAGTTGCAGCTAAGGTTTTAATGTGAGTTATAGATAGGAGTCAAATGTATTATTTTATAAGAGACATCCAAGTGAAGTACAACAGAGGAGAGTGGCTCTTTACTGAGCATTTTGTCCTTAACAAATTACTATTGTAGGCGCATATGTGGTTGTGATAGTCGCGCTGTGCGGTGCTTACCTTTTGGAGAGGTTTCTGAACCATCGGAATCATATCCAGGTGGGGAGTTTTTACAATCTAAGGTCGTTATTTGGAAAGAGGAATAGTGTTGGTGAGAAGATCATCGATCAGCAAGCAGTTAGAGTGGCTATGTTGCATGGTTTTCATCAGGTCTGGAGAGAACTGCAGCAGACTATGCAGGAGGCTCATGGCAGTAGGTTGGGCCTGAATCAGACTTTGGATAGTCAGAGTCTGAGCTTCAGGCCTCACTGGGATGCTACCTGAGGGCTGAAAGCAAGTTGAAGCCATCTTCAACGAGGTGTTGTGCCTGCTGTGAGTACATCCGGAATGAAATCGGCCCACAGAAGGTGACAACTGTGTGAGAGATCAAGTTGTGTGTGTTGGTGTTCTTCAGTTAGACTGTTGGAGAGTGAAAGTGATCATTGGAAGAATGATGGACTGAACTGAGCAAGTTTTTGCTTGGTAACAGAAAGATTCCTATTGCGTGATAGTAAGGAGCTAATTTTTTTTTTCAAATCAAAGTTTATTAATTTTCACACAGATAAGAACAGATACAACCGTGATAAACAGAGTTGTACATATAACTGGAAAAGTGCTTTCACTACATACATTGGAGCTGTTCTCCCCCATACCCAATCCCCCCTCCCTACTAAAATGCCCTCCCCAATCAGCACAGCTCTAACTAATAAGATGGTAAACCATCCAGAACAACGAAACTGCCTTAGTATTAACTAAGTGACGAGCAGCGTGTACAAAGGATCCCAGATTTTCTTATATCTATTCATCCTATTACTTAGACTAGGCACCATTTTCTCCATCCTGAGATTAGCCAATATTTCCTTAAGACATTCTGAAAAAGGAATATCTACGTCATCTTTCCAATGCCAGAGAATAACCTTCTTAACCGATAAGGAAATTAGTGCCATATAATACCTTCTCGATATCACAGGAATAAGGGATTAATCACCTAATAGGCATACCTCCAGAGTAAAAAGGTCAGAGAGGCCCAATAAAGGATCCATCCTCTGTTGGATATCTCCCCAGAGGGTAGAAACCTTAGGACATGTCCAAAATATGTGATAAAGCTTACCCTCTGCCTGCCTACATCTGGAGCAGGAAGGGGAATCTATAAGACCGTACTTATATAACTTTTGGGGAGTATAATATATGTTATGTAAAATATGGAACTGCGTAAGTCGTAACCTATCCTGAGTAATGTATTTATGACAATTAGCCCACAATGCTGCCCAGTCTATCTCAGAGTCGGGGAAACATAATGCCCAATATCTCACAGGTATAAACACCTCCAGATAATAACAATTATATAAAATGTTATAAATGTTGGATACTGAGTGAGGGCTACCGAACATCGAGGCTAGCATATCCGTAAACTTATTCCTACTTTCTTGAGGCGGAACCGGTCCAAATATCTTCATTAATAAATGTTTTAACTGGAATACTTTAAAAATAGACTTAGTGGGGATATTAAAACTACTCAATATTCCAGTAACTGAAAGCCAAGAATCATCCGGAGCAACAACCTGAGAAAGCTTAACATTTTCTAGCAGAGGGAGCCATTTTGTCGAGATTGGCTTATTACTTATTTTTAAATTAAGGTTACCCCCAATGGGTTGAGCTAGGTCTACAGTATGGCCATATTCCATAAATGAACATATCTGGAAGTGCACTGTAAAGAGCTAATTTTAATTATACAATGGCTTAAAACATCCTGGATGCTGAGTGACTGGCTGGCATGATTTCCCAGTTGTAAATCCTGGGATATACCAACAGGAAAAAGTGCCAACCACCAGTCAGCTGCATCAGTTACTCCCCCCGAAATCATTCTGAGCATCACAAACCCACAGACTGGCAAATACTGCAATCCTAAAGCCCATCTCACTGAACTGCTGCTCTGCTCCCCTTTCAATATTCAAATACCATGATATTAATTACTATCGTCTACTTGTTTGTGAACACAGCGCTCCTTCTGCATCATTACTGCACACTGTTCCTTTAGCTCACAAATCCACCTGTGTATTTGTGTAAGTGAATGCCACTGACATCCACGTGGAATGCTATTAGCGACACTACGAGTCATGGCACCGGTGTCCCAACTGCCGTTACTCCCTCAAACCGGGGTTACAAAGCAGGAGTTTTAAACAAACAGCAGTACTAAATGAGCAGATCTCATCACTTCCCATAGCGACTGTACATACAACCAACCTTTTTTTTTTTAAAATGATTCCTTGTCCCCCGATGTACAAAATTGGTACATATTTTAAATCTGCAGCCACACATGACGGTTCTCCTCGAACAGCATCTCCTCACTTAGCGATCCCTCTCCACTCCACTGCCACTCTCTCGCTCCTTCTTTATAACTCTTGGGTACACTCTTGCTCTCCCTCTTAGTATCCCACATAACAGTAGAACAACACATACTTAATAGGGGAAAAAAGTAGAAAACAAATCCCCTGAGTCAGAACGTTCCTCTATACTGCCCTCAAACTTGAAACCTGAAGTAAATGCTCTTAGTCACCAGTTGCACGTTAGTGCTCGGAGTGCACATATACAGTGGCACACTCTGTAAGTAAAATAAACAGCTGACCACTGTCAGGCCCTCTCTCTAGCAAAACAAACAAAAAGAAATAAATCACATTTGAATGTTTGTATATGAGGCTACATTTGGATCAGCACACTGCAGCCATAGCAACATCCTAGCAACCAGCACAATTTTTTCTGGTACAATAACAAATGCAATGAAAATAAATTAAAATGCCCCCCCCCCAAAAAAAACTGTTTTATTTATTTTTTCTATCTCCTGAAAAAGGGGGACATTGTATAATCACAATGCACTACTCCAGGGTGAGGGTAATGCTGGGATTTACCACTTCTGGTGTGGTTTACTCACTCGTCCTGTGGCCTCATGACCAAACCACACCAGGCATTGTAAATCCCAGCATGGCCCACAACTTGTCATGGTATATTGCTCAAATAGCTCTTAATGACTGAAAAACTCTGGTCTTAAAGAACAATGCTAGCTTTTAGTGGTGAGAGCACTGATTTTGAAGTACCATTTTCTGGACATTACTCCAATCAAGGAGTATTACTTTGTAATATATGGATAAGCCTCAATAATAGTATACTAAGTCATACAAAAATTTCCCAGTAATACACTACTGCTTTCTCAATAATACTATCCTGAGAAGTGATAATACTATCTTTTTTGTTGATAATACTACAGTTCAAAGGACATCCCCAACTGTAGTATTATCAATGAACTTCAGCAGCACGACAGCAGCTACCAATGCATGCTGAGCACACCAGCTTTTCACTTAAACTGTTTCCTGACAGAAAGCCAGCTCACCACTTTCAGTTCATAGTTTTATTTCCTACTTCCAGTTTGCTGTTTACTTAGTGCAGTTCCTCTTCCTGCAGCAACTGTCCCAGATGCACCCAGCAACACAAGGTAAGAAAAAAAAACTGCCTTGGATCCATATATTACAAAAAATAACAAATAGATAAGCATGTTACAAGGCAGCAATACCATCTCAAGGTTTTGGGGACTTAGCTCTTGAGGTTCCAAGTCCCCAAAACCTCTTGATGGTATTACTGCCTTGTAATACACACTTATCTATTATTATATTTGTGAAAGTGAGTAAGTTATAATTTCCTCTGGTGTATTTCAATTTTTGGGACCCTCTTATTGTGTGGGAGTTGGGGGGGAATAATTTAAATTTGTTATTTCAGAGGGAAATAGTTAAAAGTATGAATTTGCATAAATGAGTTTGGAGAAGCTGTAATAAATGAGTGGAAGAATTGTGAGTGTATGATTACATAGTAAGGTGGGGGTTGGGTTGTATTAAAGATTAGGGATGTTAAAGAAGAGAATTTTAGGTACCAGCTCAGGAAAGTAGGTGAGATGTGTCAAGGCAGGAGCAATGGCCATGTCACCTATTCGGTATTCCAACTGTATGCCCTCTGGCCCTTTATGGACCTCCTAGTGATGGTTACAGTAGCGAGACACTGTGGTGAGGTTGGTGTGGTAAGAAGGTGGAGGACTAAGCAGTGGGATGCAGATAGGGTTGCTGAAGTGAGTAGCATTAGGGTGGTAAAATCCAGGAGGCAGCCTGGGGCAAAATGGGACCAAGGGAGAGCCCAGATGTGTTTGGTTTCCATTCCCAGGGTTCCCACCAGATTGATTGGGCAGGCAGTGGATGGACAAGCAGCATCCTCTGGTCCCCCTCGGGTGGTGCTGTGCAATGCCACATTGATGAAGAACAAGACAGCGATTATGGCTGACTTGATTTCCTCGGTCGATCTGGCATGTGTTATGGAGACCTGGTAGGGGGATAATGCAGGTCCAGTTTTGGAGGCATCTATCCCACCAGGTTACTCTGTAGTGCACTGCCCAAGGAGGGAATGCAGGGGTGGGGGAGTGGCTATCTGTTATAGATCCCATCTGAAGTTCTTGGTGCACCCAGTGAAGTCTACTGCATTGTTTGAATGCGTGGCTGTTTGAGGGGGGTCCGGGTGTGGGTTGCAGGATCCTCCTCATGTATCGCCCTCTGGGCCACAAGGGGGAATTCCTGCAGGAACTCACAGACTTCATCACCGACAGGGTGTTGGAGTCGTCCAGATGGTTGATTCTGGGTAACTTCAATGCCTGGATCAATGATGAACTCTTGCATTTTAGAAAGGAATTTCTCCAGATAATGACATCTCTGGGCCTTGCACAAGCAGCTGCTTCCATGACCCATACTCATGGCCACACCTTGGACCTAGTATTCTCACTGGGACTTGAGATCACTAATCTCAAGACTGATCCAGTCATTTGGTTGGATCACTGCACAGTATAATTTTTTTGTGGGGCCCCATGTTAGTCCCTCCCCTGTTGAGATGATCCGCTACCATCCTTTAAGGGGTATATCCACAGAGGGACTGATGGCAGTAGTGGATTTTTCAGGTGTGAGTGCTGCTGTGAGATGGGATGAATGAGGCAGTGGCAGCATATACTGCTGTCTCCAAGGCATTGGACACCATAGCACTGGTTCATATGCAACCCAGGTCTTCTCTTTTGAGAGAATGGTTCGATGGGACTGTCAAGGAGATGAAGATGAAGGGTCAGAAGTTGGAGCAATGCTGGAGGAAGACAGGAAATGTGAAGCAGACTGGCCTTGAGAGCCCACTATGGTGAGTATCAAGGGGCAATCAACCATAAGAAGGCAGAGTTCCTGTCCAGGGAGATTGCTGCAGGAAGGAACAGACCAACTCTGCTCTTTCAGACTGTAGACAGTTTATAACATCCAACCTGTCTGCAACTGAAAATAGCATTTTCAATCACACAGTGTGAAGAGTTTGCTCAGTTCTTTTCTGACAGGGTGTTGACCATTAGGACCAGGATAACTCCAGTGGAATATGACCTGACCCACAGTGTAGAGCCTGTCAGTGGCAGCAGCACTCTGATTGCCTGGGGTGAGTTTCGGCCTGTGGGGGTGGCGGAGGTCATCGAGGTGATTTTGAGGCTTTATCCTTCCTCTTGTGAACTGGACCCAGGCTCGACACATTTCCTAGTGGGAGATGTGGAGTCTGTTGGTCCAGTGTTCGCTGAGATTGTCTGATGTTTGCTTTTGGCAGGGACCTGTCTGGATGCCTTGAAAGAGGCAATGGTGAGGTCCCTGCTGAAAAAAACATCACTTGACCCTGACGTCTTGGCGAATTATCGACTAGTCTCCAACCTCCCATTTCTGGGGCAGGTTGTTGAGAAAGTAGTGGCTTTGCAGCTCGAGGCACACCTAGTGGCCTTTGACATATATGAGCCACTCCAGTCAGGATTTTGGAAAAAGCACAGCACTGAAACAGCATTAATTATAGTGCAAAATGATCTCTTCAGGGTGAGGGATAGAGGGGAGTGGTCATTCTCGTTCTACTCGATCTCTCATAAGTCTTTGACACTGTAGACCACATGGTGCTACTTGATTGCCTAAGAGAACTCTGCGTACTCACTGGCCATGTCATCAGCTGGTTTGAGTTCTTACTATCAGGTAGGATGCATCAGGATGTGATGGGAAGTTACTCATTGCACCCAATTTTCCTATCCTGCGGAGTATCTTAAGGGTCAATCTTGTCGCCCATGTTGTTTGTGGTATATATGCTGCCCCTGGGTAATATCATTAGACACTATGGTCTGGGTTTTCACCGCTATGCAGAAAATACCCAGCTGTACATGTCCTTTGCATCCAGAACATCGAACACTGTGGATGTGCTAAACAACTGTTTATCCAAGATCCAGGACTGGATGTCCTCTAGCTGGCTAAGACTGAACCCAGACTAGATGGAAGTATTGGTGATTAAGCCTGGTCATCGGAGGGATGTAGTCACCACCGAAGCAGGAACAGGGTTGTTCCTGGGGTCCACCTCACTGGTGGTGACAAATAAGATGTGAAGTCTGTGTCATCCTGGATGATGGTTTGACACTTGAGACTCAGGTATCTGCCGACATCTGGAGTGGTTTCTACCACTTAAAGAATGCCGCCTGGATTTAGTCCTTAGTCCTGCCTGTGGATGTGCCATCACTGATACATGCTTTTGTCACCTCTAGGCTTGATTATTGTAATGCTTCATACTTTAGGGTCAGTGGGGACAACCTCCGCCAGCTGCAAAGCACTGCTCTCGAGTTACTGATGGGCCTTCTGAGGTCCAATCATATAACCCTGATTTTGCACAAATTGCACTGGCTGCTGTGACAGGGTAGAATAGGATCCTGTCCCATTTGTTATGGATAAAGTGTTTAAATGCAAGGATCTGTCCTTTTCTGTCTCTTCTCTGTCTGGTTGTGCAACCAAATTTTACTGTGAGACTTCGGACTTGATCAACCCGACAGGCTCGCAATTCTTTGCCTCTCACTGTCTCTCAGTTTTCTCTTGCTGTTTGTTTTCCTCCCTTGCATATCTAGATCTGCTGATATAAAAATATGTGCAAATCATTGTAGGGAAATGAAACTGATATTGGGATCCCTTTGGTTTAGAAAATATATAGTGTTACTGTTGAACTATATATATTTATGATTTGAGATTATTGCAGAAAGCTATTGTAAACTAGAGGTTACCGGAGTTCAGATTTTGAGTCTTTTGCAAGAACTGTGTAGGGGGGCCTCAGCAAGCACAGTATGTTCTACTGTGTTCATCCTGCCTGATGCTTACGAGAACAGAACATTTTACAAGGACAGGATATTAGTTTAGAATGGGGGTTGGAAAGGACTTATAAGGGAGCTGAGCTGCAATTGCTGAAAAAGAAGAGAACGGGATACAGAGACTGAAGGAAAACTTTATTTTATTTTGCCTTTGTACGTAGTTATACTGAACAAGTTTATTTTTTTAAGTTGATTGTACGCATGCGCAAGAAACATATTGTGGCAGCTTGCTGCAGAAGCAGGTTGTGGAGGCATGGCACTGTTGTGGCCAATGCCCCCACTGCCTTGTAAGGCTTGGCCCGCTGTCCCCAATGGGGTGGCATGCTACTGCTGACACTACTTCAGCCAGTGTGCCACCACCTTGAAATGTTTTAGCTGCTGCAATCAGGGGCCGCCTCGTCATTGCAGCATCATCCGCTGCAATGAAGGAGTGACCCGTCATTGCAGGGCTCCCTTGCATTCCCAACCAGTTTGCCAATGGGGAGCCCAGTCCCCATCAGTTTGTGTTGTTTGCCAAGGGGGTACCCAATCCCCCTCGGCAGCATGTCCCTTCCCCCTGGTTCTTTGCTGGCGGGGTGCCCAATCCCCATCAGCATGTTCCCCAAGTTCATTTGTGCCGAGGGGGTGCCCAATCCCCCTCAGCTCATAAGACCCCCCCACACCAGTATGTGCTGATGGGGGTGCCCAATCCCTGTCAGCTCCAGTCCCCCCACCTCAAAACACACAGGTGGCAAGCTGGGAGCCCAATCCAGCATGCCAGAAGTACCTGCAAAAGGAAAAAAAGTCCTGTGGCATCTTTTCTTCTTTTTTCTAACCCTGAAAGGAAGGAAATGGTCCCTCGCCATCTGCACCCCCTCCCCAACCCGTGCCTTCCTACTGCATACCCCACCTCCCCACACATACACCCTCACCCCATACTTACCTCCGGAGCTCAGCGCGATGATCTTCGGTGGACCGGGAACACGTCTGCACTCTTCAAAGCTGATCACAAACTGAAGAAATTCCGGTAAGCTGTATAATGGCATAAATAGGTTTTCTTCAACTTTGGTGCATATCTCAGTCATTTGTTTGGAATATTGGCACCAAATTTTCAACATGGAGTTTTTGGGCCCCCTACTTATGAATTCAGTCACTGTCATGGCATTATTCGGCCTGAAAGGTGATTTTGTGATCACCGCATGGAATCACCTTTTTGGACTGAGTAACAAAACGACAATGCCAGGGTTCATGAGGTGGGCTCTCAAAAAGCCTATGTTGCAAATTTGGTGGAAAAAATCAAAAAAATTACTGTTTTACAACCATGCGTTGTGCAGTAGCTACGCATGCTCATAACTTCGCGAATTTGCAATATTTGCTTGCCAGATTTTCAACATTGGCATTTTGTCACACCTCCTTATGAAAAGCATAGCTTTCATTTTCCTCATCCTGGCTGAAATGTGTTTTCGCACTTCCGGTGTAGAATAGCATGGTCACTGTGGGAAATCAGTGTTCGGGACAGATTAAGAAAATGATAGTGACACTGTTCATGAGCAGAGGTCCTAAAATGCCTTGGTTAAAAATTTGGTGATGATAGCCCATCACATGACTGTGTTACAAGTGTGCATTGCGCAGTTTCTATGCTCCCTTGTAACTTCGCAGATTTGCAATATTGTCAAGCCAGATTTTCAACACTGGCATTTTTTCACACCTCCTTATGAGCAGTACAGCTGTCATTTTTCACATTCTGACCGAAATGTGCTTTCGCACTTCTGGCACAGAATAGCGCAGTCACTGTGGGAAATCAGTGTCTGGGACTGATTAAGAAAATGACAGTGACACTGTTCATGAGAAGAGGTCCTAAAATCCCTGTGATGAAAATTTGGTGACAAAAGTCCATGAAATGACTGTGTTACAAGCGTGCATTGAACTGTTTCCACACACCCTTGTAACTTTGCAAATCTGTAATATTTTCATGCCACATTTTCAACACTGGCATTTTTCCATACCTCCTTATGAACACCACAGCTGTCATTTTTCACAACCTGGCCAAAATATGTTTTTGCACTCCGGCTGCAGAATAGCATGGTTGCTGTGGGAAATCAGTGTTTGGGACAGATTAAGATCGAGCGAGAGAGAGGGAGGAGTGACTGAGCTCAATTGAGCTCTGTCAGGACTGCTGCAGATTTCTTTGTGAGCGGAAAAAGGCCCCAACACAGGAGCCCAGTACAAAAGGGCAGCCTGCAGAGCTGGGAGAAACAGAACGAGAGAGTGAATGAGGGAAGGGGAGAGAACGAACTCAACGGAGCTCTGTCAGGACTGCTGCAGATTTCTTTGTGGGCAGAAAAAGGCACCAATGTAGGCAGGTGCCCAGTACAAAAGGGCAGCCTGCAGTGCCAGGAGAAACAGAATGAGTGACTGAGCAGGAGGAGTGAGCAAGCTCAATGGAGCTCTGTTGGGACTGCTGTGGATTTCTTTGTGGGCAGAAAAAGGTGCTAACGGAGGCAGGAGCCCAGTACAAAATGGCAGCCTGCAGCCAGTAGAAACAGAATGAGGGAGTGAGAGAGGGGGAGTGAGAGGCCTCAATGGAGCTCTGTCAGGACAGCTGTGAACTTCTTTGTGGGCAGAAAAAGATGCCAACACAGGCAGGAGCCCAGTACAAAAGGGCAGCCTGCAGCGCAGGGAGAGACAGAATGAGCGAGTGAGAGGAGGGAGTGAGTGAGCTCAACGGAGCTGTGTCAGGACTGCTGCAGATTTCTTTGTGGGCAGAAAAAGGCACCAATGCAAGCAGCCTGCAGCGTTGGGAGAAATAGAATGAGTGAGTGACAGAGGAGGAGTGAACGAGCTCAATGGAGCTCTGCCAGGACTTTAAACTTGCCCACCCTCCCGCTCAGTGTGCTCTGTGGTCCTCTATTACAGCAGGGTCTTTGGAGTGGAGACAAAGCAATGACTGGATGCTTTAGGATTTCTGTAATAATACAGATTTACTTCTTCTGTTTCTTTCTCTAACTGAGCTAAGCACTGAACTATACTGTTAGTGAGTGAGAGAGGGGGACTGAGCGAGCTCAATGGAGCCATGCCAGAACTTTAGAGTTGCCCACCTCCCGCCCAGGGTCCTCTGTGGCCCTATATTACAGCAGGGTCTCTGGAGTGGAGAAAAAAGCAATGACTGGATATGCCCACACCTCCTTATGAACAGTACAACCATCATTTTTCACATCCTGGCCGAAATGCGTTTTCACACTTCCGGTGCAAAATAGTGCGGTTGCTGTGGGAAATCAGTGTTTAGGACACATTAAGAAAACCACAGTGACACTGTTCATGAGCAGAGGTCCTAAAATGCCTATGTTGAAAATTTTTTTTTTTTCTTTACTAAGATTTTATTGTTGTTTCCAACACAATAACGAACACAAATACATCCCAGGATACATACCCAGGCCCACATCCCTAAACTGGATGTGGAAACTATATATATCCCCCAAACTATGTACAATCACAGTTACATTTTATAGTCCCCGAACAGTTTACTCCATTCCTCACTGAAGTAACCTTCAAATCAGTTCTTCGAGTTCGGAATTTGTCTAGCCTTAATCATAGTCCGATTTGTTATGTCTGATTGTCACTCCAATCCATAAATATACTTCTTCCGGACTATCTTGAATCACTGTGTCCCTAGGAAGGAGAGAGAATCCATGTGCCCAACCAAGAAAAAGCATATCTTATAACCTAGGCAAACAAGAATATGTGAGAGTGATAATTAAACGTATACAGAACTTATCTAGTATCAATCCTATAATTCCATTCACTAACAAACCCCTCAGGCTTTGTCGTATAAGAATTTAACCAGCTACTATACTCCAGACAGACAGATCTGAACCCGAGGACCTTTCAACTGCACTGAGTACACTGCCTCTAGGGTCCCCCATTTTCTGTCATAATTTATTTTTCCCTTCCATCAGCATATGCTGTTTAAGTCTCTCCAAGACCTGTAGGAGGTCCCCCACCCATTGATCATAGCCATAAGTTCTATCCTCCTTCCAATGTCTTAGGACAAATGCTTTAACTACAGCTGCCATAAGGGACACATGATACTTAGCTAAGCCCATCGATATCCTTCCCATGTCCCCTAATATGCATATCTCTGGGCTGATGTACTCCGAGTGGTTTAATATCGGATCCATTTCTTTTTCAATTTGAACCCAAAGTGGCTGAATTCGAGAGCACATCCAAAATACATGTAATAGGTCTCCTGGTTCTATGCCACAGCGAAAACACCGATCTGTCTGTCTGAGTTTTCTAGAACACAACTTAGCAGGGGTGTAGTAGATATTTGAACAAATAAAAAATTGCATAGTATTATACTTCGGTATAGGCAAGTCTTTCATGTGTTTCCAAACTTCTATCCAGTCCGGTCTCAGGGGGGATAGTGCTTTTTCCCAATAAATTATCCGATTTTCGAGATCTGTGCAAACATAGTCTAATAGGACCTTGTATACTTTGGATAGGAGATGTTGTAAAAGATCCAATTCCCTTAAATGATCCCACGTAAACACCTTATTTTCTCCCCCATTTTTATTATCTCGCATGAACTTCTGTAACAGCTTAGTAATCTGGATCTTTTTAAAATCCCAGTCCCTAGTTTGTGTTGGCAAGAGCACCCTGTCTGCGGCTATAAAGTCTGCCACTTTGGAATCTGACAGCAGTGATGCCCACTGACCTCTCAGTATTCGGTTTCCCAGGCGAAGATTAGGGTTTCCCACTATGGGCTGTTTCCTTGCCCCCCTTTGTGTTCTCTTTTGCCCTGGGGTTAACCACTCCCACCACACTTTAACTGATTTATATATCGGAGATTGCTTTCCTATGCCTGGCAAAGTCTCCGGATCTACATATAAAAGTGCAGTTGGGGAGAGTTTTATGTCTTCTAGGATAAGTTGTTCAATTCACAGCCATATTGGTGTGTATGCCTCATCTCCCCAATGCCTGTCCCAATGTTCCATATATCCTAGTTGCCCTGCTACATAGTATAGCATTAAATCAGGAAACTTCATGCCACCCTTCAGATGGGGGAGGCGTAAAACAGCATGTTTCCTCCTAGGGGGTTTAGAATCCCATAGGAATTCTGAAATAATCCTTTGAATACTAATGAACCTACCCTTCGGGATAATATAAGGAGAGAGACAAATCGGTACAGCAGTCGAGGCAGAAGGTTCATTTTAATTAGTCCCAGTCTGGCAGTGAAGTTTAGAGGAAGCCTCCTCCACCTTTCAATATCCTGTTTAATTTTAGCCACAATGGTACCCACATTCTCCTCCACCCCATCTTCTGATCTAGCCAAAATCCAGATTCCCAGGTATTTAATTTTTTCCGGGGCCCAGTTAAGTTGGAGATGCTCAAAATCTGCCCTGTGAGTGTACACTGTGAGTGGAAGAACTTGGGTTTTAGACAAATTTAACTTATAATTAGACACCCTTGAGAACTTCCCAATAATTTCCAGAGCACTTTGAAAGCTCTCAGACAGATTACTTAAGTGCAGCAAGATGTCATCGGTGAACACCGATAGTTTAAGCTCTATCCCCAAAACTTCAATCCCCTGAACCCTTGGTTCCAACCCAAGGGATCTTAACAGAGGTTCCAGGTAGATATTAAATAAAATTGGTGGCAAGGGACAGCCATGCCTTGTTCCATTTCTGAGAAGAAACTCTTTAGAGAGGTATCCATTACATAGGACTCGGGCTGTAGGGCTTCATAAAGATTTCTAAGGCCTCCAGGAACTCCCTTGAAACCCCATTTTCTCCATTGTGAGAAATAAAATTGATGGGAAACCGGTTAACGCTTTCTCGGCATCTAATGCAATTAAAGCCATAGCGGATTTTGAAGCAGCTGCTCTCTCTAAGATATGATGGAGTTTCCTTAATGCATCATGAGCCCCCCTCCCTGGCATAAACCCGACTTGCTCTTGACTAATCAATAAAGGAGCAACTTTCAAGACCCTATTAGCCAAAATTTTGTAAGTATCTTAATATCTTGGTTTATTAAAGCTATGGGCCTATAATTACCTGGTAGGTGTCTGGGTGTATCTGGTTTTGGGATCAGCGTGATATAGGCCTGATACAGTGGAGGGTGGGGAACCCCTCCATTCATAATGGCTGAGAAGAGTTCTTTCAGTAAAGGTATTATTGTCGCTGCATGAACTTTATAAAATTTGGCCGGGAGGCCATCAGGTCCTGGTGCCTTCCCATTTGGCAAGTCTTTAATTACCTCCAGAATTTCCAGCTCTGATACTGGGGCAGCCAGGGCCTGGGCCTGCTCTGGATCTAATCTAGGCAGCGATATTTCATCTAGGAACCCCTCGATTTCTGTCACCGAGCTAGGGGCCCCCTCCTGATATATTGCAGTGTAGTAATCCGCAAAGGCATCTGCCAATCCTTGAGGTTCGAGATGACTCATCTCCAAACTTCACTGCCACAATCGTTCTTCCACCTCCCGCCTCCTTAATCCTATGGGCCAATAATCGACCTGGCATGTCCCCTGTAGCAAATATTTAGCATTCAATCTTTCCAGCCAGTGGTCTGCCCTATAATACAGTATACCTCTAAATTCCTCTTTTAGTTCTCTTAGTTCCCTATCTATCTCCTCAGAGGAACCTTCTAGAGGTGATAATGACTTGACGGCCCCCATTATGAATTCCTCCCGAGCCCTATTTAGTTTGTTCCGCCTGGCTGTATATTCCTGTGCCCATCCCCTATACAGCACTTTGCAGACAGGCCAGGCTAATTTCCTATCCTCAAGAGTTGGGATTTGATTCTGAATAATTAACTTAAGTTTACCCTCCATTTTAGCTACCATATTGTCCACCGTTAAAACCCCTTCATCCAAATGCCATCGATATGGCTTAGGTGGAATGTTATCTATCTTCCATAACAGTTGTATTGGGGAATGATCAGAGAGTGTCCTTTCAAGAGTATACATACCTACAATCCCCCTTAAAACTTCCCTATTAACCAAAAAAAGGTCGATCCTGGTGTAAGTCTTATATACTCCTCAATAAAGGTCATCTCAGTCTCCCCTTTTCTGTATATCCTGTATGGGTCAACTAGTGCAGTAACTTCCAAAAATCTATATAGTGCTGCTTGCGAGGAGCTGGGTACTTTATTGGAAGGGGGACTCCTGTTGACCCTATTATCCAAACATATATTCCAGTCTCCTGCCAGGATGGATGAGCCCTGAGGAAGTGCAACAATATGAGCCTCCAATGAGGCGAAAAATTCTGATTTAGCCGAAGTGGGTCCGTAAATTGAGGCACACACTAGTGGGTGTCCCAAAAAAGAGCCCATCATGTATATTCCCCTACCATCCTCTCTCGATCGGGTGCACTCAATTGTATATGGGCAGTCTTTCCTAATTAATATCGCAACCCCACCCGAGGCTTTCACACATCCAGTTCCGATTACCTTGCCCACCCATCCCTTCCTAAGTAGATGCAACTCATCAGTCAGTAAGTGGGTTTCCTGAAGTGCAGCAATATGTACCCCCATCTGATTAATGTATCTAAGTATAACCAGTCTTTTCTTCCTCCCCCTGAGACCTTTCACATTCCATGATAGAATTCTAAGTGACCCCATCTACTACGACCTGCATATGACCTTCACTCTCATACTTTTGTTTTCTTTACATCACATGTCCTGGTTTCTCTCGCTCCTTCCACTCCCATAGCTCCCTTCATACTACCTCCCTACGATCGCCCTCCTTAACCTTCCCAAACGTGTATGAGTCAGCCCTCCAGATGTCTCCAATCGCCTCGGTGTCCCAGTATGAACCCTTATTATCCTCTTCCCCTAGCTTCAGGTTCAGACCAACCTACCATCCGATTAACTTTAAATTATTGAAGGGGGAACCTGTTTCTCTGTAACTAAGCCACTATCTCCATGGCGGTCTGCTGTAGCAGCCTATAAAATACCCTGAATAACAGGAGTAACCGCTGAAACTAGAAAAAAAGGGGCTTTGTTTTGGCACCTCACAAAGCTCTCAAACCTGCTCTCCCCACTCATAGAGAGGGGAAGACCAAAAGGGAAAGCATCTCAATAACATAAAATTGTTCCCACTAATATCACTTTTCCCCAACACTGCTAGACCCCTTTTCCCACTGTCATGTTAACGTTTTCCCAGTCTCTTTCTTCCCTTCAGGTCACCGATTTGAACAAATCTGGTTGCTCCACTCTAAGGCTTTCCAAGGCTTCCTCTGCTGTGAGATACCTTCTGTCCCCTTTTGCCAACTTTACCACCAGGGTAGCTGGATATTGTAGTCTAAATTTCAGCCCTGCCATGTACAGCTTCTTTTTTATATCGGTATACTCCTTTTGTTTTTCTCTCACCGAGGGAACCAAGTCTTGAAACAGCCAGAGAGAAGCCCCGTTCCAGTGTAAATTTCTGTTAGCTTTGGCTTTATTTAAAACATGAATTTTCTCCTTGTAGTTCAGGAACTGCATTATGATAACTCGAGGCCGAGCTCGGTGGGGGTCTCTCTAGTTTGCGTGGGCCCTCTCGGGTTGTAGGAGTCCTGAATCGATGGGCCCAAACAGCTTCAGAAGAAGATCTTGTGTGAAGGCAACACAATCTGAGCCTCGCTTTTCTCAGGCAGCCCTGCCATTATTAAGTTGTTCCTCCGCCCTCACTTCTTGATCCTTCAGACGGTTTTCCATTTTTTTCACTTACCTTTTCAGATTAATCAGATCCTGTTCCATGGTTCCTGTTTTTCTCTCCTGTGATGCAACTCTGGCCTCAACATCCCCCACTCTCTGCGTAAGAGCATGCAGAGCAGGCTTCAGAATTGTAAAATCAGTGACCAACCCTTTCAGAAGCTGTTTTATTTCCCTAATATCCTCTGAGGTTGATTGCCCCTCCTGACCTTTCGCTTTCTAGTCCTCCAGTTTTTCCAAAGTCGGCGAGTGGGGTTTTGGGTGTTTAGTCGCCGGCGTTCTCACTGCCATAGGCTCGGGGCTGCCTTGCTCCATCTCGGCCATTTCCCTTTCCTTACTTGCAGGAGTTGTGGTACTTTCTTCGCCCATCATGCAGAGGCGGGAATCGCTTTCCACGCTGCAATAACCTCTAGTCACTTGAGACTCCTCACTTATTCGGTTCTTCGGGTTCTCAAAACTTTAAATTTAATAACTATTTTTCTTCGGGACTCGGGAGCCATGTTGAAGACGTCTACTTCCCGCTAGCTCATCACGTGATCCAAGGATCCCTACGTTGAAAATTTTGTGATGAAAGTCCATAAAATGACTGTGTCACGAGCGTGCATTGCACAGTTTCCATGCACCCTTGTAACTTCACAAATCAGTAATATATCCATGCCAGATTTTCAACACTGGCATTTTTTAACATCTCCTTATGAACAGTACAGCTGTCATCTTTCACATCCTGGCCGAAATGTGGTTTTGCACTTCTGGAGCAGAATAGCGCCGTCACTTTGGAAAATCAGTGTTCAGAGTAGATTAAGAAAATGGCAGTGACACTGTTCATGAGCACTGGTCCTAAAATCCCTATGTTGAAAATTTGGTGACGAAAGTCCAGAAAATGACTGTGTTACAAGTGTGGGTTGAACTGCTTCCATGCACCCTTGTAACTTCTCAAATTTGTAATGTTTTGACGCCACATTTTCAACACTGGCAATTTTTCATACCTCCTTATGAGCAGTACAGCTGTCATTTTTCACATTCTGGCCAAAATATGTTTTTGCACTCCTGCTGCAGAATAGCATGCTTGCTGTTGGAAATCAGTGTTTGGGACAGATTAAGATCGAGTGAGTGAGAGGGGGGAGTGACCGAGCTCAACTATGCTCTGTCGGGACTGCTGCGGATTTCTTTGTGGGCAGAAAAAGGTGCCAATGCAAGCCGGAGCCCAGTACAAAAGGGTAGCCTGCAGCGTTGGGAGAAATAGAATGAGCGAGTGACAGAGGAGGAGTGAACGAGCTCAATGGAGCTCTGCCAGGACTTTAAACTTGCCCACCCTCCCGCTCAGTGTGCTCTGTGGTCCTCTATTACAGCAGGGTCTTTGGAGTGGAGACAAAGCAATGACTGGATGCTTTAGGATTTCTGTAATAATACAGATTTACTTCTTCTGTTTCTTTCTCTAACTGAGCTAAGCACTGAACTATACTGTTATGATGGCTATAATAATGCATATTTATTTGTTCTGTTTATTTCTCTAACTGAACTGAGTAATACTTGGACTGCAATAGGATTTGAAACTATATGAGAGCCAAGAACAAAAAGTATGGTAGCTGAGAGGTGAAAAATGGACAAAGAGGCTTTAGGATTGCTAGAGTAATACAGTGTCTAACGATGGCATTTGAGCCTGAATTACCCCCCTCGGCAAGGGGTCAGTAGGGGGACTAGTGAGGGGGGCAGGAATTTGAGTAAATAGGGGCCTACCACTTGTAGTAGGGTACAGAACCTGGGAGTAAGAGTCTCTAGCATAAGATGGGGGCCACAATGGGGCAGGTGCCACATGTCACTAGGGCAGGCATTTTTGGAAGGGTGGAGGGGTGTACTGGGTATGGGTGTGCCATGATCCTGGACTGGGCTTGGAGGATGGGGGGGATGTATGGTCTGTAGATGACTGGCTAGTTTGAGGGAGAAACTGTGGAGGTTAGGGAGGAATGTAAGTGGTAGGGCAGATGAGCATGATAGGCATCCTGAGGGGGGACTAGGGGATGGCAATAGGGGACAGAGGAAGAATAACTAGGGACTGAAACCACCCTGTATCAGAGGCACTACAGAAAGAGAGAAGAAGGGAAGGAGTGTCCGAGGTGAGGCTGGGGCTGCCTCCTGATGGGGGAGGAAGACACCACAAGGAGTACCAGGGGAGACAGCAGATGGCTGCGGGTAGGGAGGCACCAGAGGTGGCATGGAGGGGAACAAGTAGGAGGGGGGGAACCGATAGGGGGAAGAGATGTAGGACAGGTATCGATTATGAATAGATTCAAACCTCTGCTATGAGACAAAGAGGGAGGGAGCAGGAACATACTGAAGGGGGGAAGACAAGCAGGGCATGACAGGGATGACAACAGGTAGGGGAAGAGATAGCATGTACAAAAAGGTTGAAGGGAGCTAGTAAGGAAGGAGGGGTGGTGACTGAAGGAGAGAAGGCTACTGGAAGGGGGAGGATGGGAGGAGCATCACTATCGGGGTAGAAGGGAATGGGGGCTCTAAATCAATAACAGCGGGGATAGGAGAGGGGTTGGAAATCAGCAGGGGAGGAGGGGAGGTCAACATGGGAAGCCCAGTAGGAAGTAGTCAGGCTGGGAAGGGGTTCAAGGGGGATGGTAGGAATAAGACAGAGAAAAGGAGTGAGGCAGAAGTAGAGGGTATAGATATAGAAGTCACAGAGGGTACAGTTGGCGGGGGTAAGGGACAGGGAAGAACAAATACTGGGGTGGTAGAATGGGCATTAGAAGGGAAAGGGGGTAAGGGGCAGGGGGTACTCATCCTGGGGGATTCTATACTGAAATGGGTGAGATGGGCTGGAAAGGGGGAAAGGCATACCCATATTTGGATTGAAGTTGTCCCCAGGTTGAGTGCAGGAGGGGCAGGAAGAAACCTCATTTTCTGTTGCATGTGGCTACAAACAACTTGGGGACACTATAGAAGTAGTGAGGGGGAGGTTTGAGTACTTGGGCAGGCAGTGTGAGGGGTTGGGGAAGTCAGTGGCATTCTTGGAGGTACTGCCGGTACCACAGCCCCCACAAAAACACACATACATACACACTCCCCAAAAAGCTGTTTAAAAGTCTGCAATTCATTCAAATCAATTCCATTTTCTTACTTACTTGGGATTCAATGCCAACAAGTATAAAATCATGTACTTAGGGCACAGGAACCCTGATGCTGGGTATAGGATGGGGGGAGGTACTGATACTCACTAGACATGAAAGGGTTCTTGAGGTTATTATACCAGAGGACCTCAAGATGGCAGTGCAGTGTGACAAGGTTATGGGCAGGGAAAATTGAATTCTGGGGTGCATAAGGACTGTCATCTCCAGTAGGAGGACGAGGGATGTTGTGCTGCCATTGTATCACTCTCTGGTAGGCCAAGAGGTGACATGATCAAGACCTACAAAGTACCTCACAGGGGTAAAGAGGATACAGTTGGGGAGCTTCCTTCAAATGAGGATGAGCACCCAAACCAAGGGACATACAATGAAGCTGGGGGGTGGCGGCATTCAGGATAGATGTGAAGAAATATTTATTTACTGAAAGGGTAGTAGATGCCTTGAACAGACTGCCAGGAGAAGTGGTGGAAGTTAAAATGGTAGGGGTCATTAAGCATGCATGGGATAAACATAGGGGTATATTACAGAAAGGAGAAGGAGGGGGTCAATGGAGATCAATAGGTCCATGGACATGGAGTAGGTTCAAGTTCATTGCAGGAAAAATCCATTAAGCAAGCTCATTCACAAGGAGGTCCTGATGGATGCAGACAGAATAAGACATGCACTAATGTATACAGGCAGGAGTTACAAGTAGGTAGAGAACGCTTGGCCAGACTGGGTGGGCTGAGCAGTCCTTTTCTGCTGATGAATTCTATGTTTCTATTGCATCATGTGTTAATTCAGGTGCAGTGTTTATTTAAAGTTGGGCTTACCATACATCCACATGTAAGCTACAGTAAATTACTGAATTAGTTGCAGCCCACTTACATTGCAATAAACAGAACCCCAGTGCTTCGAGAAGTCTTTACTCTTCATAAGGCTGCTTAAAGAGTTGGGGTTCTATTTGCAGTGTCCACACCAGTATGCTGATCTTAAAATCGACACTGCATCTGAATGAGTACTTGATTCTTGCTCACTCCATTTCTTCCCCACTTTGAAACCTGCTTGTCCTGAGTTATGTTTGGGCTGGCAGCGCCTCGCCTGTGTTGGAAGATGACCAGTAAGCGGCACTGAAAGACTCAGACTTCACAGACTGTGAAGGCAACTGCTCACGGATAGACACAAGGCAATTCTACTGGGGAGGAAGTAAGCTGTTGATTAACTAGAATCTGCAGCTTATCCATCAGGTAGGGAAATGGGCAGACTAGGTGGCCCAAGCAGTCCTTATGTGCTGGCAACTTGCATGTTTCTCTGTTTCTCACCCACCATCTTGGCAAGAAGAAGGCTGAAGCTGTGGCTACTGATGACTGTTAGGGTGTGGGGATGGGAGGACCAAAGGGGACAGACATAAGGAGATAAAATCATAATAAAAATTGTGAGACCTTCACCAGCTTTCCAAAACACTTACCAATAAAAGAACACTCTATGAAGTTTTTCAAATGGCAACACAGTCTGGTGAGCCCTCTGTCTGCCATCTGACACCAGGCATCATCCAACATAAAAATTGCCTAAAGAAGGCAGTGTGGTCATGTGGTTACTGAAATACTGGAGATTACAGATTTATAAGAACAAAAGAATATCACGCAGAAGCTGGCACATATCCCTATCTCAGCTGGACCCTGCTTCTCAGTACTTCTATTTATACCATTCAGGTACTTGAATGTTTCTATTATATCCCCTCTTACCTCCTCTCTTCCAGTGAGTACATATTGAGGTCCCTTAATTCCTTCTCATAAGTCTTGTGTTGCAAGCTCTGTACTATCTTATTTACCCTTCTCTGGACCATCTGCAGCCTGTTAATATCTTTACAAAGGTGTGACCTCCAGAACTGCACACAGTACTCCATGTGAAGCCTGACCATGGTTTTATATCGTGGCATCACGACCTCCCTCCTTGTGCTGGTGATACCCCTGCCTATGCACCCCAGCATGTCACTGGCCCTCCCAGATGCCTTGCCATTTTGACATTTTTAGGTCATCTGAGATAAGAACACCCAGGTCCCTTTCCTTCTTTGTCACTGTCACCAACTCCCCCCCCCCATTCTGTACCTATCCCCAGGGTTTCTGTGTCCCAGGTCCATACTTTTGCACTTTTTTGAAGTACAGTTCAGTTGCCAGTCCTCAGACCATTTCTCTACTTTCCCAGGTCCCTCCTTATTTTCTCCACCCCCTCTGGGGTATCCACTGTGTTACAGATATTGGTTTTATCTGCAAACAGGCACACCTTTCCCTTCACCCCTTGTGCAATGTCACTAATGAAGACATTGAACAGGACTGGCCCCAGGACCAATCCCTGCACTGCCTCACTGGTCACCCCCTCTCCGCTGACTTTGCCCCATTTACCACCACTCTCTGCCTCCTGTCTCTTACCCAGTTTTTAACCCACTTTACCACCCTTCCCCCATGCTCACCCTACTCAGCTACTTTATCAGCCTCCTGTGTGGGATGGTGTCACACGCTTTGCTTACATCAAGGTAAGCATTGTCCACTGCTCCACCCTGATTTACTTCCTTTGTCACACAAAGAGATCAACCAGATTTGTCTGACATGACCTCCTCACTGTGAATCCATGTTGCCTATGGTCCTGGGCTCAAATGGCTTCTACATTCCCCACTATCCTTTCTTTAACCAATGTCTCCATGATCTTCCCCACTACTGAAGTGAGGCTGACCAGCCTATAGTTCCCCGCCTCCTCCCTACTGCTGGATTTCTATAAGGGGACCACATGTGCCCTCCTCCAATCCTCTGGTACCACCCCTCTGTTGGATGACTCAGTGAACATGGCTGCTACAGGTACTGCTATTTCCCTTCACAGCTCTTTTCATATCCTTGGGTGTATGCCATCTGGTCCCATCACTTTGTCCAACTTCACTTTACTCACCTTCTGCAGGATTCTTCTGCCTGTGAATGGACTATTGTCCACCTCTTCACGCTTTAGCAACTGCTGTACTGCTATGGTCCTTCCCCTCCTCCCCCTCTTCTGTGAATGCTGAAGAGAAAAACACAGTAGATGTCTTGGGGGGCACATGCCAGTTCTTAGGCATCATACTTTCACTTCCAAATACCTAAGCAGCACATATAAACAATCAACATTCAACATTGACAAATGCTTGCTATGTTGCTGCTACTGTAAATAAATGTTTTTGGTGAATTCTACAACTGCTCCTGGTTTTCCCTATGCTTCCTGACCTGTGCTTTGACAGATGGTGTCAGCCTAAGTGGGATTTATGCTGTGCATACCCTAAGGCAGGTGTTTTGTGCATGGGTACTGGACCTAGTACCAGGGAAGCACAGATGAAGGTATGGATTTGGCAGCAGCAAGTCCGGGAGTGGTTACCAAGAGAATGGCAGCCAAACTAGCAGAGAAAGAAGTCCAATCTGAGATTGTACAGCCAGCACAAGTTATGGAAAAAAGAACAGGCAGTGACAGAACCTAAAAGTCTGATGGACTTTTTCAAATGTTGGGCTATTCAACAAAAAGAGACTGAGAAGCAGAGAGAAAAAGAGATGCAACAACAGGAGCAGCAGAGGAGAGAAAAGATGCAGTGATGGGAGCAGTGATGGCTGAATGCCTTGCAAAGCTGTCAAAGGCAGAGGATCAGGCACAGATCCAGATAAGCAATAAAATGCAAGTAACTTAAAAGCCATTATGCTTACTAAGTTGTGTCCCTCAGATGATATTGAGGCATACCCATACCTGACAACTTTTGAAAGAGTTGCCACAGCCTGTCAGTGGCCAAAGCAGCAATGGACAATTAGACTGGTACCCTATTTGACAGGGAAAGTCCAACTTGACTACAGCAGTATGGACACTGCACAGTCAGAAAACTATGACCTGGTGAAAAGTGAAATCCTGAAAAAGTATGACATCTACAGAGAGACACAGGTAGAGATTTCAATCTCTGAGATACAACTCTGTTGACAATCCTTGAGAAGCCTTCACCCAACTCGGAGAACTCCTGATAAAATGGATCCAACCCGAGAGCAAAACAGTCCCATAGATCATCGACACATTTGCCATGGAGCAATTTATCAACATCTTGCCTACAGATGTGCAGCTGTGAATAAAGGAACACTGACCAGAGAGTAGGAAAAAAGCTGTTTCTTTGGCCATGGACTAGCAAATGGCCAGACAGATGCCACAGCAGTGAGGTAACACCGAAGCATCAGTAAGACACTCTTTTACCCATTTAAATTCCAAGCCTGATAAGAACTCTGGTGGGGGTAACAAATCTATGCCCAAAGATGTTATCTGTTATAACTGTAGTAAGCCAGGCCATTTTGCAAGAAACCGTTGTAGTAAGGAGAGTGGCACTGGAGCAAATTTGTCTTTGGCAAATTGGGGCAAGTACTTAACAGATGTGAAGATGGGGAATAAGACTGTGAAGGGACTCAATGATTCGGGTAGCAAACAGACCCTAATGCATGTTAAAGTGCTGGGAAAACACTGTGTGACCCCTGCCTGCTTGGCTAGTTGCAGGTTAAGGGGCTTGGGTACAGAAACGGGTGCCTCCACCCAGAGGACAGGGTTGTTAGCAACAGGCTAACCTGGGTACAGCCCTCTGGGACACTGTAACCCCCCTCTTTCCCATTTAGTGGCCTAGATAATATGCAACAAATACTTTCACAGTAGCCCCTATTCAGCATACAATTCCCCACACTGTTTGCACTTACCACCAGGGCTGGTTCCACCAGTTCGACCCTGGAGACCCCCTGTAAAACAAGGTTAGGCAGAGCAAATAACAACAGTACAGTGCTTTTGGTACTAACTGGAACCACAGTCAGATTAAATGCAAAAAGAGTTAGATCTGATTTATTCAGGGGAATTTAACAAAGGAGGGGCGTAATCAGGTTGATTGATTTGAAAACTGATCTAGTCAGGCAATTATGCATGCAGTTTTAGTCCCTACACAGTCACACGCTCTGGGTACCCAGTTGGAAGTAAGGTGGGCTAGCCTGGAATGTTGCCTGGGGTAGGCCAGCATCGCAGCTAGTCGGGGCCCAGTGATGAAAAGAAAAAGCATGCACAGCCGCACACAATTTATAATCCAGAGCCTGAAGGCTCAGTTCGTGAAAGGAAAAACAACAATGCAATCAGATGACAACACTTGAGATTTCACTGTTGTTGCAGGGAGCTACCCTGATTGTTACTCATGCTACCCAATGCAAGACACAGGAGGGACAAGATGGAGACTGCAGGTTGACAACTGGTATGCCAGGAGAAGCAGGGCCCACACGAATCACCGAGGTATCATTCCTGTTTGAAATGTTGAGCAGGGAGCTGATCCCCAGGCGAATCTCTCGTTGATGGTGTTCTCTGCACCTGAAGTAGCTGGTTGGGCCAGTGTGGCAGGGCCCAGGCTGGGTAAAACAGTTTAAAAATCAGTCCGGAAAGGCTGGATGCAGATTCCAGCAAGTGTAGCACAATGAAACAGTGGAAAACCAAATCTTGACCCACTAACAGCACACAGCACATTTATAGCAAAGCAATCACCATACCACAAAGTGGATAGCAGTACAGCAGCAATATCAGTATCTCTGAGCAAAACTGAGAGTTCTATGGTGAATGGATGACCTGACAGGCTGATCGCATAGAGCAAATCTTCGGTCTCCTTCAGGTTTAAGCCTGGTAACACTTCAGCGGCTTTTCTCTCACTCAGTTCGGATACAGTCCAGATTATTAAGCCTTTCAAAGGATTCACTCTTGAGGGACTGCAGGCAGACAGGTCAGACTCAGCCTTTTCACCAGTCTCCCGCATGAACTACGCAGGAGCTGCTGCTTCAATCACTCAAGCTGTTTACTCTGCAAACTATAACTCCAGACTGACTGCCTGGAGTAAGCAGCTTGGGAATTTCCCTTGGGTCCAAAAGGTTCTGGTTGGTTGGTTGATCCATCTGTCTGTCAAAGCAAGGGCTCCCCCTCCAGGTCTGTTTTGGTGCCAAAATGTAAAAACTACAATTCCTACAGAAATTTGCTCCCACAAGACCCCTGGGGACAGGCTCCATTTTAGAGTCCCCAAAGGTACTGATTGGTGTTGATTGGCAGTCCAAAATCAAAACGGTGGTGCAATACATAAAGTCCATGCTGCAAAGAAGGCAGGTTAGACAAACTACAATATAATTACTATGCTAATAGATAATCAGCAAATAAGTACAGCTTGTAACAGAGCTCCCTCTGCGCAAATAGTGATGGCAGAATGGGGCGATTATCTAGCAGCCTGGGCAGGACTCGAGCATAGAAACACTCAGCTTCCTCCCAGATTAAATAAGCACCATGTTATTAGTAGCTCTTAAAGAGACAGAGCACAGAGGCATTAAGGCACTCTCACTCAAACACTTTTAAAACGTTAAGACACAGGCTACCAGCCTGGCAGTGGGCATTTAGGCACACCCAAGAAAGACTTTTGGGAACCCCCATTTGTAAGAGGGTTACACCAGTGCACAGGGACCAGATACTGGTGTCATCTGCATCAACGGGGACATTCGATACTATCCCACCACCCAAATGACTCTGACCATTAAGGGTGTGCCGCACCAAATGAAAGTGTGTGTGTGTGGGGGGGTAGTACCAAAGTTACCTGTACCTCTGATTATTGGAAATGACTTTCCAGAATAAACTGAGTTGATCAAAGAGAGAGTAAATCCTGATGTTACAGTAGCTGCGGTGACAAGATCACAGGCAAAGAAAATTTCAGAGGGTGGGGGCACTTTTCCTTTCAGTGATTTTGATTCTGATTTGTTTGAGCCCAGCTACAAGATCCGGAAATCCAGGAAAGAAAGATGAAGCCTGAAGAAACTGTGGCAACAAATGACTAATGGACATGAAGGGTTAAAATATGAAAATGATAAAACTAAACTGATAACTGATTGTGATTTTCTTTCAGAACAAGCTAATGATGTTTCTCTCCAGGGTTATTTTATGCAGTTGGGGGTAAAACCAAAACAGGGTGGAACAATGTTTAAAAAATGTAATGGGTTACTTTACAGAGTTTGGGTTAAACCTCAGACACAGGACAGACAGAACAACTGGTTATACCACAGAAGTATAGAACAGAGTTATTACAGATAGCACATGATAGTCCTATGGCTGGTCACTGAGGGAGGGATCACACTCTTGCCAGATTGCTGTATATATTTTACTGGCCTGGAATTCATAAAGATGTTGCTACCTATTGTAATTCCTGTGCTGAGTGTCAGAAAGTAGCCCCAGTCACTAGAAAAGACAAGGTGCCCCTGGTGCCCCTACCCTTGATAGATGTGCCTTTTGAGATAATTGCAATGGATGTGGTTGGTCCTTTAGGCAAAAGTAACAAGCATTTGTCAATGCTGGAGTTCATCGTTGGAATTGCTGTTGGTACGCACCAATTGGCAGGACTACAGTTCCCAGTAGAAAGAACAAGTTATGCCACCAAGTTCACATTCCCATTGAAATACAGTGAAGTGCATACCTGTTTCTTCAATTTGTGATCTGGCTTTGAAGAGTGACGATGTGTCTGTGGTTCAGAGAAGATGAGGGCACTGTAGCCCCACCATGGGTTGGGGGGAGAACGTTATGGTTAAAAACCCTAATGCCCCAGGAGTTTGTTGATATTTGCACTACAAATTTTCAACATGACCTTTTGTGACCCCCACCTCATGAAAGTATTTGGGACCTCTACTCATGAACAGTGGCACTGTAATTTTGTTACTCTGTCCTGAATGTTGATTTCTCACAGCGACCATGCCATTCTGCACCAGATGTGCGAAAACACAGTTCGGGCAGGATGTGAAAGATTACAGCTGTACCATTCATAAGGGAGGTGTGAAGAGAAGGCAGTGTTGAACATCTGCAGTGAAAATACAGTATTAAAAATGCTTGACTATATGAACGTATGTGGAAACTGCACAATGCATGCTCGCAACAGTCATTTAGTGGAATAATTTCACCAAAATGTCAACACAGGCATTTTGTGACCTGTACTCATGAACACTGTCACTATGATTTTCTTTCTCTGTCCTGAATGTTGATTTCCCACAGCGACTGCACCATTATGCGCCAGATGGGCAAAAACACATTTTGGGCAGGATGTGAACAATGACAGCTGTACTGTTCATAAGGAGGTGTGCAAAACTGACAATGTTGAAGCTCTTGAGTGAAAGTATTACAAATATTTGATGTTACGAGTGTGTGTGGAAACTGTGCAATGCATGCTCACAAAATAGTAATTGTATGGACTTTGGTCACCAAATTTTCAACATATGCATCTTGGGACCTCTGCTCATGAACAGTGTCACTGTGATTTTCTTAATCTGTCCCGAACACTGATTTTCCACAGCAACTGCACTATTCTGTGCCGGAAGTGTGAAAACACATTTTGGCCAGGATGTGAAAAATGACAGCTGTACTGTTCATAAGGAGGTGTAAAAAATGCCAATGTTGAAAATCTGGAGTGAAAATATTACAAATTCACGAAGTTACGTGTGTGCATGGAAACTGCGCAATGCACACTCATAACACAGTCATTATATGGACCTTTGTCACCAAATTTTCAACATAGATATTATGAGACCTCTGCTCATGAACAGTGCCACTGTGATTTTCATAATCTGTCCCAAACACTGACTTCCCACAGCAACCACACTATTCTGTGCTGGAAGTGCAAAAACACATTTCGGCCAGGATGTGAAAAATGACAGCTGTACTGTTCATAAGGAGGTGTAAAAAAATGCCAATGTTGAAAATCTGGAGTGAAAATATTACATATTCATGACGTTACAAGTGTACATTGAAACTGCACAATGCACACACTCATAACACAGTCATTTTTTCACCAAATTTTCAACATAGGCTTTTTGAAGCCCACCTCATGAACAGTGACACGGTCATTACATTAACTGGTTCTGAAAGGTGATTCCACACAGTGACTGTGAAATCACCTTTCAGGACCGAATAACCACATGACAGTGACTAAATTCATGAGGTGGGGTCCCAAGAACCCCATGCTGAAAATGTGGTGCCAAAAGTCACAAAAATGGCCAAGATATGCCACTAGTTTAAAAAAAAAAAATTTATGTCATTATACAGCTTAACGGCATTTCTTCAGTTCATGGTCGGCTTTGAAGAGTGCAGACGTGTTCCTGGTCCACCGAAGATCATCACGTCATGCTCCGGAGTTAAGTATGGGGTGACAGGGAGGTGTGGGGAGGTGGGGTGGCAGTTAGTGGGAGTGGGTTGGGGAAGGGGCAAGAGACTCAACGAGGGACCGTTTTCTAGTTTACTGGTTTAAAAAAATGTAAACATGTTGTGGGAAGGTTTTCTTTCTTACATGGTCTTTTGGCACACTGAGGTGGGCTCCCAGCATGCCACCTGAGTGTTTTTTTGGGGAGGGCTGTAGCCGACGTGGATTTGGTAACCCTGTTGGCAAACAGCTAGTGGGGGCGCAAGAGCCGAGGGGATTGGAGCACCCCCTTGGCACACAAACAAATTGGGGAATTATCCTGATGGGGAGTGGCTTCTGTTGGCAACGAACTGGGAGGGGCATGCCGACAAGGTACTGGCACCCCTGTCAGTTTGTTTATTTCTGTTTGGCACAGCCACACACAAAAAACTGTGGGGACATTATGCCAATGGGGACTAGGCTCCCCCATCAGCAAAATGAACTGGGAGGGGGCATGCCCACAGGGGGATTGGCCATCCCCATAATTTTTTTTTTTAACTGTGAGGGGGCATGCAGAAGTCCTGGGATCAGCCCATTCACACTGCTGTAAGCTACAACAGTGTGAACGTGCAACCAGGAATGCAATGCAGGAATGCAACTTCAAAGGACCGAGCCATGCCACTATTGGTGTGGCTCCATCCTTGGAAAAGTTGTCCAACTCAGCCTGAACAGCTGAAAGTGAGTCATCACCAGGCTGCCGACTGATTTGCCTGCCACTGACTTGCCCCTAGAAACAGAGCTCTCCATTGGGCACACCCCTGTACAGCACATAATAACAATGAGTTTGTCTGTGCCTGCACACTATGACGAACTCAAAAAGGGTACTAGATTTATCATAGTAGTATGCGACTATGCTGCTTGATACCCAGAAGTAGTCCCAATGTGTACTGTTACAGCCCCAAAAGTTGCAGCAGAGCTTGCCAAAATTTTCAGCAGAGTGGGCATACCTAAAGAAATTATTACTGATCAGGGCAGTAATTTTGGTGCTGCAATGCTTAAGGAGCTGTACAGACTGCTAGGCATCACTGCCATAAGAACCTCCCCCATCACCCTTAGACAGATGGTCTTGTTGAGCATTTAATCAAACCCTAAAACGCATGTTAAAAAGGTCTGTAAAAGGGGAAGGGAAAGATTGGGACCAATACTTGCCTTACCTACTTCTGGCTTACAAAGAAGTGCCACAGGAATCAACAGGTTTTCACCATTTGAAATGCTGTATGGTAGGCAGTCAAGAGGGCCACTGGATGTGATAAAGGAAATGTGGGAAGATAACCCTACTCAGAAACAATCTATAACATCTTATAGGTGTGCCCTAAGAAACAAGATGGCAAAATATGTTGAAACCGACTATAGTAATCAGGAAGAGGTCCAAAACAAGCAGAAGGTATATTATGACCATGGGGTAAAAAAGAAGTTTTTGTGCCAGGTGAAAAGGTTTTGCTACTGTTACCTACAACAGAAAATAAGCTGTTAATGAAGTGGCAAGGGCCTTATAAGGTTCTTAAACATACTGGCACTAACTGTGAAACTGAGATCCTTGACAGGAAAAATCCTACTAAGATATACCATGCTAACCTCCTCAAGAAATGGGTTAAAAAATGCCTGAAGCTGCTTTGCTAGCATTACCAGAAACTGATAAGGAAGATATTGATGTAGCTTATGATAGACTGGAACAAACTGTAACTGCTGATGCTGTAAAGGTGAATGTTTCCTTAACCTCAGAACAAACTGCAGACATTCGTGACGTATTAAAGACATTTAGTAGTATTTTTTCCCATGATACCAGGCCAAGCAAAAGGGGTTGAGCATGTAATAGTGACAAGGAAAGCTTGTCCTATTAGACAAAAGACAGATGTTACCAGAGCGGTTAAGAGCTGATGTGATTAAGGAAATACAAAAAATTAAACAATTGGGTATCATAGAGGAGTCAAGGAGTGCTTGGTCATCTCCCATGGTAATTATAAACAAAAAAGAAGAGGGTATTAGAATCTGGCATGATTTTAGGAAACTGAATCAAGTGTCAGAATTTGACAGTTATCCTATGCCCAGAATAAATGATTTGGTGGACAGACTGGGGAGTGCAAAGTATATCAGTACTCTTGATCTCACAAAGGGGTACTGGCAAATTCCTTTAGCTAAAGAATCCAGAGATAAAATTGCATTTGCCACCCCTATAGCATTCTATCAGTTCACCACCACTATACCCTTTGGTTTACATGGTGTGCCAGCTACATTCCAGTGGTACATGGATGTAATTTTATCCCCTCACACTGGTTATTGTGCTGCATACCTGGATGATGTTGTGGTGTACAGTCCATACTGGAAAAGCCACCTAGAACACCTACGAGCAGTTATCCAAGCTATCAAAAATGCAGATCTGACTATTAATCCTACCAAATGTGCATTGGGCATGCAGAAAACCAGATATTTGGGTTATGTGCTGGGAAATGGAGAAGTTAAGCTAGAGATTTCTAAAATAGAAGCTATAGTTAACAGCCCTGTCTCTAAAACAAAGAAACATATCAGGTCGTTTTTAGGGTTGGATGGTTATTATCTGAGATTTGTTCCTAACTTTGCTGAATTAGCTACTCCCCTCACTGAACTCATGAAAAAATGGTGCCCAAATAATGTGAAATGGATCCCAGAGTGTGATGAAGCTTTTCAAGACATTAAGGCTGCATTATGTTCAACCCCTGTTTTAAGAAGCCCAAACTTTGAGAAACTATTTTTGCTACAAATAAATGCATCCGAGGTAGGTCTAGGTGCTGTCCTAAGTCAACATGTAGATGGGACAGAACATTCTATTCTGTACATAAGTAGGAAATTGCATGACAGAAAGAAAAGGTACTCCACTATCGAAAAGGAGTGTTTAGCAGCAAAGTGGGACATGGAGTCCCTTAAATTTTATTTACTAGGAACTGACTTTGTTCTTGTAATAGACCACAGTCCTCTCTGTTGGCTTAACCAGATGAAAGATAAAATTTCCAGAATCACAAAGTGGTACCTGGCACTACAGCCATTTAAATTCACAGTGATACACAAATCTTGTAAAGAGAATAGCAATGCTGATTTTCTGTCAAGATATGTATCATGAATTGAGGGTTCTGAAGGTTGAAAGACAAATGTATGAGTTTGAACTTTACTGTTTGCTGTACTGTTATAGAACAACAGATAATGTACATGTGCTTAATGTCTGAAAGCAACAAATGTTATTAGAGAATAAAGAGTTTTGGAAACCTGTTTAATAGAACAGGTTCCCTCTTAAGGAGGTGGGTGTATGTGATAGGGTAGAATCGGACTCTATCCCATTTGTTATGGAGAAAGTGTTTAAATGCAAGGATATGTCCTTTTCTGTCTCTTCTCTGTCTGGTTGTGCAACTAAATATTCCTGTGAGACTTCAGACTTGATCAACGTGACAGGCTCACAATTCTTTGCCTCTCACTGTCTCTCAGTTTTCTCTTGCTGTCTGTCTTCCTCCCTTGCATATCTAGATCTGCTGATATAAAAATATGTGCAAATCATTGTATGAAAATGAAATGGATATTGGGATCCCTTTTGTTTAGAAAATATATAGTGTTACTGTTGAAATGAATACATTTGTAGTTTGATATTATTGCAGAATGCTATTGTAAACTAGAGGTTACCGGAATTCAGATTTTGAACCTTTTGCAAGAACTGTGCAGGGTGGGGGGAGGGGGGCATGGCTCAACAAGCACACTATGTTCTACTGTGTTCATCCTGCCTGATACTTACAAGAACAGAACATTTTACATGGACAGGATATTAGTTTAGAATGGGGGTTGGAAAGGATTTATAAGGGAGCTGAGCTGCAATTACTGAAAAAGAAGAGAAAGAGACACAGAGACTGAAGGAAAACTTTATTGTATTTTAACTTTGTACATAGTTATAGTGATACTGAATAAGTTTATTTTTTTATGTTACTGCTACTGTAAATAAATATTTTGGTGAATTCTACAACTGCTCCTGGTTTTCCCTATGCTTCCTGACCTGTGCCTCGATGACAGCTGCCAGTCAGGTGGAGGAATGTCTTCAAGGTGGGCTTGCTCACTTATAAGGCCCTATATGGATTGAGTTCAGGCTACTGTCTACATGTCTGACCTCCTGTTGCTTGCCCACTCAGTGCATTCCATACAGTCATCTGCAGAGTGGTATTTAGAGGTACTGAGGGCATGAGTAAAAATTGCTGGTAATCATGCCTTCGAACTTGCAGACCTTACATTATGGAACTCCCTCCCATGGGCATTGAGGGAAGTCCCCTCTGTTGATAGCTTCAAACAAGGCCTGAAGACACATCTTTTTAAGTTGCCATATGAGGGTTTTTGATAAATATGATAGTGAGCTGGTTTTATTTATTAGTCAATTTTACAATATTATATTAATGGTTATTTATGATAGATTTCGAATGGCACTGAGTCTTATAGTAACTGTGTTTCAATTTTTATCCTGTATTGATGTAAAGCGCCCTGAGCCCCAAGAATTGGGTGCTCAAGAAATAAAGTATGACTTGATTTGACTCCCCGATGGCTGCACCCTGTGGGGTAATCAAAGGAGCACTCCAGTGGCAGCAGGTAAGTCCCAGGGGATGGGGTGAGGTGGCAGGGATGGCGGACTGATCAGTAAAGTGTGAAGTTGTTGATGCTAATAGGAACTTCGTAAAGTTTCATGAAAGTAAAGTTTTACAACTTCACAGCAACTTCACTGGCAAGGTTTAAATTTGCAGTACTTCTACGAACAACTTGACATATTGCATAAAGAAAATGTTTTCAGAATTTGTCATAATCCTGGGGACTTCCAATATAAATTAGGAGGCTCATCTAATAAAATAGCTGGAATCTGCTAACTTAAACAAGCCAATAGGACTAATGGGTAATAGCATGTAACAACCTTAAAAATATATAAACAAAAATACTTTACAATTTATTGGTAGTTAGGGCTATGCCCATGGCACAGCAGCAAGGCTATCATTTGCAGTACCAGCAACCAGAGAATCAGTAGGAGGAGGAGGAGGAGGAGGAGGAGGAGGAGAAGGAGAAGGAGAAGGAGGAGGTTTGAGCATCCCAGAGGACATTCAGTTCCTCTAAATGGAAGGGGATCCTGGCCTTGCTGTGCCATCACCAGCTGGGTGTCCACAGGTAGTAAGGCAACTGAGGGCTTGAAGTTTGGGAAAAGGGTTTCAGGGTGAGGTCTGTGTATCAAAGATGGGCCAGGTAGCTCCGCACCTGCAGGCAGGCATGAGGTGACTAGCATGCTCAAAAACTAGCCAAAGCCATGCTACTGTCTGTGGCCCTGCCCCCCATGGTATGCAGTCACACAGGGGTGGCTCACAGGACACAGATGGGTCTTGTTCCCCTAGTAGATCAATTGCCCTGTACAGAGTAGAGGATTCTGGGACAGTGTGAAATGGAAATAGACAACTGCAGAAAAGATGGGTGACTGCCCAAATGGCTGCCCTCTACCCCCTCTTTTCAACCAGAGAGCTGGAGCAGCACCATAGGAGAAACAGGCCTCTTGTCGTGGGCTATGCTTCATCATCATCTGGCTAGCAGAGGATGAGTGGCAGGTGCTTTAGCCTAATTTGGGAATGTCGGGTTTTGTTTGCGAATGGACCAAGACATGGGAGGGGTAGAAGCCTGGATGGCCAGCAAGGCCATGTGGGAGTGTAGGGAGGCTGAGAAAGATGGACTTTCCAGGATCAGGAGGTGGGAGGACATCAAAAGGGGGAAGAAGGCTTCTGAACAACAGAGAAATGGCTGGTTAGCAGGGGGACAATTGCAGAACTAGGGACGCAAAGGAAGCATGCAGCAGAAGGGTCATGTGGAGGATGGCAGTTTTGCCCATGATGCTGACCTGGAGTGGGGCCTAGGCACTGTGAGAAGTGGATGAGTGAGTGGGTCAAGCGGAAGGCCTATGTGGGCCTGCAAGCGTGACGAAGTTGGGAGGCACAGTGGGGGGGTAAGGAAGCATCCTGCCACAAGGACTGAGTTGTGAGCATGAAACAGGAGGCTTAATAAAGCAGAAGAACAAAACCAAAAAAGAAAAAAGAACAGACAACAGAAACAGATGGTTGGAAGAGGGGGAACAGCGAATGCCCAGCAGGGGGAGCAATGCAGTGGGCCACTGGGGGAGGTGCCAGCCTTTTAGAATGAAGGGTTCTGGGTTTGTTTCTAGATGGAGGATAATGTTTTAGAGGAGGCCGGGAGGGCAAGGGGAGGGGGTGGGTGGCTGTTACAGTGACTGGGAAGGGCCATGGCCACAAAGAATTTGGCACTAAGGATGAGCCTGTGCAAAAGGGTGAGGGAAGCCAACTCACTTACTGGGGGGGTTTAAAAAAAAAAGAAAATATATATATATATATATATATATTGTATACAAAGAACAATACCAAGGCAGCTTGGGTGGGGCGGACAGGTGGAAGGGGTGATGGGGGGGCCAGAGAGGGAGAGGCACCTGGGAGGGTGCCAGAGGGGCAAACCAAGAGGAACAGAGGCCTGGATGGGCAAGTTGGACCGAAGAATGGGGGATGTAAAGCAAGTCCTACTCACATTTGCCATTTTTCCTCCTCATAGTATGTACAGCAGGTTCAGAGGGCACCAAAGAAGGCACCAGTCTCCAGCACCAAGATGATGGAGGAGGCATCCAAGCTGATGGAGAAGATGACAGAGCTGGTCGAGGTGGCCGACCAGAGAGAAGAAGAGGAGGAGGCATCTAAGAAAAGGAAGGAGAAGGACGGAAGCATGGGGGGGCAGGGAGGGAAGAGGGTATGAGAAGCAGAACCCAGCCTCTTACCTGTCCCACCACCCAAACCAGGACCAGCACCACCTGGGCCAGGCCCACACGGGGGTAAGGGCGGTGTAGAAATTACCAGTAAGGGCAATCTAAAGGAATATTTGGAGGGGTTGATAGGTGATGTGGGGGAGGAAGGGGTGGAAAGGATGGAGAAGGCCCTGCAAGCGATAAAGGGCAGAGGCAAGGGGGAGAAAATGGCACAGGAACCCCACCAGAGAAGAAGAAACTATACAATGGAACCCCAGGGTTCACACTGGGTGACCACATGCCATCGTCAATAAAGGAAAAAAATCTCGAAAGGGGAATATGTGCCCATTTTTGGACTAGTGGACAAGGACACCGCCAAAATATGTGAACAGACAGAATCACTGGAGAAAATTGGAGATGGCAGTAGTGCTAGCAGTGGTGGGGCACAAGGAAGAAGAAGTGAAATACAAGGGGAAAGAACATAGATACGTGGCAGGTGGGTTCTCTTATGTACAGTAGTGCCATCTTCTCCCCCTTGCCTCTGCCTTTTATCACTTGCAGGGCCTTCTCCATCCTTTCCACCTCTTCCTCCCCTATATCACCTATCAACCCCTCCAAACATTCCTTTAGATTACAATTGTCTTTGGTTTGTAGCAGATATTCTGCAGGTGGAGGCTACTTCTAACTGAAAAGTGAAATAAGGAACTTATTTTGGGGCTGACTGCTTTCAGAGCACAAACCACCAGGCTGTTTTGGGGCTGGGGAGGTTTTACCTGTGTCTGACTTGGATGTCTGGATTTTTCTCTGTTTGATTAACAGGGTATTTTCTCTGTCAAATTGTTGTGTAGGGTATCTTGCTGACAGGAAGGCACTCATCGCAGTGGTGGGTCAGAGCTCTTAGCTGATTGTTTTGTGAGGGCACAGTTTAGGCCCAACCCCTTCCCACCCCTCACCCCACCCACCCCTGGAAATAGTTCCTTTATACCTGGGGTTCTGACATCATTTCCTCAAGAGTGCAAGGTGCATATCACTGTCATATCCTCTCTAGCACACTGCACTGACAATATAAGCATACACATTGTATAATATATATATTTCTATATAACAAACCAATCACACACACAAAAAAGTAAATAAACATGTGGGGAGTAGTGCAATGTAATGGCTGTGGGGCAGCAGTCTTCCAGGAGTCTTTCTGGAGGCTGAGATGCTGCCCTATTTGCAGACAACTCTCTGCCTTGAGGGAGGAAGTTGCCTGTCTTCAGGCCACACTGGACAGTAGTAAGGGAACCTTCCCCCAGGCCACACTGGGCGGTAGGAAGGGAACCTCCCCCATCCAGGGAGCACCAGCGCCACCACCACTACCTCAGAGGTTGTGAAGAAAGCACAGCAGTTGGACCACAGTGGGCTCAGAGAGGGTGAGGATGGTGGAACAGAGGCACACCCAGTCAGTTGTTCCACTCCACAATCCATACACCATTCTGGGGGGGCATAGCTCCCCTATGGATTCACCCACAGAGGAGACTAAGGAGGCTGAGGACAACTATCACAAGGGAGGCCCACAGGAAGGTGGCAGAGGATAGCACAAGGAAAGGAAGCAGCTCCTGGTGGGGGACTCAATTATTAGGTGGATAGAACTGGGGGGGGCAGAGGAAACTGAAGTAAGGTGCCTGCCTGGTCCCATGGCTTGGAGGAAGAGGAAGCGCATCCTCAGGATCACGAGTACAGCTGTACGGGAGTCTGAGCTGGATGTCATTGTCCACCTAGGGACAAATGACTTGGCTCAACATGAGATTAGAGCAGTGCAGAAGGACTTTGTAGAATTGGGGAGGAGCCTAAGACAAGTAGCACACACAGTATCCTTCTCAGAGTTGCTGCCTGTCAATGGCATGAGTGAGGCGAAGGTACTTTGCACCATGCAGTTTAATGAATGGTTGAAAAAAATGGTGTGGAGAACAGGGGTTTGGCTTCATTGGGGACTGGAGTTCTACCTGGAGGGACACCAGCCAATACTGGCAGGATGGTCTGCATCTGTCCAGGAAGGGAACAAGTCTTTAGAGCAATCGGTTTAAATGCTTCATTGGCAAGCTTTTAAACTAGTCAAGGAGGAGGCACTGATGAGCAGCAGGAAAATCCCAGCCTCTCCCTACAAAACAGGGTACTAAATGAGAAAAGGACCGAGGTAGAAAGGTCAGTGGGGGATGCTGCAACAGAAGGTAAAGCCATCAAAAAAATGGAGAGCAATGAGTACCAATGCCCGTAGTCTGAGTAACAAGCTTCCTGAATTAGTGGCCTTGATGGAGGAGGAACATCTTGATATCATGGCAGTCACAGAAACATGGTACACACAAAACCATGACTGGGACGAAACATACCAGGATACACTATCTACAGGAGGGACAGGGAGGGTAAAAGAGGAGGAGGAGTAGCTCTTTACATAAGGGAAGGAATCAAAGCAACAGAACAAAAGGGAAAACAGGGAGGAGAAGAAGCACTGTGGGTAAATTTGGAGACCGGCAATGGAACCACAATCCGCACAGGGGTTATATACAGACCCCCTTCTCAGTGAGAGGAAATGGACAAGGAAATGATAGAAAGTATACTTAGAATGGCAGAAAAAGGGGAGATATTGCTGATGGGTGATCTGAATATGCCAGATGTTAACTGGAGTGCAGTTGCAGCAGCCACTGAAGAGTGGGGTTATTCTAGATGCCCTACAGGGGCATGCCTAGACAACTAGTATTGGAGCCCACTTGAGAGGAGCAATCTTAGACCTGGTTCTCTCAAATGGAGATGAGAGAGATCACAGATGTAGAAGTGGGTAGCCATCTGGGAACTAGCGACCATCGAACAGTATGGTTCACAATAAACACAGCAATAGAGTCAAGTCATACAAAGGCAAAAGTACTGGACTTTGGGAGGGCTGACTTTGCCAAAATGGTGAGTGCCTAAGGAATGCACTAGCAAATGGGCAGGAAGGAGGGTGGAAGAACAATGGAGAATGATAAAACTGCCATCACAGAGGTAACAAGCCTTTGTGTGAAGCAAATAAACAAAACGAAACAATGTAAGAAACCACTATGGTTCTCAAAGGAAGTGGCAGTGAAGGTTCAAGAGAAAAAGAAAACATTCAGGAAGTACAAGGAATCACAGAAGGAGCAGGACAGAGAACTGCATCAGTTAAAGTAAAAGGAAGCTGGGGGAGTCACGTGATGACGCTGTAGTGGAAGCAACTTGCCTGATCATCTCCTCTCCAGATCGCAGTTCTACTTGAGTTTTTCTTATATTTTCTAGCCTAACGACTGCTGTAAACGGTAAAGGAATCCCCGATTTGCTTATTTACCATTACCTGGGAAGAAAACAGACGTATAACTGAAGTACTGGGGTATTTTAGCTCGGAAGCGCTCCGGGCTAGGCCGCAATGGAAGCTGAGATGAGACAGGCACCCCATCTCATATGCTCATCCACACCAGAGAAGGGATCAAGATTGAAATCAGTCAGGGCCTCAGAAAGTCAATAGTGGCCTCAAATGTGCAGCCTAATACTCCACTTACGGAAAAACGTTTTATTGAGGAACTACAACCTTGGAAAACCACTATGCAAGAACTCGCTGTGGGGCTAAAATCAATTAGAAATGACTTGGCAGACACAAAAAGGGCAACTTTAGACAACCTGACTAGCATAATTTCGATAGAGAAATGGGTAGAAACCACCAAAAGTGACATAGTAAATATTAGAACCAAGCAACAAAAAATGGAGGCCAAACTGGAGGACTTAGAGGGCAGAAACAGACAAAACAACATTATTATAATGGGCCTGGCGGAAGAGGTTGAGGGTGCAATGCCCATTACATTTATCCAGAAGCTACTTGTTAAGGTTGCTGGCCCATCCCCTAACAATTCCACATATGTCATCGAGCGGGCACATCGCTCCCTACGCCCTAAGCCTGATGTGGGGAAGCCCCGGCCACTTATAATTAAATTTTGAACTACTAAGATAAATGGCATGTCCTGAAGCAGGCCAAAGAATCACAACAAGTGCTGTGGGAAGGTCGACAACTTCATTTCACGAGGATTCATTAATACTGTCAGACAGAGACGGGCAGAATACCACCTTATTGTTACAAAACTGATTGCTGCAGGAATTCAGTATAGAGTTACGTACCCATCTCGCCTTTCAGTGAAGATATCTGGTTCTTGGCACAACTATGAAAATGCCCAATATGCACTTTCTGCGTTACAATCTCTCTTGTCTGACCTTTTTGCAGTACGCTGAACGTTGAGCAGTTATGTACCAGCTTATATCTCAAATTAATAGCCAAGAGGTTCGATGTTGAATTATGTTTATGCTAACAATGATAATTGGTCAGCGACCTCTGCGACGTTATTGTGAATCAGGGCCAAGGACTAGTAAAGTTATGTCAGCAAATATGAAGGACTCACAATTTATCTCTTTTTGGATCATGGCTATTATCCGGCTGAGAGAACCCCATGGAAAATGAGATCAATGGAGTGTAAGGGATCTGGAATAATCGTTGTATAACATCACTGGTAATAGATTTCCACTTTTTGGGCCTAACTGCATATTGGACCTGACAATGCTCCACAAATCCTACAGGATACTCCGTCTGTTAGTCATCATAGGCCATCTGTGGATAAACTCTATAACAGTGGAAACCTGTAATTTTATTTCAAGATGTACTACAGACCCATATAGTTTGTATTGGACCGAGCGGATTCTTCTTTAAGACATGGCGCCCTGCCTGGTTGATTGAACTGTTAACTTTTCCTCCAGTCTCCCTCCTCCCCCTTCTCCCCCTTCCTTTTTTAAGGTCTCTATTGGTACTCTATGAAGCCTACTTGGATCACAGGATGAACATATTCGCTTCATTGCTAACGCACTTTTGCTGTTACCCTTTTTTTTCCCTTTCATATTATTTTGAACTGATCTCTTGTCTTATGGATGCTTGCAGATTATGGACAATTACTTCGTTATGATCTCCCTGTTAACCTTAAAATGATTTTGGGGAAATATTCTAAATTATAGGGGTTCTGGGGGGAGATGACTGTTGGGAATTTGGAAAATACCTCGTGTACCTTCCCCTTTTTTTTTTTTTTTTCATTTTGAGACATATGTCATATAATGAATCTCATAGGTTTTTTCTTCTTCTCTTTTCTCTATCATGGGGCTTATTAACTTACTTGCTGACGTGACACATAACATCGGCTTATCTGGATTGTGCTGGTTTATAATCTGGATGTCCAACTATTGAGGCCTCAGTTTACTATAGCATGCTCTGATCATGCTCATACCTTAAGCTTTTGTTGTGACTGGGCCATCAATAGTGCTTTGTTATGTGAGGCTTAGAGTTCTGGGGAGGGAGATCGGTTGACAAATGGCACATTGACAGTGCATTATGTCTATAGTTGTATGGGAAAGGGTCTCACAGTCATATCTGATCTACGGTTTAAATATCTACTATATTTGTGGTTGCTTAAGACTTTGAAACACTTAGTAGTTAGTACAGACAAGTGTCTCTGTGTTCTTTGGGAAGATATGACTAGTGATTTCGACCTAGGTTATTGGAAATACGTATATTCTTATGATTTTGGGGGAGGGGGGATGTTGTCACATTATCAGGGTTCAGGACTAATTCTCAATGTAGTAGGGGAAGGTATGGGAATAAATGGGGTAATGTATGTAGGGGTGGGCGGTCTGCCACCAGGGTTCGATGCTATGTTACATCACACTGCTATTGTGCTAGTAAAGATATCTGGTTATTTATAGTCTATGTAGCTGAATATAAATGGGACTGAGATATGGTTCATGGAACATTAAGGGAGCACACTCCTGCTAAGCGTTCTAAGATTTTAATTCACCAAAATTTACGGATTGACATAGCCCTTCAAGAGACACATCTCAAACCAACACAGTCAAATTTCTTTTCGTAGAAACTGGGCACGGCAGGTATTTGCTGCTGGAAAAGAAGCTAAAGAAGTGGGTGGCCATTATCATTGCTCAGAGGATCCCTCCAATTATTACAATCTACGGTGGACCCGGAGGGTAGATATATATTTGTAAGGGGTCTGTTGGTTCATACGGAAGTAATACTAGGTTCGATCTATGGTCCAAACTTGGACGACCCACAATTTTTCACTTCTATGGCGGCCATATTGGTGTCTTGGACTAATCTACCAATTCTATTAGGGGGGGATTGGAACAATGTGTTCTCAAATATACTGGACAGATCAGGGACTCCTAGACCACGATTATCCCCTGGTCAGAGAGCTCTACATGAATTAAGTTCTACCCTGGGCTTAGTAGATCTCTGGAGGATCGCAAACCCAGATGCAAGGGAATATTCATTTCACTCAATTCCACACAATACCTACTCTCGTATAGATTTTTTTCTTCTATCAGTAGATTGTAACCCGGGGGTTATCGGTTCAATATTTATCTCAGGCTTTTTTCGGATCATCGCTAGTCTATCTCTGTTGATTTATTCCACAATATCTGTGGAAATCGGACCTGGAGATTTAATAACCGATCTTAAACTTGGTTAAACTTATAGAAACACTGCAATCTTTTATTGAAATATATATGAAAGAGAATGCATTATCCGTGTCCAAAAAGATACTCTATGGGGCTCCTGAAGTGTGCCTTAAGGGTGAAATAATTAGTTTATCAGCCTTATGAATAAACAATGAAGAGCAGAAATAGACCTTAAAATACACCAGATCTCTGAGCTAGAAAAGTCACTCTCTCCAACCTCCCCAGATGAGGATTGGGTCAAATTGGAATCTCTTCAACCCAATACAATAACTTACTTGTTGAGAAAGCAGAGTTTATGATTACACGTCAAGATTAGATATTTCGATCAAGGGGAAAAGGCAGGAAATTACTAGCTCTCACGCTTAGGTACTCCAATTGATGTAGAGAATAATTCTTCGGTATACTCTCTTCGGCACTCTTCTCAATTCACTCGCCAAATATTGCAGACGCTAAGAATATTATCAGGAGCTTTATACAGCTCTTCTAATCAATTCATTGACCAAATGGACTTTCTTCTTCAGGATATCGCACCCTGTCTTGACTGATTCACAGATACATTTACTGAAAACCCCCTTGAGGTTATCCCGAAGTCTGTCAAGCTATAGATGATCTAACAAGTGACAAATCACCTGTGCCAAATGGCTTCACTACTAATTTCTATAAGGCTCTAAAGGACACCATAGCACCCATATTGCTTGATACATTTAACTATATTTCTCAAAATGGTCTCTCAGACTCCTCATTAGCACTGGCCACCATAATTCTCATTCCAAAATCTAACAGGGACCCCCTTAGGATGTCTAGCTACAGGCCAATTTCCCTTACTAATGTAGATTTCAAAATTCTAGGCAAAATTCTATCGACAAGGCTTGCCCAGGTGTGGGAACATCTTATTAGCCCCGAGCAAGTGGGCTTTGTAAGAAACAGACATTCCTCAGACCACCTTAGGAAACTGGCTTATCTTCTTTCCGCATCCAGGGATATGGACACCCCTGCGGCTTTGGCATCCCTGGATGCGGAAAAAGCTTTGATAGGGTGTCGGGAATACTCTGTTTCTTTTACTTCCCAATATCGTATACCGGAGGAATTTATAAATTGGATTAAAATACTATATACTACTCCGCTCGGGTAGAATAACGCAATGGTGTTATGTCTCGACCATTTACTCTGGACACAGGTACACGGCAAGGTTGCCCCTATCACCCTACTTATTTAATTTATATTTAGAACCACCTATTAGGAAGATTAATTCCTCTGTAATGGTCAAGGGTATACGATTAGGCCAAGAAGAATATAAGATCTCAGCATATGCTGATGATTTGCTATTACATGTTATTGATCCTGGGCACTCCTTGTCTAAGGCATTTCAAATAATAACGCAATTTGAAGCTTTCTCAAACTATAAGTTAAACCGGGAAAAAACTGAGATTTTACCTTTAAATAAATATACTATGAAGGCTGAGGTGACTCATCTGGGTGTGCAATGGAATCAGAGCAAACTGAAATATCTCGGTATTTATATCCACCCTTCTCCCAAGATTATGAAGCAACTCAATTTAGATAATCTGGTTCAAACCCTGATAGAAGATTTCAAACGATGGTCTAAGTTACCACTGACCCCTTTGGGGTTGTGCTAATGTTATTAAATGAATGTATTACCAGACTGTTATATCCACTCCAAATGCTGAATTTCACACTACCATATTCCTGGTTTAAATGGTTGCATGGTATTCTAAATAAATTTATGTGGCAAGATAAGAAAGCTAGGAAGAGCTACTTGAAACTTACTTTGAGGAAAACTGAGGGTGGCTTACAGGTACCTAACTTTTATATCTATTACTTAGCTATACACTTAGCTCGATTCGACATTGGCTTCGCCTAGGTAATATTATACCCAACCCCTTCCTGGCTTAAGATAGAGCAAGATCTTTGTCAGGATATGGGATGGGCGCAGAGGCCTTACCATTTCTTCCACAAGGAAAATTCCTAGGAATGTGCGTGATACCCCTTATTCTCTTTAGTTCAGACTCAGCAGCAACTTAGGCTTTCCTCAAAGTAGATAGTGTGAAAGATATAACACAACCCTTATTTGGCAACCCTAATTTCCAAATAGCTGGTAAACCAATAAAAGCTCGGACATTTTGGCCTCAGATAGGTCTGGAGAGGTGGACCAGTTCTTGCTTGACCACCAAATTATCTCTTTCAGGAAGGCTGTGCTCGTTTCCACTGGGACAAAACTGCCATTTTAAATATATGCGATTAGTGCACTTATTGCGGCAGCATTTTGGTATAATGAGGTGGCAGGATTCTTTCTCTAAGACACTAAAACCATATTTGGATACTACTTCTTCATCCCATGTAATATCCTTCTCATATAATTTCCTTAGATCATCCACTGAATCTGTGGACAATGGCTGTTCTACGTATTGGGATAAGATTCTTCGGGATAATGTTAACTCTATTGATTGGTCTCAGGTTTGGACGCATTTATATAAGTATCTCAAATGGGATAAATATAGATATATGCAATTTCGCATAATCCATAATTTGTAATATTCCCCTCTCAAATTACACCAATTTGGTCTTCAAGACAACAGCTGCTGTCCTAGATGTCATCAGGAATGTGCAGACACGATACATATATTATGGTCATGTGAGAAAATAACTACTTTCTGGTGAAGTATAGAGAGTAAGCTGAATCCCCTGTTGGACTTATCTGGGTTTTCCCGAATTGAAATATGTATAATTGGGGATTATACACTAATACCGAGGTAATCAGAGAGCGACATGGCCTTGATTTCGCTTGTGCAAAAAATGTGATATTAAGGAAGTGGAAAGACTCTGCTATCCCTACTTATTTAGAATGGTTTCATGATATAATGTTTGCCTTACAGGCAGAGTTCATTATAAGCTGGCTAAAAATGTCAAAAGTATGTAAAGAGATGGGAACCTCTATACTTTGCTAATAAATAATTAACGCCGGGAAGTTACACTCCCAATTTAGTAATATCTTAATGTTTTTAGTAACATAGACAATCTAGTTTAAATATGTTTTTTTACTTGCTGGTGGCAGACCAAGGGAGGGGGTAGGGGTCTGGGGGTAGGGGTTGGGGAGGGGTAACAGTAAGCTGTACATTCTACATTGGAAACTGATTCATCAATGGTCTGTACTTTTCTTCTCTCTTTTGTCTTGGATGATGGACCATATGCATGTTACCTGATACCAGATTACACTTACTGGAAATTATAATAAAAACGTTTTAAACAAAAAAAAAAGGAATCTGGGAAGGCAGTCAGAACAGCAAAGGCCCAAACCGAGGAAAAGATAGCCAACTCGGTTAAGAAGGGGGATAAAACCTTTTATAGGTACATCAGGGAGCAAAGGAAGACCAAGGGAGGGATAGTGAGGCTTAATAAAGGGGAGGGAGGGTGGGCAGAGGGTGACTGTGAAAGGCAGATATACTAAACAAATATTTTGCTCAGTATTTACAAATAAAGAGGGAGGTACCTAAAACAAACAGTAGAAACACTCTGGATACAGAAGTTGATACCAGCCCATTTACAGAAGAAAGGGTTCTGAAAGAACTCTTAAAACTGAAAGTGGACAAAGCAATGGGGCCTGATGGGATTCATCCCAGAATTCTAAAAGAACTAAGGGTAGAACTAGTGACACCACTGACTACCTCTTTAACAAATCATGGGAGGATGGGGGGTACCCGAGGACTGGAGGAGGCAGATGTGATTCCCCTTCACAAAAGTGGGAGCAAGGCAGAAGCAGGAAACCACAGACCTGTTAGTTTAACCTCAGTGGTAGGGAAAACGATGGAATCACTCTGAAGGAAAGAATTGTCAGTATCTAGAGGCCAGAGGGCACAGGACCCAAGGCAGCATGGATTCACAGCGGAAGGTCATGCCAGACAGATCTGATAGATTTCTTTGACTGGGTGACCAAAGTAGTAGATCAGGGAGGGGCTGTGGACATGGCCTACCTAGACTTTAGCAAGGCATTTGACACAGTCCCACACAAAAGATTAACCTACAAGTTAGCCAGCCTGGGAGTGGGTCCCAAGATGACAGCCTGGGTAAAGAATTGGCTGGAGAATAGGATACAGAAAGTAATAGTAAATGGAGTCCACTCTGAAGAAAGGGGGGTTACTAGTGGGGTACCGCAGGATTCAGTATTAAGACCTGTCCTCTTCAATGTCTTTATAAGCGACATTGCAGAGGGACTGGAAGGAAAAGTATGTCTCTTTGCAGATGACACAAAGATCTGCAACAGAGTTGATGTACAAGGTGCACAAAGGATGAGAAGGGACTTGGCAAGGATAGAGGAATGGTCAAATGTATGGCAGCTTAGATTCAATGCTAAGAAGTGCAAGGTAATGCACCTGGGAAACGAAAACCCAGAGGAAGAGTACGCAGTGGGGGGTGAGATACTAACAACAACAAAAATGGAAAGAGACCTAGGGGTAGTCATATCAGATGACCTAAAGGTGGGCAAGCAATGTGAGAGGGCAGCAAGGAGGGCTGGGGGATACTGGGATGCATAGGGAGAGGCATCACCAGTAGAAAACAGGAAGTTATTATCCCTCTGTACAGACAGCTGGTCAGACCCCATCTGGAGTACTGCGTGCAGTTCTGGAGACCCAATCTCCGCAAAGACATAGACAGGATGGAAGCTGTCCAGAGGAGGGCAACTAAAATGGTGCAGAGTCTGCACCGGAAGACATATGAAGAGAGACTTAAGGAGCTTAATATGTATAGCCTCGAGGAAAGGAGGGAGAGGGGAGACATGATAGAAACTTTCAAGTACCTCAAGGGAATCAACAAAGTCCAAGAGGGTAGCATCTTTCAAAAAGAGGTGTGCAAGAACAAGGGGGCACAATTTGAAGATGGGGGGAGTGGCTCAGAGGTAATTTAAGGAAGTATTTTTTCACAGAGAGGGTTGTGGATGCATGGAACGGCCTTCCAGAGGAGGTTGTGGAGTCAAAAACAGTGGTGGAATTCAAGCATGCATGGGACAGTTATAAGGCAATTCTAGGGGTGGGGCAGGAAGAAGTAGGCTGCTGGTTAACTAGGATCTGCAGCTTATCCATTAGGTAGGGAAATGGGCAGACTGGGTAGGCCAAGAGGTCCTTATCTGCCGTCAAATTCAAATTCTATGTTTCTATGTTTCATTACCCTGATCCTGGAAAAACAGCTGGAGTTGGCAATTCCCCACTTGACCTACACGGCAATCATCAGGGATGCCTATACAGCTAAGCTGGGATATGGATGGTTAAAGTATTATGAGGCCTTTAGAAAAAGGATGGCAGCAAAGGAGGACCTGAGTTGGGACTGCACACACCCGGAGCTATGGGTGCAAACACTATCGGGCCCAGCTGGCAGACCCGGGGGGATCATATCAAAAAGGGTAACCCCACAATGGTGGTGAAGACATGCTGGGGTTAAAACAGGGCCTCATGCACATGGGCAAACTGTAAACTCTGGCATGTTTTCTCATGCTGGTCAGGCCCACACCCAGCAGCAAAACTGCCATCGGGGGCAGAGGAGTACACAGCAGGGGGACAGTACCAGGAGCAGTCCTTTCATAGCGGGAGGAGGGGCAGGGACAGAGGGGGGACAACTCCAACTACTGTTGGAATTGACAGGAAGGGAAAGCAGGGCATTGGTGTTTTCCCTTAGTGTGTACCTCCATAGCATGGAGGGTAGTGGAGGCCTGAACACAGGAATACCTAGATGTCTGAGGGGAATTCCTGTGGAAAGGTTTCAAAGAGGGTTTCTGGGTGGATTTTGAGGGTGTGCACAGGCAATGAAGGCAAAAACTTTAGGGTTAGTAAAGGGGAAGGAGGACATTGTCTAAGCTAAAATTCTGTAGGAGGTGTTAGCTGAGAGCGTGGAGGGCCCTCTTGCAGAACCTCCCTGCTCTCATTTCAGGGTGTCACCCTTTGGGGTGGTCCTGAAGAAGAAGGGGTGAATTTAGACTCATACACCACCTATCTACCTGGAAGGGGCCTCAGTAAACAAGGAGATCCTGGATGACCTAAGGGCAGTATCATATGCATCCCTGGACCAAACAGTGGTGATGATAAGGGCAGCGGAGTGGGCCTGGCTAGCAAAGGAGGACATCAAATCTACCTTCAGGCTACTGCCAGTGAGGCCCGATGATTGGGATCTATTGGGTTTTCATTTGAGGAAGGGCTATATTTCGACAGAGCCATGCCAATGGGATACTCGGCAGCCTGTTTGACCTCTGAGGCTTTTAGCTCTTGGGTGCAATGGGCGTTCAGTTGGGGATATGGGCATAGGAGAGTGGTCCACTATTTGGACAATTTCCTGCTCATGGGGGGAGTGAGTCTGAGACAACAGGGATGTTGTCAGATTTTGAGGAATTGTGTGGGTGCATAGGCATCCCACTGGAAAAGGGGAAGACCGTGGGCCCAAGCCGACAGTTGGAGTTCCCGGGAATTGAGGTGGATATGGTACAGGAGTGTTTCTGCCTGCTGGGCAACAAAGTGGCCCGGCTCAAGGGTCTGTTAGCTCAGGTAAGGGGGGAAGAGGAGGTTGCCACTGGTATTTGTACAGCAGCTACTGGGACGCCTTAATTTTGCTTATAAGGCCATAAGCCTGGGCAGGGTCTTTACCAGGAGGCTGGTGAGGTCTACAGGGAAGGCAGAAAAGCCCCATCACTGGGTAGATATTACAAAAGGGGTATGGGAGGACTTAGGGGTTTGGGAGGAGTTCCTCAGTGGTTATAATGGGATGACATTTTGACAGGATGAATGGGCATACAAGACAGAACTGAAATTATACACCTATGCATTGGGGGCACTGGGGAAGGGGGCCTACTTCAGAGGGGATTGGATCTCGGAGGCATGGTCGGATTCCTGGAAGGAGGTGGGTTTACTGAAAGATATCACCTTTCTGGAGATATTCCCCATCTGGGTTATGCTGGAAGTTTGGGGGGGACAGGATGAAGGGAAAATGCATATTGTTTTGGTGTGACAATAAAGGGGTTGTAGAGGTAATAAACAGGCAATGGGGGTCACTGACTCAGTAGGAGGGGTCATGCATCCCTTGGTCCTGTTGGGCCTGCAACGGAACTTGTCATTTAAGGCACAGCATATTGAAGATATTCAGAATAAGGTGGCCGACAGTCTTTCCAGTTTACAGTTGGACAGGTTCTGGGAGTTGGTGCCAAATGCAGTGGAGCACAGGACCAGGGTCCCAGACCATCTGTGGGAAACTGGATGGAGAAGGCTAAATGGTTGTACCAGAACTCCTGGGCACCCAACATGCTGAGAGCATATGAAGGGGTGTGGGGGGCATTTCAGGAGTTCTGGGCTGGGGCAGGCTGGGATATGGAGGAGCAAGTATTGGAGGACCAGGTAAAGCAATATATAGTGGGTAAGTGGGAGGAGGGTATGGCCCACACCACAATGGCTGTGCAGCTAGCTGGCTTAGGTTGGGTGTGTAAAGACAGGGTGTGGCCAGCTGACATGTCAGGGAGGGCTGTGAGGAGGATGGTAGGTTGGCAGAGGGGGCATGGGGTGAGAAGGGACAAGAGGAGGCCTGTCATGGGGCAGCTGCTCAAAAGAATGATGGGGGCCCTACAGTATGTATGCACCACAGCAAAAGAAGCCCACCTGTTTAGAGCGGTCTTCACTGTCATGGCCATATGTGCCTTCAGGGCAGGGGAAATGGTAGCCATGAAGAAGTCAGGGGTGACCCGAGGTTTACAGGCCAGGTTGGTGGAGGTGGAGTTGGGGCAGGATAGGGTGGTCATACATTTGTCCTGGTCCAAAACACATCAAGGGGGCAGGGGTGAGGCCATCACCTTGGTCAGACAGGGGCCGGGTGAGGTGTGCATGGTCACTGAAATGGAAGAGTACAGGAGAATTTGGTGAGCGGGGGGGATGTGGTTCTGCTATGGAGATGGGAGCCTGGTAACGGGTTCTCAGGTCAGGGCAGTCCTTAAGAAGGCACTCTCTTTCATTAGGGAAGACCCTGACGAATTCATCCCCCACTCATTTTGCATAGGGGTGGCTTCCAAGGCCCTGGCCAGGGGTGGGTCAGAGGTGAAAGTGAAGCAGGTGGGGAGATGGAGATCCAACTGCTATAAGAAGTATGTGAGGCAGTGACTGTCCGGGGTTTGCTCACCATGGTGTTTTTTTTCTTTTCTCCTGCAGGAGAAAAGTGACAGGTCTGGTTGGTGGGGCACTCCTTTCTCTATTGGGTGGAGAGGTTTTCAGCTTCTAGAAATGGTGGGACACAGCTACATATGGAGCTGGAACACATGAGGGTGCAGTGGAAAGGCACAAGGGGCATGAAGTGGGCACAATTGATGCGGCTATTGGAGGAGCTCCGAATAAGGTGGAGCAGGCTGGATTTGCTCATCATACACTTGGGAGGAAATAACCTGAGAGAGATACCATGAGAGGCCTTAGTGCAGGCCATAACATCAAATCTTGACAGAGTGATGGGTTGATGGCTGGGGGTGATCATTGGCTGGTCTGAGATCACATCCTGAAGGGTGTGGAGATGGGTCAAAGAAGTTTGGGTGGTGCAAAAAGGGAGGAATTGGCTCAATAGGAAGGTGGCAAGGGCAGTGATTGAGATGGGGAAGTGCATATTCAACACAGAGGCATCTCTTTTGAGAGGGCAGAGGTGTACAGGTCAGACAGGGTTCACCTGATGGGAGTTTGACATGTGCCTATTCCTGAGGCCCATTGATAGACCTGATGGGGGGATAGATAAGAGTGGGTCTAGGTATTAGCCCGCAAGTGGGGAACCCCATCTTCCATTGCCAGCGGGAGATGGGTCAGTGGAGAAAGGGAGGGAGGAGATATGGAAAATGGGGGTACACAGAAAAGGGGAGGGCAGGGCAACACATGTTGGGGGCAAAGGGCACCCAGGTGTGAAAGTAAAGGGGGTGGGGAAGTATAGGGCCCAGGGTAATATCATATTGTCTGGATTTGGGGTGGGGTCCTGGTAAGTCGGTACCTTGTACTGGAGATGATGTGGGGGGTTGGATCTGAGAGTCTGGACCCTGAAGGTGAAGCACACAAGAAGAAGAAGACCAGGAAGGAAGGAAGTTCCGGAAGAAATAATGGACCTCTGTGTTGACTGTTTCGAATGTAATGTTTGATTCAAGAAAATGGAATGTAAATATTAATTAGTACCTAAATAAACTGGTGCCAACGAGCATCCAAGATAGCAGTTGTGGAATGAGTTTATTTCCAGGAGGGATCAGATGTCAAACAAAGTTGCCAATAACAGGCTGCCCAGGTTGTCAGATGCCCCCCCAAGGAAAGAAAGAGACTGAGGGAAGTAGGAGGGGGGAGAGAAGGTGGTGGGGTTGGGGGAATGAGGTCAGCAGGCAAGTGTCATTTGACACAGATATAAGAAGGTGAGCCATTGGCCGGGGGGGGGTCTTGCAAGAAGGATGGAGAGGGGCCTGGAGGGGTATAAGAGTTTGTGCAGCCCTTCAGTATCCCTCTTTGCTGAGATTTTTTTCAACCCACCTGCCCAAGGCAGGACATGGATGTGACAGTCCAGGGGCAGCAAGGCAGCTTTATCTTAGACCAGCAGGGGCCCAAAGGGGGCCAGGGCAGCAGGATATTGGTGGGAGCTATAAGATCCTGGTTTCCAGGCAGCAAGTAGCCCAGGCAAGGGGAGAAGGAAAGAAGAAGGCGATAAAAAAAAAAAAAAGGAAGCTGAGGGAGGAGAAAGGGAGAGAGTGAGAGATAGGAAAATAGGGGGATAGGCAGAAAAGGGGGAGAGGGCAGGGCAACATGTACTGGGGGCAAAGGGCACCCAGATGTGGAAGTAAAGGGGGGGTAGTGTAGAGCCTTGGTGTTGGATCATAGTGTCGGGACCTGGAGGAGTGGAGGTTCTGGTAAGTCAGTACCTGATACTGGTGATGGTGCAGGGGGTCAGATCTGAGTGTCCAGACCCTTAAGGTGAAGCCCACAAGAAGAAGAAGAAGAAGACCATTAAGGAAAGAAGTTCCAGAAGCGATAATGGAACTCTGTGTTGACTGTTTTGAATGTGATGTTTGATTCAAAAAAATTGGAATGTAAATATTAATTAGTGCCTAAATAAATTGTTGCCAATGAGCATCCAAGCTAGCAGTTGTGGAGTGATTTTATTTCTGGGGGGGGGGATCAGATGATATGGTTCATTATAGTGATGGACTAATGAATTGAGGAGGGAAAATGCAGCACTAGCAAGGTATCCCACATAAACCCTGGTCAGAGCTGATACAGCTGCACAGAGCTATTACATGGATACTGGTATTCACCAACAGTTGTATTTGGAATAGCATTTGCAAGCACCACCACGAACACTGAATAGAGCTGAACTGCTGTGCTGCTGTATAAAAGACTGAATAGGGTCTAGCTGGAGCTGCTGATGTGCTCCACCTCCACCAGACCACTTCACCCTCAGTCACTGTGGAAATATCACTGCTGGGGCTACAACAGGTTGTATGTCCTGCAGTCTTGAATCATTTCACTGATCCAGCTGCAGCAAGCTTTTATCAGTGTGATGTGCTGGAGGCATTTCAGTACAGTACTGTCATCCTCATGTGTAGTAAATACCAGTCGCATGAATTGGAAACTTAAAGCAGTGTTTGTAACAGGCCCAGAAAAAAAGGCAAGGTTTAAGAGCAGAGCAGCACCGAACAGCATTTAAAAAAAAAACACATTGTATTACAAATTCCAGCTGTTTTCTAGATAAGTGAAACACACTTTGTTTTAAATTGTCAATATCATCATGAAACTGGGTATTGTTAACAGTCAGTGCTGGGTCCACTTCCAGATTCAACTCAACTGCTGCTGCTTCTACAGCAGCCTTGGTAGTACAGAAAGCCTTGCAGTCCATGTCACACATTATCACTAAGGTTTTTGCAATGTAGAAATATCAATTATTAACAACAGATTGTTAAACAAGCACCACCACCACAAGGTGAAGACAACACCATCAGCACAGAGAATGTCGAGGCTGCCCCACCACCCATCGCTCCAGGCTGAGAGCCATGGAGGGCTGAGTCACTGGACCTGCTGGAAGCCAACCCTTCAATGAAGTACCACAGCCTGACAAGGTGTTAACCCCCTCCGTACCTGGTCCCCTCCTAGCTCATTCACCACAATTTATTGTCCTGGTTTTTGTTTATATATACTTGCAATTTTGTATATAATGTCCTTACAGTGTATGTTTTTGTTGTACTGTGTAATTTTGTATGAAACCAATAAAGCATATTATTTAAAAAAAAAGATCACTAATATGCCCTTGTCTGGGACCTTTGCCTGTACAACTGTTTCAAATGTCGGTGGCTGCTAGACATTTGCAGCTTTTGCAAGTTTTATGACCACCACCAGTGTGTGCCATCCACAAGTTGGCAGCAATGCCAGAACTGTGCATGCGTGATACTTGTGCAGTCTGACTTGGTGGCCATGTTGTGCACAGTGGCCATCATTTCTGCAATTGCAGAAGAAAAAGAAGTGCCCCACAAAGTGTGTGTGCTTATGTGGCTGACAGAGGGGAAATACTGCATAAACACAACCACTGGAAACTATGCCGCAGCACTGTGGAAGCACACTAGACAGTGGTCCGCTCATGTGCTTCCATAGTGCTAATCTGATATACTGATGATGGCATAATGTCTGCGAAGCTCCACCCATGCAGTCACAGAAATTACAATGCTTTCAAAACAAACACGTGAAACAGTACACTTTAGATATTAAACAGACTTCTCACTTGCCCAAATTACTAATTGTTTTAAAATTGCAATTAAAAAACAAACAGACAAGGTTTTATGTTCCTTTCAGGATTTCAAGTACATTTACATATATCTTTGAAATGAAGACCCAGTATATCCTTAGAATAGATTTGAACCACTTAGCTGAAAGGAGCAATGTATGCTGTTCCAAAGACAAGGACATTTAAAGGAACATTTTTCACAATTTGTCCCAAACCTTGGGGCTTCCAAAATTAACAACAAGGAGCTTCTTAGAGAATAGTTAGAATATATTAACTTCAAGAAGTCAAAACTATTAATGGGTAATACACATAGGTAAGCAATAAAACTGTAAGTAAGCAAACAATAAGACATGACAGCTTGTGGGCTCCAGTTCTTGTACCACACATCAGGTGCTTTGTAAGTTGCCAGCGCTAGCACTTCAACTGCCTGGAAGTATAGTTCTCTAATAGGAACCAATACCATGAAGTGTCTCACTTCCCTAATAAAATGGGTTCTGAAAAGAAACCACAAATAATGTTAACTGTATACTTTAGAAAAAAACACACTTGTGAAATGTTTTTAGGAAAAAAGTACAATATTAACAAATTAGCCCTTCAAGCAGTTAGTAATTAGGATTTAAGAATAGAATCGAAGGGATTTGACACTAGAGGGAGCTGTTTCTGTGACTGCTGTTTCTGCCCCCACCCCACTCCCATGATTGAGTTGTGTAGAACTGGAGCAGAACTAAATCAGGGTTTGGGTAAGGGAGTGTGCTGTGAGAGCCTTTAGAATTGCTACTGTGAATACAAACGTGCTGGCTCAGTTTTTTTTTTTTTTTTTTTACATTTGTAAGCAAAGACACCTCTCTTCCCCCGTCTTACACTGTGTACATCTGTGTGTTTCCATGGCTCAAGGCTACTGAGGAGGACCCAGGGCACAGAGTCAGTAAGAAGGACAAAGGACTTGGATTGGATCATAACTCTATGGATCATGACTGGAGCAAAGCAGGTCAGTACCAGGAATCTGTGAGCAGTGACTTTTTAGCACGGTTGATCATATTCATGTGAGGGAGCACAATTTAAATATTCATTATTGGCAGTATAGTGAGTGTTTGTTTACCTGGTAGGGAGCATTTTCTGACTTTGGCACTTTGTATGCCCAATAACCTCCTTTCCAAGTGATTGGTAGCTCTGCCAGCTCAGGAATGCAGCATCACTTAGGAAATGAACATTGTGGAGCATTTTTCTGGGGTAGAAAAATAAAAGAAAGAAGAAAGCTGAAATAGGGTTTAAAATGTGTTTATTTTTTATATTTTATTGAATGTTGTTGAGTTTGGTGGGTGTGTGTGTTTGCATTAAGTTGAAAATGTGGACTCTATAAAGTATTGGCAGGGGAGAAGGGTACATTATTTACTTTACAAAGATGTCTGCCAGTGTCATTTTAAAAAATTCCTGGGAGGCATTGATATGTTTATGTGTTACATCCTGGTTGCCAGAAGAAATGCAGAACTGTGCAGTTTCTGTTTCTGAACTGCACGGCTTCTGAATGTTCTCTACCATCAGAATTCAGGAAATACAGAAACCCTTTAATCTTCTTGTAGCAAGGGCCAGTCTGACAGAGCAGTGACAGCTGTGCCACTTACAAACAGCGAACAAGTGTGCTCGAGAAGCTGGGCTGCTGGTGCCTGACAAGTGACTAACCTAAAAGGGATAAAAATGGGAAATAAGGCACTGAAAGGAAAAATTGACTGGAGCAGGGCTAATTCCAAAAGTTTATTGTGAGAATCAAAAAAACGCTGACTGGCAGCCACAGAATTTCAACTGGAAGATCTTCATCAGGGAGCATCTCAGACCACTATGCAGACTTGTGAACCGGGTTCATGCCCTGAGTTTCCATTGAGGACCATCAGAAGGAGGATTGAGTGTCTCAGAGGATACTTACCTTTCCAGGAGACAGAAGTTACCAGGCTTTGCTGTAACACCACCATCACCACCATCTGGGTGACCACACATGGAAGAGCATCTAGGGCCTGAAGTGTTGGGTGAAGACTTCCTAATTAAGGTCTACCTGAGCATGCCTCTGCCCACAGAAATCACCTGCCAGTACATGGGAGAAATATCCCAGATCCCCCGCATTCCATTCCTCAGAAGGCTGCTGACTGAGGTAGTGAGAGGAGGGTTTGTGCTGGTCATACTCCATCACCACCATGCTATCTTGGGTGGCATATAGAAGAAGGATGAAACTGGTTCCTTGAGGATGCGAGACTAGGTTAAATGATTGCACTGGTTAGGGCAGATGGAAGTGGCTGAGACTTGGGGATTAGATACCAAGGGGAGTAAGAGAGTACTATTATTATTTATTAATACACACTTTTGTCAGGCTGGGGAGGAAAAATGTGGGATTGGGTGCTGTGAGGGTGACAAGAAGGGGATTTACATTTTTAATAGCTGGGGCTGGGAATAGGAGGGTGGTACAGGGTGCTATGATGGTGGGGGGGAGGGAATCAGAGTTTTATTTAAACTGCACAAGATGCAGTGGCACTCAGCTAGTTACATGCCTCCTCACCAGGCAAAGTGCTCTCTTCACTTGGTAGATCACTATGCATAGTACACACTACACCAGTAAAGTGCCACATCATAAAATTTCCACTCAACAAGGTACCCAATATATTACATGAAGAACTATATGAATAGTCACTTCATATTACATGAAGAAGCACCGCTTCATGTAGTTCTTTACAAAGTGAAATTTGTTGACTTCGTTCACCCCATAACCCATATAGGATTATACTAATTGCAAATCAGTAGCGGTGAAAATAAATTGAACTATCCTGTAAACATCTTTTCAGTGACACAGAAGATAGCACACTTGCATCTGGGGCAGGAAGATTGGACGGTTGTGGGTTCTAGCCCCACATCAGATGTTTGGAGTTAGTTACAAAACCATGGAACAAACCAATACCATCCACCTGATGGTAAGTTAGGTAACTCTTTATTAATTACAAAGTGCTGGAGTATTTAACTGATTAGCAATTGCTTAGCTTAGATGGTGTCAGTTTGTTCTGTGAATTCATAATCACATTTTTGTAACCTGGCACAGCAGTATGTAGAGCAATAACTGTATTTCCTTTTGTACTTGGGGTACTACCCATAACTGTTAGAAACTTGTTTCAAGAAGGAGGTCAGGAGACATTCCTTTACGGAGTGGGTGATGTTGGGGTGGAATGAACTCCCATCTGAGGAAGTCACTCAAGAGATGATGGGGGGTCAAGAGACGGTGGGATAGGATGAAGGGGAGAGTCATGGTTGGCAAGGAGGGTGGGTTGGGGCCCACTGCAGTTTCTGGATATGGGGCCCTATGATCAAGTAGACTTGATAGACCACAAGGCCATCTTCTGCTGGTTATTTTGTATGTTGGTATATTTTTATAACACTTTCATTGAAATCTTTATTGACCACAGATTCACAGTGCGTTATCTGTTTTTTTCACAGTTTATTAACTCATGATGGCCCAGCAGAGATGCATCATCTCATTTCTAAAGGGATCTTGCTTTTACCCATTTCTTCATTTGGGTGGTAAGGAGCACAAAGAGGTTAAGTGATTTGCTCAAGATCGCATTAGAAGTATTTTGGCTGTAGTGGGGTTGGAACCGTGATCCCATGGTTCAAAGCCCCCTCCTGAAGAAAGCGTTCTCAAATGGGCAAACGTAGAAACAGAAAAAGACACACACAAAAAGCAGACAGAATGCTGACTGGAGCAACACAGTTAGGAAGATTAAAACTAATTACCAGTCTCACACAGGTCAGTACTTATGAATAGCTCTCAGCTTCTTTCATTGCTTGCCTCTGGTGAGAACACTTTAAAATACATTTTTTAATAAAATACCTGCCAAAAAATTCCACTTATGGCTAGCAATTCATGCACAGTTCACGCTTTCCTGGAAGTATTTGCATAAAATGTTGTTAAAATATTAAAATAACATGACAGAATACTAGATCTGTGTGATGCAGTATTTGGACATGTGAAACAAATGAAGAAAACAAACAGCAGTTTTTTTAGACTTTTAATCTGTAATGTGTTTGACTGAAGGGAATTGTATTCATTGTTTGGCTGTTTGCTTCAGCATACTGCTGCCTCGTGGTGTTTCTTCCCCTATAAAAAAAAAACATTCCCTTTGTGCAGATTACAGAAAAATAACCAAGTTTCTTGCTTTGCTTTCCTCCTACACTGTCTCCACACAGTATTTGGCAATTAACATATTTATTAGTTTTTCATGTGTATCACAAGAAATGTAGTTCCATAAAGAGCTCAGGAAGAACCAAATGTGTTCATGGATTCTGTGAGGGAAAATAATCATTGCTGAGTTGTGGTCTGTCATTTGGGGAATGCATCTAATCTACTATAAAGTGAAAAATCTCTATTCTGGTGCACTTGTAAACTTGAGGATAACTGCAGAGAAGGATCAGGAGGGAAGGCTGTGGGTTATGTCTTCAGTATGTGAGACAAGATCCTGCTTTAATCTCAACATTATGTGAGAAAGAAAAGGGATGCCCCCTAATACCTTAAAGGAACTGATTAAAATTTCCTCTTGTCAAAAGTGTTGATTTAGTAACCTCAGCTGTGTGCAGGGCTTCAGACATTTTTTTTTTTGGTCGAAGTGAAATACTTCCAAGGGTTGAAATTTGAAAGTCATTTCAGTTTTACTGGAGTCAAAATACCTCCAGCTGTCAATTTTTGGAAGTCAAAATGATTCCAGTCCACAAATTTTGAAAGTCGAAATACTCCACATGCTGTAGTTTTTGAAGTCATAAGAATTCTGAATACCTCACTGTAACCTCATTCATGGCACATCCATAGAAATACATTTTTGAATGACTCTAGGGAAGAAAAATGTGCACAGCAAATCAATTACTTGCAGTATGTGTTTATTTCATGAATTGTTCTTGCAATTCCAAGTAACCTCCATCAATCTTGTAAATTGCTTGCAGTCAGATGCCTGCTACATTTCAAGTGTGGTGATCACACACTAAGACACATATATCACCTTCCTATTAAAGCTGACAGATGTTCTGATATCAGCTTTCATTTGTTGTATTATAATACATTGATGATGGCAAGCAAGATACTGTGCATAAATGCAATTATGCAACCAACACATCAAGTCAACTGAAAATATTACAATTTTGTTTTTGTTTGTTGCTCTTGCTTAATTAACAGAATGTTTTGAAGTGTCGCCTCTCAATTAAATGGAAAATTCACCACAAAAGGACCTTACACACCATCAGACTTGACTCAACATGGTGCTGCTGGTCCCTAATGTGCAGAAATATTTGACTTACTTTGTTGAAGTAGAAAGTAGATTCATTATATTAAGACTAATCTTGCTTACTTGTTGTTTGTCGGCTGGCTGACAGACAGACATCTTGGTCTGTGTTCTGTTACAAATCCCTCAGAGGCACAGTGGTGGTGATGGATGCAGACAGCTGACATAAGTGCAGCCAGAGTAAGCCAAGAGTTAGGAGTGGAGGAGAGTCGATAGCCTGCCAGACAATGTACAGCTTGCATTTCATCAGACTGATATATCTGGCTCCAAAACAATGCCTTTCTTGACCACCTCTCTAAAGTTAGCTAGAAAGATATGGACACCATGACAGATGTAAACATAGCTCTGGACTTTATAGTCAACGATCTTACATCAGTAATGAGCAGGCACGCCCCATTCATACAAAGGAGATGCAAAGGCCTATGCTCTAAGTGGATGTCCCCGAACCACTGTATTCTGATGAAAGAGCATGACAGGGCCTGGAGTCCATACAAAGGTATGGGTACAACTCAGGACTGGCAAGAGTATAGGAGAATATGGAAGTAATGCAAGTCCACACTAAAATAAGTTATAACTAGCTACATAAGAACATTTCAGACAGGAAACCTGCAAAACCCTAAGCACGTCTGGGCTCAAATTAACTGTCTCCTTAAAGGGCAACAGATTGCCCCCATTTGGAAATAAGAGTGGATGGCACACTGACCAAGGAGCACCAACTAATTACAGAAGGGTTTAACCAGTATTTCACTGATCTCAACTACTTCAGAGTCTCTCAACCTAGCTCCCTCCTACATTCCCCTCCACCAACAAACCTATATTCTACCTCAAGTTTGTAACCAAGAAGGAAGTCCTATAGCACATGCTCAAGATAAAACCAGACAAGTTGGTGGGACATGATGGATTGGAACCCAAGCTCCATCAGATCACAGCAGCAGTACTTGTTACTCCCCTGACCAGAACATACAATATGTTCTTGCTTAATGGTGAAGTCCCCCAGTTACGGAAAATTGACTGTTTTTCCTTCCCACAAAGGATGAACCAAGGATTCGATAGAGAACTATCGCCCAATCTTGATATTCCCTACTATTACTAAACTTCAAGAATGACTTATCTACAATCAACTGGCAGCTCATCTGGGAGCTCACAACCTAATGGCTGAGGAACAGCACAGGTTCCAAAAACACCACAAGACTGAAACAGCCCAGGTGTGTTTTACCTCAGACATCTTTAAAGCCGCTGATGAGGGGAAAAGCTACAGGGGCCATCTTCATCAATCTCATCAAGGCTTTTGACCTGGTGAATGAAGAGGTACTACTGACCAAACTAACAATTGTAGGACTGGATCATCACTCCGTTACCTGGTTCGGAAGCTACCTAGTAGGCCGAAACCAAACTGTTAAATGAAACGCCTGCCTATCCTCACATCGAGTAATCACTGATGGAGTCCTGCTGGGGTCAATACATGGACCTTTACTCTTCTCTTTCTTTATCAATGATCTGTCATCCAGCTGTGGAGAAGCAAAAACAATCCTATATGCAGATGACACAGTCTTGTACCAGGTTGGCAATGTCATTGCAGACGTTGAGAAAGGGCTAAATGAAGACTTCGCTGCACTAGGTAAGTGGATCTCATCTAACCACCTAGTGCTTAGCATTAAGAAAACCAAGGCAATGCTCTTCAGGCCCAGGTTAGGAGCAGACAGAACCAAACTTCTAAAGATTGCAGAAATCAATTGGATGATAATGGAAGTTGTGGAGAGTATAAAATACCTTGGGATGTGGCTAGATCATGAACTAACATTAAAACCATACATTGAACACACTACCAAAGTGATATACCAGAAGATAGGACTGTTATATTGACTAAAATCATATCTCACAAAAGAAGCCTACCTAGCAGTAGCAAACACCATCCTGCTTCTGACACTTCTTTATGGAGCTCCACTACTGACCTCCTTGAAGGAAACTGAACTAACCAAATTTAGCATGCCCTACCACAAAATAAGCAGGTTCGCTGCACAGGCTGACAGCAAAGAGCACCACTGCAAAATGCTTGCATTGCTGAACTGGCCTCAACTGGATGATAGATTTAAGCACCCTTCACTATGCCTTATGTACAAAATTCTGAACAACCATGTACCTCATCTACAGAAACTAGCTGTGCACAGACAACACAAAAGAACTCTCTGCTCCTCCTCCTCACAACCCACTCTAGAGGTACCCAGTGTAAGCACAGCTGCTGAGCAAAGGTCATTTGAGTATAAAGTCTAGCTGTACTGAAACAAGCTCCCTGCTATTATACAGAGCAGCCACTCTTTCCCTTCATGCAAATACTCACTAATAACACACCTCTCCAGCAAAAGCAACTGCACTTGCCCTAAGTAATTTTCTCCAAAATTACCAAAGACAGTAGATTCCTATTTGTGCCTTTGGGGCATGTGCCACAAAGAATGATGCAAAGTGCCCCTTGGTCCACACGATGCACCTGGAGCGATTCTCGGTTGTAGCCTCCATCAACCACAGGCTGCTTGCCCCAAACAGGGCTTGCACCACCCATGTGCCTAAAAACAGACTGTGACCTGGTGCTAGGGGGCTTGTGGCAAATACTGTACAAGCTGCCACATCTCCTAATGTAGAATTCATAGAACTCTCCCAGGGGGAGAAAGTCTAAGTACACCACATATGGAGACATATAGACCCACTCACCAGTATGTGCTTTAATATCTTTTATGGGTATTTTAAATTCCACCAAGTTCTGATCAGTGTTTCATAGTTATCTCACTACTTCCTCAGGATCTAAGATATATCCATATAAATCACATGTAATGGTAATTAGTATTAAAGAAAAAAAATGTATCTTGAAACATTCAGTTAATTTTATATATACATTCTTTCTTGGTATAAACATGATCATTCACTTAATATGTTAAAATTGATCATACATCCTGATCATGATACCTTGCTTAAAGACCCCTTGTGTTCATCTTATATTCCTTTCTATTATATTTTAACTTGCATACATTTCATATAGCTCATGGCCACCTTTCTGATAGATTCAATATTCCCCAATGTTATATCGTTCTACTTAATATTCCAATCTTCTATCTTAAAACAAACAGAAAAATAAATATTTTGTTTTAAATAACCAACTTAACATCTTTATTAATGTTAAATTCCAGGTAATTTGTTTGAAATTATTACATCACTTGTAAATGAGACACTGTCTCTTTAAATGGCTTGTTCATATGTAGTTGTCAAGATGTTTCATCAAGTTTTTGTAATGTGATAAAGAAATCATAAATGTTTTAATTACTATTCTTTTATGTATACATTGGAGTGGTATATCTGTATGTGGCTGGCTGTATTTACTATATGACGTCTCTGACTTCTTTTACGGCCCACACCCATTGGTGTTAAAATTTCTGTTATTAAATCATCAGCATTTCATCAGGTAAAAGTCCCTCTCTCACTTTCTTTTAACATTGCTTATCATAGATTCAAGCTCCGTTTACTAAACTGTCTTTTTGTTGCACGGCTGTGGTTTGTCTTGTTTCTTTTGCTAAAAAATACTTAATTTTTTAGTTACTGTGTTTTATTTTCTTCACACTTTGTTCTGCTGTACTGTTTGTTTTCTAAGTGCAACACCCCCTTCCCCCAACTGTTTGTTATGTTGCTTGCATTTCTAAACTTTTTGTTTCACTGTTTTATATCCTTTTTCTTAATCTTTAAGTTCACTCTCTCACTGCATTTTTGTATTTGAAAGTTTAACATTTCTTTCAGCAGTGTAAGATGCCTTTAAATATAGGCTTACCGCTTGTTCAGCTTCTGTAGTCTTTCAACTGTGGACACTGACTGCTGGTTCTGTTCTTGTTTAAATATACTGTCATTGCCATGGGGACTAACGTGGGAGTGTTTTATTCACTGCACATGCCTAGTTTGGATTTTGTTGGACTCATCTGATTTTTAGGGTGTTTCTTATGTTTTATATTGCCTACGGCCAACTAACGTGCATGAATGTAACTTTTTTCCCCTGTTCTGGGCTTATTCACTATTGGATCTTGCAAGGATCGTATCTGGAAGTCCCACTTTCCAAGTTTTATCGTTGTGATCTTTCTATATGTATTGTGATTAGTAACTAAGATAAAAAGCTAGGAAGACTGAATCGGGACAGGTGTGTTTGACCAATCAGTGAAGCCCTGCAACCCAACCCACCCAGATAACACCCATAGGTGTGTGTATAAGGTGACCACCTCCTGCCTACCACTAATGACTATGCATTGGAAGTGGTCAGTCTGTAACAAATGAGCCCTGTTGGTTTCCTTGTGCTCACTACCATTAGTCCATCCATTAAAAGTGTAAAATTAGTGAAATTAACCTAATATCTTCTGATTTCCACATTCAGAGAAGGGGTGAGTGGGGGATTTGTTACTGGAGAGCAGGAGAGCAGGAATGTTTGGTGATTGGACTGTTTTCTTATATCCTACAGTTTCTCCAATTTGATTATTTGCTGGTATTCTATAAATTCTGTCCACACAATTTCCTCATTTAGACCATATCTGGTGTCTGGTGTTCCAAACCGATTGATCCAATAGGCTTCCCTCCTTAGTAATTTCTTTTTCAGATCTCCTCTCTGACTTCATAGGTATTATATCATAGGTATCATAGGTATAACTGAGCATAATAAAGACTTGCGTCCATGGACCTCGCCAAATCTGTATTTCATTAACCTAGGTAATTGTTACCTATCTACAGTGTCTATCTAGATTTACCTTAAATTGATGCATTGTACTACTTCCTATGACTTGTTATATTTTCTACCTTTTCCAGTCCCACAAATCATAATGCTGAGACAGAGGCTTACATATTCAAAGGAGATGTGCAGCCCAAACTGGAGATATGTGATGCATTTCAGGAAATACACAGAAGTGCGATATTCAAAAGGCAGAGATGTGTCATGCATTTCTGAATGCACGATTGTGCAGAAATAATGTATGTGGCACAAAAATTGAGGGCGGATATATGACTATGCCACCCATCCACATATTCAGCCGAAATGTGCAGTGCATGTGCCGCGCATCCCAGAAGTATACAGCGCAAAGTTAGGCAGACAAGAGGTTGGCCTAAATCAGCCAGCCACCCACAGGAAGGCTGCAGAACTGCAGACAGGCCATTCTGAGACAGCCTTTGGAGGTGCACCAGGATGTGCACCAGGCACCCACACACAGTAGGCATGCCAGGATGGAAGTACCCAAAGCCACAGGTGCCAGGATACCATGGGCACTGCCCAGAGAGCCATCACCCACACTGCACCCAGGATGTAAACACCCAGCTGCCACATGCCAGTGCTGTTGGATGTCCCCCTAGCACACCAGCAGAGCAGATGGCCACACTGTGGCACATCTACCAAAGACCATGGCCTGCACCATGTGGCCTACAGGGCACCACCAGGTGGTGGCATGCACCAGGGGTGACGTCTAGGGCAGTGGTGCCCAGGTAGCCTGGAGGTACTAATTGCAGCATGTCATGGGCCAGGGACTGACCTGTGGTGCACACCCACGATTGTACACCATAGATGCACACAGGTGGGACCCACCCACTCAGGTACATGGTCACGTTCTGCACACTGCCATTCCTTGCAGTTATCACCATGTTCCTCTCATATGGGGGTGTATGGGGCACTGCAGGTGACTGTACATTACATACAGAGCTGGTGTATTACATGCATGTGACATACTGATCAGAGTGTGTCTCCCTGTGCCCTCTCCTGTTTCTTACCCAGGTGAGCCCCTGTGGCCGCTGTCCAGGTGGGCCCCCTGTATCCCAGTCTGACCCTGTACATGGCTATGGGTAATAGCACTGTACCTAGGCCAATGCAGTCCATCCACCCACACACAAACATTCCGACACACCTGCCTGCTAGGCTGCAGTACCTCCTGTTCACCTTTGTGGAGTGGTGGGGCAGCCCTGCAAAGCTGGAACTGTGCATACCTTGGATATGCAAATGGCCTGAATACATTCCAGTAACGAGCTGTGCATGTGGGGAATGGGCTTGGAATGTGCAATGAGGCCATTTGCATATCCTGGCTGAATATTGCATTTTTGCATGCAGCACATGCAGCCACCTATCGTGCATTTCCCTATGCTCCGCACAGGTCTCAGGTCACCTCCCATGCATTGCATCTCCCGCTGTGTGATCACGCATGTTTGGGATATTCAGCTTGACATGCACAATCGCATCTTTTTTTTTATCATTTAATATGCTTTATTGAAAGTCAAATGAATAACAGACACTTCAGGTATCAGCTGATAAATATGAAGCATATACATTTGGTCCACTATATGAGTTGTACCATAAACATTTTCAAACATATATATATAAAGCTCCTAACATTACCCCTCTCCCATCCCTTTCCCCCACCCCTTAATTCCACCAGAGATATCTTAATAAACCAGCAAAAAGTTGTGTTCCTTTTTAATTTATAATGGAAAACACACTGATTGGATGTTTAAACCTAGGGTATTAGATGTAGTGTTCCATTTCCCTTAAGGGTATTTTCTTAGGTTTTAATAGTCCTTAGTAACTTACTGTGTTAACAAGAGGGTATACAAAGGCTCCCAGATATGGCTGTACCTCAACATTTTGTTAGTCATACTCACTATCGTTCGCTGTGCCTTTAAAGCAGACATTATTTCTTTATACTACTCAACATAGCTTGGGGTAATCTGATCTTTCCGGTGTCTGAGTATTACCTTTTTAGACAGGCTGATATCAAAGCCATGTTTGGACATTGATTACCCACAAGTTGATCTGTATTCTCTCGTATAACACAGGCTGCAGGTTCAAATTTCTTGGAGAGACCTAGAAAGGGGTCTAGTCTATTTTGAATGGAAGACCAGAATGGGGAAATTGTCTCACATGACCATAGCATATGTAAAATTGTACCAGTTTCTTTGCCACATTTTGTGCAAAGGTCCAATGGTAAACAACCCATTTTATGTAATCTAGAGGGAGTATAATAGAGGTCATGGTTAATTTGAAATTGCATGAACCTGTAACGGTCCCAGCGATCCCACCAATAGAATCTTGGTATATCTCTGGGATCAAAATATGACTGTAAATAATAATATGAATATGAGATCAGGTGAGTTTTAGGAATTGAATTCAGATAGGGGGAGATGGCATTGTAAAGAGGTGATCCCCATGGACCTTTGACCAGTACAGTATGTAACATATGAGTATTTTGAAAATATTTAAAAACAGATACGATGTTCCAACCATAAATATTACTAGCTTCTCAAAATGTCATTAATTTTTGGTGGACTGTTAAGTCCTCCACCCTATCCACTTCCATGTTTGGCCAGAATTTGTCTTTGGAAGGAATCTTGCCTGAAATCTGAAAATTGTGGTTCCCAAATAATGGCTGGAAAATATCCTGCTTTGGATTTACTTTTAACAACTTATTTAGCTGAGATTGAGACATTAAAGAATCTTCTAGGGAAGTGTCCTGTAGTTAAATAGGCAACTTTTTCTTCAAGAGAAAAGGTAGTGCCGTTTCATCAATATCATGAGTGGAACATAAGGTGGTTTCAATTTCTACCCATAAAGGGGTATACAGGCCTGTTGGATATTTATGTCAATGTAGAGACCTCTCTAAGTGTATTGCAAGGTAGTATAAGTATAGATTGGGGGCTTGTAGTCCCCAATCTCTTTTGTGGCGCATTAACTTGGCATAGGCCCTTCTAGCCTTCTTAACCTGCCAGAGAAAGAGAGTAACATTTTATTCATTTGGGAAAACCATCTCTGAGGTAGAGACCTATTGAACATCTGGAAAGGATATAATAGAATCATTTTAATGATACTGAGCCTACCCCATAGTGTTAAGGGTAACAGTTTCCATCTATTTATGTACGCCTTAATACCGGTCACCACCACTGGTCACCACCGAATCCAGGTTATTCTGTCTGATCTTCCAGGGAGAAGTACTGAGGACTATCTCTAGATATTTCAAATTATCCTATCCTTTACCCAGAGGAAACACAAGTATTGCAAGTCTGATTTGTTAGTATATTTACTAAGTGTCATCACCTTGGTTTTGTGTAGATTCAATTTGTAGTTGGAAACAATGTTCCCTCTAATTTTTTAGTCTCTGTGGGTGAGTGACTGATATGTGTGTGAGGCCCTTTGTGCAAAAAAATTGATTCAAGTGCACAAATTGGGTGGCCCAAGCAAGTGATATATTTTATTGCCAATAAACAGTAGAAAACATAACCGAATGCTCAAATACTCAATTCAAGACATAAATATACATTCTGACACAATCCAAAGCTTGGATGTGCATTGTGCACCACAACAGTATGAACTGGAAACATGTGTAAACTATGTACATTTTAAAGAGTCTTGCATGCATCTAAAAGGGGTGCTGCTGATGATGCATCACTAAGAAATCAACATTTACTGTTTTTCTCTCCTGTCTTTCCCATTCTTCCAGTGGACATATATTTTATTAAGATCCATTTTTCCACCAGATGCTAAAAACAGTTTTGTTCACATCAGCATATCTAAATGGCTTTCTTCCAAGCAGTTTCTTTGTTTGCTCTTAATACAGTTCATGAGGCTGAAGCCTCTTTCAGAGTCAGCACTAGAAGCTTGGAATGTAGCATATACATCAATATGTTTAGCCACCATGCTGTACTGCACGTTAGCCAAAGCAAAGTGGACCATGTCAGTAAAAGATTTTAATTATCCTCCCTTTATTTTTTCAGCAACTATAAATTTGAAGTCATAGTACTGGCTAAAAAATCTTCCTGGTCCACTAATGAAAATAACTAGTCCTGATATTTGCTGTACAGTCTCTCAATATTTGATAAGCCAGACTCAAAGCTGCAATGTGGCATTGCTGCAAAATCAAAGGCAGACCAGTCAGAAAGTTCACCTGCAGGAAATCGACTGTCCAGATGGTCACACAACAGACCAGTGAATTGCAAAATTGCTGTTGTGCTTACTTCAGCTGTGCAATTAGCCAAAAGCAGTTTTACTGGTTGGCTCCAGTAGACAGTTTCACCCTGGTACTGGATTCTGATCTTTTTAATTTTTGCCTTAGCAATCTGTACAGCTTCAACTGTTGTTAGACCACTTTTCTGAAACATCTTAGACAACTCTGCCAGCTACAAAAGTACATCATTTAATACTGTAATGGCAATGTGGTATTCAGCATTGAACAACTTCTTAAAGCAGTACTTAGCAACAAAATCAATACTTTCCTGTAATTCTGTCTCAAAATACTGCAACAAAGTATCATAGTTCTGGATTAATGCACTAACTGCAAAGTGTCTTGAAAGCCAACACACTTCATTAAGTGGGTGGAAAGCCACTGCATCACATTCATGGACTTGAGCAATTTCTTCCAATTTAGATTTCCTCACAAAAGACCTGCAAAACACAGTATATACTGTTTGCAGTAATGTTTCAATATCTTTTACCAGTGGTAACCGTTTCCAGGTATCATCAATACCCAAGTCTTCTCTGAGGGTGACACAGTGCTGTTCAACTAAATGAGGAATACACTGCCTGAGTTGTGCTGCTACTCTTTTATTTTTCCCCAAGCATAACAGATGCTCCATCAGATGTGAACATCACCGTTTTCATTAAGTCAAGTTGATGGGCTCTGTAGAACTCCTTCACAGCATTTGTAATGGCCTCAGCATTACACAAGGTTAATTTAACAATTCCTCCAAAAGATGTCTTGTAAGTGGTCTGATCCAATGGACGAAACTTGAAATATATGATAAGCATCTTGCTTACTGATGTATCAGTGCTCTCATCAATAATAAGAGTATGAAACGAGGCATTCCGAATTTCATTTAGTGTTTCCTTTTGAATGACCAAATTAACTGAATGCAGGAATTCAAAAGCATAATTTTTGTTTCTCTAGCTTTCTATTATATTGATGTATTTTGCCATATGGTAATGTATTTCTTGTACTGATAGCATTGAATTGTTCATCTTGACAGCTAGTAGTACACTGTCTATTAAGATTTTTATGTCTTCTGCCTTTGACCTCTGACATTCCATCTGAGCCAGTCTGTTTTCTCTGGCTTCTGCAGTTTCTGTAAGCATGCTGCGTAAGCTACCAGCATTCCTCCCCCTGACCACTGAAACTGCAGTTTCATGTATCTTGCTGACTAAATGCCTTTTCAGATAAGCTAGTTTCCAGCCATCAGTCCATCTTTTCCCTTGTACAAATTCTCCACCAATGTTTCCATCCATACAGATCTTGCAAATCAACCCAGCTTCTTCTGAATAATAATAGATTTCACACAGTTTCACTCTAGTCTTCTGAGAAGAGGCAGGTGTTACAGTTTCCACATGTTCATTCAGCCATTCTGCTTTAAAACCAGCACAGCACTTTTTCTTTGAAGCAAGCCCATCATCTCTGCCTGAAGTAGTGGAGTGGATCATTCTTCTCTTCAGCATGTTGTCTACCGTATGCAGCCCTTTACAAAGAAGCACAAAAATATTGACAAACACACTTGCTTCATATTATGTGCTGGCTTAATGCACAGCAGGTAAGCGAGCTATTAGTGTTCAGCTGACATGGGAAAGGGCCTTGCTGTGGTTCTGCAGCTCACAATGTAGTGGTTGTGCTAATGCTTTCCCAATTCCCACATTCCTTTACATCCTAGGAAATGATGAGAAGACATAGATTTCGTGTTACTAAACCACTTCTGTTGGAAATGTGAGCTTCATCAGTTTTATTTCAAGGGCCAATCCCACATCATTGATTCCAAGGAGCTCAGTCAGTGCTGGACACACCACACTGCTCACCTCCTGAATCAGAAGGTGGGCCAGGTAAGAAGTGTGGTAAGCCAAGCACTGACTAAGCTCCTTGTAGTCATTGATGTGGGATTGGCCCTTGAAACAAAACTGGTGCAGCTCACATTTCCGAAAGAAGTGGTTTAGTAGGAAAATTGTGAAGGAAGCAATTCATCTGCCTTGTGAATTTTTTTTTATTCTATTTTGTGTTACCCTGCAGACTAGTTTCCTGTCTTATGTGACTCCCCCATAGAAACATAGAAACATAAACTTAGACGGCAGATAAGGATCACTTGGCCCACCTAGTCTGCCCATTTCCCTACCTACAGGATAAGCCGCATATCCTAGTTAATCAAGAGTCTGCTTAACCACTTCCTTCTATATTTGAAATCATGAAATGGAGCATTGCTTTTAATATGGCTTAATCCAGGTTTTCATCATTATTATCTTCTTTATAACAGTCATTTTTATGTTTGCTTGCACGCATGTGCAAGAAACATAGTGCCACCATCTAAGTTTTTGTAGGCGTGGCACCCCCGCTTCCAATGCCCTCAGCATTTTTATAGGAATGGCTGCACTGCACCGATGAATGCCCTAGCTGTCTATGACAGCAGTTCAGATTGCAGTGGCATACAGTTGAAAGCAAATGACTGTTACATTCAGCAATGGTAATGTGTAGGCAATTTGCATACTGCTCTGCCATCAGCAGTCTGCAAATTGCCTCCATGTCACCACAGCTGATGGTAGCGGTGGTTGTATGCATGCACCCCCCTTTCTTGTGTACTGAGGGTGCCCAATCCATTAGCTCTGCACTCCCCAGCACACTGTATGTGTCTGACAGGGCTGCTCAATCCCATTGGCTTCAGTGCCTCTCCCAAAAAAATAAACTTCCAGCTGCCACGCTGGGAGCCCACCCCAGTGTGGCAGAAGTCCAGCGTACTCATGTGCCCCCCCACACTGTATGGCAAATGGGGGGTGCTTAATCCCCTGCTGACTCCACTGCCCCCCAAACTTCCAGGTGCCACACTGGTAGCCCACCCCAGTGTGGCAAAAGCCCCACGTCATCCATGTAAAATAAAAAAGAAAACCTGTAACAAAAGAAAACAGTCCCTCATTGACTCTTTTGCCCCCTTCCCGCAACCAGTGCCTACTTCCTGCTTACCCACCTCCCCACACCCTCCTCACCCCATACTTACCTCCAGAGGCCAGCGCGATGATCTTCAGTGGAGTGGGAACAAGTCTGCACTCTTCAAAGCCGACTGCAAACTGAAGAAATGCTGGTAAGCTGTATAATGGCATAAATAGGGTTTTTTCAACTTTGGTACATATCTCGGTCATTTTTTCAAATTTTTGCATCAAATTTTCAACATGGGGTGCTTGGGACCCCATCTCATGAATTCAGTGACTGTCATTTGGTTATTCAGTCCTTAAAGCTGATTTTATGGTCACTGCATGGAATCACCTTTTGGGACCAATTAACAAAATGACAGTGTCACTGTTCATGAGGAGGGCTCTCAAAAAGCCTATGTTACAAATTTGGTGAAAACATTCCCAAAAAAGACTGTGTTATGAGCGTGCACTGCACAGTTTTCACGCACACTCGCAAATTCATGAATTAGTAATATTTTCACTCCAGATTTTCAACATTGGCATTTTTTCACACCTCCTTATGAACAGTACAGTTGTCATTTTTTACATCCTGGCCGAAATGAGTTTCGTACTTCCGGCACAGAATAGCGCTGTCACTGTAGAAAATCAGTGTTCAGGACAGAGTAAGAAAATCACAGTGACACTGTTCATGAACAGAGGTCCTAAAATGCCTATGTTGAAAATTTGGTCACAAAAGTCCATAAAATGACTGTGTTATGAGCATGCATTGCGCAGTTACTTAGCACCCTCGTCACGTCACAAATGTGTAATATTTTCACTCCAGATTTTCAACATTGGCATTTTCCCACACATTCTTATGAACAGTACAGCTGTAATGTTTTACATCCTGGTCAAAATGTGTTTTTGCACTTCCAGTGCAGAATAGCACAGTCGCTATGGGAAATCATTATTTGGGAAAAAGTAAGAAAATCACAGTGACCCTGTTCATGAGCAGAGGTCCCAAAATGCCTATTTTGAAAATCTGGTGAAAAATATCCCACAAATAATTGCATTATGGGTGTGCGTTGAGCAGTTTCTATACAAGCTCGTGACTTCACCATTTTTTTTATATTTTCGCTCCAGATTTTCAACATTACCATTTTTTTAAACCTCCTCATGAGCAGTACAGCTGTCATTTTTCACATCATGTTGGAAATGTGTTTTCGCACCTGTGGCATTAGTGGTACAGTCACTGTGCAAAATCACCTTTTAGCTAACAAACTGATAGTGTCACTGTTCATGTGGCGGGATCACCAAAAGCCCATGTTGAAAACTTAGAGTAAAAATGCCAAGACATGCCCCAGGCCTTAGGGTTTCTGACTATAACACCCTACCCTGTAGGGTCTGACAGGTGTCCTCTGTACCCTGTAGGGACTGACAGGCATCAGGGGTGTAACTTGGGATTGTCGACAGTAATGCTCACACCATTCCACCCCCCCCCCCACAGCCAGTGACAGGCATCAAGGTGCACCTTGGACTCTTTGGCCCCAGAGTTCACACCATTCTCCTATACTGCACCTATTTCAGCATATTTCCTTATGGAGTGAGGTGAGTATAAAGCCCAAATACCCCAAGGCACACCTCAACACTTGTCAGTGTCTGCAGGGTAGGATGAGGTGAAATGTCGTGACCGTTATGGATGATGACCCAAAGGCACACCCCAATGCCTATCCATCTCTGCAGGGTGGGGGTGGAGCTAGTGTCAGTTCAATACATCACTGCCATTCCTATACTGCATCTAACTCCTACACTTCCACTGCTAATGCCAGCAAGCAAACATTCGGCATTGACAAATGCCTTTTAAAGTTAGCTTGCATCCATGCACTGCATGCCATGCAGCAATCACTGCTTTCACTCTGACCTCACTGGACAATAGGTGTGCAGTACTACTGGTACAGCTAAGCCTGAGAATATTAATGGAAAGCTGGTGTTTGAGATATATTAAAAACAGGGTGCTCGTTTCATTATTTCAGATGAAAAAAGTGCTAGCGCATACTCCAAATGAGGAAAAGGAATGGTATTGTACAAAGTAGGTGAGGTGAGGTACCAAAACATTGGTGAAAATGTTCATTGCAACATGCACGGCTGCTTTAAGTATACTGTTATGGATTATTCAGCTTAGGCACTAAATCCTCAAAACAAGTCACACACAGCTAAGTTATTTTACTTTAGTACTTTAAAACAACACACTATGCACTGAAATGCACACACACACACTTTTTTTCTTCTTATTCCAGATCTGCATGACTAGGCTTTACTACCACCTCAGATGGACATAATCAAGCTCCTTAGCCTTCAAAACATCATACAAACACAGAACTTTTGTTAAATATAATACTAGATCAGCAAACTATAACATCAGATCATATGTTGCTCTGAATCCTCATTTGCCCCCATTCAGTTTTGTTTACAGAGCCAGTTTATCCATTCAGGTCCCTAACAAATAATTTTGTCCCATAATAGGTTGTGTTTCACAAACAAATCAGAGATGGACCTTTGAAACCAAAAACAGTGTGAGATCATTTCTGTACCCTAATGCTGACAGATCAGTTTAATTACTTTTGTTTTGACCTGTTAGCTGAGGAATGGATTTTTTAAGTACAGAACCTTCCCAGCATTCCAGGTATTGTGTTTGTGGAGCATACACAACACACAAGTTCACAGGCACAAGAAAGTTATGCAACTCACTGACCCCACTAGATCAACCCTGATAAAACATAACATAAATCAAAGGTAAGGGAGATTTGGCTCCAGTTGTCTGACTCTGGAGTGGACAGGGGAGACTGGTGTAGATAATTTAAATACAAGTGGAAATCCATCAAGCAAACAGGCAAACAAATAGAAAAAACAAAAGTGAGACTGGAGAACATTTGTTTGGGGCTTGTAGACAGCACATCAGGATTTATTTGGGTAGTCAAAACAGATTATTTAAGTAACCAAAGAGAAGGTGATCAGTTTTCAGTAAAATAAAATTTAAAAAAAAGGCAAGGACCTTTACTTTTTTAATTGGAAATGCTTTGCCTGGAGTTCAGTGGCCAAGCAGCCAGCCACTCCCACTTCCTGAGATATATAAGCAGTTCCTCTCAGCCTCATTGTGCAGCATTTTGTCTTTGCAGCTGAAGGCTCTGTTGGTTTGTCCTCTCAGCTGGTTGGGGCCAACCCCCACACACACACACCCACCCACCCCACCCCTGCTGTTTCTGTGTGTCTGCTGGACTTCAGTTTTTGTTTTCCTGATCTGGTTTATATCTTTCCTCCAGCTGTGTGCTTCCCTGTGTTTTGTGTCTCTTGTTTTTGGACCTTGTTCCTTGTTTTCTGTTTTGCTACTTTTGATTTTATCTTTTTTTTATTGGGGGGGCTTTGTTTCTAAGCTCCTAGCATACTGCCACTCAGAGCTCATGCTACTGCTTTCAGTTACCTATAACTGCAGCCACTGCTACTGTTTACTCCAAATACTATTGTACCCAGTGCTTGTGTTTTTTACGCTGCTCACCATGCTCAAAGTACTACAATGCAACTGCAATCATCTGTGTGTTTCAGCTCAACCATAGCAGCTCTATGTTGCATACTCAATTCTTTTCACCTGTCACAGTTTACTCTGACCCTGGCTGTGTTGCACATTCCTACTCTCATCCTACTTGCATCTTCATAGCACTGCCTGGCTACACCTGCTTTCAAAGCATTGTTTCCATGTTTTATTGCAGTTACAACTCTGAGGTCAGCCAACTAAGTGCCTGCTGAGGCTGTTAATATAGCTTTACTATTGCCTCACTGCCGAAAAATCCTCAGAGCATTTGTCACCTTGATTTGGCTATTCATGTCTGGCTGGCTTGCCCCCAATTTAATGCTGTTTTATTGCTATACAGTATGTTATTCAGACCTCTGTGCAGGTTCACCTATCACTACTACTACTTATTGACCTACATACTGGTCCACTCTTGCTTACGCTATCATTGCTTATTGCAACCGTTGCTCTTTGCTTACGCAAACCATTGCTTCATGCCTACTGCCGTCCCCTCGGCTTCAGCGTCTGGGATTCTGCTTCACTCAATCTGCATTCGACCTTGCAAGGTCTCAGCACTCAATGTTCTTTATGATCTTAGCATGCCGTGCTCATTCAGTTCACCAGCTTTTCATCTCTCAATCAATTTCTGGGGCATGCCAGCCATTCTATCTGGTGCAGGATTCCTGCAGCTGATGGTCTCGCTCTGCATTTAGTCCACATTTTGGGGCAGGATCCTTCTCACCTGGCCCATAGCTGGGAATGTCCTTGCCCCGGGCTTGGCTTGAGCTGCCTGCTATGTGACAGCAGCTCCTGGTGTAGAATTTAAGACTAGCAGTGAAGGGTGGTTATGACAATCTCCTTTGGCTCTAGTGTTCCACAATAATGGTTAGTCATTGACTTTAGTAGTTTCCCTAGCAAGGCACCTTCACTGCATTCTCCCTATGACTGCCTCTGGTTCACCTGGTTTGAGTTTAGGGCAGGTAGGCCAGGTGAGTGCCTCAGCAGTTGTTGCTCTCCTCTTGCGCCTTGGTTGCACATATTGTTGCAGAGTTTTCTCGCAACCTTCCACGGCGTTCCTGCTAGCGGGTTTGAGTGAGAGCCTTCCTCCACATTGGAATATTTTCCACCTCCCTTTAATTGAGTTTTCCAAATTGCAGCTGCAGAGCCATCACTAAATAAACTATCCCAAGCCTGGAGGGAAGGCGATCTAGGCCTTGGATCCCCAGAGATTTCCTTCTCATAGGGTTTTTTTTTCTCTCCTCTGTTGCCTCCGGTCATAACACTTAGTTAGCATAGTTGTTTCCCTTAGTTTCTTTAGGTAGGTTCTGCTGCTGGATGGAGGTGGAGGATGTCCTGCTGTTCCCTCTCTCCTTAGGGGATCCCCTAATCTCAATGCAAACAGTCAGTATCATGCTACACAAACCTGGGCAGTCATTAGATTATCCAACTAGGCATCTCCTTGCATTATCAAACTGCCTATGCTTCTCTACTACTACGTTACAGTTACTGCTGCTATGTCACAGTTATTGCTTGCTCATATGCTTTGTGTTGCTTCCTTCTTTGTGGATGATTATACATTTCTTTTGAGGATTTCTAAGGTACCTTTAGTCATGGGAATCGTCCCGTGGCACCTCAAGGATTCCTTGCCTTTCGTAACCTTACAAGGTGGTAATTCCTCTGGAATAGAGAGTGTGAATGGCCAAAACCAAACTAACACAGTTGTACAGCATAACACTATACTGGCTGTGTAGGTCAGTGAATTGGAAAGGCTTTGCCTGGAATTAGGTGGCCAAGCAGCCAGCCACTCCCACTTCCTGAGCTATATAAGCAGTTCCTCTCAGCCTCATTGTGAAGCATTTTTTATTTGCCCCACCATCCTCCCCCTCCTCCAGTGGCAGCACTCTCTCCTTAGGGGGATTTCTAAGGTACCTTTAGTCATGGGAATTGTCCCATGGCACCTCTAGGGGTTGAACCCTCTCCAAGGGTTCCTTGCCTTTCGTAACCCTACAGGGTGGTACTTCCTGTGGAATTGAGAGTGCGAACAGCCAAAACCAAACTAACACAGTTGCACAAGCATAATAATATACTGGCTTCGTAGGTCAGTTAATTTTATTTTACTGAACAATTGCTGCCTTCCTTTGGTTGCTTAATGAATCTGTCCCTGCAACTACAGTCAAATCTCCATTCTCCAGCTATGTAAGAGTTTCCCACATCTGAGTCTTTGTACTAAACAACCAGCTAAAAAATGTAATAAAATAAAGACTTGTCTTACAGCTAAGAATGCAGTTATTATTTTACCACAAGAGTTTCCCTCATCCGAGTCTTTATAGTAAACAACCAGCAAAAAGCAAAAATATGAAATAAGTAATAAAATAAAGACTTATCTTAAAGCTAAGAACACTGTTATTATTATTTTACCATAAGTGTTTCCCCCATCTGAGTCTGTACTAAACAATCAGCCCCAAAAAATCAAATAAGAGCTTGTCTTAAAACTGAGAATATGAACACTGTTATTATTGTGATACCACAAGACTTTCCCAATCTCAGTCTTTGTAGTAAACAACCAGCAAAAAATAAATAAATAAAAATAGAAATCTTAAAACTAAGAACAATGTTATTATGTTACCATAAGAGTTTCCCCCATCTGAGTCTTTGTAGTAAACATCCAGCAAGAAAAATAAAATAACATGTAGACTTATCTTAAAGCTAAGAACAATATTATTACTTTTTAGGATAATAAGCAGTCTTATAATCATTCTTATATTCCTTAGCAAGCAAGATCAGACTTCCAATTCCATCCAAACTCCAATCTGGTCCTTTGCTACAAAAATGTATCTCCAGAACAGCAGACGGCACGGCTTCAGTGAAGTTCACTTTAATCCACTCCAGTCAGTATAGCAGCAGTCCTCCTTCTGTAAGGCATCAGGAGACTGGAACCTATCCCTATTTTATACCCTCACAAACAACAGAGGTGTTGCTTAGTGACACCTCTAGTCTAACACCTTTTGCCACCAGTGGGAACATTCAAAATTGGGAAGAATGATGTCACTAACTAAGGTGTAGCAGTTGGCCAGACAGTGATGCGGATTCCAGGCCAGCCATGCTCCTGTGTGGAAGTGAGGGATTTAATTCCAAGTCCGAAGTGAATGTGAATCACTGATATAATAAATTATTTCCATCTCTACTCTGGCCTGACTTGAATGCCAGCCATAAACAGACACACACACTAAAATAAAAACTCAGTAAATGAAAGTTACGTTGCCTTCAGATAATGTGCTATAAATGTACATTATCCATCTCAGTGCTGCACTGTTGCTAAATATTGTATTTTAAGTAGTATTTAGGAAAGACTCTTGTGTTGCTGTCAAGAAGCAGGGTTTGTATGCTGAGTTGCATCCACCCGTCCCTCACTATACAGTGCAGCAGGACCATGTCACAATGTCCCTCCTGAGTTTGATTCTCTATCCCATTCTGAAACAAAAATGCAATGCCGACAGCATAAGTGCCTGCCCTGCAGTAGTCTAGTTAAATCATCATTATTTTTTTATTATTGTGATCTTCCATTCATCCCCTTCTGGCACTGCCCCCATATACAGAGGAGCCATGGAGGGACTGAAACATTGGGAAGATTCCACAGTCAGTGGCAGTGCACAGTTTCTCATGCACTCTGTAATCTATTTCTTTGATTTGTTGGATGAATAAATTCATCCCATTTATCAAGGATGCGTGGTGCTACATGTTCAAGATAAGTGTATCATATAAGTTGCTATGTCCACTGAAATTATACTAAGCTTGACTAGGAAATTGTACTGAACTGTAATATTAGTTGTAGGGCAACAGGCAGTGATGTGGTGGGGGAGGAGACATGCATCAATATACCGTCCGCATAAACAGACAATTTGTATTCCTTCTCACCAACTTTTATTCCAGTGATGTGTGGTGAGCTATTGAGCTTGAGAATGAGGGGTTCTAGAAACAAATTAAATAGGTATGGGGAGAGTGGGCACCCTTGCCTTGTTCCTTGTTATAGGGAAAAGGAAGAGGACAGGGAGCTATTGCAGAAGACTCTTGCTGATGGTGAGGAATAAAGTACCTTTATCCAGCTGATAAATATTTGGGGAATACAAAATTTGGGCAAGATAGAAAATAGATAGTCTCATGTGACCCTATAAAATGCTTTCTCTACATCCAGGAACACCAAAGCAGCAGCTACTGAGGGGCCCCTGGATACAGAGAAAAGGTAGGATAGCTTCCTGAAATGATCCACCAGGATTCTACCTCTCACAAATCTGACTTATTCTCTGCTAATCAATGAATCCCAGATCAGGTTTAGCCTGTTCACCATGATTTTGGCTAAGATCTTAATATCTGCATTAATAAGTGAGATTGGTCTGTAATTTCTGACTCTGAGGGGATTTTGGCCTGGTTTAGAGAGAAAAACATTTATTGTGCTAGTTAATGAAAGGTCCGACAAACCCTCTTCAAAAATATACTTAAAGGTATCTAGAAGTATAGGGGAGAGCTGATCTTTAAACCCTCTAGAAAAATTAGATGTGAAGCCATCCAGGCCAGGGGATTTGCCCATTGATAATGACTCTATGGCTGCATAGATTTCATTGATGGTTAGGGGAGCAATTAATTTCTCAACCTGGGAGTCGGTAAATTGCTGGAGGTCAAAGTCCTGTACAAATGAGTCTAATTACGAGGTTGAGGCGCAAGTACATCTTAAGGCACATTGTCTGAATATATCACTATTTTGTGCCAGTACATCTCAGCTGTGTGGCACAGGAACTTGCGTGACGCAGCCTGGGACTTTTGAATATGGGGCCCATTGTGTCTACTGTCTGAAAAATGTTGTGCTACAACTGATGTAATATCGCCTCTCCTTATAGCACTTCTATGTTCATTTAACCTGAGTTTCAAACATCTAGCCATCTGACCAATATATTATAAATCACAAGGGCATTTTAAAAGATAACTCACTTGTTCTGTTTAACATGTAATGACTTGTTGGATCTCAATGTGATAATTTCTATATGGATTGTATGCAGTTTTAGTTTTCTGTGTGCTACTGCAATTTTGGCACCATCCACATGGGTAAGATAAGAATAAAATGAAATGTACAAACTAAGATGATTACATAGAGGCAGTTGAAGAGCTGGAGGGATGCTTTCAAGACAGAATTTATACAGGGGACACTTTGGAAATATCTCGGAGCAGAAGTGATACTGTGCCACGTGACACATTGCTAAAACCAACAATCAAGAGTGACTCAGCAAATGATAGGATTATAATATCTATTGAGTATTCATAATCATTTGGAATTATAAAATCTTTCATCAACAAACATTGAGACATTTTGCAATCTAATCCAATAGGAGAGAAGGTGTTTAAAGAAAAAAACATTAGTAACAGCCAAAAATGTCAAATCACTGGAGAACCGATTGTGCCATGCAGTTTATCAGAGGCCAGAAAAGAAATCTGAGATCTTTTAATGAAGTACACAGAACACAGGGATTTACCCACGTGGGTGGTGCCAAAACTGCAGTAGCACATGGAAAACTAAAACTGTATACAATCCATATAGAATTGAACACATTCAGATCCAACAATTCATTACATGTTAAACAGAACAAGTGATTTATCTATTAAAATGCCCTTGTGATTTATACTATATTGGTCAGATAGCTAGATGTTTGAAACTCAGGTTTAACGAACACAGGAGTGATATAAGGAGAGGCAATATTATGTCAGTTGTAGCACATTTTTCAGACAGTAAATGCAATGTGTCAGCATTAAGATTCATGGGACTGCCAGCTCCATGGCACCAGGCAGTAGGAGATCATCTGGCATGCTGGCAACCTGGAGGATGGATGCCAAACCTGCATCAGTGTTGGGTTGCTCCTGGTGGCCTTATTGTAGCATCACACAATGTGGCATGGGTGAGCATGCGCCACATCCATGAGGTGGGCAGGAGCCCATGGAAGGGACTTCAGCTGGGGAGGGGGTGGGGACCAGAAATATAGAAAACTGGCTGCCTGACTGACTGGATGATGATCACTGGTTCCCTCTCTGCCACAAAACCCCAGTGGAATGCCTCTTGAATTGCACCTGTAGTCCCATGCCCAGGAAAGAGTTGAATTCCAGTCTCCCTTCCCTGTGCCCTCCCAGGGAGGCCCCCCAGTGAAGAGATATGACAGGGCTGACTGGGGGCACTGAATTGGGTGACAGCAGATGGCTGGAGGGGGACAGACCTGGCTGGTGGAGGGGCCATAGGAGGCCCAAAGGAGTGGATGGCCAGGTGGCAGGGGAAAAAAAAAAAAAAAGATTTGTGGGACTGGAAAAAGTAGACAATCCAAGTGAGAGAGGAGGCCTGGAAAAGAAATTATAAGGAAGGAAGCCTATTGGATAGATCGGTTTGGAACACTTGTCACTAGATATGGTCTAAATGAGGAAATGGTGTGGACAGAATTTTTAAACTAAAACCAGCAACTAATTGAAATACAGAAGCTGTGAGACATAAAGAAAAGAGTCCAAACACCAAAAAATCCTCACTCTCTAGTAACAAATCCCCTACCCAAGCCATCTCTGAATGTGGAGTTCAGAAGATATTAGGTTAATTTCACTAATTTTGCACTTTTAATGGATGGACTAATGGTAGTGAGCACAAGGAAACCAACAGAGTTCATTTGTTACAGACTGACCACTTCCAGTGCCTGGCCACCAGTGGTAGGCAGGAGGTGGCCAACTTATTGACACACCTATGGGTGTTATCTGGGTGGGTCAGGTTACAGAGCTTCACAGATTGGTCAAGCACACCTGTTCCGATTCAGTCTTCCTAGCCTTTTATCTCACTTACTAATCACAAACATATAGAAAGATCACAACGAAAAAAACTTGGAAAATGGGACTTCCGGATATGATCTTTGCAAGGCCCACTAGTGAACAAGACAAGAAAAGGGGAAAAAAAGTTACATCCATGCACACTTATTGGTTGTAGGCAATATGAAACATAAGAAACACCCTAAAAATTAGCCAAGTTCAACAAAATTCAAACTGAGCATGTACAGTGAATAAAACACTCCCCACATTAGTCCCCATGGCAATGACAGTATATTTAAACAAGAACAGAACCAGCAGTCAATGTCCACACCTGAGACTACAGAAGCTGAACAAGCAGTCTATATTTAAACACATCTTGAGTACACTGCTGAAAGAAATGTTAGACTTTTAAAAATAAAAATGCAGTAAGAGAGTGGAAGCTGAACTTTAAGAAAAAGGGATAAAAAAATGGGAACAAAAGTTTAGAAATGCAAGCAACATAAACAGTTGTGAGAAGGGGGTGTTGCACTTAAAAAAACAAACAATACAGCAGTACAAAGAGTAAAGAAAATAAAACACAGTAACTAAAGAATTAAGTAACTTTAAGCAAAAGAAACAAGATAAACCACAGCCATGTAATGAAAAGACAGGTTAGTAAACGGAGCTTGAATCTATGATAAGCAATGTAAAGAAGAAAGTGAGAGAGGGACTTTTACCTGATGAAATGCTGATGATTTAACAGGATTTTTAACATCAATAGGTGTAGGCCATAAAAGTCGTCAGAGACTTCATATAGTAAGTACAGCCAGCTACTTACAATTAAGTGCTCCAGTGTATACATAAAATAATAGTAATTAAAATGTTTTCTTTATAACATTAGAAAAACTTGATGAAACATCTTAACAACTACATACAATCAGGCCATTTAAAGAGGCAGTGTCTCCGTTACAGGTGAGGTAACAGTTTCAAAAACTTTGATTGGAATTTAACATTAATAAAAATGGTAAGTTGGAAATTTAAAACATAATATTTATTTTCTTTTTGTTTCAAGGTAGAGGATTGGAATATTAAGTAGAACAATGTAACACTGGGGAATATTGAATCTACCACAAAGGTGGGTATGACCTATATGAAAGGTATGCCAGTTAAAATATAATAGAAAGGAATTTAAGATGAATACAAGTGGTCTTTAAGCAAGATATCCTGCTCAGGATGTATGACTCATTTTAGTATATTAAGTGAATTATCAGGTTTAGACCAAAAAATGATTTATATATAAAATTAACTGAATGTTTCCAGATACATTTTTTCTTTAATACTAATTACTGTTACATGTGATTTATAGGAATATGTCTTAGATCCTGAGAAAGTAGTGAGATAACTATGAAAAGTTGATCAGAACATGGTGGAATTTAAAATACCAATAAAAGATATTAAATCACATCCCAGTGAGTGGATCTGTATGTCTCCATATGTGGCAGAGTTTGTACTGTGGTTTTGGAGATTGATCCCTCCTAGAGTTTCTATTTTATTGTAGGTGCAGGGTGGGTCATGCAGCCGACAGTGGGCAACTAAAGAAATTTTAAGTACCCTTAGACCAGACAGGAATGGTCTATGGGTACTTAAAAATTTCTCCTCTGGAAGACTTGTCTGTTTGCGGTAATGTGCCGCATTCCCCCTTCTTGATCCCTGGTGTTTCAGTTATGATAAAAAGTAATATTATCCCCTTCTCTGGTGGTGGAGTGCCCTCTCCCTAATCCCTGATGTCTCCCGCTATGATAAAAAATAATATTGCCACCTTTCTTGGTGGTTGAGTTCCCCCCACCCCAATCCCCGATGTCTCTAGCTATGATAAAAATTAATATCGCTGCCTTCCCTGGTTGGAAAGTGGCCCCCCACCCCAGCAGGTAGTGCCTACCACCCTGTCCCCCATCCCAAAAGAGAGCTGGTGACTGGCACAGCACTCCACTCACCTCCATGGCCAGCCATTAACTGAACTGTCACTGAGCGTGTACTGTAAAGTGTACGTGCTTATTGATTAATCTTATCCCATAGACCCTATACTATTTTAGTTGCCCTCCACTGTACCTGTTACACCCTGTCTATGTTCCTTCTTAGATGGGGCCTCGAGAACTGGATGCAGTATTCAAGGTGTAATCTCATGAATGTGTTATACAGGGGCAAGATGACCTCCTTCTTTATGCTCATGATACCCCTTCCTATGCATCCAAGCATCTGGCTAGCCTTTCCAACCACCTTATCACACTGCCTAGTTTCTCTTAGGTCCTCCGAGATAACTCCCAGGTACATGTCCTGCTTTGTAACTGTGTCAGTACCTCCCACCTAGTTTGTACTTTGCCCTCGGTTCTTGTGCCCTATGTGCATGATCCTGCATTTCTTTGCATTGAATCCCAGCTGCCATTCCTCAGACCATTTCTCCTGTTTTTTAAGGTCTTCCCTCATTCTTTCAACATGCCTTGGCATGTTCACCCTATTGCATACCTTTGTATTGTCTGCGAAGAGGCATGCTTTCCCCTCCTGTCCCTCTGCAATGTCCCCAGTAAAGACATTGAAGGGGACCGGCTCCAACACCGACCCCTGCAGCACCCTGCTCATCACCTCTCCCTCTCCAGAGTACTCCCTATTTACCACAACCCTCTGACTCCTGACATTCAGACAGTTCTCCACTGACAGAAATATGTTATGAAACTTATGATCCACCCCCAGGTTGCACAGTTTATTAATCAGCCTTCTATGGGGGACGGTGTCGAAGGCCTTTCTGAAGTCCAGAAAGGCAACATCCACTGTACCTCCCTGGTCCTGTACCTTAGTTAGCCAGTCGTGCCACAGATTAGTACAATGAGTTAATGCAAAACACAGTGCTTATCTTAAATACAGTTAAAGTTAGGTTTAGATGTATAAGTAAATAAATGCAGGGACATTGGTTTACCGTGATTGAAAAAGGCAAATTCCATTTTGCAGGTTGACAAAAATGGTATTGTCACTGTTGCCTGCAAGCCAAAATCAATTTTTACCAGTGTTTGCTGTGTGACCTGTATTTAACCTTTTTTTGTGTGCTTTAGCATACATTTTCACATTTCAACCTCTACTGTTGTATATCCATACTTGTAGATATTAAGGTACTGTAATAACTACAAGGTGTGAAGGCAGCAGAAGCACTACAGCCCCTATCCCTCAGGTATGATGACAGCATGACTATGGACCCCAATCCCTCTGGTGCGCTGGCAGCAGCAGCACTGCAGCCCACATCCCTATGGTGTACTGGTGGCAGCAGCAATGCGGCTCCCATCCCTCTGGTATGCTTGCAGCAGCAGCACTGCAGCCCCCATCTCTCTGGTGTGCTGGCAGCAGCAGCAGCACTGCAGCCCCCATCTCTCTTGTGTGCTGGCAGCAGCAGCAGCAGTACTGTGGACCCCATCACTCCAGTGTGCTGGCAGCAGCAGCAGTTCTGTGGCCCCATCCGTCTGGTGTGCTGGTGGCAGCAGCAGCACTGTGGCCCCCATCTCTCTGGTATGCTGGCAGCAGGAGCAGGACTGAGGCCCCCATCCCTCCAGTGTGATGGTGGCAGCAGCACTGTGGCCCCCATTCCTCTGGTGTGATTGTGGCAGCAGCACAGTCAAGATAGCAATGGTGGCCTTTCCTCAATCATCACTGTTCAACAGCAACAGAATTACAGCCCTCAACCCCTCAGGGGTGACAGCCATCAATGCAGCCTTGATGCCCCCACCCCTCAGTTGTGGTGGCAACCAGTGCAAAACTGATGCATCCACCCCTCAGGTGTGATGGCAACCAGTGCAGCACTGATGCCCCCATCCCTCAGGTGTGATGGCACCCAGTAAAGCACTGATGCCCTCACTCCACACATGTGATGGCAACCAGTGCAGCACTGATGCCCCCATCCCTCAGGTGTGATGGCACCCAGTAAAGCACTGATGCCCTCACTCCACACATGTGATGGCAACCAGTGCAGCACTGATGTCCCCACCCCTCAGATGTGATGGCATGCCCCTATCCCTTAGGTGTGATGGCATGCCCCCACTCCTCAGGTGTGATGGCAACTAGTGCAACACTGATGACCCCACACCTCAGGTGTGATGGCAGCCAGTGCAGCACTGATGCACTCACCCCTTAGGTGTGACTGCATGCCTCCACCCCTCAGGTGTTATGGTAACTAGTGCAACACTGATGCCCCCACAGCTCAGGTGTGACGGCAACCAGTGATGCACTGATGGCACCACCACTCAGGTGTGACGGCATGCCCCCATCCCTCAGGTGCATGGAGGCCAGTGCAGCACTGATGCCCTCACCTCTTAGGTGTGACTGCATGCCTCCACCCCTCAGGTGTTATGGTAACCAGTGCAACACTGATGCCCCCACACCTCAGGTGTGACAGCAACCAGTGAAGCACTGATGGCACCACCACTCAGGTGTGACGGCAACCAATGCAGTACTGATGTCCCCACCCCTCAGGTGTGACAGCAACCAGTGCAGCACTGATGCCCCCACCCCTCAGGTGTGACGACATGCCCCACCCCTCAGGTGTGATGGCAACCAGTGCAGCACTGATGCCCCCATCCCTCAGGTGTTATGGCAGCCAGTGCAGCACTGATGCCGCCACCCCTCAGGTGTGACAGCAGTCAGTGCAGCACTGATACCACCACCTCTCCAGGTGTGATGGCAACCAGTGCAGCACTGATGCCCCCACCCCTCAGGTGTGAAGGAATGCCCCCACTCTTCTGGTGTAACAGCAACCAGTGCAGCACTGATGTCTCCACCAGTCGCCAACAACAAGCCACAGGAGCATGGCACGGACACAGCAGACTGGTATACATGCTGAAAAAAAAATTATTCTGTGCCACTGTGCCTGTCTGTCCCTCCCTCCTCCCTCACCAGAGGCTAGAACAATTTTTTCAGCACACGTACCAGTCGACTAAGCCGGTCCCTCCACTGACCATCAACAACAAGCCACAGGAACATGGCACGGACCCAGTGGACTAGTGTACATGCTGAAAGAAAATGTTCTGTGCCAGACTGCCCATCCGCCCCTCCCTCCTCCCTCACCAGGGGCCAGAACAATTTTTTCAGCATATGTACCAGTAGACTAAGCCGTCCCTCCACTGACCATCAACAACAAGCCACAGGAACATGACATGAACCCAGTAGACTGGTATACATGCTGAAAAAGAATGTTATGTGCCAGTCTGCCAGTCTGACCCTCCCTCCTCCCTCACCAGTGACCAGAACAATTATTTCAGCACATGTACCAGTCGACTAAGCCTGTCCCTCCACTGACCATCAATGACAAGCCACAGGAATATGGCACGGACCCAGTGGACTAGTGTACATGCTGAAAGAAAATGTTCTGTGCCAGACTGCCCGTCCGCCCCTCCCTCCTCCCTCACCAGAGGCCAGAACAATTTTTTCAGCACATGTACCAGTCAACTAAGCCCATCCATCCACTGACCATCAATGACAAGCCACAGGAATATGGCACAGACCCAGCAGACTGGTACATATACATGTTTAAAACAATTGTTCAGTGCCGCTACATTTGTGTACCCCTTCCTTTTAGCAACCAGAGGCCAGAACAATTTTATTTAAACATGTAGTACCTGCCAGGCCTATCCTTCCATCCATCTGCAGTAAACCACAGCAGCGAAGGACTTGACCTGGCCTTCTAATAACACTCACACACACACACACACACACACTCTGTCACACACACACTCACACACACACATACTTTTTTTAATTGAGCATACCAGGTCATGAACTCCCATCAACCTTCTCCCCCTTGCTTTCCCATTCCAACAACAGCAGCAAGGCTATCCAAAAAAAAACCTCACACAACCATGTCAGGCACTTAAAATGGCAGTTGTCCTGTGGCAGTAGATGGCAAGGCGTTCAGGTCAGTAGCAGCACAAAGAAGCGGAAAGGTCACATCAGCAGCACATGGAAGCTGATAGGACAGCTTAGCAGCACAAAGCTGGCAGGGCAAGTCAGCACAGCAGCACACCAGAACCTGGATAAAGTGCCCACTCTGATGCACCAGCATGGCCACTCCCTCCACCCCACCTCACCCCAACCTCATGGCCACTCTCACTACCCCAACATACCAGCAGGGCCACTCTCCGCACACCAGACCAGCCCAGCCACTCTCCCACCTTGATGGACAAACTACATGGCCAACCTCCTCACCACATGGAGCTTCTGGACTGTATAACTAAGGGAGCACATTTCAGCATGATTTTCCTTTAACTAGTTCTGTGGGCTACTACTTGAAAAGGTAACATTTCAGTAAGTACAGTGGCTGGGACAATGGAATGGTCTGTGGGGCTAGTGGATTTCTAATAGTCACTAGTCCTGCTGGCAAGTGGCTGCAAAATTTAATTTCGACCCCTGCAATGCCAGCATCCCCACCCCACCCACATGATGACAGTGTCACCACCATACCAACACATCCATGGCCAGTGTCCTCACTGCACTGCTGCTATCACCACACCACCACGAGTAGTGTCCCCAGCACAAACCCACTACTAGTCCTCCCACCACAACTCCACCATGATAACCAGAGCCCCACTACCACCACCATCCCATCACAATCAGTGCCCCCACCCCACCCCACCATGACCAATGCCCCCACCCCTCAACCCCAACATGACAAGTGCCCCACCAAGACCAGTGCCCCCACCACAACCACTGCCACATCCCACCCCACCACAACCCCACCATGACCAGTGCCCCACCCCACCCTCACCACAACCCCACCATGACCAGTGTCCCTTCCCATCCTCATCACAACCCCACAATGGCCAGTGCCCCACCACAACCTCACCACCACCAGTGCCCCACCACAGCCCCACCACTACCAGTGCCCCTCCCCACTGCAACCCCACCCACGAGCAGTGTCCCACACCCACCACAACCAGTGACCCACCCCACCTCCACCACAACCCCACTACGACCAGTGCCCCACCCCACCCCCACCATGAGAAGTGCCCCCACCACAACAGTGTCCTACCCCACCACAACCCCACCATGACCTGTGCCCCCCTTCCCCACCACAACAAGTGCCCCTACCACAACCCCACCACAATGGCCACTGCCCCACTATGAGGACCAGTGCCCCCACCATGATGACCAGTGCCCCACCACAACCCCACCACAACAACCAGTGCCCCCACTCCAACACAACCAGTGCCCCACCCCACAACTCCACTATGACCAGTATGACCAGTGTCCCCACCACAACCCCACCATGACCAGTGTTCCCCACTACAACCCTACCACAACCACTGCCCCACCCCAACTCCACCATGACCAGTGCCCCCACCACAACACCATCATGACCAGTATCCCCACCCAGTACCACAGCACAACCCCCACATGACCACCGTCCTCATCTCACATCACCACAACAACCCCAACCCACCACTACCACAGCCAGTGTCCTCATCCCACCACACAACCAGTCCCCTCAACCTACCAACATGGCCAGTGTGTTCCCACCCCACTAACACAACCTGCCTCTACATAATTCCCAAAATAGACACAGATCCCCCCAACAAGGTGCACATGTCACACACACACACACACACACACACACACATGGTTTATTCTATGGAGTAGCTGGGGGAGTGGAGAGAGATTGAGCTACATTCAACTCATTTTTTTGAGCATCTTACTCCAATTCCAACCCCAGCCACCACCACCCCCTGGATCAGTAACATAAAAGTATAGTTTAATTTCTTGCAGGGTGGATGGAATGCAAACCCTGCAGTAGGAGCCGTGTTGGGTAAGTTACTTTTTCTATTACTTTCTATTACTTTTGTAAACTTGTTCCAGAAAGCTCTGAGCAGTCACTAGCAAGGATGGAGAAGTACTGGGAGATGTACTACACTTTACAGTCATAATTATTTATGTCTTTTTATACAAAAGAAATACGTAACTGTAACTGATTACATTTATTTGAAAGTAACTAGTAACTAACATATTACTTTCAAAAAATGTAATCTTTTGTAGCTATTTGTTATTTTTGTATTGTGTTTGTATAAAAAGAAATATGCAACTATAATTGTAAGGTGTATTACTTTTTCTAGTACTTATCCATCCTTGTTAGTGACTGCACAGAGCTTCCTCGAACAAGTTTTCAAAGAAAATATAAAGTAATAGAAAAAGTAACTTACCCAACACTGAGTAGGAGAGAGCGCAGAGCTACCGGTCGGCAGCTCAATTATACCAATGGCAGAAATTCAGCGCCCCCTCCCCAACCACCTACCTCAGGGAGCTGCGTCATGGAAACCCTGGCTACACAAGTCAATATATGGACAACAAGGTCAGTGATCTTTTTCAGCAGGCAGCACCATGAAACAAATGAAAACATGGCTGAGTGCATAAATACCCCCCCGTAGCTTCAGGACTATGGAATTAGGGCACCAAAAACAACACCAGACAGCAGATCAAGTGTTCCATCCAATCACCCCCTTCTGAATTTCGGGACTGTAAAAATAACACATTTGGGTCACTCCACTCCACAATGAACATGACAAGAAAGCACACACTTAAACAGTATTCTGTCATGGTATCTTAGTCCGTCTCCACACCAGCCACCCCCCCCCAGCTTCAGGTCTATAAGAATAAATATGGGAGCATGGTTGAACAGAAAAAAATTATCCTCAGTCACAAACCAGCTTTGGGAAAGATTTTACATTTACATTTAATTTCTGTTTGAGCAGGCTGAGATCACGTCCATTCAGACCCCACCTTATCTAGAGATAAAGTTTCACTGCAAGCATGGAGCACTGTTTTTTATACAATAGGAGCAGATTTACTTTAAGTATGTTGGTTTTCAACGGGTCCTTGCAAGCAGGACTGGGTCCAGACTCCAGAGCAGGAAAGGGTTGACAACAGTTAACAATGTTCACTCATGGTCTCTCAGTCTTGACCTCCACACCATCTCTCCATGGCCCTCCCACCTCCACTTTGGAACAATAAATATGGGCACCAGCACACAACTGAAAAAAAAATAGCTTTAGTTTAGACACAAACAGTTTCTGGACTGTACGAAGCAGCAAAAAACAGCACCTTTTACATTTGTATTGCAGTAGATCAACAGTCCATTCAGGCCTCACCTGTCCTAGCTAGAATTTCCCTAGAAGAACGGAGAGCATCGTTTTTTTTTAAATACAGGCTCAGACTTTATTTGGCTTTTCAGTGGGTCCTACCATCCTTGGGAGCAGGAGCGGGTCCACAGTATGAAAGGGTCAGCAACAACACAGGAACAAAAACAGCCACAGAGAGCAATAAAAAGCAAAGTAGAATGCTCACTCACTACCCAGCAGTTTAGTGCTGTGTTCATGGAGACACTGAGTACAAACATGGTTTCCATTTTTGGCACCATTTTCCACTAGCCAATGGGAATTCCACTTTTCCATCTGCGTCACCGCATATGTGGTACACCAGTGCCCCAGAATATGAGGCAGTGTACAGTACAAGTCACATTAAACTGTTCCTCCAATGAATTTTCTTAGCATTTCTGACTGAGTTGCATAACTGTTTCTGTATCCAACACAAATTCCTGCACAAACTGTTTGTTAGGAGTTAAAACTCAATTTTGCATTGTATTATGACTGAACTGCAGATGTATTCCAACTGAATTGCGAAAACATTATACAAACATTACTTTTGAGTTGGTTAAGCATTAAAAAAACAATGCAATATGAGTTGTCAATGCATTGCCAACTGCAAAAAATAATGCTAAACCTACTCATTGGTGAAACAGTATAATGTGACTTGTACTGTATGTATGTATGTATGTATGTGTTTGTGTGTGGCAGTGCTCTGTGTGAGTAGATAGTGCACTGCTATGTTATACCAGAATATATATGCATATATGTGTATATGTATTAGCCAGTGTGTGTGTGTGTGTATCACAACAATTAGAAAGTGCAGTTAGGTGGCTTAGTGATTAGTGCAAAAATTGCTAGTCTGTATTCCACTGCTGTCTAGATTAGTTTCAGCCTTATGCATGTCATTTATGATTTAAATGAGGGTGTCTAGTGGCAAACCCCCACCTTCTGATGTCCCTTGAAACCTGAAAAGAAGAAAATGGTCACTCGATGTCTTTTTCTAATCTGTAAAAAAAATTAAAAAAGTAAATCGCTGATAGAACCCCGCACCACCTGCCTGACCTCCTACTTAGCACCTGCCACCCCACATTCCCCAGACCTCTCCACACACCTGAACAGATCCCAGTGTGAAGATCCACTGTCCCATGGAAGACACATCTTGTTGTTGGAACTGGCAAATGCTATATGAGAAACAAGGTAAGTACAGTTGAAAACTCAGTGAAATACATTGAACTGCACTTACCTTATTTCTCATCTTGCAGTCACCAGTTCCAACAGCAAGACATGTCTTTGATGGGAGGGTGGATCTTCACACTCGGACCTGTTTAGGTGAGTGAGGATGTGTAGGGAGGTCTGTGGTAGGGGTGGTGGGAGGTAGGGCTGGGGGTGTAGGAGTCGCATCACCACCCAGTCTGCCCTACTAATCCCTATCTAGTGTGATGCCCCATGCCCAAACTGAACTCTGGAGCCCCCCTTGCCTCTAGGGTATCCTTGTGCCCATCCCACTCCTTCTTCAATTATGTGACCATTTTAGCCCCTACCACCCACTCTGGTAGGATATTCCAGGCATCCTCTGTAAAAAAAAATAAAAAATTCCATACGTTTCCCCGGAGACTTCCTCCTAACTTCATTTTGTTCACCATTCATGTGAAGCATCTCTTACTTTGGAAGATGCTTCCTTCCTGTACTTTGTTTATACTGGTGATGCATTTGTATGTCTCAGTCATGTCCTCCACCCTTTCCTCCAGGGAATACATATTTAACTCCTTTAGTCTTCCCCTATAAGTCTTATCCCACAGGCTATACACCATTTTAGTTGCCCTCCACTGCACCGCCTCCACCCTGTCTATGTTCTTTTCAGATGAGGCCTTCAGAACTGGATGTAGTATTCCAGATGTGATCTCTTATGAGTGTCTTATACAGGGACAAGATGATTTCCATCTTTTTACTCCTGTTATCCCTCCCTATGCATCCAAGCATCTGACTTGTCTTTCCAGCCACCTTATTGCACTGCCAAGTTTCTCTTAGGTCCTTTGAGATAATTCCCAGGTCCCTTTCCTGTTTTGTGACTGTTGGTACCTTCCCACATAGTTTGTACTTTGTCCTGGGTTCCTGTACCCTATGTGCATGATCATGCACTTCTTTGCATTGACTCCCAGCTGCCATTCTTCAGACAATTTCTCCAGTTTCTTAAAGTCTTCCCTCATTCTTTCAGCAGCCTCTGGTGTGCCCACCTTATTGCATACCTTTGTATTGTCTATGAAAAGTCATACATTCCCCTCCAGTCCCTCTGCAATGTCCCCAATAAAGACATTGAAGTGGCCCAGCCCCAAAATGACCCCTGCAGCACCCTGCTCATCACCTCTCCCTCTTCAGAGTACTCCCTGTTTACCACAACTCTCTGACTTCTGCCATTCAGCCAGTTCTCCACTCACAGAAGTATTTTAGGATCCACTCCTTGGCTGCACAGTTTGTTAAGCAGCCTTCTATGGAGGATGGTGTTGAAGTCCTTTATGAAGTCCAGATAGGCCATATCCACCATAATCCCCGGTCCACTACCTTAGTTACCCAGTCATGCTGTAGATTAGTACAATGAATCTGTGCAAAACACAGTGCTTATCCTAAATACAGTAGAAATTCAGGGTTAGATGTATAAGTAAATAAACGCCATGTAAGACAGTGTGTGTGTGTGTGTGTGTGTGTGTATGTGTGTGTGGCAATGCTCTATGTGTGTAGACAGTGCACTGCTATGCTATACTGATATATATATATATATATATATATATATATATATATATATGCATATATGTATTAGTCAGTGTGTGTATATCACAATTATTAGAAAGTGCAGTTAGGTGATTGTGTGGGTAGTGCAAAAATTGCTAGTCTACATTCTCCTGCTATCTAGATCAGTTTCTGCCTTATGCATATCTCTGCTGTTTTAAATGAGGTGTCTAGTGGCAACCCCCCCACCCTCTGATGTCCCTCTGAGCCTGAAAAGAAGAAAATGGCCTCCCAATGTCTTTTTTTTTAATCTGTAAAAATGTGTGTAGACAGTGCACTGCTATGTTATACTGGAACATATATGCATATATGTATTAGTGTGTGTGTCACAACAATTAGAAAGTGCAGTTAGGTGGCTCAGTGGTGTTATGCAAAAATTACTTGTCTACATTCCCCCACTATTTAGATCAGTTTCAGCCTTATGCATGTCATTGCAGATTTAAATGAGGTGTCTAGTGACAACCCCCCAGCCTCCGATGTCCCTCAGAGCCTGAAAAGAAGAAAACAGTCACTCTATGTCTATTTTTTTAATCTGTAAAAATGTGTGTAGACATTGCACTGCTACGTTACACTGGAATATCTAAGCATATATGTGTATATGGAATAGTCAGTGTGTGTGTATAATAACAACTAGAAAGTGCAGCTAGATGGCTCAGTGGTTAGTGCAAAATTTGCTAGTTTACATATTTCTCACTGCCCACAATACCATTATTTTGCAGCCATATTGGCTCTTGCTAGAGTTTGTTTTCAGAGAATTCCTGCTTTTCACCCATTTTTGCATACACAGTTTCAGGGCTAAGAACTTTTGTTTGTTGCCCTCCCTTAACACACAGTTTCTCTCCACCAATCCGGTCATACCCCCAAAACACACACACAGGCACTTCTCCAAAGCACTTCTCTCCAGATCCCCCCCCTTGCCCAACCTCACCGTATAGCTGACCATGGTTGTTTAGTCTTGCTGCTGGTATTCCCTCCCCCCACACACACCCCTCCCAGCTTTTAATAAGTCCTGTGGTTGTATGCCAGACCCTACTGCTGGAAACACAACACTCCCCCAACAATGTCCAATGGTCGGGTGCCAAACCTTGCCACTACTGTATAAGCCACAACAACTGAACCACCACCACCACCAAAGTTGGATGGTCCAGTACTCAATCACACCACCAGAAAACACTACCCTCCCAGCAGCAAGCAACACTGCCCCCCCGTACTAACAAACCACACACTGACACTGCTGTGCCCAATCTCCAGTGTTGGTGCATGCAACAAAAAGAATATTCCTCTTTGTCCTTTTTGTTGTTTTTAACTCAAAGGAAAGAAAATGGTCCACTGACATGTGCTCCTCCAACTCCCTGACCCCACCTCTTCCACCCTGACCTCCTTCTCATCACCCCCAACACACACACACAGCTCACTTACCTATCATGTTCTCTGCTTAACTCCTTTGATAATCGCCAAATGTCCTGCAGGTCCAAAGCCTGAACGCAAACTCACTGAAAACAAAGAAAGTTCAGTTAATGGCTTTTTAATGTGTTTTAAACTTTTACTCACAACTTTGTCATTTTTAAAGGAGAATGCTTGATTAGGCTTTTAAGCCCAAAGAATTATTCTTTAATTTCCTCTGTGACTTAATATTTGCTGTGATTTAACAACCCTAACATAAACACCGCAAGAGCAGCACAGCATCATTTCACATGCTCAGTGTGGCTCCATGTCACTACACCGTTGAGCATGTGAAAAGCTGCTGCACTGCTCTGGTGGTGTTTACATTAGGGCTGTTAGACTGAAGAAAGTATTACATGAAGAAACACTGATTTTTTCCTCTGTTGGCTCATAATGTTATTTTTGAAGATTTTAAACCCAAATGTTTAACATAACCACAGAAAGGTAAGAGCTGCTGAAGGGAATAGGTGCTCAGTGAGATGTAGAAGTAGCACTCCATTTGCAGTCACTGCAAACAAACTCACAAGATACTATATTTGAAACATACAGTCCAAAGTATTCATACTTCACCTTATTTTATTTGCACTTCAGTGGGCAGAGTTTACAGATCCCAATAGATCCCAACAGTGATGACAACAGTACATGACATTTCACTAAGTGGATTTTTCAAACAAATAGTGCCCCGTAGGGCATAGGCATCATATATACTATCTGGTGCAGCTGTAATTAATTACTAAATTAGTTGCAACTATTAATTTACATTCAGTCACCATGCTGTAACAGTTTAGTGCTGTACCACTAGTGTAAATAAATTAACCATAGTGACTCATATATTTACAATACATTAAAAAACATTTTATAATAGTGGTGCTTGTCATTTTCTTAGTACCATCAAAATTCTGTCTGTATAAATTTTTATTTCTATTACAAACATCAGTTTCTGTATTATTATGTAGTTTCAAATTTGCATCAGAACGATGGACCAGAAAACATTTAAACATACACACATAATCCATCAGACGTGTTGTATTTGTAGCAGACATGCTTACAGACAATCATTATTCCTTAATAGATAAAGTGGAGGGGGTGAATAAAAACAAATAAAAACAAAAACAAACTTCAACCAAAAGAGAACTGACTAAAACAAATGTGTGTGTGTGTGTGTGTGTGCCAAAACAAATAACAAGATCCACGCACTGATCACCAGGTGCCAAGGGAGAGTATCCAGCTAGCTTATTTAATTAGATACTGGAAGGTCAACAAAAAAGTGAGGTCATACAACGTAAAGGAGGGGCGGGGAGGTGGGAGGCAAGGTATCAGATTCTGACAAATAGGTAGAACATGAAGTAGAAAAATACATTCCATGAGTGTGATGATTACAAAATTACAGTCTGGAAAGCTTCTCAATTACACTTAAAGGAATATACACATCCACAGCCTATGAATCCTGATACCAATTGGTCTCTGATTCAGGGTGGTCCCAGTGTCACACTCACTCAAGGCCTCCATGTCCCTAAAAGAAGAAAAAGGGAGAAAATAAAGATGTTAAAATTCAACTTCTATCCATAAGATGTGGTGTTAGCTCAGTGTTCTCATTAAGACAATTTTCTGTGTTATGGGCTCCTAACTGGTAAATCCAGTATGTTTCCTTTTTGTTGAGGGCCAGTTCCCTGTTTCCCCATCTTGGTCCCAATTTCACATTTTCTATTCCCACAAAAGACATGGTATGGTTATCTTTATTCACTACTCTCTTTATATGGACTGGTAATGCATTATCCAAGTCCTCTTTATTAATGGCTTTTACATGTTCTCCCATCCTTTCCCTGAATTTGCATTTTGTTCTCCCCATTTAGTATTTTCCACATGTGCACCTGGCTAGGTAAACTACATGGTCTAGAGTCTAGAGTAAGACATGGTCTAGGTCTAGAGTAAGACATACCCCTTGGGTCACCCCTGCCCTGTGACTCCTTTTTAAGCAGTGGGACAACCTGTGGCACCTTGCTGTTGCAACTGGCCGCCTTGCAGACAGACAGACTTATGCTGCGGCTCAGAACAGGTGCACCTGGGCTATCCGCAAAGCAAAGGCTGAGTACTAGCAAGCCTCCCTTACCTCCTCTTGGGGGAACCCCAGGTCCTTCTGGGACAACGCCAAGCAACTGAATGGTCACTCCCGGTCCCCCCCTCCTGCACTTCTTAACATCAATGGTTCTGTCTACTCTAATCCTGCCCTCATTGCCACTCACCTCAATAACTCCTTTACTGATCTTAGCCCAGTGGTCCCTGGCAATTTTTCCAGTCCTCCACTCCCCAGGTCCGCACCTCCATCGCTTGCCCCTTGTTCCACCTGCACTGTGTCACCACTCAAGAGGTCAGGCCATACCTGCTTAAAGCCTTAAAGGGTAACACCATCGGGAATGACTCCCTAGACCCCTGTCTCCTACATCAGGTCCTGGACCAGGTCATCTCGCCTATCACCTGCATCTTTAACAAATCCCTCTGCCTTGGACAATTCCCCACTGTCTGGAGGGTCGCCACAGTTACCCCTGTTCACAAAGGTGGTGACAGAACTCTTCCAGGTAACTACTGGCCTATCTCAATCCTGCCTCCCCTCTCTAAGGCCTTGGAGAAAATTGTGGCCACTCAAATCTCTGGCTACCTCTCTAAGTACAATGTTCTCTGCCCGGAACAACATGGGTTCAGAGCTGGTCATAGTACCAATACAGCTCTCCTGGAGTTCGCCAACTTTCTCCACACAGCATTGGATGCTGGCTCCATGGCTGGTGCTGTTTTCATTGACCTGTCTAAAGCCTTTGATACCGTATCACATCCTCTCCTGTTAACCACCCTCTACCACCTAGGCTTTGCAACTGGTCCAATCACCTGGTGTGCCAGCTATCTCTCAGCCCGCTCTCAATGTGTGAAAGTTAGTGGAACTCTCTCTAGCACCTGCCCGATCCACTCTGGAGTCCCCCAGGGCTCTATTCTTGGACCCCTTCTCTTCTCCCTCTTCCTCAACTTCGCTACCCAGCAAATGTGCAGGTAAATCATGCTCTCTGTGGCGATGCAGTCCCTCATCGCTTCTGACAGTAACCCATGTCACTTCAGAATTCTCTCCAGCTTGCCTCTGATTCTGCTGAAACCTGGTTCACTGAGCACGACTCATTCAACCTAAGAAAACAAAACCATGCTCTTCTGCCACCCCAAAATAAATCCAGCAATTTTCCCCTCGTTATTCACTCCTCCCTCAATATCCCCATCGAACGTGTACAGTCCTATAAATATCTTGGTTTAATCTTTGACCCGGCCCTCTCCTTCCATGGCCACATCTCTGCCTTGAACACTACTGCCAACACACAGCTGAGCATTCTCTACCGGCACAAAAAATGCCTCCCCCTGATGCCCTCTGCTTGGCTGTCACCTCCTCTGTCATATCTCTTATCGACTATGGCCTTCCGGTCTATGGGGCTGCCGATCTGACGGCTCTGTGCAAGGTTCGCCTTACACTTAACAAAGCCTGCAGACTTATAACCCGTGCCCCTAGACTAACCCACACCTGTCTGCTGTACTCCTTGGCTACCCTACTCAGCCTGGACTAATGGCTCATGTTTCAAACATGCCAACTCACCTATGAAGCCCTCCATGGCCTATCCCCTCCTGGCTTATCTGACTCAATACGCCGGGCTAATCCTACTGTGAACACCTGCAGCTCATCCAAATCGATGCTGATCATTCCAAGAGCCAGGACCTCACAAGGCCAAAGGGCGTTCCCTTACAGAGTGCCCTCTTGGTTTAACTCACTCCTGCCATTATCTCGAATCTCCTTCGTTCGCTTGCTTTACCGCAGCCAGAAATCACCTGCTAATCTCACGTGGATGCACGCTGCCACTAACTGATATAAAAAAAATAAAAACTCCTCCGACAACGCCCGACGCACTCTGCCCCTTTTTACTCCTCCTCCACCCTGGCTCTCCCCTTTCTTCTGCTCCTAGTCCCCACTCCCCTCTTACCCCCTTTTTCTCCTTTACATCTCTCCCCACTAACCCTCATCCTGTCTATTTATTCTTCATTTGCATTGAAACCAACTGTGCCTTGAATGACACTTAGTTTGAACCTGTATTATCTATTGTCTTCTGTGCCACTGTCTGTGTCCTTTATGTGATGAGGTACCTTTGTAAATGAGCACCTGGCTCAAAGGTTGTTAAACTGATGTTCAAATAAATAAATAAATAAATAAACATGTGTAGTATTACAATTGATAAATGAGCCAACAATCATCATTTTTTTAGTGTTGGGGTTGTGGAACTCTTTGCATTCATACATGTATCTACAGTATTTGTACCTCCCACATTTTTATAGGCCTTGGGAGGTGGTGGTAACCAAATATTTGGCTTTGTAGTTGGTTGCACAGAACGAATCAACATGTCCCTCAAGTTACCTGCCCTCCTGTATATTTGTCTGAATGGTACCTTGGCTGTCTCTCTAAGTCTATAGTCAGAGCCTAGAACAAACCATTTTGTTTGGATAATGTCGCTAACCCTGCTAGCTCTGACACTGTAAGCCATGATGAAGTTTGTCTGTCCCTCTCTTGGCTCTTTTTCCTTCACTATTTCTTTAGCTCCCAACAGTTCCTGCGGACTTTTATTATAACTACTCAGTTTGGCATCCAAAATACACTTCTGGCTGTACCCTTGTTCTTTAGATCTCTTTTCCATCTCCCTAGATTCCATCTCATATTACCTTTGTTCACTACAATTCTTTCTGACATGCATACCTCTCAACCTTACAGCATTGAAAATCTTAGTGCTGGGCTTCAAAAATTATAGCAAAGTATCAGAATGTGGAGCACTTTCTTATGTTAAACAATATTTTGTCTACAGATAGTGGACACCACATAGTAAGTGATAAAGAATGTTTCTATCAGCTTAGTTCTACGATTTAATACTTAATGTGTCCAGAAATAGCTCTAACATTATGAGGAACATCAGTGAACTTGTGAGGAGCAAGGGTAAATCTGAGTGTTAAAATCATAGCGCTATGCCAAACTCATAGCAGTTAAGAGGTAAGCTGATATGTAAGTACTGACTGCAGGGTATATTTTCGATCGTGTGGTTAGGATGGCAACTGCTGGCCAATAGTATAGTATTACAGTCTACAGGTTCCTGTACAGACTGGTGTCAATGCCCCCTTACTCTGTTTTTTATGTATAGTGATGTATAGAAAGGAAATATCGGCATGGCTTTTCTGACATGTGAATCTCAGATTTTCATTGCTATTATGTAGATACTGTAAAATAGTATCCAGTTTCTGTTCACTGCCTTCCCACATGAAGAATTTAAAGATGGGAGGGGTGGTTCAGGGGCAATGTGAGGAAGTATTATTTCACAGAGAGGGTAGTGGTTGCATGGAACAGGCTTCCTGAGGATGTTGTGGGGTCTAAAACTGTGGGAGAATTCAAGAATGCATGTGACAGACATAAGGCAATTCTTGTGGGGGGGGTAGCAAGAAATAGGCTGTTGGTTAACTAGGATTTGCGGCCTATCCTGTAGGTAGGGAAATGGGCAGACTAGATGGGCCAAGCGGTCCTTATCTGCCATCAAAGTCTATGTTTTTATGTTTCTATGAATATATCTTCTCCATGTATTGATCTTAGAATAGAATGGATTATTGTGCTTGTCCCATATATAAATCTCTTCCCATAAGCCAAGATATAAATTAGCATAATTGGGGGCAAAGCTTGCCCCCATGGCTGTTCTTTTCTCCTGGATATAATGGCTCCAATTCTAGAAAGGTTACACCTGGCGTAAGAGCACTTGTGCCAAGTAGAATGGCTCAAGTAGCAACTTACACCAGCAGTTGCGACTTACGCTATTCTACAAAGTGGCCTGTGACATGTGGCAGGCCATTTGCGCCGAACAGCTGTTATGCCAGCAGTTGCGCCCTAAACCCCCTGCGACATGGCACTAGGGAATTTACGGCAGCAGTTGTGCCCCATTCCAGAAGGGCAGCAACAAAGTCCCAAATGTCGGGATTCTACAAGAACCCCCGGAGGAGAACCGGCAATGTAAGTTATACCTGCATTTAGCTGGTATAACTTATATCCATCCTCCAAGGGTCCTGTAGAACCCAGTCCATGTGCCCCCCCATGCCCAGACCACCCCTGTTGCTGCCCCACTGGGCATCACAGCATGATCCCGCCTGATCCCCATACTATACATGCCCCCACATACAGTAATGGCCCCATAGTGCTGCCCACACCATTTGCCCTCATACCTATGTTACATGCCCTCGTTCGAGCCCCCACAGCCCTGGATCCCCGCTCTAAGCACCCCGTGGGCAGCCAGTCAGCTCCCCATGTACTGACCCCCGGTCACTGTCACAAATGCAGCAAATAACCTAATATGCCTGGTAGTCTAGTGGCCCCCACTCAGCTTGTGCCAGCCACCCAACACCCCCTACCTGTCTCAGCCCGTGACTGGCTGGCCCACCTCTCACCTCCATGGCCAGCCACAGACTGTGTTCTGTAGGAGTGCTTACTGGAAAGACATGCTCAGAAATTAATTTATGAGTGTGTCTTTACAGGAAACGCTCTACAACACTCGAGTCAGCAACTGGCCATGGAATGAAGGTGGGCTAATAGCTAGCACAGCTGAGGAAAGTGGTAGGGAGTGCTGGGTGAGTTAGCTATAACTGAGTGAAATCTCTGGGCTCAAACACTACCTCATATTGCAGCATTTCTTGACGACAACCGAAGGGTTGGCTGCAGGTGGAAGGCCTTTGGCGGCTTTACTAATAAGGAGCATTCTATAGCAGAGTTTGGGGGCAAGGGTGTAGGTAACCCTGTGGGGCATGTAACATAGGCATGGGGGCAGTTGGTGTGGCCAGCCCTGCAGGGCAAATTGCTAGGGGTTCAGGGGCCAGCCCTGTGGGGCACTTGCTGGAGGCCTGGGGGGGCTGCGGGTGTGGGCAGCCCTGTGGGGCTGCTGTTGTGGCTTGTTGGGTGGGGGGGTGCACTTGCAACCTGCTGCTGCAGGTTGCGACATGCTATCCAAGTAAGACCTATGTGCAGCGTACTTAGCTGCATGTCGCAAGTCACTGCTGCGGAGACCCAATGTCACAGTTGTGGGTGGCGCAAGTTGTGTTCAGTGGCAACTTGTGCCACCATTCTAGAATCATGCCAATGGTCCCCCATAAAGGTGAATGTGTTGCATTCCAGTACCATCCTGCACATATCTGTCAACAGCTCAGTGTTTGGTTTAGCATCCTCCCCTCGCTTATTGAGAAAATATCTTAGGGCCCTGAGTCCTCCTGCATTGGAAATATTTGTGTACAGGGATTTGATGTCTAGTGTTACCATTAGATTCTCACCCGTAACCTGCATGTCTCTCAGTGTCCTTAACATGTCTCCTGTATCCACTACATGTGATAGTAACTCCTTTACTAGTGCTTTTATGTTGCCATCCATTAACTTTGTAAGGGGCTCTGTGGGGCTTCCCACCCCTGAGATGATCTGCCTACCAGGAGGATTAATAAGTGTTTGATGGATTTGGGGGAGAATGTAAATATGGGCTTTCAGGGGGTACTGCACTGTTAAATATTCTTTTTCTTTTTGAGAAATGAGGCTCTCATATGTTATCCAATCCAGGAAGCTATCTATCTGTCTCTTGAATGTCCTTGTAGGGTCAGAGGGCAAAGGTCTGTAAAATTCTGTATGTTTAAGTTGCCTGTTGACTTCTTCTATATATTTGGTGGTATCCATGACCACCACACTGCCCCTTTATTGGCCAGCTTAACAGCGATGTTGCCATTCTGTCTTAAACTGTTCAGGTCCCCTCGTTCATCTTTGCTCAGATCTGTAAATCTGGGGATAAATTCCTCTCTACTAAGTTTCTCTAAATCTTGTTCACACAGTTTGTGGAAGGTAGACACAGTGGGGCTCTGATAGGGAAGAAGGCACAGTACTAGGTTTCCTTCTCATAGGAATCAAATTACCACTTTCTTTCCTTGCATCCATCTCTGTCATTGTCTCATCCACACTAGTTTCAAAATCATGCAATCCTGCATGTGTTTCCTGTGTCCCTATTGTTATTAAATCATTACTTTCTCACTCATTTTCTTGTACATTTCTGTCCTGCATGTTATCTGCACGCCCCATGTTGCCAATACGATTAGTATTTAAACCTGAATAAAACAGCGTAAATGTATCACTCTGCACAGCCTATACTAGTCAACAGTAGTCTAGTAGAAATCTAGATCTGTAGTGGGCACAAAAGATAGTCCTTTATTTAGGACTGTTAGCTCCTCTTCTTTTAGTGCATAGCTAGAGAGGTCAAGTCCAAATAAAACAGGGTGAAGTATGAATACTTTGGACTGCCTATTTTACATATAGCATCTTGTGAGTTTGGGTGTTGTGACTGCAAATGGAGTGTTTAACATAACCCTTGGGTTACCCCACCTCATTAACTTATTGGGTGTAATTTTTCAAATCCCCTCTGAAACATGTTTTTGCAGTCACCCTGCAAAATCACCTTTAGGTGTGATTTTAAAAACTTCCATCTGTCCTGATCATAATGTGGGATAATAAAAAGACTGTGTTGAAAATTTAGAGCCAAAATGTAAAAAAGAAGAAAGTTATGAACAAATGGTGAACTTATTTTTTAACATCAAACTTTGATTAAAATTGTTCAGAAAAACAAGGAAGTAGGCAAGAATACAGAGATGTAAAAGTACAGTAATACAGACAAAATACTGCATGGGAGAACATAAACAATATGACAATTAACAGTTTTAGCTAGGTCTATCTGTGATTATCAAATACAGTCTGATTATTTGATATCAAAAAAGAAGTCAAACATACGATATCATTTTTTTGCATCAAACACCTGTGCCTAGGGCTTGGCAACATTGATCTTCTATTGGTGAATTTCTAGTGAAATTCTGATTTTTGTTTCCGTGAAATTTTGTGAACTTTCCAGTAAAAGTTCACAAAAGTATGCCAAAACTTGAAATTTAAGTTATTTCTATCTAATTTAAAAAGTATTTGTCCAAATTGCACCAAGTGGGTATGTTGACTTTAAGATGGTCCACACGGAAGTGAACCATGTTGCAAATCTCTGTCTTTAAAGGTAACTGAGTTATAATAGCCTCCAAACATCCATAAATGTTCACATTATATATATTTACTGGTTGACATTGTTTATGATTCCCTGGCAGTGGCTGACAAACTCCGTTATTCACATGAATGAATATCGAACCGCGAATGAAGGAGTTAGCACAAGCACTGTGCCCGCCTATCTGCCAGCTCAGAAGCTCCACGGCCACCTTCCCTCATGCTGCCAATCCTGCTCGTGTCGCACCTAGAAAACCACCAAGCCAAGAACAGTTTCCTTGTCTAGTGCCACAGTGGTGAATATGTGCAGTTGCGATAACTTTCTTTCAATGTTGATTATCGGAACTTACACGGGAGGTCTAGAAATTGCAGGCTATTTTTTTCCTTGCAATGTGACCGTCATGGTTGGTACAGAGGGGAAAGAGAGATCTGTGACTTGTTGGCAGACACTCTCCTCTGACCAACGGGGCTGACATTGCTTGTGTAGGAGCGGGAGAGGACAGCAAGAACAATTGAGTAAAGGAAGAGGACTGAGGCAGATCAATGTGGCACCCCGGTAACATTTAAAAAAATAAAATCTGCAGAGAAAAACAGTTTGTTTAATCTTATAGACTGCCTGTAAAAATTATCATAGGGACCACAACAGAAGAATATTTAGTAGAAGCCAAAATAAAAAAATACAATGTGTATTCCATGTAGCTCAGAATGCTGCAACTCTCAGAGAACCAGTACATATAAAAAGTAAAACACAGGGAAGTCTGTAAAATTAGAATTTTATGTACACCCTCAATATGTGATGTCCTGATAAACCCTTGGGCTTCATCCTTGGGGTTTATGGGGCATCACACACCTCAGGTGTGCATAAAATCCTCATTAACCACACTTCCCCATGCATTATTTTATATTTTGTAGCTATGTAAACTGCAGAATTTTAAGCCCCTATAACTTTAAAACTAGAGAAGGAAATATCACCAATTTTGCTAGATTCATTGATCCTCACTATTAGGATTTGAGGCCACCCCCATGGCCCAGCAGCAGAGCACTGCACTGCCATGCTGAAGACCTGGGTTTTGAAGAAAGCCAGGGAAGTCACATTGGGAGGCAGACCATGGCCGAGACAGCTGCCACTTGAAGAGCATCTCGGTTGAGAAAGGTTGGCAGTGGGTTCCACCAACACAGTGACCCATGTGGCTAGGCCAGGGAGCTTGACCTAATGCAGGAGAAGCTGTTGCTGTGCATGGCTGACAGAGGCAGAACCCTCACCAAGGGAGGTGGGAGGGCAAAAACTGTGGGAAAATACCCGGTAGCCATCTGAATGACAGCCAGGTTCAGCCTGATCAAGGTATATCCCTGTGAACTGGGTATATCCATAAGACATGAATTGCTGGTTGAAATGAAAAAACAATTTGGAAAAACAAAGAGGCCGTGTGTGTCAGCCCTCCAAACTCTTTCTCACAGGCTGTCCAACTTACAGTATAGGCCACCATAGATTCCAAAATAACATCAGTAATTAAAAAGACAAAGAACTTCTGTGCACAAGCACTGAGGCAAGGACTACCCCAAATGGCATTTGGCTGGGAAGCCAAGTTTCAAAGAAATACAAAATCACACATGCCCCCACAATGCAAAGCATCATGGGTTGCATATAACCACAAGAATATTATGCTGGTTCAGCTTTAAGCAGAAATGGCACCATACATTTCTGCTTCAAGTTGAACCAGCATAATATTCTGTGGTGATCTGCATATGCAGCCCATCAGTAATTAAAGTTGAATATCATGAGTTTTGGGAAATTTTGTGATACTGGTACTTTTGTCAAAGCCATGTGCATACATCTTACCCAGCCATACCTTTGAGCTGCCATTGAAAAGCAAGGTAAAGGCTGGGTAAAGTAGAAATAAGTTAGCTTTCATAGGAGGCTACAAGTGATGCCAAGCATTACAACTAGCTGCGACTTAGGCCATGGTGACAGAAGTACAGTAGATGGATATCTTTAGTCATGATAGAATATAATGCTCAGCATCACTGTCACAGAAATGTTGTAGGGGCAGTGCAGGGCCATGATGCTACTGCATCTAAGGAAACTCAGTGGTGATAAGTGCTTTGTGAAAGTTAAATTCCAGAGATGGAATTCTAGTGGCATTACCAATTATGCATCCATGAATTTTTTAGCAAAATTTTCCAATTAGTAATTTCTAAAGTATCCACAATATATTGTAACCTACTAAACCACATTTATCCAGCTTTATTAGATTCCATGACCTATTAACTTTGGAATGCTTGCCAAATTATGAATGTATGCCTGCAATAGCAGCTGAGCTGCAAACATCCAAATAGTTTGAAATATTTTACACAATTTAACAAATTAAATTGTGACATTTTGAACTCCTATAGCTTACAGTTTACATAACCAACACCTCTTTATTAAAAGTTTCTAAAACTCTTCCAAGAAAGTATGCATATAAAGTTTCAATTATCTAGCTACAAAGGTGGCTAAGTTATAAGCACTGAAATATTTTCAGAAATTTTCACATGAATAATAAGTTGCCAGACTTTGAGCCACTATACCTTCTCTGCCCAGATCAAAATGTTTGGTATCCTTTCAGAACCTCTTCCAAATAGTAAGTTTGACAAATTGCAGATTTCTAGCTATAAGACTGATCAAGTTATGACCAATTAAAGAGTTTCATAAAATTTCCCAAAATGTTACAAAATGACATGAAATTTGCAGACTTTAGCAAAAATTTCAAAAAATTGGAATTTGCTAATTTCACACATCCCTGCCAGTGCTGGTTCATTACATGGACACTTATAATAGAGTGCTGTTATACAACCTGATAATGGAGGTTGGAAGGGAATATTTGTATTTATTTTTATTTATTTCACCAAGAAAAGGCTCTATTCAGCAAGCTCATTTACAAGGAGGTCTTAGGTAGGACAGCATACGTAAGTCACAAAACAATGATATAAGGATCCAAGGTAGTACAAAAATACAGAGCAAATGCATATAGTGATACAATCAAGAAATGATAAAGCACAATTAAAAGTGAAAAACTACACAAACAATTGGATAAGTTATGTTATGAGGTGTACTCAATGTGAGCAATGCCACATAAACAGTAACCAAATTGTAGAGGACAAGAGCAAGATAGAAACATAGAATTTGATAAGGACCACTTGGCCCACCTAGTCTGCCTATTTCCCTACCTGATGGATAAGCTGCAGATTCTAGTTAATCAACAGCTTACTTCCTCCTACCCCCACTAGAATTGCCTTATGCCTGTTCCATGCATTCTTGAATTCTCCCACTGTTCCTGACTTTACAACCTCCTCAGGAAGGCTGTTCCATGCATTTACAACCCTCTCTGTGAAAAAAATACTTTCTAACATTACCTCTGAGCCATCCTCCCATCTTCAAATTGTGCCCCCTTGTTCTTGCACATCTCTTCTTCTTCTGAAAGATGCTACCCTCTTGTACTTTGTTAATTTCCTTGAGATACTTGAAAGTTTCTATCATGTCCCCCCTCTCCCTCCTTTCCTCAATGGTATACATGTTAAGCTGCTTTAGTCTCTCCTCATATGTCTTCTGATGCAGACCCTGCACCATTTTGGTTGCCCTTCTCTGAACAGCCTCCACTCTATGTCTTTGCGAAGATGCGGTCCCCAGAATTGCATGCAGTACTCCAGATGGGGTTTCACCAACTGTCTATACAGAGGGATAACAACTTCTTGTTTTCTACTGCTGATGCCTCTCCCTATGCATCCCAGTATCCCCCAGCCCTCCTTACTACCTTCTCACATTACTTGCCCACCTTTAGGTCATCTGATATAATTACTCCTAGGTCTCTTTCGATTTTTGTTGTTATTAACTCACCTCACATTGTGTACTCTTCCCCTGGGTTTTTGTTTCCCAGATGCATTACCTTGCAGTTCTTAGCATTGAATCTAAGCTGTCACATATTTGACCATTCCCCCAACTTTGCCAAGTCCCTTTCCACCCCACCTTGTGTATCAACCCTGTTGCAGATCTTTGTGTTATTTGCAAAGAGACATACCTTTCCTTCCAGGTGCTCTCCAATGCCACTTATAAAGACATTAAGGAGAACCAGTCCCAGTACCGAACCCTGCAGTACCCCACTAGTTACCCTCCTTTCTTCACTGTGGACTCCGTTTACTATTACTCTTTGCATCCTGTTGTCCAGAAAGTTTTTTATCCAGGCAACCACCTTGGGACCCACTCCAAGGCTGGCTAACTTGTATATTAATCTTTTGTGTGAGACTGTGTCAAATGCCTTGCTAAAATCTAGCTAGGCCATATCCACAGCCCCTCCCTGGTCTACTACTTTGGTCACCCATCAAAGAAATCTATTAGGTTCATCTGACATGACCTTCCTGCTGTGAAACCATGCTGCCTTGGGTCCTGTACCCCACTGCCCTCTAGGTACTCAACAATTCTTTCCTTCAGAAGTGATTCCATCATGTTCCCTACCACTGAGGTCAAACTAACTGGTCTGTAGTTTCCTGCCTCTGTCCTACTCCCACTTATGTAAAGTAGAATCACATTTGCCCTCTTCCAGTCCTCAGGTACCACTCCATACTCCCATGATTTGTTAAAGACAGTAGTCAGTGGTGTTACTAGTTCTACCCTTAGTTCTTTTAGAATTCTTGGGTGAATCCCATCAGGCCCCATTGCTTTGTCCACCCTTAGTTTCAAGACTTCTTTCAAAACCCTTTCTTCTGTGAATGGACTGGTATCGACTCCCCTATTCAGAGTGTCTGTCTTGTTTGGTTTAGGTACCTCCCCCTCCTCTTCCATTGTGAATACTGAGCAGAAATATTCATTCAATATCTCTGCTTTTTCACTGTCACACTCTGCCCACATTCCCTCCCCTTTATTAAGTCTCAGTATCCCTCCCTTGGTCTTTCTTCGGTCCCCAATGTACCTATAAATGGTTTTATCCCCTACTTAACAGAGTTGGCTATCTTTTCCTTTGCTATTCTGACTGCCTTTCCTGCCTCCTTCTGCTTTAACTGATAAAGTTCTCTGTCCTGCCCCTTCTGTGTTTCCTTATATTTCCTGAATGCTATCCTTTTCTCCTTAACCTTCCCTTCCACCTATATTGAGAACCATAGTGTTTTTTTCTTTTATTTTGTTTTGTTGATTTGCTTCACACAAAGGATTGTTGCCTCTGTGATGGCTGTTTTGATTACTCCACATTGTTCCTCCACCCCTCCTTCTTGCCTGTTTGCTGGTGCTTTTCTGAGGTGCTCTCTCATTTTCCCAAAGTCAGCCTTCCTAAAGTCCAATACTCTTGTTTTTATATGGCTTGACTTTATGGTTGTGTTTATTGTGAACCACACTGTTTGGTGGTCACTTGTTCCCAGATGGCTACCTACTTCTAAATCTGAGATCCTTTCTCCTTCCCCATTTGAGAGTACCAGGTCTAAGATTGCCTTTTCCCAAGTGGGTTCCAACATTAGCTGCCTGAGGCATGCCCCCTGTAGTTCATCAAGAATGGCTCTGCTCTTGGATGTGCCTGCAGCAAAGGTACTCCAGTTAACATCTGACATATTCAATTCCCCCATCAACAATATATCCCCTTTTTCTGCCATTTTAAGGATGCCTTCTATCATTTCCTTGTCCATTTCCTCCCCCTGAGATGGGGGTCTGTACACAATCCCCATGCAGATTGTGGTGCCATTTTCTGTCTCCTGGGTGACCCATAGTGACTCATCAGCTTCCTGTTTACTCTTTAGTTCTGTTGCTTTTATCCCTTCCCTTATATACAGAGAGCTACTCCTCCTCCTCTTTTACCAACTCTGTCCCTCCTGTAGACTGTGGATCCTGGTATGTTGACATCCCAGTCCTGGTTCTCTGTTTACCATGTTTCAGTGACTGCCACAATATCCAGGCATCCCTCTTCCATCAAGGCCACTAGTTCAGAGAGCTTGTTACACAGACTGTGGGCATTGGTACTCAACACCTTCCATTTTTTTATGGCCTTACCCCTTTTAGCCCCATCCTTGTCTTTACTGCCTTTTTCTGCATTTACCCCAGTCCCGCTCCCTACTGACTTCTCTACCTTGGTGTTTACCTCTCTAACTACTGTGTTTTTTTGGGGGAGGCTGGGATTTCCCTGCTCCTTTTCAGTGCCTCCCCCCTTGGCTAGTTTAAATATTGCCAATGAAGCATTTAAACCTGTCACCTAGGATCCTGTTTTCCCCCCGGACAGATGCAGACCATCGTGTCAGTATAGGCCTGCATCCCTCCAGGTGGCTCCCCAGTCCCCAATGAAATCAAAACCCTGAGCTCCACATCAGTTTTTCAACCATTCATTGAATTCCATGGTGCACAATACCCTAGCATCAACCTTGACATTGACAGGCAGCACCTCCGAGAAGGTTACCATACATGCTACTTGTCTAAGGCCCCTACCCAACTCTACAAACTCCTCTTGCCCCACTCTGATCCCATTCACAGTCAGGTCATTTGTCCTTAGGTTGACAATGACATCCAGCTCCCTCTCTCATGCAGCTGCTCCTGCAATCCTGAGGATTCACTTCCTGTCCCTCTGAGCCATGGCACCAGGTGGGTACCTTACCTCCTTATCCCCTTCCTCCCCCACTTCTACCCGCTAATGATCAATTCCCCCACCAGGAGTTGTTTCCTTCCCCATGTGCTCTCATGCCATCCTCCAGTGGGTCTCCTTTGTGGAGGTTCCCAGTATCCTCCTTGGTCTCCACTGCAGGTGCCTCCACAGAGGAACCACTCTTTGCCAGAACAGCATATGAACTGTGGAGAGGTACAACTGGAGGGATGCAGCTCTGTTCCACCACCCTCTCCTTCCCTGAGCCCACCTTGGTCCAACCACTCCTCTTTCTTGGCAACCTCTGAGATAGCAGTGGTGGCCCTGGTGGTCCCTGGGTGGGGGAAGAAGTTTCATGAATCCTAGCCAGGTCAGCCTGGAGATGGGCAAACCTCCTCCCTCAGACCAGAGAGGTGCCTGCAAACAGGGCAGCATTGCAGCCTCCAAACTGTCTCCTGGAACACTGCTGCCCCATAGCCATTGCACTGCACCACTCCCATCTTGACTTATTTTGTGTCCCCTCTCGTGTTGCTTTGTATGCTTACTGTCTCCTCCCTGTATGTATGGTAGATAAACATAATTTAACCACATGAGCTTATAGTTCTTCAATGAGGGCTTTAAAAACCACAACTAAACAGGGGATTACATTTTAAAGAGGTTTGCAGTGAGTTCCATGCAGTGGGAATGACACAGCTGATTGTAGTTTTTCCAAACTGTTGCATATCTCGAGGTGTTCAGGAGGATGAAATTATTTTTTTACTTAAACAGAAGCTGTCATGGGACATGCAGAAGAGTTCTGTGATGCAGCATGTAGTACCTTCAACAGCACCTTGTATGCCCAGATATACAGATTTTTTTTTTTACCTCCTAGTAGCAAATGAAGACCAGCCATCTGAGGCATATGATGCATAGTGATGAGTCCTGGGCACCAAATTGGTTATGAACCTTAGTGCCCTGCACTAGAGTACATCCACTTTGGATAGGCAAGTAATAGAGCAATGACTGTAAGTTAGGTCTCTGTAGTCCAGGATCAGGAGAAAGGTTACCTGGACTAGATGTTTCCAGGCATCTAGTAGAAAGCAGCAGTTACTTCTATAATATAAGTCAAGTCTGGCCCACAGTTTTTGCAAAATGTCTTAATATGGGTGGAAAAGGACAATCTGCTATGAAGCCACACACCAAGATATTTATATTTAACTACCACCTCAAGAGTTCACCCAATAGTGTAGTAGTGGCTGTGGCTGAGACACATTGTGAGGTGGCATTATTTGAGGAGAACATTGCCTTGGTTTTACTGGCATTTAGAATTGCACTGAAGTCAAAAGATTAATGTGAAGCTGATTAAAAGCAGTTTGGAGAGGGACGTGGCCTGGCAGGGCAAAATTATGGTTGCTCTGTAGCTTAGTGCCCACCTGGCACCATCTGACAACAGCAATCCCAAGACATCCTGAGACATAATCTGCTACAAAATCAGTTACTGACCACATCTTTTCCATGGCAACACTCAATGAGAAAAAAAAAGCTTTCTTTACTGAATTTTGAACCCACCAGTGCAACAAATCTATCTGGATCCATTCCCCTCAAGGGCCACATCAAGACTCATGCAAATTCATCAGGTGGGTACCAAGGAGCAGAAGTTGTTGATTGGCTGCTGGCATCAATGATCCTCAGTTTACAACAAGGAGTCAAGGCTGGCTTTGAAAATATGATGGCTCGGATCCAACATGTGTAGTAATAGTGACTACTTTGACTGAAAGCATCTGCATTGATGTCACCCAATTAGACAGCCAAAAAGTGGGTGAGTGACCTCAAAGATACCCTCACAGACCTTACAAGGGACACAGACCAGCTCAGATCTATGGTGGCAGTGCTACAAGAGAGGGCTGATTATTAAAAAAATAGGGCACAGTGCTGAAACCTACACCTTGTGGGGTTGCCTAACGGCCTGGAAGGCATGAACTTGTGTCCCAACATCTAGAAATGGCTTACAGAAAAGTTGAAACTGGGACCAACCGCGTGAACTTCAGATCTAGAACCTCTAATCCATGTGACACAGTGAGTAATTTTGAGGCTGCATCCTTTGAAATTCCACTGTGCTTCCTTTATCTCCAAATATTGATTTGTCATTCTCCCCTCATACATTGTTTCTCTCCTCTCTTTCTGCTATTCTTCCTCTTGCTCCCTTCACAATGCTTACTCCTCCTCAAATGAAATCTACTGCTGGCCAAGCTGCCTTTTTTTTTCACTTTCCTAAACTATAGGGCTCCCTTCCCCTTTCCATTAGCTGCACTGCTTCCTTTCCTGCTCTGAAATCTCTCCTCCTTGAGTTCTCCTTTCATGCCAACAGTTGCTTCTGATATTCTGGTAGACTTCTATTCACCTGTAACACATCCAGCACTGACACCAACACTGCCCCACTCCCCTAGCACTAGTCATTTCTCCCTGTTCCTTATTTTGTTTTGTTGCCTACTGCTTAATGTTCTTTTGCCAGTTTCACAATTTACTGTATGTAATTTACTGTTTGGCAATTTTTTCTTTAAGCATTCTTAAATGTGTATATTTTTTGTATACTTATTTCCATTTTATTGTATTATTCTATACCTTGTACTTTTTTCTCTCCCCCCCCCCCACACCGACACATCTAGAAACAAGCTGATATCAGCTCCGTATGACTTACCTGGTAAAACTTTTGAAATCAATCAATCAATCCAGAGAGCACAAAAGATGGGCCCTCATCCCAAGCCTGGGGAATGACCAAGGCATTTTCTCATCAGGTACTTGCAGTACTCAGAAAATGAGCTCATTCACCAGTCTAATGCCTGATCACTGTGGAAAATAGCAGAGTGGTTGTCTTCCAGGATTACAGAGCAGGGAGATACAGTACAAGTGTCTACAGTTCTCTGACACTGTCAAAAGTTCACTTGAGGGGATATGGATTTGCCCATCTGTATCCTTCTTGCCTCTGCATTTTGAGACAGGGCAAGCTGCCTAGATATTTTGATGCCCCGTAAACTGCTGAGGACTTTGTGAAAAGAAGAGATGCTACCACTGAGGGGAGAAGCTCAGTCTAGGGCGCTGGACCAACCACGTGAACTTCAGATCTAGAACCTCTAATCCATGTGACACAGTGAGTAATTTTGAGGGGTAGTGGTTTGGGGTTCCCCCGATGCACTCGATTATGCCTAACTAGCCCTGCCTTGGTTATCAATACACTGCAGAGCTGTCCCAGTTGATAGCAACAGGGGCCAAAGTTGCTGGCTTGCTGCCTGTTCATGGCCTTCTCAGCTTTTACGGTGCCATGATGAAATCATGGGCTCCTGCTACTATTACCAGAATTACTCATTCTTGTAAGATGAGATGGCTTTGATGAAAGGCGCTGCATGGACCGAGCAAGGGTAGGGAAGCTGGGGGGACCTTTGCAGTAATGCAAATGCAGGGAGCCTTGTTCAGTAACTTATGAATGAACAACTGTGAACATCAATCAATCAATCAAAAATGTATTTCTAAAAAGCGCAATTGAAGAATATCAAAGCGCTTGTACAAACAAGTTAAAAATAAAATTAACCAACAAATAAGTTAAAATATTGTTAAAAGAGCAGCAAAACATCACATTTCATGAAATGTCAATTTAAACAAATGTGTCTTAAGGGCAAATTTAAAGATCTCAGTGGTCAGGCACTCTCTGACCCAATGAAGTAAAAAGTTCCATAGGGTCAGGACCACAAAAGCAAATGATCTGGCCCCTGAGGTCTTCAAACAGGCCCTGGGAACCTCTAGCAATCCCTCATCAGAGGAGCAGAGTGGGCTGTAGGGACAGAGGAGATCTTACAAATGCCGCAGTCCCTGTTTGTGTAGGGCCTCATAGGTCAGTAATCTGACCTTGAAGGGGATCCTGCACTGAACCAGCAGCCAGTGCAGGCTGCAGAGCACAGGTGTGACATGGCAAGATCTAGGTAATCCAGTCAACAACCTGGCCACTGTATTCTGCACCAGCTGCAGGCTACAGATGTCCACCCCTGGCAGTCCTAGGTACAGGGCATTGCAGAAGCCAAGACAGGAGGTCACAAAGGTGTGAACCAATGTTGGAAGATCATCAGGTGGAACCAGGTGTTTTATCTGGGTGATATTCCTCAGACTGTAAAATGAGGTCTTGATGACGGCCGACACCTGAGACTTAAGCGTCAGCCCATCATCAAGCATAATGCCCGATTCAGCACATAATCAGAGGTCATCAGCTGGCAGCCCCCCAGCCAAAGTCCAGATGGCTGCCCTGCAAATGACCTTCTACCTGACTCCACAACCAACATCCCAGTCTTGTCAGGGTTCAACCTTGACCAGTTGGCACTCATCCAGTCCTGGATGTCAGAGAGGCAGTTGTTAAAAACTGAGGCAGCATTACCCTGTTTGGGTACAAAGGACATGTATAGCTGAGAATCATCTGCATAGCAGTGGAAACTCAGACCATAACACCTTATATTGTCCCAACGGCAGCATATACACCACGAACAACAAGGGTGAAAGAACAGAGCCCAGCGGCATCCCACAAGACAGGGTGAGAGGGGTAGAGGAAAAGATCTGTGACACCACTCTCTGAGTCCTGCCTGTGAGGAAAGATTGAAATGACCTGAGGACCATACCCAACAGTCCGCAGATCAGCCACAGGCACTCCAATAACACACAATGGTCCACAGTGTCAAATGCCGCAGAGAGATCAAGGAGAACCAAGATAGAATGGCTCTTCCAATCTCTCACTGTTAGGAGATCATTAAGTACCCAAACCAGTGCTGTCTCAGTACTATGCCTTTTCCTGAAACCTGACTGGAGAGGCTCATAGACTTTGAGGGTGGTAAGATGATCCTCCATTTGCAACACAACTGCCTTCTCAATAACCTTGCCCACAAAAGGCAGGTTAGAGACAGGTCTGTATTTAGTGAGACAGTCTGGGTCAAGAGAAGATTTATTCAAAAAAGGAATCACCACTGCCTCCTTCAGAGTGTCTGGGAAGGTATCACGTCACTTCATCGCAAACACTTCATCGTAATAAACTTTATCGCATCCAACATTTCACCGCATGAAATCTCATCGCAAAATACATCGCAATAATAATAATAATAGAAAAAAATACCATTTTGTTTACTGTGTTGAAAGTACCTTTTCGATTACTGTGTAATGCATCTGGGTCAAATATGCGTGATGTGTCATGCGTATTGCGTCTGGGTTAAAGGGCAGACGGCAAAGGTCGGGCAGGGGAAAAGGATTTTGTGGGATCAGACGAATCATTAGAGGGCAAAGGTCGGGCAGGGGAAAAGGAGTTTGTGGGATCAGACGAATCATTAGCAAAGGTAAAGGCCATTATCATGAAGCACTATATATTGTGTGTCCTCTTGTTTGGTATGGTGGAAGCATTTGCAAAGTTAAAGGCAGTTATCGTGAAGCACTATATATTGTGTGTCCTCTTGTTTGGTATGGTGGAAGCAATTGCAAAGTTAAAGGCCATTCACTGAAGGTTAAAGGGTTAAAGGGTTAAAACTGAAATCTTTATTGAGGGCAAATAAAAACAAATCTTGTCATATTCAGTACCCCATCTAGACTTGCAGTTGGAAGTTATGAGCAATAGCTCTTAAGAAGTCCATCCTGTTTGTATCACAGCATGTTTCAACGACCTTGACAATTCTTCGTGCTGTGTCTTTGTATTTCTTTCTCTGAGCTGGAGGCTCTATACCAGCAAGATATTGTTCCATTCGGTGCTCATTAAGGTTCTGTTCAACCTTTAGGGCATTAATGAACTTCCAAACAGTGGGATGGCATGCTCCAAGCAGACTATTAAAACTTCGGTGCCACCCCTCTACTGAGTTTATGGTTCTTGGGATCCCAGTACTGACTGCACCGCTGCAGTTCCAGAAATCGATAGCAAAATGTGGTCTTCGTCTACCACGGCGACCAACTGGCCTCCCTATCCATGTGTCTTCAAAGTAATCAACGAGAGGAGCCAGTTGGTTGTCGTTTGCAGTATAAAACTCAGTTGCACGTAGTTCCTCGAAGGCTTCCACAATGTTTGCGGGTTCAACATATGCAAGTGCAGGAAGCATTCTTATTTGTAAGGCATAATCAGCATCCACTGTATCATTTTTAGGAATGATTGCGTTTTCCTGCACTTTTCGCCACACAGCTTGGCAGAGGTGGGAAAAGCATCCCCTTGTTCTAGCCCCAGGAAACTCACTTGCAAATGCTTTTACTACTGCTAGTTCAAAATCTGTCATTACTGATGAAGGGCACAGTTCAGGACAAAGCTGTTTTATTTTTTGAAGAACCCTTACATAACTGTCAGTGCAACGGTTTGACATTAATATGAAAACAGATGGGATAACTGCAGATTAGAGGACTCCGTGTATAGTGTAGAGCTGTGTGAAAAGTGTTGGTGCACATTTAAATGTCCCATCTGCATACCAGTGGGGTGTGGAGTGCATGTACTGCAGGTTTTTTGATGTTGCAAAAATGATAAAACGATGGTTATCTTGAGACCCAGAATCATACTGCAGAAATAGCTCTCCTCTCTCGGTGTTCCAATACTCTGCTGGAATCAGTAAATCTACAAGACATGTAGGCTGAGTAGGGACTGCAGCGACAGTCTGGCGTGCTCTCTGTGCAGTGCACTTAAGACATGCAACGGATGGCAACTGAGAACTGACTGCCTGGCTAAGCCCACTTATAGCACTTGCAACCAGATGCTGGGTGCTGTCCTGTGAAGAACTAGCTTTGTCCTTCAATAAAGATACTGCTTTTACTGCCATTGTGGAACCAGCATCAGGAACATGGTTATGTTCCTGTATATATTTTACTATGATGTCATTACTAGTGTGCACTCTAGCAGGGCATTTAAAAGTGTCATATTGACGACACTTCCAGTATTGTTTACCCCCATAAGTACGCTCCAGGCGGTATAAGAATCCAGCATCACACAGCATCGGCTGACCTCCGATGCTTTTTACAAACTCTAATGGCATGGCTGTCAGAACTCAATTTGCACAATAGGTGGCGGTGCAACAGAACAGCGAATTAATATACGCTGAACTGTCATGCGCTGTAGAGTCTATGCGATGAAATGTATCGTGTTGAAATTACCGCGACGAAAAGTTTTGCGATGAAATGATGTGGAACCGTCTGGGAACACCTCCGTCTCCAATGAGCACCAGCCTATCTCAGCTAAGACCAGTCCAATTACCTCCATACACCCCCACAAGGAGGAGTGTTGGACCGGTGTCCAAACTACAGTAAGTTGACCACATACCCTGGATAATCTTGACAATGTCAGTGATCACCAGCCGATCAAAGTTGGACCAGACAAACTGGGTACCTGCAATCTCCCACCTATTGCCGCAACAACTACTGGAGCATGCTGCACAGATCTCTGCCCTGATGGTGCCAACCTTACCTGTGAAAAATGGAGTGAACTTGTCACACTTATTCTGTGAAAACACTCCCCGATTCTGAAGACAGGTTGGATTGCATAGCCTGTCAACAGTACAGAAGAGCTGAGCTGGTCAGTTTCACGCAGTGGTAATCTCTCTGGACAGGAACTCTGCTTTCTTACAGGAGATGGCTGATTGATGGTACTTATAGTGGGCCATCAATCTAAGTTTGTCATCAACCAGGCCAGATTTCCGTCAGCATCACTCCAACCTTTGTCCCACTTTCCTCAACTCCCTCAAAGTCCCATCAAACCAAGGGGATTGAGGGCAATGGGTGAGGGGGCAAATGCAGACAGGAGCTATGGAATCTAGGACCACCATCACTGCCTTATTATAGGCTAGTAACAGATCACCTGGGTCCAAGCTTACACTCGGTCTACACAATAGGTCTAGCACTGCCATAAGACCATCAGGGGTCAAACCCCTTAAAGGGCGGTACTGGACCATCTCCATAGGGGCAGGTCTATTGGGGAACCTTGAAACTGAACCTAATAGTGTGATGGTCAGGCCACCTGGCCGACTCCACCACCACATTGAAGGTCTCCATCCCCAACAGGAACACTAGGTTCAATGAGTGACCTTGACTGTGGGTCACAGAGGTAACTACCTGTGTAAAGCCCAACAAAATCATAAGTTGAAGTAAGTCTTGACCAAAATGTGAGAGTTTGTCATTGACCCAGGAATTGAAATCCCCCAGAGCCAACCAACTGGGGGATTTCAACACCATGTCAACAACAAAGTCCATGACTTCCTGCAGGAAATCCTTCATACCCTCAGGTGGATGGTAGATGAGAAATATCCTGCAGCCCACACCCATGATATACTTGAAGGCTCTAGTGACCCCAACTGGTACATCTACAAGGCCCAGCTCTGACTTAAAACAGATGGCTACACCACCGCCCCTATGATCCAACCTTAGGTGGTATATCACCGAGTACCCGTCCGGAACTGTCGACTCCAATACGGGACCAGCATTTTCATCTAGCCAGGTCTTGGTGATGCATGCCAGGTCAGATGCTCCAACAAGACTGCAATCACTGCTGTCTTGTTTTTGAGCAATCTAGTGTTGCATAACACTGCCAGAGTAGGATGGACAACCAAGGTAGACTGCACTATTTGCCCACAAAAAGTGGAGCCCTTGGCTATGGGAACCAGGCAGAGAGGACCCCTCTCCTGGGCCCATTTCACCCCAGGGTGTCTAATTGACTTCACAACCCCAATCCGCCCACTTCACTCTACATTCTCACTATGCCCAGCCCCCCACTCCTCTGCCTCCTCCCAACTATCCCTAAGGTGTGACAATGTCTATATATCTCAGTGGACATTGAGGGGCAGTTGAAAGGGCGGAGATCCTTGAGCCTGGCAGGAGAGTAGTACCTGACCGCCAAAGTTCTCTGCCAGCACGTATCTACCCGCCCATAACCAGCAGCAGCAAAAGCCAAAGACAATCACCAAACACTCACACACTCCCTCTCACACTCACATAGTCTGCCACTTAACCAAAATAAACCCTCTCCCCTAAATAAAACAAAGACTATATAAGCCCTAACTAATGCAACAAAACAAAACAATAATAATAGTCTTAGAACTGAGTTAGGACAGGTCACTTGTTTGACCAAAGTTCACTGTTCCAGTGAAGGTTGAGTGTCCAATAAATTGAATCACTGATCCACCATCAGTCAAAGAAAGCACTCCAAAGCTTTATAATGCACTTACGTGAAGGTGGAGCTCTCACCACCACCTTCACCAACAAAAAATGTCCAAAAAGCTGCAGCACTCCCACTACCACAGTCTGCTAGTGTAGAATATCAAATAAAACAAAAGCACAATGACGCCCTCTCACCGCCTCCCCGTGCAGTTGTATATTTGCTCCAAAGTCCCAAAACCAGCCCAGGTGAATGTATTTGCACCCAATGATTTCAAGGGAGAGATCTGACAGATGAAATCTCTTTACATTTTCAGTTCCATAATCATCTCCTGTCACAGGCCCCTGGCTGCACCCACCCCAAGAGTGGCCACACCAACCTGGGCGTCCCCAAGCTCCAGCACCCAGCTATCATCTGACCTCCAGTGGATGTTCCTCAGTAACCCTAAGGAACATGGGACAATGTCCACCTTCCAGTCAGAACCACCCAGTACCCTCCATGGGGCAACCTGGACAGAGCAGCCACCCACAGAGGGGCCATCAGGCCCCGAAACCACTCCAGACAGATGTTCACACATTCCTTCACCTTGGCCAAGTCGGAGAATCACATTAAACTCCTGAAAGCAAGGGTCCCTCAATAGTAATGATCAGTGCCTGCTCCAACTGTGGGCCCCAGGCCAGTTCCACCCAAGAATGAACACCCCAGCCAGAGTGTCCCCCCTAAGTTAGAGCCACCAGTGTGCATCCAACATCTATCAGATGCCCTTCAATGAACCTGAGGTAAACCAGGACAGTGCCCACCCTCTGGTCAGTGATGCCTGATACCCCCCAAGGGAACAACCAGAACCAGGAACCCAGCTCCTAGGCGAGCCACCCAAGCCCACTAACTCCACATCGGGAGCCCAACAGATCTTAATCAGGAAAGTGTACAGTTTATGGCCCCAAGACTCGCTATGACCTGACAAATCTTCTGACTCCTCCACAGCACCAATTCCTTGTTGCAGGTCACATTCTCCAAAGACCAATTCGGCAACACAGTATCAACTAATCCTGATACAGACTGGTGTCCTCAGGCAGAGAGAAAACCACCCCAAGCTTCCAGTTTCCTCCAAGTTCCTCCAACCACTCTTGCTCTTGCTGTGGAAAATAAATAAACCACGTCTTCTCCCTCAAAGTGGCACAAAATGGATGGTAAACATGAGCAGATACCACAGATTATGATAGGTGCAACTTATGATAATGAAGCACTAAGCAGTAGGCTCCACTAAAAATGTAAAACATGAACAGCTAGCACCACATAATACTAGCACTGGTGTCCGCTGGACAATGGAACTAAGCACATTAAACATGCAGAAAACTGAGATGCCATTCAGCTCTATAAACTCACTCACATGTTCTACATAACTTGTTATGTTGCTTCATGTGTACCTAATTTGACTTGCTTTTGATCAACATTGACAATTTATGATGGTCACTCTCTTACCACTGACTAGGACTCTTTGCAGTGCAGGCACCATGTGGTGCCAACTGCAAAAAAGACTAACTGAAAATTGTGCCCTCCTTTCCCCAGTGCATGGTAAAACTTTCATGTTTGCCTATAATTAGTGACATTAGTAGCATTTTTATTTCATCTGTCAACCACTAGAATAAAACCTGGGTTGTCGATGAGGAAGGGAGCAGGGGCACTTCCGAGGTAAATACCACTATGGACTGGCATCTGAAGAATGGCTTGGGACTGGCCTGACCATAGCATGGATATACAGCGACCTTTGGCCTGTGGACAACCTGCTGTCTGGCCATAGTCATCCTGGATAGTGCCTGGGACAAGTCAGTGTGCCTAGAGAAAAGGGAAAGGGGAAATTGCTTAATCAGGAAAGGCACACTAAGCCGGAGCTTGGTTTCAGGTGCAGCCTGGGAGCTCAGTGCCTTTAAAAACTACACTATACTGCCTCCTAGTCAATGTGCTTAAAGATTGCACAGTGCTGAGGATCTTAAGTTAGGCACTCCAGAGCCCCATGCAACAAAATTGCTGACGAACCCAAAAAGTTCTCAAGTTTATGAATTTTAATGGTTATGATTGCTGCTAGTTTAATAGCTGGCTATTGAGAGGGCTTGTTGTTCCACTACTCTCTTGATTGTGTTTTAACTTGGGGTCATCTGGTGAGCTGAGCTAAGTGGGAGACTAAATCACAGAGCACTTTTGACACAGTCTATACCCAAGAAGATGGCATTGAGGAAAATCAATTCTTAGTACATCAGTTGAACACGATAGGGAACTCTAGGAGCTCTGCCCTATGGAGGAATCCCTGTGGTGCTGGGCGCTGGAGTATGTGAGCACAGATGCCCATAAGCCCCATATGATGGCCATGCCTACTAGTGCTGTGGTCCCCCCTGAACCTCAGAATGGGGTGGGGCTTGCTTTTACTGCTGATTCCCTCATGGAAGGATTTGGATCCTAGAGGTGGGATGTGCAGGGGAGTAGGGCATCTCTAGATGTCATAGAACTGCACCAGATGGTCAAATCACCAGCTGCACTATTGTACCTTGTCTAAGTGTAATAACAGCAGATTTTTATGTGTATTGAGTCATATGATGTGCTTCTGTCTCAGATAAAGTGCTTTGCCTCTATCCCTACATGGTGTTGGGGGGGGGGGTTCTCTTTAATGCCATAATTATAATTCTTTGCTTTCAAACTTGCATAATATAATGCATGAATAAACCAGAGGTTGCACCTAAATCCACCAGTTTGTAAGAGAAAATTATTTTAGCTTTTTGTTGCTCCACTGGGGAGGGGGAGTTGCATCCAGTTGCTGCCAGGGTGACAGTTGAGGGGTTTTTATGTGGAAGGGAAGGGGGGATGGGGACTGTTGGTTGAGAAGAGAGGGTCATTTACAAATTCTAAAAAGCACATTTGTTCAATAATATTGTTTAGTAATCGGGTTCTAACTATTTGCGAGTACAGCATCAGCAGTTTTAGAGTTGTTGAATTTAGGGAGGGGTTAGGAAGGGCAGATGCTGTTACCTTATAAAATGGATGATAAAATACACATAATATCATGGAACTTTAATGGCTCAAGCATGCAGCCAAAAGGAAGTAGATGCTAATTAAGGTGACTAAATTAAAAGAGGATATCCTATTGCTTCAGGATGGAAACCCATATGACCGAGCAGGAAATGGCAAGCATGACATCCTCTTGGGGAGGGAGTGGGGTACATGGCATGGAGCGTGCTTTATTGCCAGGGACAGATGTCATCAAGGGCAGTAATGATCAAGGAGGCCACTATACTTTGGTACCTCTGGCAATGCAAGATGTCACTACATTGTCAGTGGGATCCATCTATGGTCCAAATATTGATGATTCTTCTATATTCAGAGATTGGCACTGGAGATGTCTGGCTACCCTGGACTGTGGGTATTGGGTGGGGACTATAACTGTGTTCTGGACACCCTGTTAGATAGATCTAATCCCATCCCTGTGCACCCCCCCCCAAAAAATGCTCCAAAGCTCTCGAAGAATTGATGCACACCCATAGCTTACTTGGCAGCTAGCAACATGAGAACCCTAGTGGAAGAATATATAGCTTTTACTCTCGTGCACACTCTTTGTATGCCCGTATTAGTAGACTCCTTGGGCCAGATATTCAGAGCTCAGCACTGGGCGCAAAGCCGTTGCGCTGGACTAGCGCCGACCTTGTGCCCGACTGCAATATTGAAATGCACCTTTAGCGCCGGTGCTAGGTGTTAACGCTGACGCTAAACCAAAATGAAAGCAGGGGGTGGGACAGAGGGGAGGGTCCCTGAATGCCAACGCACTGGCATATTCAAAAGCAGAGCGCCACGCTACAGGCATTAGCGCGACCTGTAGCGCAGCGCTAGTTACTGCCGAAGAAAAGCTGCTCTTAAGGCAGCGCTAATAGCAGAGGTACCCACCCAGCACCTATCCCGACCCCCGTTCTTCATAGCAAACATCATTACCATGGTAGTCTAGTGGTGCCCCCAACCCTCCAGCACATTTCCTGACCCCCGTTTCTTGTAGACGCTTATAACTACTCCTGGTAGTCTGCCCCCGCACGCTCTGATGCCCGTAGAATTGAGAGATTACCCTGGTAGTTAAGTGATGCCTTCCAGCACATTTCCTGATCCCCATAATAGCACATATATCCCTGGTAGTCTAGCGGCACCCCCCAGCATGTTTCCCAACCCAGATCTCTGTAATATCACATATATCGCTGGTAGTCTAGCGGCCTCCCCCAGCACGTTTCCCAACCCCAATCACCGTAATATCACATATATCCCTGGTAGTCTAGCACCCCAGCATGTTTCCGACCCTGATCCCTGTAATATCACATATATCTCTGGCAGTCTGATGGCTCTCCAGCAGCACGCCTCGACAGTCCTACCTATCAGCCATGAATGGAGCCGGCGTTGAGCTCAGCCCTCACACTATCATCGGCTGGTTGCCGATTGAGGAATGAATGAGCTGTTCTGTTCAGTACAGCTCATTCATTCCTTAGTCGGTGGCTAGCCGTGGTGGTGTGAGGAGGGCTGAGCCAGTCGCCAGCTCCATTCGTGACTGATGTGTTGGATGTGCGAGGGCGGCGCTGCTGGGGGGGCCACTAGACTACCAGGGATATATGTGATATTATGGGGATCGGGGTCAGGAAACATGCTGGGGGGGCCGCTAGATTACCAGGGATATATGTGATATTATGGGAATCGGGGTCAGGAAACATGCTGGGGGGGTATCACTTAACTACCAGGGTAATCTCTCAATTCTACTGGGCATGGGAAACATGCTGGGGGGGGGACACCACTAGATTACCAAGGTGTGCAACAGGCACACATGGCAACAGGGAGTGGGACCATGACGACAGGGTGGACAGCCTGGTCCAGCCAGTCTGCCCAAGCCCCTACTGTATGGATATGCTTCACACCCTAGTAGTCTACAGCATATGTTCATCCACCCCCACCAGGCATGTCTTATGCTTGTCCCATGCATTCGTGGGTCCCTGCACTGTATTCCACCAACACCTGCCGTAGGGTGCCTATGTTGTTGTGGGTGGCATCTACAAGGGCACGTATGGCCAGTGGACATGTGTGTGACTATCTCCCCCTCTGTCTCTCCCTCTCTCTAAATATATACGTATATATCTATCTATATATATATATGCATGTGTATGTGTATATCAGTTGTATATCTAGCTATGTGACACATAGGTATCACTCTCTCCGTGTCTCTCTCTCCTTATATTCATACCTTTTGTTGTACAGCTTGCAGTGCTGCATGAGCAGGATGTCTGCTCTGTTTGTGCCTGCCAGCACACAGTTTCTGCTGCTTCCAGCCTGTACTTCCCTGCCGACCAACAGGGGACGCTGTGGGCATGCCTTGGCCCGCTGCATCCAGCTTGTACTACCATTCCAACCAATAGGTTGCGCTGTGTGCTTCATGCAGTAGCACCGGGCAAACTGTGTGGTACTGACTGCTAAGCAGCAGATAATGAGATGCAAATGTACCTGTTTGCCCACAGATTACCTAAGTAGGCTCATTTGCATGGGAGCTTTGAATATGGCTCCCATTTGCCCCGGGCTATTCAGCTTGCACTGGGCTAATTCGTTAAAGCACTGTGTACCAGGGTTAGCATGGGCAAACCTCACGCCAGCATAGCACAGTTCTGCAGTGTGCGGCTTACATTGTTGTTTGCAGTGGATGTGAGACATCTCTGTGCAGTCGCACACAATGCTCTCCACCTGCAACACTACTAGCTTTCTTCAGTGTCTAATGGGCTGCAGTGGCAATGTGCACTTCCCTGTAGCTATATTCAGTGCTATCTTATTCCTGGGCTATTTTTGCCCTGCACTCCTGGCCCTGTTTGCCCGACTTCCTTTGTTTGCCATATTCAGCAGGTTTTGCTTCGTGCTATTCCTTTTGAATTACCTTGCTTTTTGCTCCAGGCTATGTTTGGCTGCTGGGCAGTGCTACTTTAGCCCTGGAGCACAGTTTTGAATATCTGGCCCCTTGTCTGTACTGGAGTCTTGTGGCAGATGGAGTGTACTGTACTACATATGAACCCATTTTGTTTACCGATTATGCCCCACTGTGTGTTGTGGTGAGAAAGGGAGGCTCTCCATTGCCCCATAGCATGTGGTGTTTGTGTCTTCTGCCAGAATGCTTGTTTCAGTTTCAGACCCTGCCAATCAGATTACCTACTGCCTTCTTTAAAAGTATTGACTCCCTTACATGCAGTGTTCTATGGAGGGGCAAATCAGCTATAATAAGATGTTCCATCCTGCAGCTTCCCACTAAATGGGGTGGGGGGTGCCCTACCTAATTTTAAGTACTATTACTGAACAGCTTAGTTGACCTTCCTCTCACTGGGCAGTAACATAAGTAGAACAGCAGCTAGTTGGGAAGATGAATGAGGTTCTACAATATTTCAGGGGTTATTATCCTCAGCCCTATCTGGCAGACTGGGTGGGGGCCTGACAAACCCTTTTGCTAACAACACCCTGAAGATCTGGAATGCAGTCAATGGCAATACTGGGCATCCTGAACCCATCTCACCCAAGCTGAAATAAGTTCTGTTTGTAAACAGAAACAATGTTACAATGTCTTTTTGCAGCAGGCATTTCTGAGATGTCTGAAGCTTGGTCTGTCCTGGGTTGGGTAGTTATATTATGGGGGAGAGTTATGTCCCTTCTCAGATCTGAACACACATTATGATATTCAAACAGATGGCTTTTTCTATCTGTGAGCTAGACACTGGTTACAGGGATCACAGGATGGTGATGGGGAAGTCTCCTGTCTCCTGGTGAGCACCTATTATACTAACGTCTTCCTGAGGGTAGGCCTTGACAGCCATCTATGCCCAGCTGATGGGGAACTTTCTTCCCCTATGGAGATAGTCTCTTGAAATGGAACAATGACTAAGATGTAGAAGTCACAGCTGGTGCCATGGAAAACAGCTGTGAGGCACCTTCACATATGGTGCACATAGGAAAAGGTCCTACTGCCCCAGTCCAACTGCCTGGTTAGGCCGCACCTGGAGTACTGTGTGCAGTTTTGGCACCAATACTTGAGGAGGGATGCTGCCCTTCTTGAGAGGGTCCAGAGGAGGGCATCAAGGATGATTCATGGCCTGAAGGACCTGTCCTATGAGGAGAGACTACGGGATTTGAACATGTACTCCCTAGAGAATAGGATGGATGGGGGGATATGATGGAGGTATTTAAATATTTGAAGATGATTAACTGGGTCAGCTCTGATGGATTGCTCCAGTTGAGGAAGGATGGAGCTACGAGGGGGCATAACCTGAGATTGGTGGGGAGGGAGGTTTAAGGGGGAGATGAGGTGTCACTACTTCACTGAGATGGTGGTAGCACCCTGGAACTCATTGCCATCAGAGTTGGTGGGGATGGAGACCGTGGGAGGCTTCAAGAGATGGTGGGATAGACACAAGGGTGTAGTCCAAGACAGGGGAGCAAGGTATCTAAAGGGTCCACAGGGGCTCACAAAGGGGGAGGGGGCAGCAGCAGTGAGTAAACTGTAGGCTGTTACTCGAGCAGACTCGATAGACCTCTTGGCCTAATTGCTGGCAATTTAGTATGTACAAGGAGTAATCAATTCAGATAGGTAGAAGTTAACTTTGTACCTACTTAACACTGATTAGAATGCATCAGTTTGACGTCTCAAAATCCCCATTGTGTACAAAATGTGGGGCAGAGGAGGGTGATTTCTACACATGACATTAACATGTCATAAAATTGGGACCTTTTGGGCAGAAGTACTTAGAATCACATTATTAGAAGGGTCTCAGGAAAGCAGAAATCTGATTGGTTGCCAGCATTCTGAGACCCTTATGTTAATCTCCTTATTAATGTACTTGTGCAACCTGATTACATGTGCACTGATTCATAAGGCACTGTCCTATTTGCTCTGTTAGCATTCCATGTGTGGAACTTACATCCACCATTAGTAATGCTGACAGTTTAGCCAGCCAGCTGGCACAGGGCAGGGTGCCTACCTGCGACACTGGCAACCCAGGTTCGGGAACGGACCCGGGACATCAGAGGGCTGGACGGGGGGGGGGGGATCAATCGTCCAAAGACTGCTCTCCTTCTCCAGGAGGGAGGGTGGTACAGTGTTTGGCATCATAAAAACACCTAGTGGAGTCTGGGTGTACTGAGTATGCTGATGTCAATTTGCTCGGGTTGGGGTGGACACTGGTTGTCATTGCTTGTCCCTGCCCCTGAACATCAAGGAGAAAAATCACTGCTTGCTGCCCTTGATGAAGCATGCCCTTGGCTTCAATTAGCTCTTAGGCTGGTTCCCTGACCTATCCCATTGATTGCGACACTATAGGGCCGGTGCCGCAATGCCAGCCTGGTGGGTAAGCAGGGGGTATCAGGGACCCATGGCCAATATGAGAGTAGGAATAGAGGGTCTGTGACCAGGCCAAGGTATCGGGTGGCAAGGCAGCAGAAAAAGCATAATAAATAATAAAAAAAAGAGTAATGTTGACAGTGGCAAGCATCCTTAAGCCGGTGGTAATCTGGTAATCAAGACTGTAAAAACTCCTTTATTATCGCATCCCAGATCTTCAACAAGTTGGCTGTCACTAAGACAGTGGGGACTAGGAAGGCAGGGCTGCATGTCTCTGCATCACTGCATAAAGCGTTACTCCTTCCTACACCGCCGTGACTCACTGACCTCCTCTAGGCTCCTCCTAGTGGTGTGTGCATCTGAGCAGCCAGCGAATGTGTGAGAGAGTATCTTCTCTATTTTGCAGCATCCCTAAGTTATCGGATGCACACTTTTATTGACAGTACCAGGCTTCTGGGAGCGCCTCTGCTCAATTTGCTCCCTTTGCTGCCCGCAATAAAAAATACTTCCTCCCTGCCAGTACAGAGACCTCTCATTATCTAATTGTCTCTCACCGGTCCCACTGCCCATTGCTGCTCCCCGTCCTCTGCAGACTGTCTAGTGCAGTACAGAGTGCAGACATCAGGGCAGTCATGAAGAATTAAGCCATGCAAGCCCTCACCCTCTCTGCTCGGATGGATGGTCAGACCAACAGACCCCTGGAGGGACTCCAGTAGTAGCAGCCAGCACTGTTAAGGCAAGTTTACTTATACTTCAAAAAATTATGATTTGATGATGATCACAATGATTTTTTTAATTAATAAATGACTGCAGGAGCAGAGCTCTAGGCTGAGGAGGAACTTAAAGGAATGGATTCTTCATTTGGGGGAAGAGCAGCGCACTGGCACTTAAGGCAAGTTTAATTTATATACAGTTATGATGCAGATTTTTTTTTAAATGATTGGGGGAGCTTCTGAGGAGGAATAGATTCACCCCAGTGCTCTTAATTTTCTGTTATCACAAGAGATGAGGGGATGCATCAGCCAATTTTTGGCTGCCGGTTCAACAGAGCCACATACTATCCATCTTTCTATCAAGTGTTAGCAAAAGTTAATTAAAAAATACCTAAATAGTGTATGGTAGAACGCTGTTCCGCATGGAAATCCTTGCCTGGAACAGCGTTGTTTTCCTGCACTCGGTGCGTCACGATCTTGTTGTGCTGCACCGAGTACGTCACCGGTGCAGCACAACAAGATAGAACACATTCGCGCATGCGCAATTGAGCTCCACATGGCAATGTGGAAGTAAGCATGCGCCGGCAGAAACAAGTAAGCTTTTAAAATACTTGTTTCTGTGTTAATAAGTACTCATGTATGGTTGCCCATACACTATAAAGATTGTGTATGAGCAAGCATACACAAACAAGGCAGTTGTTAGATCTTGAGGTTTCCGTGGTAACGGACCTCTCGAGCTACGCTCTCGAGGTCTGAGGTTACCACGGAAACCTCTCGATCACAACTGCCTTGTTGTGTATGCTTGCTCATACACAATCCTCTATATGCCTGCTTGAGGCTAGGCAACCATCCTTGTACGTTTGGGGTTGGGTTTAGTCTGAAGTAGACATTCAGGTTTCTCAATGCCCATAACAAGTAAATAGTAATTAAAATACAGGTAACATCTATCATTGTCACTGTGTCTGTTTTTTTTTTTCTCATACAAACTGTATTAAAAAAGTGAAAAGCCCAACTGTTATTTTTAAAATTGAAAACAATCTCAAATGTAAAGAATGGCACTGAATTTAACATAGCATAGGGACTATTTTATGTTACTTTAAAACAAAATAAGCAAAAAATATAAAAAAAAAAATCTTTCAAACTACAGTAACTGGTAACCAAATTGTAATAATAGCAATAATGAACTCCGGGGGTTACGTTAATGTTCAAGTTAATCACCCCTGGGGCAATATGGCACTCTGCTGCGCCTTGTGCCACATTACTCATCCAGAGGATGATTATCCAGAACATTGACATAACCCCCATAGTTCATTATTGCTTAAGGGTGCTATGGTGCCCACTCCCCAATAAACCCGGAAAAAAGCCCCTCATTCCAGAGAAGTGCACTAAAACTATTCAATTTAGCACTAATTAATGCCCAGAAAACACTATAATAGTCCTAACTAGTTAGGTACCCTCCACCATTGCTCACTGGAGTAAAGGACTATATAGTGTATCTGTCTTAAAAATATAGTGTGCTCAACACAGTGCACATGGCTCTTTTTGATCCTTTGAGGATATATGGTGCCCCTATCCCTAGCAATGAAGGGAGGGATATTTTCAACGTAGGATACTTTGAGTGAACTTTAGTACTGTACATTACTGTTCATAGCATGCATTTGCAAAAGGTGTATCAAGTTAAGACCACATCAAGTACATGGATGTATTTAAACAGTGGTTGTCATTCCCTGTCAATTATTGATATTAATTCTATTATGACTCTGCTGCCTGTTGTTTTTCATGTATAAACTCAAGTTGTTGATAATACTGAATTAATTTATTTACCTGTACCAATGTATTCTTTTAATCCCAGTAAAAATATTTTTGAAAAATAAATAAATGAATGAATGAAAGCAGTTTGTAGGTCAGAGCACGTAGTGACCACATTAGGCCTTGAGATATATAGTTTAGTATCACCTGCACAACAAATGCAGACTAGGATCTCTGATGTTCATACCCAGGTCATTGACATACAACATGAAAAGTAATGGGCCAAGGATGGATCCTTGGGGATGCCTCTAAGAAGGGGAGTGCAAACAGAGTAGAGACCCTGGGCCCGATTCTCAAACGGCAATGCAGAGCTAGTGTCAAGCCCTGTGTCCTATCCATTTTTGGGCACGTCTGTGCCAAACACTTTGCCACAAAATGTGCCTGATTCAGGAAGATTGGGCACATCCCTTACAGAAATATAAGTGTGCTGTGTACATGCAGAATGCATGCCACATGCTCAATTGTGCAATGTTTGCATGCGGTTCGCATACACTAAGTGAACAAATGCCAACCAGGTCTAAAAGGCAAATCAGGTTTGCATGTTGCACGCTTGACATGGATGCAGCAGTTAAGCTGGTGTGAATTTCATTTACACTTCACATCAGGTTCACATGCTGCATGCTTGCCATGTGTGCAGCAGCTAAGCTGGTGCAAATCTCATCTAAAAAACACATCAGTTTCTATTTCTTATACTACTGCTAGCAACTAGCCATTAAAATACATTTTTTTTGAATTCCCATAAAAATTAGGTAAACTCATTAATTCTGATCATTTTGCAAGTTGTTTAATGGCTTTTGATTTTTGTCATTAAACACCATTAATTTGTAAAGTATTGTTTGCTTATTGCATTAAATGCCTAGCATGTAGACAGCCAATATCCCCCATTCCAGATGTACAAAGAGGGTCCTCTGTATTGTAAAGCCTATCCTTTTTGTTTTGGACCATGCAAATCTCTTATGCATATTTAGTGCTACAAATGTGTTTCTCCATGACTGTTTTATCTCACTTACTTTCCCTTTGTCATTCTCTACTGAGCATATACACTATGGCCTTGCTCAGCACTCTTTGTGCTGAGTAGGGTCTTGGAAGCATGCACCATACCTCACATTTTGTCACTGAAATGAGGGACAATGAGGGTTACTAACCCACGTGATGATCAGGACACGTTATGAAAAAAGAAGATAGAGTACCTCAGAACACAGTGGAAACCATTGTATTAGCACCTGAGAATGAATTTCTACCATTAACCAAGGTGCCATTTAGGTAGGGAAGAGGGGTACAGTTGCCGCCCCCCTCCCCATATTTGTGCCTAGGTTGTTCTTATGGTGTGGCAGTAATAGCTTTAAATTTGGATTTAATCTTTTGCACAACAAGTGCCCACCTGGCCTGTGTGTGCTCACGCTGCAGGTACTCTCCAAACTTGACAGCGTCTGTGCTGTGTTGTCCACTCTCTCCACCTATTAGCGATAGCACAATTACATTTGATGTGGATGAGCTCCAGCCAATGAAGAGTGCATGAGCCTTGCAAGTGTGACACTGTCTTTCCAACCACAGAGTAGACAGGCTGAACACTACAGCTTGGAGGAGTCAGTGAGCACTGAACTCTCAATAGCAGTGTTGTGGCAGCACATTTTTATTGTTCTACTCTTAGTGAGTCTCCATCTTCCCTGGTGGCTGAAGGGGCAGAGGGCGAGCTAGAAGCTAACTCAAGACTAGGTTACCTACTTACTCTACTAGGCTCTCCTTACAAAAAAAAAAACAGCACAGACCCCCACGGCAGCCAGCTAGGCTTAGCAGCAATGGTGACGACAGTGTGGGTGGCCTTCATAGGCCTTGATCAGTGCAGTGTGACAGCAGCCACTGCAACAACCAAGCAAGAACGAAGAAATGCTGGTTGGGTGGATTTGTATGGTGAGGTGACTTGGTTGCGGATCATGGGGACCTGTGATTGTCAGTTCTAGCATCCAGCTTCTGGTGAAGGAGGGAGGGGGAGCATATTAAAAACTGGGCTGGTGGCACACTATGCCAGGCTGCAGGTTCTAGCCATATGGCCGGGTAAGTAAAAGTAAATATTTTTATTTTATGGGAGGACTGGGGAAGGAAGAAGGACTCAAATATTGATGTGTTTTTCATGTTTCTTCACCTTTGGGTGGTGTCATGACCCATCGGGATGGGAATTGAATGGAATGGAGTCAGGGAGAAAAATCAGGGCAAAGTTATTTTTTAAGGGGGGGGCCGAACTTCAGCAAGGAAAAAAATTGGTTAGTGACTGGATGGGTTTAAGCCCAAATCTGATGCACTGCTCTGGGGTATATACAGATGAATCTTATACATTTGAATGTTTCCTGATTTGCATATCACGTTTCAGTCAAACTAAATAAGTTGTACCTTTTAGAGATGTTACAGACATTCTAGAGCTGTCCCTTGCATTCATGGACAGTTACGCGGCATGATACGCACAGATTACTGGAGCCCCACTATAGTCAGGCTTTTGCACGCCCCCCCTCCCCGTGATGCTGACCTCTACATCCCCACGCACAGGCAGGTTATGACAAAGGGCAAAGGAGACTGTAGAAGTATGCACCATTGAAATGAATGGGGGTATTTTTTAATTATTATTTTATACATCATTGATGGAGAGTTGGAGATTAATGAAGGCCACAGCTCGAAAAACAAGGCCCTTATTAATAGAATAGTGGCCTTCTTTATTCTCCAACCCACTGTCAAAATGTATAAAATACTAATAGAAAATAACTCCATTAATTTCAAGGGGGTAGGTACACCCCAGCACTCTGATCCATGTACATCATCTCTTAAAGAGTCCTGCCTCTGGCTCCCTAGTACTCAAGTAAGAGGCTTTTTACTTATATCTATACTTAGTGGGTTGTATGTAGCAGCATGGCCATACCCGCTACAGTGTGTGTGCATGGGGGGTGGACTGTGTGTGTGTGTGTGTGTGTGTGTGTGTGTGTGTGTGTGTGTGTGTGTGTGTGTGTGTGTGTGTGTGTGTGTGTGTGTGTGTGTCAAGTTATTGTTACATTTGTGTTTGCACCTTAAAGTCTGTTTGCTTGTAAGCATTCAAAACTATGGAGAAAAAATAGTAGGAGTACAGGCCAGACAGAAGTAATTAAGTGGTTTTGTGGGTAAGTTTGTGTATTGGGGTGGGAAAAACATGTGTTTCCATTGGTATGTGTGCTACAGTTCAACTGCAAAAATGAGATGAGGAAGAGAAGAAAACTGAAGAGTATACACTGGCTACAAGCATGCTGAGTGCATGCAGATGTATTCAGGTACAGTATGTATTGAAGTAGAAGGGAACCATATGTGCGTAGACAGTATGGCTTAGTGGTTAGAAGCATTGAATTGCAAACCAGAAGACTTGGAGGCATAAAGACCTGGGTTTGAATCTCATCAACTCTCACTTGTATATGGTGTGATCCTGAGCAAATAACTTAACTTTTACATCTGCAGTTATCAGTGACCGCTGACTTTTTGGCACGCATGCCACATGCATGCAATCTTTCCCAATTTAACATAAAAATCATGGTTTCCACACTTGCTTGCTGCACCCATGCCATATGCATGCAATCAGTTCCAATTTAACATTTAAATCATACTTACAGCACGCTGATCACTTGAATAGTTTTATGTGTGCAGCATGAAAACATTTGAAGCAATTATTTCTGCAAGGGATTTGTGACACTTAACCCAATTTACGGAAGCTTGTCCCAAATATTTGGTGCAAGCTCTGTAAAAAGGGTACCTGAGACTGCTGCAAGTTCAGCCAGAAAATGCTGGTCTAATTTGTGGATTGAGAATCACAATCACTAGTTGGGGTATGCGATAAGCCCCATGTGCTAAATGTTTGGGATACCAGGGCTTGCGGCATTCCTTGACCTCTTGTGAATCAGGCCCTTAGTTTTGACTTGCTGCAATCACCAATTTAAGTAACTGGAGAACCAATCCAAGGATGTTGTACCGATTCCAATATTATACAGCTCTTGAATGAGGATGTGTTGATCAACAGCACTGGAGGCCTTGCCTAGACTGAGTAAGATTGCTCTGTTAATTTGTTTATGGTCAATGGCCCCAACCAATCATTAGTGACATGAGCCAGGGCAGGCATAGTACTGTTATGGGTCTAAAACTGGATTGCAGGGGTGTTACAATGTTTGAATACTCCAGAAAATCTCCCAATTGGAGGGTAACTAGTTTTTTCTAGGAGTTTAGCCAAAATTGGGAGGATGGATATAGATCTATAATTATTAAGACTGCAAACATCTACAGATTTAAAGAGGTATATACTAAGTGGAGTTTTCCAAAGCAAAGGGAGGACATTACTGGAGAGTGACAGATTGAAAAGGTAGGTAGTGGGGGCCATGAGTCATTAGAAGCCAGTTTTGAGAAAAAAAAGGATCCAGACAATCAGCAACTGTACTTTTTTTGGTATCTAAACCTAATAGAAGTTGCTCCATCTTCTTAAAAGTGATTGGTTGGAAGGTAAATAGGCTAGTCATATGGCTGTGTGTTTACAGTATCCAGGGAAAGAACTGGATAAGTTGCAGTTGGGGAATTTTTGTAGGCCAGGCCAGCTGGAGCGAAATTTCTTTGCTCATCTGAAATCGGTTTACCATCTACTAAGATTTTTAGAGGCAGGGAGGGGCAGATGAGGCACCCTCAACTGACTTGACAGTTTTGCAGAATTTAGCTGCATAATTTTTTGCATCAGCCAAAGAATTTAAGTTTTAGTTCGCCTTGATGGCCCCTAATCCTTTTGATGCAGGAATTTCTCATCCGTATAAAAATAGCCCAGTCCATGTCAGATTTTGTGCACCTGGCAGTGGCCCAGAACATGTCTCTTTCTCTTAGTGTCTCTTTTAAGTCCCTGTTGAACCATGGACTAGATAAGTTTTAACTCAACATTTGACCACATGTGTGTGCTTGTTGATAACCCCCAGCAGAAAACTGATGAAAATTGTTGTTGCCTCATGGACTGTAGGGGCAAGACAAAACTGCCGCCACTTTATTGCAAACAAATCATTTAGAAAATTCAGGATACTAAAGTTGGCAAAACATCTTTTTAGTATGAATTTGGGTTCAGACACATGAATTTGTGACCCCCCCCCCCAATACAAGTGACCACATTAGGATCACTGATGTTGTGGAAAACAGCTGAATGAGCAAATTTGTGAGGCTTGTTTGTTAAACTAAAGGTTCAATAAAGAGGTATTTGCTTGGTTATTTGCATTAGGCCTTGTCAGTTCATCTCTAAGTTGTACGCATCTAATTTCTTCACAAAGTCTTTTCAGATCAGTAGATTTGTGAGGGAGCCATTCCATGTTTATAACTCTGATTATTAGAGTTTCATTTTAGTGCTGCTTACAATGCTGGTGATGTGCCCCAGAAGCTCTAAGCCACCTTTGGGTGGTGTATAACATTCTGTCACATTGATAGTTTCATTGCAGGACAGGGACATCTTCACAGCCAGGCATTCAAACTCATTTGTTATGGAGAGGGAGCTAACTGAGGCAGACATAAACCTATCATAGAAACATAGGCATTGTCAGCAGATAAGGACCTCTTGGCCCAACCAGTTTGCCCTATTTTCCCTACCTATTGTGCCATCACAGACCCTACTCGATCTCTGGTCTTCCCCTACTGCCTTATTACTAAGGTCCCCTTGCTTTTATCACACGCATGTTTGAATCCTGTTACTGTTTCAGTGCCTACCACCTCCACTGGGAGGCTGTTCCACCACCCTTTCTGGGAAGAAGTATTTCCTCACATCCCCTCTGAGACTCCCCCCTCTAGCTTCATGGTGTGATCTCTTGTCCTCTAGCATCTTTTTCTGTGTGAAATGCTACCCTCCTGTACGTTATTAATACCTTCGAGGTATTTGAACTTTTCTATCATGTCCCCCCTTTCCCTCCTTTCTTTTAGAGAGTACATATTTACTTCCCTGACTCTTTACTCGTAGGGCTGCACCATTTTGGTTGTCCTCCTCTGTACTGCCTCCACCCGATCCATGTCTTTCCCAGAGATGGGGCCTCCAGAAATAGACACAGTACTCAAGGTGGGGCCTCACCAATGATCTACATAGGGATAACACAACCTACCTCTTTCTGCTGGTGATGCCCCTCCCTATGCACCCAAGCATTCTGCTAGCTTTTCCTTCTGTCTTATCATACTGCTTTGCTACCTTCAGGTCATCAGAGATGATTACTTCCAGGTCCCTTTCCTGTTTTGTGGTTACCAATACCCCCCCCACTCAAATGGTACATTGCCCTCTGGTTTCTGTGCCCAAGTGCATGACTTTGCACTTTTTGACACTGAAACCCAGTTGCCAAACCCTTGACCAGTCTTCCAGCTTTTTCAGATCATCCTTCATTTGTTCCACCCCTCTCCTCTCCCTGGTGTGTTCTCTGTTGCAGATTTTTGTGTCATCCACGAACAGGCATACTTTCCCTTTAAACTGTCTTGCAATGCCACTAATAAAGACATTGAAGAGGACCAGGTCTAGTACTGACCCCGTGGCACTACGCTGGTCACCGTTCCTTCTTCAGAATGAACCCCATTTACAACCACCCTCCGACTCCTGTTGCTTAGCCAACTTCTTACCCATTTTACTACTTTTGTACCCACTCTTAGGCTGCCCAGTTTGCTCACCAGTCTTCTGTGTGGAACAGTTTTGAAGGCCTTACTGAAATACAGGTAGGCCACATCCACTGCTACACACTGGTCCACTTCCCTGGTCATCCAGTCAAAGAACTCGATCAGGTTTGTCTGGCAAGATCTTCCCCCTGTGAAACCATGTTGCCTCAGATCCTGTAATCCACAGGTCACAAGATATTCCCCAATCCTTTCTGTCAGTAGTGATTTGATTACTTTACCCACCACCAAAGTCAGGCTGACAGGTCTGTAATTACCTGCTTACTCCCTATTATCACTTTAGTGAAGTGGGACCACATCTGCCCTCTTCCAGTCCCCCAGAACTTCCCCCATATCCAGTGACAGGTTGAACAGGGCTGCCATAGGTGCAGCCAGCACCTCTTTGAGATCCCTCAGTATCGTGGGGCGTATCCCATCAGGCCCCATTGCCTTGTCCACTTTTAGTTGTACAAGTTCCTTGAGGACTCTCTCTCTCTCTCTCTCCTCTATAAAAAAGCTTGTGTCCTCCTCCCTTCCTTTACTGCCCTTGTCCCTTATCTGCAGCCCATCACCTATCCCTTCCTCTGTAAATACTGAACAAATGTATTTGTACAGTATGTCTGCTTTTTTCTGGCCCTCTTCCATACAAACCCCTCCTTCCCCTTTCAGCCTTACTATACCTCCTTTGGTCTTCCTCTGTTTACTTATATACCTAAAGAATGTTTTATCGCTCTTTTTTTACTGACTTGGCAATATTCTCCTCCATTTCTGCTCCTAACTGCTTTCCCTGCCTCCCTTTGTTTCTCCTGATATCTCACCTTATACTAGTCCTGTGTCATCTTGTGGCTTCTGAATGCCAGCCTCTTTGCCCTTACTTTCTCCTCTACTTCTTTAAAAAACCATAGTGGTCTTTTTTTTTCTCTTGCCCTTTTTAACCTGCCTGACACAGAGGTTTGTTACCTTCTCAATACCCTCCTTTATTTTTGTCCACTGTTCATCGACTCCACACAGCTTCTCCATCCCTGCTAGAGTGTCCCTGAGGCATTCTCCCATTTTCTCAAAATTGGGCATTCTGAAGTCCAGGACCCTCATTTTCATGTGGTTTGATTCTGTCCCAGTTATTATATTGAACCAAACTGTATGATGATCACTGGTCCCCATGTGGCTATTCACCATAATATCGGCTTACACAGTCCCCATTTGTCAATACCAGGTACGGTATTGCCCCCCCCATGGTTGGGCTCCTTAACTAGTTGCCTGAGGAATGCCCCCTGCAGGGAGTCCAGGATATCCCTACTTCTAACTGTTGCCACAGCTGGGCAGCTGGGAGGTACCAATCCATGTCCTGTAGACTGAAGTCTCCCACCAGCAATACCTCCTCCGTGCTTGCCACACTTTGGATTGTTGCCAAGATTTCCTTATCCACCTCTTCTCCCTATGCTGGAGGTCCGTAGATCACTTCTGTGCGAATAGCGGCCCCTTCCTTGTTTCCAGGGTGACCTACAGTATCTCTGTTCCTCCCTGCTCCCTCTGAACCTCTGTAGGTTTTATGCTTTCCCTCACATAAAGAACCACTCGTCACCCTTTTTCACCTACCCTGTCCCTTCTGAATACAGCATAACCTGGTATAGCTACATCCCAGTCCTGGTTTTCATTGCACCAGGACTCGGCAATTGTGACTATGTCCAGGTCTGCTTTTGCCATGGTGGCTTCTAAGTCCATAATTGTATTGTCCAGATCTCAAGTATTTGCACACATGGCTCTCCAGATTGTATTGCCCCCTCCCCTCATTTTACCCTTTGGCCCTCCATTATTTCCTCCACTATTCTTTTTACTATCCCCCCTTCCTTCTGCTCCCTGGATTCTTATGTTAATTGGTTCCTTTTGAGATGTCTCTCCCCCAGATTCCCGCTGCTGACCTTGTAAGCCTTTGATTGTTTTTCTTTTAATTGCCTTTGATGTGAGCCTTATTACTGATGTATAGGGCAAGCCCCCCTCTCTGGGGGGTGTATATACAGATGGTCTAAATTAAGGGAGGGTATGGCCATCTCATTTGGGGGCACAGATCCATTTGGGCAAGTTCAGTGAGTAGAAAAATGTTCAGATTAGTATGTACTGTCCAGTTTTTTACATCATCCAGTTTTTTTTGCTAACTATGTACATTTATTGACGTAACCTTTAGGCATTTAAGTGAGGCAAATTCTTTGGGGGCAGCACTGGAGAGGGTTAGCCTGGGTTGACCTCTACATTTCCAGAACATATTAGTAGGATTAAAATCATACATTTGCCCTTGTGAAGTTTGTCAGTAAGCCTCTGTTTTGTAGTCATAGATTTGAGCTTGATTCTGGTGACAGTAGAGATGGCACTAAAATGCAGCCTCCTTAGGTAATGAGCATATATGAAAAGAAGAGATCTCAGGGGAAGAGGGTTGACATAGGTTAGTTGGAAGGTCAAACCAGTAGTATTAGCACACTACAGTGAACCAGGAACTTCAAAGAAAGTCTGATATTTCAATACTGGTTGGGGGGGGCATCCCTAAGGTAATGATATGCTTAGATCTGTGGAAGGAGCCTAGGTAGAGTTGCGAGTGTCCATTTTACCTAGAGCAAGATATGAAAGGCCCTTTATGGATTCCAGCTGACCCATAGCCTGTAGCCTTTCATTGAATGTGGGGATATTGTTGGATCTTCTCCTGTGGAGGAGAATATGTGTGGAAGTTCTAGTAGCTGCTATGAGCCATCTCAAGGAGAGGCATTTGAGTGATAAGCTGGAGTTTGTGAGACCCAGTAGTACCACAGAGGTATTGATTGCAATGCATATAGGGCAGACTTGTTTACAGTATGTGAGGATAGTGCCCCATAGTTAAATGTTTTGTGCTCTCTCTAGAGAGAGATTCTCTCTGGTGGCCCACAGTGGTACTGCAGGCAGGCAGGAATTTCTCTAGAGCTATCATACAAAAAAATGTTGTAGGTGCCGTATTGGTCCTTTTAAGAACAGATCCAGAAACAAATGATTTGATACTTTTTATTGGACCAACATGGATGTTACAGAAAAGAATAAAGTGTTCTAGCTTTTGAACCAACCAGGTCCTTCTTCAGAAGCTTTGTGGCAGTTATTTCAAATATCCCATACTATTAACACCAGATTATATTGAAAAAACAGAAATAATTCTCATTGGTTTAACATATACATTTAAAACATAACAGAAGATTATATCAGAGACGCTAATTAACACCAGTATGCCTTTAACTGAGGAGCCTCAGAAGGGCAAAGGTTATCAAGAATTCTCTACAGCCAGAGACTTCTTGTCACATAAATTTTAAAATGTCTCAGTATGCCAAGAAAGCATTCTAGTGATAAAATAAACCTTGGAGTGGCATTCTCTCTAATACATGTAAGATGAGCTTACAACTTACATTCCAATTGTCCTGGTATATTAAAGAACAGACAATGAGAGACAAAATCCTGAAATTAGGTATAACTGCAAGTTGAAAACAAGCCTCAAATTAACATACACATATATACATGATGCATGATAGTATCACTTGTAAGTGTAAGTGGCAAATAAAAAAATACTTGTCAAAGACCCCCAAGAAAATGAGATCATGAGCCTGATAAGTGCAGATTTCAACAAAGAGTCCGTGTATAACAAAAATGCACAGAATCAGTCTAAGGAATCTAAATGAAAACCCAAATGAATTACACCTTTTATGAACCCCCAAGTAAATGAGATATGCATCTTAATATGAGCAGATTTAAAAATGTGACTGTGTAATCCAACCACTGACAACTAGTAGAAGGAAGTAAATGTACACTATATGTGAAAACTAAGAGTCCTAGCCACACAACAATTGCCCCATGCCACATTCCCCCCACACATATGTGTGTACATACACCACACCACACCCCACACACACACCCCTGCACACCCTACATAACCACAACCCACAACAAATATAACAAACACAATCCATACACACCACACCACACCGCGCACAACAAACAAAACACACACACACAATGCCCACAATACACAAAAACACAACACATACCAAACACACACAAAACACACACATACATACATACATACATCAGTATACACACACACACACACTCAAACACACTCACCACAGTGTTAAGGTGAGAAGTCAACATGTAGATAACCATAAACTTACAAAATCAAAGGCCCACTGAAGAACTAAAGTATTTATGTCCATCTTTTAAAGTAAAGGTCCATGTAAGTTTAAGTGGAATAATGTGTCATATAACCAACATCAATGTTCAGTCCATCCGTCACCATGTTGAGAAGTAAAATAAGTCTAATTTCAGAAGCCCGTCTCTGTTGTGTACTGTTGAAATGTCCTTTTAAGACCATCACAGACATATCTGAGATTGAGTGATCATCCTGGGAGAAGTGCTGGGATACTGGTTTCTCAATCTTCTTGTGATTAATAGAATGTCTGTGTGAATTCATTCTAGTGCAGAGTTGTTGGCTTGTCTCCCCCACATAACCTGTGCGAGGACATTTCTTGCATTGGATAAAATAGACCACATTACTTGATGTACATGTATAATTCCCCTGTATCCTGAATAGTCGGTTTTGTGATATAACCACACAGTCTGAAGTGGAAATGAGGTTACATGTCTTACATGTGCATTGATGACAGGGTCGTGTACCATATGATGTCATGGTATTCTGTTCCGGTTCAAGTTGACTCCTAATAATCAGGTTGGCTAAATTAGGTGGTTGTTTAAAAGATAGTAGTGGTAGTTCTTGAAAAATACAGTTAAGGGTTTCATCCTCACTAATTATTGGATGGAGATCCTTAATAATCTTACGTAGGAGTTCAAGGTCAGGATGGTATGTGACTACTAAGGGTATTCTGTTGGTAGTTATCTGTTCCTTATATTGCAGTAGCGGTTCTCTTGGGACCTGTGTTGCACGTTCCACTGCTCTGTCAATTTCTCTGGACGAGTGTCCCTGCTCAATAAAGGTGTTTTTCAACATCGCCAGATGTGTGTCTCTGTCTTCTTCATTTGAACAGAGGCGGTAATACCGAAGGGCTTGACTATATATGACAGATTTCTTTGTGTGGCTCGGGTGATAACTTTTCTTGTGTAAGTATCTCTGTCTGTCTGTTGGTTTCCTGTAAAGACAGGTATGTAGGGTTCCATCCTTAATAGTGACAGTGGTATCCAGAAAATGTACACTGGTGGCAGAATATTCCAGGGAAAGCTTTATAGTTGGGTGGAGGTTATTAAGTTCCCGATGAAAATCTTTAAGGTGCGTCAGTGCCCTCTGTCCAAATTATAAACAAATCATCAGTGTAACAGAAATAAGCAAGTGGTTTATGTGTACAGTGCCTTAGAAAGTCCTCCTCCAAATTCACCATAAAAAAGATTAGCATACTGTGGAGCCATCCTGGTTCCCATTGCTGTTGCCATAGTTTGAACATAATGTTTGCCATTGAAGCTGAAGTTGTTATGTGTCAGAATGAATTCAGTGAGTTTACCCACAACTCCAGGGTCAATGTTGGGGTCCAATTCTTTGTCATGCAGGTATTTGAGGCAGGCTGAAATGCCATCTGTGTGTGGAATATTAGTGTAAAGGGAGGTTACATCCATCGTGGCTAAAGGGTATCAGGTGGTAAGTCCTTAAAACCAGAAAGTTTATGCAGGAAGTGAGTAGTGTCCTTGATGTAACTATCCCTTTGTATAACCAGCGGTTTGAAAATAGCTTCTACAAACCCTGATATCCCCTCTGTCAGGGTGCCATTACCAGAGACTATGGGTCTACCAGGATTACCAGGCTTATGTATTTTAGGAAGCATGTAGAATGTCCCTGGCTTAGGTTCACTGGGGATGAGATCCTTTAGTTTGTCTTGGACATGCTTTGGAAATGTTTCAATTAACTCCTTTAGTTCTCTTTTATATTCTGTAGTTGGGTCACTTCCCAGTACTTTGTAGTAAGTAAGGTCACTTAGCTGCCTGTTGGCTTCCGTAATGTAATCTTCCCGATTCAATATCACCACTGCCAAGCCTTTATCAGCTTTTTTTATGACAATGTTATGGTTTGATTTTAGTGTTATCATAGAAATTTCAGGAAATATCTGGCCATGTCTTTGGCTGCAACTGTATTACTCAAAGGACATGACCACAGAACAGGAAACAGGGGACCTTCATGTGAGTTGCTGCACCAGAACCTGTCATGTAAACATGTGCTCATGGCCTTCAGAACCTGTGGTTAAATAAGTTGCAGATTTAGACTTTGCTAGCAAGTGGCTACAAAGCAGCAGAAATTCACCTTCAGGAAATTTTGCTAAGTTTCTGCGGATGGTAGGAACTTTGACTTCACTAAAAGTGCAATGCTGTTACTGTACTTAGGCTGTTTTTGGTGAAGTGGCCACTTCATAAGTAAGTTTTGGAAAATTCACTGAAAAAAATGCAACTTTGTGATGCAAAGCTTCAGAAATTTGGTGAGTCTGCACTTCACAAATTCAGTGGAACTTGTGAATTTTGGCCACTTTGCCCATCCCTGCCTGATGTATTCTGCACCAGTGGTGTAATCTTTTTAACTGCATTAGATGGACATTTGGGATCACTGCAACAGGCATGAGCTCAGTGCCAGCAAACTTGCCATTGCTGAGCTGAGATATGTATTTTTAATTCTTCTTGCCATTTGGCCCTGGTGGATGACGTGGCAGATGGGCCAGCATCTCTCAAGCTTTTATATATGTTACCTATTATACCGCTAGGTATTTTTAATCATTTATGTAGGGGTGCTCTGCCTGTGACCCTCTGTAGTCATTTAGGTTTGAGGTTAGTAATGACCTTATTTGCAGATATCTCCAGAAATCCTGTCTGGGTACCTGGTAGCTGTTATTGGTATCACTAAATGGGTGCAGGTAGAATTTGCCCAGTGGGCACAAATCGTGCTTGTAACAAATTCGTTTATCCTTCCAGACTCTCAGGTGGATGGTACTCTTGTTTATTTTTTACACTGCATTATACAATGCCAAGGACATTTCCTGTATTGTCATTGGTCAGTGGGTGCCTGAAACAGTGATGTTATTGCACAATAACATCACTGTATGGATTTTTTGGAGCACTTGGACCTTTTGGACCATGATTAATCACTTTTTTCTCTTCAGAAACACAAAAAATCTACTAAAAACATTTAAATTTTTTTTTTATTTTGTATAACATCGAGCCATTGTTATGAGGCAAAGCCTCGTGCTTCAACCCACCCCAGGAGTGACATTATTGCACAATGACACACACCTTGTTGTGCCTTATTGGTTAATTATCCCACAAGGGAGCAAGAGCTATAAGATTGTTCCTGTGGTTAAGAATCTTACCTACCTGAGTCCAGTATTTAGAGGAGATGCATAAAGTCAGCTGGTCACTCAGACTTGCTGGCTGTTTTGAATAAGATTCCTCTAGAGTTAGGAGCTTTGAAGCTTGTCCTTCTATGGAAACCCACTGAGAACAAGGGTCTGAGTGGGTAGGAACCACTTTGATATTTTATTTTATGCTGCAATAAATGCTATCTGGTAGTTTTTAAAGTAGGGTAATTCCCAACTGCCATTTGTTCGGTGCTTTTGTGATTTGGCCTGGTTCAATCTGGGGGTTTGCCCTCCCACAGAATGATCCCTATCAAAGCATCTGTGCTGGCAAAGAAGGACTGCAAAATAGTTAAGGGTAGATGGGAAACGAGGTGAAGTACTTTTGGGGCTGAAATCATTTTTATTTGCAGCAATGTTTCTGGTGAGTGATAGATTGAGGGCTTTCCCTCTGTCCAAGTCGATATGAAGTGATTTCAGTAGGCGAGAGAGGTTAGTTTTGCAGAGGTCCTGGATCCAGGGTGTTAGTTTGATTCTCAAGTAGTTGATACCCTTGTCTGCCCACTGCCATGAGACCCTTGCATCATCTGTTAGGCGCAAATGTCATTTAGAGGAAGTACCTCCGATTGCTCTTCAATCCTGATACTGAGGAAAAGATACTAAGGAGTGGCTGGAGTGGAGTTATAGACCAAGGTACATCTACTAGGATGATAAAGATATCACCCACATAAAGAAGGGCATGATGCTCAGAGCCATGCACAGGTATCCATTTAAGTTGTGGGTGCACTCTGATGGCCAGTACTAAGGACTCATTAGCCATCAGCAAAAGAAGAGGAGATAGATGGCAGTATGGCAGGCACCTCATTGCAAGAAAAGACTGAGGACAGGAGGCTATTGCTGAGGAAATGGCCAGAGGGGTCTTGGTACATAGTCTGGATAGCCCAGATAGGAGGAAGGAGTAAACATTATTGACTGCATCACTTTGAAGAGGTACCCCGTACTCCATGGAATTGAATGTCTTTTTAAAGTCCACTATAAAGGCAGATGCTGAAGTGAAAGAAAGTATGGTGAAGAGAAATAAGTCAATGACTGTCCAGAGGTGATCTGAACTCATTCTGCCCTTACAAATCCCACTTGGGAGGGGTATATTAAGTGGGGTGGGATTTTTCCATCCTGAGGGCTAGCACCTTGACTAACATATTTGTGTCTGCATTTAGGAGGGATATGTAAGGAATAATACCCTCCAGGGTGGGTGGTATTGGGCTATACTGGATCACCCAGGGGTGTAATGAGGCCAAAGGCAGACCCCTGGAAGGCCTGGTATAGCCCAGTACCTCCCACTTTGGAGGGTATTATTGCACTTAGAAAATGGGTATATGTAGAGTGATTTTTTTTTTAAGAAATATAAGAAGGATTGTTAAAAGTAAAAAAAAAAAAAAAGTAGACTATCATTGAAACGCAGTTTATTGTAAAGTAGTCCCTCTGCTAGTAGGATTGCCAGTAGAGGATACTGATGTTTATTAGCGTCTATGACAGTCTATTTGTTTTCTGCTTGTGTTTTGTCCCTCTGACCCCCCCCCAGCAGTACAATATGGCAGACATCACTGTACAGAATAAAAAAGGGAGAAACGTCCCACAGTAGTAGGTACTTTTGTTTGTTGGTTGGTTTTGTGGTTGGTTTATAATAGTGGCTGTTGCAATCTGAGTGCCATGTGGACAAACTGTTGAGTCAGTGCGATTGGGACAAGAACTGCTGAGTAGCTGAGAATAGTACCGTCACCACATAGGTACTGTAATGATTTTATTTCATTTTTTTTTCAGTGTTTCTGCTACCCCATGCTACAGTTAATGTGCTAGCTGTATTAGTTTACATTGTGAGTGCTGTTGGTAACTCAGGAAGCCCAGTTGTGGTCTGAGACTTTGGATTGGGAACACAACTCACTCCTGACAATTCAAATAGTGTCAATTCACTCCTGACATCCCACTCCAGTGGCTACTCGCTCCTACGATACAGACGCTCCTATGACAATTCGTTCCCGCTACCACATTTATTTTAGAACACAGTTTGGCAATCTAATTTAATCTTATTTAATCTAATAAAGGGGGCAATATTGGCTCTTCATCAGAGTTGTGATGCAAGCAATAAAGGGAGTGCATGTGGAAAGAGAAAGACTGCCAGTAGCAACTTACTGGAAGTCAGTGTCGGGAATATATAAGATAGTGCATGGGGAACAGTTAACAACAAGGCTATTCTTTCACCGAGTTGGCACTATGATGACAGATTACCTCGAGAGCACAGCTTGAGAGGTAATCCGTCTTCATAGTGCCAACGAGGTGAAAGATTAGCCCTGTTGTTAACTGTTCCCCATGCACTTTTCTTTATAGTGTATAGTGGAACGTCGTTTTCTGGGGAAAAAAAAGTCACTACAGCATGTTTCTGTTTCAAATTATTTTTACTGAGGTCCTAGAAGTAAAAAGAACATAACATTTTTAATGTTTTAATGTTTAACATTTTTACTGTTGAAAAACTCACATACAACGGCATCCGGAACAGCAATTCATGATCTGCGGGGAAGAGAAGTATGTCATTCTCTGTTATTTTTTTGCCATTTTTTTGTTTTCCGAATCCAGGATGAATCTATCCCCTGGATAGTGGCTTTTACAGTACTGCCGCCAACATTGCTACGTCGAGTGTGTGTCCTGTCTATGGAGTGAGCCCTGTTAGATGCTGCTCGAGGACACAGTGTGTGATGTATGCAGTGCAGCAGAACAAAATGTCATTCTGCTGCACTGCGGATGTCACTAGTGCAGCAGAACAACATTTTGAAAGCGATGGATTTTGGTGGAGAACGACATTCCACTATACACTATAAAACTGTTAGGCATCGGGGGACATTTGCTTACCTTTCAGCACCATGCCCGGATCCCTTTCTTGCCCGGATCCCTTTCACAGTACATAGCCCTCTACAACATTTATTCCAGTGGCACCAGGAGCATAATGGTTTCTTAAAGGGAAGTTTATGTCCTGCTTCTATCATACTGTTTTTCTTCTGAGCATTTTAGTGCATCAGAGAATGCTCAGTAATACAGAGAGAGAGCGAGCGAGGAGCGCTCCCGTGAGCAGCATAAAGAATTCTCTCTTCCTTTTCTCAAACGGGCATACAAGTCTTTTGCTTAAAAAAGAAAAGCAGTCTCCCTTATAAAAAATTAGAGGAAGTACACTGTTGCAGGGAGCAGCCCTGATTTAATCCCATTGCTGTTTTCAGCATTTCTCTCAAGTTGGGGCTGAACAACAGAGCCGCTGGCAACCCAGCAAAAGAGCTCTGTATATTTTTTTTATATTTCCTTTTCTTGTCATGAAGTAACGTCTTCCCCATGAACAGCTAAGCCTCTTTTACCTCAGCTTCTCAGTTTAAGAAAAGGAACATAATACCTTATTTACTTAGCAGTACATTTCGTCCTTCTTTCCATTTCCAGAGCTACACAGCAAAACTTTCCTTTCAGGATATGCTAATTTAAAACAGTGCTGCTAATACACATTAGCTTAGAAAGCAGCTCTGTTCTTTACTTTATAATCATTTGTTATTACTGTTCATCAGAGAAAACAGACTCTTTACTTTGGTGCTCCTTCTTGAGTTTTGTGACTTGAACAGGAGCAGGAGTGAGTTGTCATAGGAGCATGCTGTCAGTGGAGCGAACTGCCGGGAGCTAGTAGTCATGGGGAGAATTATCGGGAGTGAATTGTCATGTACCCCTTGGGACTGTACTGAGCTAGTAAGCCTATGCTGAGTGTGAGTGAACAGACAACACATGGATTGGAAACAGGAAAATCATTTGTAAAAGGAGAAGAAGAAACAGTTATAGATTGTAGTTACTGTATCTTTGTGAACAGTAAATGTAACTGTTTTCTCGGTGGGAAAGAAGTTTTGTGCTGGCAAGAGTCACGGCTGAGTGGGGCGGGAGGAGCAGATGGGTTGTTGGCAAATGTATCACATGCTGTCTGTAGCGCTCATCTTCAAAGGAAAAAGTGTGACTTTCTAAATGTGCCTATAAAACAGCATGAAGTGTTTTGTGGATGTTTGACTCAGATTTAAAGTTTTATGAAACAAACCTGTCCGCGCAGCAGGAGAGGGGCAGACCGGCTGCCAGTAGGTGTTTGGGGGAGGAATCAGTCATCCGCTAAGTTGGAAAATGAACATGGCAGTCACGACAATTTTGAAAATTCTATGGGGCACAGTGATCCTTTAAAAAAGGCAGATAGGGATTGGGACTCATTATTTCCCAGTCTCTATTGCCTGACACTGGATTTGCTGGTTGGTGACCTTAGCCAATCAGGCTTCAGGATTTTTCTGACCCATTTTCGAAGCAGTGATAAATACTGGGGTGGATTATATCCTTATCCTTTTAGGAAGGACTGTAATTATCACCTCCATCATGGTAAGAAGGAGATGTTTCTGAGACAGAACCTCCTGGAATGTGCCGAGTAAAAGGGGGGGGGGGATGAATTCTCAACCAAATACTGGTAAAAGTCTATGGTTAGTCCATCACCTCCTAGCAATTTATTTTTGCTCCTGGACAAAATGGCCTGTTTAACCTATTCTGCAAAAATTGGGGGCTTCTAAGTGTTCTGATTGGGAGGAGAACAAGCACAGCAGGTCAAGGGCTCTGAGGAACTCCTCAATCTGTTCTCTGTATGGGAGATTGAGCAACAAATGGTATAACTGTCCTGCATAACTATTAAGCTCATTGGGTTTGCTATCCAAGTGACCATTGTGATCTCTAATCTCTGTAACCCTGGTGCCATTAAACCAAGGTCTACTACCCCTGCCTGCTTCCCTGACTGCAGGTTGAGGGGTCTGAGTTCATGATTAAAGGTCACTGTGGATTCCCTTCCAACAGAAAAAACTGCAATTATGGTGCTTCCACCCAGAGTAGTGCTTAAGTGGGTTACTTGTAAAAGTAGTACAGCCCTCTGGGAAGCTATACCTACCCACATCCCTTGCTAGTGGCTCTTCATACAAAGTTTCACAATCACAGTTTATGCAATAGGAGTGGTGATAAATTCCCTGTGATAAATCTTATCCGAGCTACAATATGTATAAATAAAATATATTCATATAGTAGCTATATCATCAAGATTTATACACGTAGTAGCTATGTCACAATCACTCAAACTCATTTAGAATGTTCGGCTTCAGTAGCAGTACTAACCATATTCAAATGTTAATAACTTTAAAATGAAAAAAAAGTAGCATGGTACTGTGAGCATGAAAGTTGTTCAGCACAAAATTATCTACAAAATGAGTAGTGTTTCATTCATAGATATTGTATTGATGTGTTTTATAATTAGCAAAAAACAGCAAAAAATTAAATTTTTTGTTTACTTTTTTGACAAACAAATGCAAATAACTTTAAAATGAAAAAGATAGCATGGTACTGTGAGTGACATTTGTGCAGCACAAAATTTTCCACAAACTGAGTGGCGTTTCATTTAATAGCAACTACTACGCTAAGTGGACATACAATAGGAAAGTTAACAAAAAGTCACAGAAATTATCATTTAAAGAAAAAGATAAACAGTTAAAAGCAAATGTCCCTGCACTGACAGAAAGCATCCCTATTGAATAAACAAAATATACAATGGTGAGCTGTCAGATACAGTAAATGATTTATCTACACTTGTGCTGTTTGACCTCTGACTCCTCACTCATGGCTTACGCCACAAGTGAGGTTACCCGACATCAAACAGCACTTGTGTAGATAAAGCATTTATCTGACAGCTCACCATTGTATATCCTTTATATATGACCTTCAGTGCACAATTGCTCAAGAGCATTAATGATATGTTCATGTGTACCACACTTACCAATTGGATCTGTTCTTCTGGCATACACCCTTTTCTCCCCCTGTAATGAAACCATTTCAGCAATAACCATATACTTTTATGGTTACTTTTAAGTAGTTCAGTAAAGGCAAACCAGATAATATGCTCATGGGTCAGGTTAACCTTAAACAGCAAATCACATGTATTAAGGGGACTTGAACAAGGGAGGGGGGGTGAGAATTTAGTTGAAATATTGTACTGTAGTGAAACAGATTGCAAGTACCATTAGTCACCTTAGTCTCTGAACTAATCAGTCTAAACAGTTGCTGGGCACTCAGAGTGGAATAAGCTGCAGGCCTGTAGTGTTGCCATGGGTAGGCCTGTGTTGCAGCTGGTTGGGGCCCTTTATGGAAGGTAGGTGGTTATTAAACAGGTGAAACACTGCAAATCACAGAGCATTTGTAAATCCTGGCCGGATAGCCTGTAATCACAGTTAACTTTTACCCAAACTTACAAAGCAAATCAGATGGCAAAAACATTTATTTTATGGTTGCAGGGGGCTGCCTTGATTGTACTCACTGCACCCAGACAGATTGATAAATGGCTGCCAACACCATGGACCTTCTGGCCTTCCTGGATTCTGGTGGGGAGCAGGGCCGACACAACTCCCCTCCACTTCAAGGCCTTTCCCTCTAGGTGTCAGTGTCAGTGACTCAGCAGGTTGCACACTCGCCTCTGAGGCTGGGAGATCAGAAGGATGTGGGTTCTATCCCCACACCGGGCACTTGGGTTAAATCCCAATACTAACACTGTAGTGCAGCATGGAGGGGGTGCTGCACTCCTGAGGTGCCATCTTTTGGATAAAATGTTAAACCGAAGTCCCATCTTCCAGTTCTGGTGGTTGTTCAGATGGATGTTAAAGATCCCATGGCACTTCTCGAAAAGAGTAGGAGAAATTTTTATTAACATTCAAAAACAAAAGTCAAAGAAAATCAACATAAACATGGAATCCTATATTACTTCATAGATGTTTTCAAAATAACTACTTCACAACACAGGAAAAATAAACTTCCAGGGAAAATCATAATACCTAAAACAAACTAACCCTCTTTTTCCTTCACCCTATTTCTTCAAATTAAGATTCATATACCCCATTCCTTTATATCTAAATAACTTGACTTACAAACTCAACCTAAAACGGGAAAGAATACTTCATAATTTAAACTGCTATTATTTACATATTTACAAATTATTCCTTGGAATAATAATTTTCCTCTTTACCATACTTTATGCTATTCAAAATTTTAACCCATCCACTCTATATCCTTCCACAAATGGTGGCATACCTTCTGCACCATTGTATTCTTTTCATATTGATAAATCTTATCTAATTCATCCTGAATTTTAAATAGCACATCTTATACTACTATTTCTTCATCCTGAAGAAATTTTTGACATCTCACCTGCAATAAAGACCACTTTATATATGCCAATATAACATATATCATACTTTTTTTCCTATTTTTTCCAGACTGTTGGCAATTGCCCTAATACTAGTAATTTATAATTCATATTCTCAAAGACGTCCTCATTCCATAATGCTGTTAAATCCACCCTAAAGCTTTGTATGTATGAACAATTAAAAAATAGATGCCTCATGGTTTCTATCTGTCCAACACACTGTTTCTCACCACATACTCTTTCTTCCTGCTTTTTATGCTTTTGGTTCCCCTTTACATTAAGCTTTTGGTGCCCACATAACCATATCACATCTTGCATTTTCAATGGTATTCTTGGTTCTGTCATGCTTTCTAGTAACATGTCATAGTTTTTTTTTCTCAGGTGGAACTCTAAAAACTGGTTCTTCAAAATTAAGTTTTTCTACCATCATCATTTAAAACTTCTTCCTATCATTATTCAAAAACCAACTTAGCTCAATGTTCCACTGTCTTATGTATTTTAAAGTAGTCTGTACATAAGCAGGAAGGCTTTTTTCTGAAACATCAATGTAAAAGAAACATGAAACATGCCACTTTCCCCTTCCCCAAGCTGTAAGAAAATCTTTTCCCCATAATTGTATGCATTCCTTTCCCATTCCTTCTTTCTCTAGCACCAAAGGCATTATGTTACTATAAAAAGATTACTAAATAGAAACACCAAGGGCAGGATTCACAAAGAAGATGCGCCTGGAGCATCTCAGATGCTCCGGTGCAAGTCAGATGCACCGAGCCCAGGTGGTGGCATTCACAAAAGGATGCGCCGTGCCAAGCAACAAGCACAACACCACTGTGAATCACCACAGAACACAACAGCGCATCTGCAGAAGCGCCAGTACATCCAGAGATGCCCCAGGGCAGGCAGGCAGCCCTGCAGCCACACAGGGGAGCCAGCAGAACAACTGGAGCAAAACAGCAGGGCAGGAGGAGCAAACACAGAGCCATCACAAACAGACCCACGCACACAGACCTAGAGTAAAACATGTTTATAAAATGTAATGGCCATAGAAACTGTACAGATCAAATGCCAGAAAAAGAACATCATCAGCAACAACATCAACAACAAAAGCCACAGAAGGGGATGAGGGAGCAGGGATGGGTAGGAGGACAGGAAGAGGGACAGATACAGGGAACAGGGTAGGGCAATTATTTACAGAGGAAGGCCCCCAGTTGGTGACAGGGGGACACTAGCAGTGCCGTGCTGTGCTACGCAGTACCCTCGCATGGCTCGGATGGCACAGCATGACGCCCTGCAGGGCAGCTGACAGGCACCGAACAGTCCATGTAAGAGGGCGCAGGGCCACCTGGATGGCCACATGGATCCTCTGGTCCACATCCACAGGCACGGAGCCACCACCATCACCACCTGGAGTAGCACAGCGATCATGGACACATACAGAAAATGACAGAAGGAACACACACACTGAGGGCCAGAATGTGGAACACAACCCCATCCACCACAGCCCACATAACACCAGAAAGACTGCAACCATGTAAAGCGGTACTCACCCACCCCTGGAGGAGCACCAGGCCTGGCACCCATGTAACAGTGATGACGCTCCTCAGCAGCATCTGCAGCACATTGCCTGACCCCTGGACCTGCAAAACACAACACACAGCACCATGAACGAACACTGCCACAGTGCAGGATGCAAGTCCCCAGCCACCCCACCCTGCCGGCACATGGCCATGCAGCAAACAGTGATGCCAGTGTCCGAGGCACCCGGTGTAAGTGGGCGCACACAGTAATGCCCGTGCCCCCTAGCACCAGGGCAAAGCAGCACAGGAGCACCATGGGGGCAGTGATAGACACACACAGCATGTGCCACAGAAGGATACAGCTGGAGAAAACCTACCTGGCTGTGGCAATGCACCCCTGTGTACATGGCACCGCAGTCGTACCAGCCTCTCCGGGTCCCACCTCTGGAGGTCGCCATAGCAATGCCTGCACTGCTCACCTGTGTGTGGCATGCCAGTATGCTGCAATAATCTGTGAAGCAATGGTGGCCCACACCCTGGCCCTGGGCTCATGGAGGTCCTCCTGTCCAAACAGGCAGCCCTCCACAGCCATGATCTGTGCCACTAGGTGTAACAGCTCCAAATGTGATCAGTTCATGGCCCTAGGCACCATTCTCCTAGCTCCAGGCATCCTACATTGTGTACATACAGTGGCAAGGTGCAATCAGGGAATGCGCCGTCCACCGACCATTCTGCGCCATGTGCAACAGTGATACACATGCAGTGCACCACGCACTGAATGTGAAGCACCATTGTCCGCTGCTGATGGAACTGCACATGCACACACCACCACGCAATGCACCACATGGCAAGGACACGATCGTGCATGCGCTATGCGCATGCCGGCACCATGTTGCGCACGGCATACGCCAGCAATGTGTACTGTGCATAGTGCACGATACATGGGAAGGGATGGACATTGCAGCCTGAGCAGTGCATTGTGGGACAAGCTGCGTGATACGGTATATGGCACCGCAATCATCAAGCACGCTATGGAGCACCGGACAATGGCTGAACAGCCCATAATGGCAGATGCACCGTACAACATGTACAACACACGCGTGGGGGATGCGCCATGTGGACTGCCCACAGCCATGCAGATGCGCCACCCTGACCATGCATGCACTGGCAATGCACCATACTGTCGGTGGCGCATCACACAGATGCACCATGCAAAGTGAGATGAGCTGGGAGCAATTATGCAATTCTCAGAGAGAATGCGCCCCAAACAGCCTCATCATCCATGCATGGGCATCTCAGCTGATTAGTATCTCATTAACAGATGCTCAGGCCTCATTTGCATGCCCTGCTCCATACATGCTCCCAATTCAGCAGGCTGAGACCAGGTACTGAGAGGAGTCAGTGTCTACAGGGTGAGTATACTGCCACAGTCACAGGGCTACAGCACACACTGGTGTGCCTGCATCGGAGTGTGCACAGCCGATGGTGCCCCAGTACACCGCATGTGGGACCAGACCACCATCAGGTGGCCACCACAGCAACACATGTTGTACAACCACAGGGTCAAATCCATGGGATGACTTTGAACAGGTCCCTGCCGAGGCCACAACGGAAGACTGTGTCACTGGGACACACACAGCACAGAACGTTCCATGCACCACTGCACGACGGATGGCAGCATGCTGTGGTGGTGCACTGCAGGCGGGGTTCAACATGTACGGATGAAAACACATAGTACACAGGGACACAGGGATAGTACGGATGGCTGGGGTTGGACTGCACTGTGAGGTACATGCAGCGCCATGACACATGTATGTACGCCGCACAGTGCAACACCTGTGCAGGCACAGTGTCACTACTGCCAGCATGCACACTGCCGCCATGCAATCACTGCATGCCACCACATGGCAGACCCCCTCCACCCTGCAGCCAACACAGTGGTGGCACCCAGGTATGATGGTGCACTATGGTGGTGGAACACACACAGCAGGGGTATTGAGACACACACACACGGCAGATGGGTCAGTGTCGCACACCCTGTGGTGTCTACATGGTACCCCTGCTGCGTTCTGTGTGCCATGTGTGGCACGTGCTCCATCCCACATGGACCACACGCCATGGTGCATGTCCACCTGTGCCAGGCAGCCCACGCATGGACCATGGCACAGGCCACTGGCACCACAGACCATGGTGAGCCTGCAGACAGTGGGAGCTTGGTGTGGGACTGTGTGTACACCTGGGTGGGTCTGACACAAGGTTGCTTCTACCCACAGTGTGTTGAATGTCCGAAGAGTCAGGTGCCGCCAACAGGTGACGACCAAACTTTACACGGGATGAGGAAAGGGCACTCATCAAGGCTTGCCATCTATGTCTGGATGTACTCACTGGCAGGGGTGGCAGCAGGACAGCGCATGCAGTGGGCTGGGAGGAGGTGGCCTGGCATATGAACGCGGTCACACCATACAACCACACAGTGCAGGAGTGCAGGAAGCATTGGAATGACGGGTGACGGAGGGCCAAGGAGAGGGTGGCCAACATCCAGACATCCCCTGAAGCAAGACAGCAGGGGAGGACTCCACCAGTGGCACCACTCAGCCTCAATGAGGCCCTCCTGGCTGCCAGTGTGTCAGGGACATCTGTGCATGGCATCCCTGGGGGTGGCTTCCAGATGGGGGGCAGCCCATCTAGCATGGTGAGTAGCTGTGCACCATGTCTGCACCAGCCATGGACAGGCGTGCATACCCAGCAGTGTGTGGCTGGCTGTGTATTGTGCCATGTGCGTCCTGTGCATTAACCACATCTCCCTTTCTGTCTTCCACAACTCCATCGTGACTCCATGGCGCAGCCATGGCCGACAGCGCAGGCCCCATAGGCAATGATGCAGGCCCACCCCATGGGCTGCTGACAGTGACATGGTCGTGTCCATGTTCCACACACCACCGCCATGGTACCTGTGGCGGAGGGCCCTGTGCAGAGCCTCCACCAGCGATGGTGATACTGCATGGTACATCCATGGTTGGGGGCCTTGCTGGGTTGTCGATGGTGCGACCAGAGGATGGGTGGTCATAAGCGGATACACTCATCATGCTTGCCAGTGGCATGTGGGGTGAGGGCGTAGCTAGATGCATGTTCCACCATCAGCAGCACCACTGCCATGGGCGACTGCAGTGCACATAGCCCGGGGCCGCCTGTGCACGGGACCCGGGGTGCCAACGGCGTTCCCACTGTGCTGGACACCAGTGCAGCGGTGGCACGTATGCCTGGGGCTGTGTGTGCCATGCCCCCTGCACCCCTGCTCAGCACAGTGCTGGCTGCATCAGTGGCATCCAGAAGGGCACCATTGGGTATGCACCTGCTACAGGGGGACCACTGGTTGACATGCATGGACAGCAGGTGACCATGCCCAGGCATGATACGCACACAGCACAGCCTGACAGGGTGCATCCACCGAGCGTGGATGACCCTGGTGAGGCTGCCCATTTCCCGGTTCGGTGGCAGCGCCCACATGCCGCATCACCTGCCAATGACATGGGTGTCTACCTTGACCTGTTGCGGGCAACTGTGGATGGTCAGGAGGCACTCCAGGCAGAGTTCCATAGCCATCGGGCTGTCATGGTCCAGGAGCATGAGTCCGTGGCAGCATGGCATGCTCAGATGCTGGCTGAGACACGCCTCATGCGGGTGGGCATGCCTGCAGCCATGGATTGGATTGCAGCCGCTGCAGAGGCAGTGTGACTGTTTACAGCACGCCGTGGACAGCGTGCGTCCAATCAGATGCCCAGGAGTACATCCCAGACACCCTGTGGATGGGACCAGGTGGGCCCCCTGCTGCTGACCCCATCGCCACTGGTGTCCACCCCCACTGGCCATGGCTCAGCCGGGGGGTGTGGATTGGCCACCTGACTGAGCACCCATTCATGGTCTCAGTGTAGCACCCCTGTGACTGGTGGTGTCACCCTGATCACCAGCTGCCATGGCAGAGGCCACCCACGTGTCCATGGTGGTCATAGGGCGGCCCTGTGATGTCCATGCCCAGGGGCCTGTGGTGGTGGGTGGCATGGTCATGCACACTGACTGCTCTGAGGGTGGTGCCAGTGCCACTGTGCATGGTGGTCTCCAGCCACACGGTTTTCCTTGCATGCCCCCATGTCAGCTGTGCTTGTGCACCTGTGTGTGTGCTGCAGTCATGCCATGTGCCGGCCGCAGTGCACCCTGATCCGTGACTGTGTGGGCATGGCCTGTGTGGTTCTGGTGTGGTGCATGCTGTGCGTGGGTGTGTGGGGGTGGGTGTGTGTGTGTGTGTGTGTGTGTGTGTGTGTACCTCACCATGTGCATGTGCCCGCATGTGCGCCTCAATGTGGCATACGGTGCCTGCCTTGCCTCCACCATGTTGTCCCTACACTGTGGTGCCCACACCTGCACATGTACCATCCCTGATACTCACCTGCATGTCCCAAAGTGTTCCTCCACCACTCTGCTGTGGCATGCCCATGCCCTGGCTGCCAGCCTTAGATCCCTGCACCCGTGTCTGTCGTCGGCTCCATGTTCCTCTGGGTGTGCCCCTGCTGTGCCCTCCCGTGCCCCCTCCTCCTCCTCCCTGGAACTGTTGCCCTCACTGGCCTTGGCAGGTATCCCATGGTCTTGGGCCATGTTGTGTAGCATACCACAGGCCAGGAAGATGCCACAGGCCTTCTCAGGGCTGTACTGTAGGGCACCGCCTGACTGGCACAGGCACCGGAAACACATATTCAGCATGACAAAGACACGCTCGATGATGGCGTGCATCGCTGCATGTGCCTCATTGTAGCATTCCTCTGCCACTGTTCTGGGTCATCGGAAGGGGGTAAGGAGCCGGGGACACAAGGGGTATGCAGCATCACCTGTGGGGGTAGACGTGTCTCCATTAGTTGATGGTGTTATACTGTGGTTTGTGTCCTGACCCCATCTCGCCCTCTGTTGTGCGCCCTTGTCCTGTCCCCCACCCATGCTGCCACATGCCTGGCAGTCCTGCTTCCCCTGCCCCTGCGGCCCCTGCCCCCATCCATCCTGTGGCGCACATAGGGACCATGTCACCCTGCTGCTGTCCCAACACAGTTCCACATCCCTGCTGGCCCAGTGCCCCCATGCCTGCGCTCTCCCGCCCACGGCCCACCTCAGGTGTTCCGGGCATGGTGCCCCCCCCGGGCTGCTGGCGCCCAGTCATATATACCTAACAAGTGTCCAGTTTTGATGTCCCCAGCCTTGACCCTTGCACAGAGAGCCGACTGGTGCCATATGTATGCATCATGTGTGCTCCTAGCATGTGTGGCGCAGACATTGGTGATGCGCTCCATGGCATCCACACAACACCTGGCAGTTCACTGAGTGGTACCCCTTCTGATTCAGGTATGTGCCGCCCTCCTCACCAGGTGGTGCATGGATTGCCACATGGGTGCAGTCGATGGTCCCTATGACACCTGGCATGCTTGCTACCCTGTGGAACCCCTGCATGGCTTCTGTCCGCTCTGCCTGTGTGCTGGGGAATCTGATGTATTCGGAAGCATGCGGTAGCAGTGTGGTGAGGAACTGTGTGAGGAGGCGGGACGTTGAGGCCTGTGATATGCCAGTGGTGTCTCCTGTAGGCCTCTGGAAGGTTCCCGTGGCAAGCAGGCACATGACCGTTGTCACCTTGGTCTCCACCATGATGGCATGTCCTCGTGCTGTGGGTTCCTGCATCACATCATGGCACAGCTCACATAGCTGCCTCAGCATGGCCCTGTTGAAGTGGTATAGCTCGACTGTCTCCACCTCTGTCAGCTACTCAAAGGACAGCCGTGCACGGTACCGCCGTGGGGCCGGCCGCCTACGGTTACTTCTGGCTCTCAGCCTCCTCCTCCTCATTAGGGCACCAGCAATGGTGACTGCTGCTGGGTTCATCCCCTCTGTTGCTGTAGCCCTGTGGTGTGGCTTGCTGTCTGTGCCTCTCCCTCTGTTTAGACTTCCCCTCTGTGTGTGTCCTGCTGTTGTCATTCCATTGACAGCCTACTGGTGTGCTGGACTTAAGTCTCCTTCTATTGTACTTATCTTTTTAGGGTGCATCCTGGCTTTGTGCTGGAGTTGCTCCATTGCTTCTCCTTGGTTTTGCTCTGTGGATAGGGATGCGTGGTGTATGCATGGGTACGCCCCTGTACATGCGCTGCATGTCATTACATTGCACCTATGGTGCATGTCTTTCTTCGTAGGGCATCTTGTTTGCACTGGCACTTCCTCCTTGTGCCTGAATCACCTTCCAATGCATTTCCAACTTGCACTGATGCATCTGAGATGTGCCAGGCACATCTGTTTTGTGAATCCTGCCCCCAAGGTTGCAGCATGTTGAATCCTCCTGCCTTCCAGGCCCTATAGGTGTATGCTCTTTTAAGCGGCTTCAACCTACTTCCCCAACTTAGGAGGAAAAAAAAGTCCCAGTATTTTGATGTGCATACCATACGGCAGAGGGTATACATGTGAAACATTACTAGGGAAACTTTTTTTTTTTCTAGTCATTTTCCATGACTTCCAGGATAGCACTTTCTGATGAGCTTCCTCATAGGCCAAATCCCAATTTAGACTTTCTGCTTCTTTCATACCATAGTAAATACCTAACATTTTAATATTACCTTTTGTCATGGGGATTGGAAAGTCTACCTCCATAGGTGCTGCTCCTAATCCTAACACCTTACTCTTCCCTTTGTTAATTTTTATTCCAGTACCGTTAGTCAGACCTTCTAATAGTTGTACCACATTCCTATCTGATTCCAAATCTGCAATTGTAAGTATAAAATCATCTGCATATGCTGTAATATTTTGGAATGGCACACCCTCCTTGTTTCGTACAGGTCTAATATCCTCTGTTTTCTCTGTTATTCTTAACACTGGATCCAATCCAAATACATATAGCAAAGGACTCATTGGACATCCCTGTTGAACTCCATTTTTAAAACACAGGAATTCCAAAGTACCCATTTACAAATGGAGTTACCTGTGCTTCTGTATACAGTGTTTGCAACAAGCTAATCATCTGATCAGGAATACCGTAATATTTTAAAACTGCCAATATATATTCTTGTTTATAACATCAAATGCAGTTTCTTGATCCATAGTGAGGATATATCATTCCAAATTCATCTCTAGTCCTTGTTCTACTACTTCTCTAATATATAACAGATTTTGATCAATATTCCACTCTGGAATTGCACATGTTTGTGCTGGAAGTATTAATTTTTTTTGCTACCTTTGCTAGTCTTACTGTTAAAATGTTTGTCAATATTTTATAATCTGTGGATAATAAATTTAACAGTCTCTAATTCTATATATTCTGGTGATCTCCCTTTTTATGAAGAAAAATCATCACCCCATCTGTCATACTAGGCACTAGCCTGTCTTCTCTCAGTATTGCTTCAAAGATCTTTCGCAACCAAGGAGCCAGTGTCTCTATATATTCCTTATAAAAATTATTAGGGATTCCATCCCTCCCTTGACTGGTGCGGGTTGAAAATGTAGCTATTGCTCCATTAATTTCTTCCAAAGTAATAGGCTCTACCAACTCTAGTTTCTCTTTTCATTTAAGTTTGGAACATCCAAATGGTGAAAAAAGGAGGCCCAAATTGGATTCCCCCTTTTTTGAAATGTTTCCTGTGTATGTTTATGTATTATGTGTTGTACCCCCATTCTCTCATTTACTACCTTCCCTGTCACATCCTCCAAAGCTGAAATAATTGCCTTTTGTGCCCCCTGTCCAGCTAAATCATAAGGGTTCACCTGTTCTTTTGTCCCCTTAGTCATGAATTTCTGCTACTTAGCCACTATTTTCTCCTTCTCTTTTTGATAAAGATACATATTTTCTTTGATATCATTAAGTTTGTCCATCATATTTTTTCCTGTTAGTCTCATCTGCGTTATCATTTTCAAATACTTAGCCCTCAACCCTAAATATTGTATATACTTACTTTTTGCCCTCCTACAGGTACTCAAGATTAACAGGTCTTTGAGATCTCCTTTCGAATCTTCCCACCACTCAATGGGACTATTATACATAAAGCTAATATCTTGTCTGATTGTTCAAAATTCTTGAATGTTTTCCTTTTGTATTTCTTCCTGTAATGTTTCAATGTTCATTTTCCAGTATCCACGTTCACTGGAAATTCCATGTTTTTGACCTATAGTGGCTTGTATTGCCGTATAGTCTGATGTTTTTAGAGGTATAACTGACTAAACTTCCTTCAGTTCTCTCTGACATAAACCTAAAATCTATCCTGGTGCATAGCTTTCCCTTAAAAAATTTATGTTGCGGGGATACCTCCAATGTATCATATATATCCTTTAATCTATTTTGTTCTAAAATATTATGTAAGGTGAGTGTATCACTGAACATTTTTTCTGCTTTTCTCCCCCAGTCCCTTTGACTAAGCCCACAGTTGAAATCCTCCCCCTCCCCATAAAATCTGTCTGGAAGTGTGTAGGAAGGGAGGGAGCAATCACTTTAAATAAGGAAGACCTTTCAGACTTTTTTTTTTTGCTCCTTACTTGCTCCTCTGGCTTATCTCTCCTTCCGGCTGCTCAAGGACCCCCTCCGACCCCCTCACTGTGACCCCCTTCCACTCACCTCACATCCCAGCGATCCCAGGGGTGGTCCTGGTGTATCCCTCTCACCAGATGGTCCCTCTCCTCTGAGGGGGAAGACGCCAGGAGGGGCAACCAGCACACTCTACAATCAGTCCCCGGGCACTGTTGAGGTGGATTCCGGGGCATCAGGGCACTCGAGTCGGCAGGAGCAGGCAGCCATCATCCGGCCGACCAGGGAGTCGAGTTTCTGCTTTTCTCCCCGGGGCGTGGTGTGCCACAGACGTCTAGACAAATGCCGATGTCCACCATGCCCTGTGTACAGTGGGGTTCACTTGGACTGTCACCCTCCTGGCTCTGGCAGGAGGCGGCAGATAGCTAGCCGCATCCCCTCCCTCCCCCAGGAGAAGGCGAGCAGTCGCAGGACAATCAAGTCTTCTCCTCCCGGCCGGCTCTCCAGTGACCCAAATCCGTTCCTGAACCTGGGTCACCAGTGTCACAAGCAGAAATCCAACTGCTGCACTGACGAGCCTCCTTTCAGCCTTTGAGTGAGGTGCATAGATATTTATGAGCCTATACAGTAGGAAAGATTATGTAGGATTACATCCATCAAAAAAGCTCTACCCAGACATACATCTAATACCTTCATTACAGTCACCTTAATCCCTGCAAACATGATCCCTAAACCTGTGCATTGTTCTTCTTATCCTATTGACAACAAGGAGGAGTCCCACCTCCAATCTCTTTGTGCAGCCATTATTTCTGGTAAGGTATGAATTCTAGTATCCTGCAAAACTATATATAACCTTTCCCTGACATCAAACTTGCAAATGTGATGTTTTTTTTTCCCCGCTAAGCTTTAATACTATTCATATTTGCAGTAATTAAGGTAATTTCCCCATTCATGAAAAATTTTGTATGTTCACATGAAACTCACAAATCATACATTTCACTTTTGTTTCTTTCCTTTTTTCAGTTTAGGCTTGTCTGCTAAAACTGGTTCCAGTACATTTTCAGGTTGTGAGGAAGTGACTGACGAAACATCAGACTCTCTCCCTACATCTTCTTAATCTGGTTTCCATTAATACATCATAAAGGTTTCATGTGGGTTTACTTTCAGACTCTTTGTTCAAGATCTGAGGTTCTACAGATTTTTTTTGCAGATTTAGATCTCGTTACCCTCTTGAATGTGGGTCATTTATTGTTTCTGGGGGTGGCACTTTAACCATAGTGCTCTTTCCCCCTAAAATAGCTGCTCTGTCTACTGAAGACCTAAGAACTACTTCTGTGTGTGTGTGGGGGGGGGTTCTTGCACTCTTTCCATTGATGACTGTTCCTCAACCACCTCCGGTTCACTCTGTACAGGCTCAGAATCCTGTGCTCTAGTTTGTATTTCCATAGATGGGAGGGAGGAGGGGATTCAGGCTGATGTACCTCTACCACTTCCTGTTCAGGGGTTTCTTTTCTGAGCTGAGACTATCTGCATCAGTAGCTTTTGAATCCTCATTTTTTTCCTTTGGGGCCATTGCTACATAAACATTCTGCTCTGCACGAAGAGCTTGATCCAAACTGTTATGTGAAGCCAAACCACAGTTACGAAAAGTGTGCCCATGATCCTCAAACAGATTACATCTTAGTGGTTGCCAACACTGAGCATCTATATGGCTCACTTCTCTACATAAACCATGCTTTTGCTTTTTGAAAGCATTACTTAGATGTCCCACATCCCCACACTTACAGCAGGCACGTGACGGCCTTTGGTGAAAGATTACCCCTCTGTCTCTCATAGAAACATAGAAACATAGAATTTGATGGCAGATAAGGACCGCTTGGCCCGCCCAGTCTGCCCATTTCCCTACCTACTGGATAAGATGCAGATCCTAGTTAACCAGCAGCCTACTTCTTCCTATCCCAACCCCCTAGAATGGCCTTATGACTGTCCCATGCATGCTTAAATTCCACCACTGATTTTGACTCCACAACCTCCTCCAGAAGGCCGTTCCATGCATCCACAACCCTCTCTGTGAAAAAATACTTCCTTAAATTACCTCTGAGCCGCCCCCCCTCTATCTTCAAATTGTGCCCTCCTGCTCTTGCACACCTCTTTTTTTGAAAGATGCTACCCTCTTGGATTTTGTTGATTCCCTTGAGGTACTTGAACGTTTCTATCATGTCCCCCCTCTCCCTCCTTTCCTCAAGGCTATACATATTAAGCTCCTTTCGTCTCTCTTCATATGTCTTCTCGTGCAGACTCTACACCATTTTAGTTGCCCTCCTCTGGACAGCTTCCATCCTGTCTATGTCTTTGCAGAGACTGGGTCTCCAGAACTGCACACAGTACTCCAGATGGGGTCTCACCAGCTGTCTGTACAGAGGGATAATAACTTCCTGTTTTCTACTGGTGATGCCTCTCCCTATGCATTCCAGTATCCCCTCAGCCCTCCTTGCTGCCCTCTCACATTGCTTGCCCACCTTTAGGTCATCGGATATGATTACCCCCAGGTCCCTTTCCATTTTTGCTGTTGTTAGTATCTCACCCCCCATTGTGTACTCTTCCCCTGGGTTATTGTTTCCTAGGTGCATTACCTTGCACTTCTTAGCATTGAATCTAAGCTGCCATACATTTGACCATTCCTCTAACCTTGCCAAGTCCCTTCTCATCCTTTCCACCCACCCTGTGCATCAACTCTGTTGCAGATCTTTGTGTCATCTGCAAAGAGACATACTTTCCTTCCAGTCCCTCTGCAATGTAGCTTATAAAGACATTGAAGAGGACCGTCTAATACTGAACCCTCGGTACCCACTAGTAACCCTCCTTTCTTCTGAGTGGACTCCATTTACTATTACTCTCTGTCTCCTATTCTCCAGCCAATTCTATACCCAGGCTGTCATCTTGGGACCCACTCCCAGGCTGGCTAACTTGTATATTAATCTTTTGTGTGGGACTGTGTCAAATGCCTTGCTAAAGTCTAGGTAGGCCATGTCCACAGCCCCTCCCTGATCTACTACTTTGGTCACCCAGTCAAAGAAATCTATCAGATTCGTCTGGCATGACCTTCCCACTGTGAATCCATGCTGCCTAGGGTCCTGTGCCCCTCTGGCCTCTAGATACTCTACAATTCTTTCCTTCAGAAGTGATTCCATAATTTTCCCTATCACTGAGGTTAAACTAACAGTATGTAGTTTCCTGCTTCTGCCTTGCTCCACTGTTGTGAAGGAGAATCACATCTGCCCTCCTCCAGTCCTCGGGTACCACCCATCCTCCCATGATTTGCTAAAGGGTAGTCAGTGGTGTCACTAGTTCTACCCTTAGTTCTTTAAATTCTGGGATGAATCCCATCAGGCCCCATTGCTTTGTCCACCTTCAGTTTTAAGAGTTCTTTCAGAACCCTTTCTTCTGTAAATGGGCTGGTATCAACTTCTGTATCCAGAGTGTTTCTACTGTTTGTTTTAGGTACCTCCCCCTCTTCATTTGTAAATACTGAGCAAAAATATTTGTTTAGTATCTCTGCCTTTTCACAGTCTCCCTCTGCCCATCCTCCCTCCCCTTTATTAAGGAATGAGGGAGTAAATGTAACCAACGAAAAACAATTAGGAAGATGTTTTGTTATTCCATTTTCCTGTTTTAGGTGACTTTATATTTCCAGCCCCCTGTCCATAGATGCTCCTCATCCAGAATGGGTTCTGGGTACCCATTTACGGCACAGTGTTGCTTTAACCAGTATGTTTTGTCGGTTACATTTACTTCCTCATTCCTGAAGAGTATTGTTATTTTTTTTAATATAGGTTTTGTCAGGGAGATAGCCAAGAACAGTTTTCACAAAGAAATGTTTTTAAGTATCTGATACTGCTTCCAGAATCTCTCAAGTCCAGTAGGATGCTTAAAGCTTATGTCATATATGGTGCCTCATGGCATGTGTATTAATGCATATATTTCATATGCATAATACTCCATGCTGTTTTTTAACAAGGTTCTATCAGCAAAGAGCATATCAGGAATGTCAGACATATCACCTCTATATTTGAGGCACACTGCATTCCATCTAGTAGCAGGTTCAGAGGTATTTCTCACGTTGTCAGGGAATAATCTTTCCCTTACATTCATGTTCCACACTAAAGGGGGTTATTGTCACATCTCAATTGCTTCAGTGAGAGTTACTATCGCCTCCCTATTTTCTGATGTGGGGTTCTCTACCTGCTCAGGAGGAATTACCCTCCCCTCTATCAGAAGGAAGGGGGTATCAAGCTCTTTTATACTATTTAAGGCCACATTTGGACTAGTATCTATTGTTACTTCCACTCCTTCGATAGCTCTTTTGTGCCCAGGAGTGATTTAAGATGCAGGGGATTCAGAGATGTTTAGATACAGTCCGTTTTTTTCACATCTCCTATAGCAGGGGAATCACCTTTTTCACCTAGGGATATGGGAAGATTTGCATCCCATCCTGTTCCTTCTAAATGTTTGACCCATCCAGCTACTTCTAGGGCTTTTGCAACCCACCAAAATGGTTCTGTCAAGGGCCCAACCACTTACTCGCTCTGGCCACATAGTAATGGGTTTGATGCCATTTGTCCACTTTCTTTACCCATTTGATGCCCTTTTTTTACCTTTCCCTGTATTGTCTTTAGCAGACAACTTTTTCCCTATTCCCCTGTAGAGACTCCTATATTAAAATTAATCTACTTTCTTTGTAAACGCTGAGTTCCCCTTCAGTTCCTGCACACAGCATAGCACCATCCCATGTCTGTCCATCAGCTCCTTCCAAAAACTTCATCAGTAACAGTACTATTCAGTTCAGAGATACTTTTATCCTGGCTCCCATCCAATTCATCTGCCACCATAATGTTAGTTACCTGCATCCTCGGAGAGCTATCCTGATCTGGTTCCACAAGTATGCTATCTGTGGCCTTGCTGCCTTCCTCTGCCTCCTTTTCCAGTATTGCCACTCTGTGTCCCTTCTGCCAACTGTCCCTCTCATCCTTCTCTGCCTGTTCTTCCTGCAGCTGCAGCACTTTCTCCTTTCAAAGAACCAATGTTCCTCTTCCACCATTGACTTGAGGATGTCGCCTGCTGACTGGATACTCACTTCAGCCGCATTTTGAAGATCCACTTCCATCTGTTCTACCAGGTTCATAGCTTGTTGCTGTTCAATTGTCTCCACCGCCAGTATGAAGGTTTCCTCCACTCCTTTTTCTACATCCATTGTAATCTCTGATGAAAGGGGGACCAAGGAGAAGACCCGCTCCTCGGCCTCCTGGACATTTGTCCCCTGCACAGACTTGGGAAGACTGCCCATCACAGCACCAGTCACAGTGCCCTCTACCATCAAGTAGGGGAATTTCCCCAGTGCCCTGGCCAAATTCCCCCCATTCACTAAAAATACCACCAACACCTTAATTTGGTTCAAGGTCAGTTGTCATTAATCTGTATCCCCCTCCCCTGGGTCATGCATGAAAGTAGGCAGAATTTGTCTAGTGCACTTACCTGGTCAACAAAAACTAAATAAATAAAATAAATAAAACTTGTGACTTGATTCTCCACAGGTGCTGACTACCCAAGGCTGGTCTCTCATCAGGATGACTAGGCTGATGCAGGCACAGTCTTTTTGGGCAGAGGGTGGCATAGGCCCAACACTGGAAACTCAAAGTAGTGAACAGTCTTAACATGCTCTGTAGGGTACTTGCAGTTTTTTATTGCAGTTGCTGAAGAAAACCCATGGTGGTCTCTCCCTCTTGGCACTTGGCAAGAGACAATTTTCACAGAAGCAGGCTCCACTTTAATCAGGAGTCCCTAGAGCAATTTCTTACAGCAACTGGTCCCACTTTGGGATGGTTCAGCAACAAGTATTTTTCCACTGGTGGAAAACAACCTTTCTGGATGAGCATTCATGGCTGAGGAACCCATTTTCTGATTTTAGGCAGTCTCTGGTCCAATCGACACCCTCAGGAATCGCAATTTACCCCAGGGAGGCAATTCAGGCCTTTCCCTGCACACTTCAGTCCACTCACTCAACAAGCTCCTTACTTCTCAGCATCTCAAGCAGTTCTGCCTTTCCAACTGCTGCAAAAGGTACTTCTTTCTCTTTCTGCTTTTGGGCAGCCTGAAATACTGTAAAGTCTGGCAAGGAAGGCAAGCCAGGCCCTTCCCCTGTACTTTCCACAGCTCACCCCACAGGAGCTCCTTCTTGGTGGCTTGAGCTGAACACAACTGGGAACTGCAACTACGCACTTGCTTCCCTCAGCTTTAGAGCTCGAGCTCGACTGCTCTATTTAAACACAGTCCCCACTGAAAACCAGGATCTCCATATTCTGGTTGGTGACCTGTGCTGTCAATCACAGTCTGAGGGTCCTCATTGGTTAATTTTAGGCACCAACCAGGAAAGTTCACAGTTTCACACACAAGGCACTGTAATTAGGATCCCTTGAGGACCCCTTGGCTCCGAATGGTTCAAATGCGGAGTCCAGGACAAAACTTGGTGGCTCCCATGGGGAGAAATAGATAGGCAATGTAATCAACTCATTTATACAGCAATCAGAAGGATTTAAAAATAAACATTTACAGTACTTTCAAGGACTCCTACAGCGCTACTGAGTGACTGCTGAAGGGAGTCCATTAGAGTTGTGCCTGGCTGGTTACAGGCCTTGATTTACTCGGACCCAGCCCGGGCTATGTATACTATATACAGAACTGGATCACTTAAAGGGACAGCGCAGCACCATGACTTTGTACTCTCACCCAGGACATCACCAGAACATCACTGTACCTGGATTTGATTTTTCTTTCTGGATGTCTGCCAGGCAGTGAGCATCAAAGGAGCCCAGGGAGATACTCAAGGTAAGCCCCCTAATTTTTTTTGGGGGGGGACAGTACATCTCTGAGATATATAAATTTCTGCTTACATTTTCCCTACTCAATAGGAAAAGATTTTACTGGAGTATTCCCGACCCTCCCATAACTTGTGGTGTATATGTAAGAGAGCCAGCCTGGCTTTCCAAGTGTATAGGGAATGAAGATGTATGTGGAGCTATACTAGTTCTGAGGGGTTTGAGAGGGGTTTGACTTTCAGAGCATATTCTGCTGTTTTAAGCTTGGATTCCATATCTTTCACTTCTGCCTTCCTCCTCTGTCTTTAATGAGCCACATAGTTCATAATACAGCCCCTGAGGAATGCTTTTGTGGTGTCACATAAGACTGCCTGTGTCACCTCTCTTTTGTTGTTGGACTGTATATAACCCTACAACTATTTTTTCATCCACAGGATGAAGTTTGGATCTTTTAGCAGAAGTGGATCCAGTCTCTATGTGGATGATTTAGGAATGGGGGCCCCACAGAATATGCAGAGACATGGGGCCATGATCCACTATTACTATCTGGTGTACAGTGTCATCTACTGCTGTTGGGCTGTTTGAGGGGAGATGAGCCAGAAATCAATCCTGCCAAAGGAATGGTGTACTGATTAAAAGTATCTCTCATGGTGGGCTGCACTAGTCTTCAGATATCAGTCAATGCATGTTCTTGCATAATGTTTTTAAGGGTCCCCACTGCTCTGTGGTGTGGTTTAAGTTGGGAGGCAGATCTGTCCAGAAGGGCATTCAAAGTTAAGTTAAAATCCCCACGACAGGCTATGGGAGCTGGGGGTATTGAATGTGGAGAGTTCAGTATTAATCTGGCTAAAAAGAGCCGGTGTGTCTTCGTTAGGCACATAAATATTCAGTAATTTATTTATTTATTTTTTTACAGTTTTGGCCTGTAAAGATACACGAAGCCAAAGTTTGTTTCCAGGTGCATTCTGGGAGTACAAGGAAGTTATGCACATGGTCACACAGTATGCAAATGGTGGTTGTGGGATTCAGAGCCAATTCCCCATGTTTGTAGCTCAGTGCTCTTAAGCACTACGTTATACTTCCTCCTTAAGACAATATGAGAGGCCTTCGGGAGTAGATACTTTACCCATGCCCCATTGTCCCTCTTTATCAGTTTGTTAACAACACAGAGTCTATTAATACACTAAAGAGACAATTAAAGGACATAGAAAACTGAGCAAAAAAACATAATCTAGATTTCAATGTATTGAAATGCAAAGTTATGCATTTTGGTAAAAATAACACACAGGCATAGTATACTATATGTAATTCAATCATTGCTAACATTGATAAGATAAAGGACTTAGGGGTTACAGTCACCAATAACCTGATTTTTGATGTACATTGTAAGGAGTCAGTGAATAAAGCAACTAAGACTCCGGGATGTAGGAACATAAAGAGTCAGAGTGAGGAGGTTATAGTCCCACTGTATAAGACTCTCATATGGCCTATGCTAGAGTATGGAACACATTTTTCCTTCATGCAAAGCCAAGGAAGTGTTAGAATGGTGGAAAGTGTGCAACAGAAACTAACAAGAAATGTGGCACCAGTTAGGGACTGTCAATACCAAGACAGATTACAGCAACTGGGTCTGTATTCGATGGTTTACAGGAACCTAAGGGGGTATTTGTGTTATGCATATAGAGCATGGAAATATGACCTAATATGGGAATCCGCAGCCATGAGTAAGAAGGTAGAAATGAACAGGGCAACTCATGGGCACCAGATGCAATTGGAAGGGGAGTTGTATAGGGCTACCCACAGAGGTTGCTGGTTTAACCATAGGGTGGCACAGCCATGGAATGCTCTCCCACCAGAAATGCTAAATGCTACAAGTTTGTCATCATTTAAACAAAGGCTAGACAAACATATGGGAGACATAAAATGGGTGTATTTCCACTTATACATGGCAAGTCTCATGTGGCCCTTCCCTTACAGAAATATAGGTGTGCTGTGTACATGAAGAATGCATGCCACATGCTGAATTGTGCAATGTTTGCATGCGGTTCGCATACACTAAGTGAACATATATGAACCAAGTCTAAAAGGCAAATCAGGTTTGCATGCTGCAAGCTTGACATGTGGGTAGCAGGTAAGCTGGTGTGAATATCTTCTAAAAATTACATCAGGTAGGCGTGTTGCATGCTTGGCATGAGTGCAGCAGTTAAGCTAGTGTGAAATTCATTTAAACATCTCATCAGGTGCACATGCTGCACATTTGCCATGTGTGCAGCAGCTAAGCTGGTGCAAATCTCACTGAAAAAACACATCACTTTCTATTTATTATACTACTGCTAGCAATTAGAGTCATTAAAATACATTTTTATTTGAATTCCCATAAAAATTAGGTAAACTCATTAATTCTGATCCTTTTGCAAGCTGTTTAATGACTTTTGATTTTTGTCATTGAATCGCCATTAATTTAAGTAATGTTTGCTTATTGCATTAAATGCCTAGCATATAGACAGCCAACATCCCCCATTCCAGATGTATGAAGAGAGGCCTCTGTGTTGTGAAGCCTATCCTTTTTGTTTTGGACCATGCAAATCTCTTATGTATATTTAGTGCTACAAATGTGTTTCTCCATGACTGTTTTATCTCACTTACTTCCCCTTTATCATTCTCTACTGAGCATATACACTATGGTCATGATCAGCACTCTTTGTGCTGAGCACGGTCTTGGAAGTATGCACCCTACCTCACATTTTGTCACTGAAATGAGGGACATGGAGTCTCAAAATGAGGGATAATGAGGGACACTAACCCACATGATGATTAGGACACATCATGAATAATAGAGATACGGTACCTCACAACACAATGGAAACCATTGTATTAGCACCTGAGAATGAATTTCTATCATTAAGCAGGGGTGCCATTTAGGTAGGGAAGAGGGGGTGCAGTTGCACCCCACCCCCCATTTGTGCCTAGGTTGTTCTTATGGTATGGCAGTAATGGATTTAAATTTGGATTTCATCTTTTGCACAGTAAGTGCCCACCTGGCCTGTGTGTGCTCATACTGCAGGTACTCTCCAGACTTGACTGTGTCTGTACTGTGTTGTCCACTATCTCCACCTATTAGTGGCGGCACAATCACATGTGATGTGGATGAGCTCCAGCCAAGAAAGAGCGCATGAGCCTTGCAAGTGTGACACTGTCTTTCCAACCACAGAGTAGACAGGGTGAATACTACAGCTTGGAGGAGTCAGTGAGCACTCTCAATAGCAGTTTTGTGGCAGCATATTTTTGTTGTTCTACTCTTAATGAGCCTCCATCTCCCCCAGTGGCTGAAGGGGCAGAGGGTGAGCTAGAAGCTTACTCAAGACTTGACTACCTACTTTTTCTATTAGGCTCACCTTACAAAAAAAAACCAGCACAGACCCCCAAAGCAGCAAGATAGGCTTAGCAGCAGTAGTGATAGTGGTGTGGGTGGTTTTCCTAGGCCTTGATCATGGTAGTGTGGCAGCAACCACAGCCGCAATGGTGAGTTGACTTAGTCGCAGACCACATTTGGGACCTGTGATGGTTGGTTCTAGCATCCAGCTTCTGGTGAAGGAGAGAGGGAAAGCAGACTAAAAACTGGGCTGTGGCACACTATGCCAGGCTGCAGGTTCTGGCCATATGGCTGGGGAAGTAAAAGATAATAATTTTTTTCAGGGGGATTGGGGAAGGAGGAAGGACTGAAATATTGATATGTTTTTCACATTTCTTCACCTTTGGGTGGCTTCATGACCCATAGGGATGGGTATTGAATGGAATGGAGACAGGGAGAAAAATCAGGACAAGGTTATTTTTTCTTTTTTGGTGGAGGGGGCTGAACTTCAGCCAGGAAAAAAAAATGGTTAGTAACCATGTGTGGGTTTAAGCCCAAATCTGATGCACTGCTCTGGGGTATTTACAGATGAATCTTATACATTTCAGTTTTACCTGATTTGCATATCACATTTCAGTCAAACCAAATAAGTTGTACCTTTTAGAGATGTTACAGACATTCTAGAGCTGTTCCTTGCATTCATGGACAGTTAAGCAGTATGGTATACACAGACTATTGAAGTCCCACTATAGTCAGGCTTATGCTCCCCCCCACCCGTGAAGCTGACCTCTACATCCCCATGCTCAATTGCATTATTATAAAGGGCAAAGGAGATTGCAGGGGAGTGCACCATTGAAATGAATGGGGGTATTTTTTAATTACTACTTTATACATTATTGATGGAGAGTTGGGGATTTGTGAAGGCCACTGCTTGACTAACAAGGGCCTTGTCAGTAGAACAGTGACCTTCATTATTCTCCAACTCACCATCGTAAGGTATGAAACAGTAATAGAAAATAACTCCATTCATTTCAAGAGGTACGCCCCAGCACTCTTACCTATGGACATCATCTCATAAAGACTCCTGCTTCTGACTCCCTAGTATTCAAGTAAGATAATTTTACTTATATCTATACTTGGTAGGTTGTCTGGCAACATGTAGCCCTCCCTTCTATGTGTGCATGGGGAGGACTGGCCATGTGGGTGTGTGTGTGTGTGTGTGTGTGTGTGTGTGTGTGTGTGTGAAGTTATTGCTACATTTGTGTTTGCACCTTAAAGTCTGTTTGCATGTAAGCATTCAAAACTATGAAGAAAAAATAATAGGAGTACAGGCCAGACAGAAGTAATTAAGTGGTTTTGTGGGTAGGTTTGTGTATTGGGGTGGGAAAAACTTGTGTTTCCATCGGTATGTGTGCTACAGTTCAACTGTGAAAATGAGATGAGGGAAAGAAGGAAACTGAAAAGCATACACTGGCTACAAGCATGCCACATGCATGCAGATGTATTCAGATACAGTATGTATTGAAGTACAAGTGAGCCATATGTGTGCAGACATTATGGCTTCAAGGTTAAAGGCACTGAACTGCAAGCCAGGAGACTTGGATTCATGAAGACCTGGGTTTGAAGCTCATCAACTCCCACTTTTGTATGGTGTGATCCTGAGCAAGTCACTTAACTTTTACATGTGCAGTTATCAGTGACCACTTGCTTTTTTGCTTGCATGCTACATGCATGCAGTCTTTTCCAATTTAATATAAAAATTATGGTTTCCACACTTGCTTGCTGTACGCATGCAATATACATGCAAACAGTTGCAATTTAACATTTAAATCATACTTGCATCACGCATATTACTTGGGTAGCATTATGTGTGCAGCATGAAAACATTTCATGCAATTATTTCTGTAAGGGTCTGGGCCCCTTGACTTGTAATTTACCTATGAACCTACAAACCTATCAGCTTTAGAGTCTATGAGGGTCCAAAGGAGAATCCTATGGATCAAAATGGATATTGAACCCTCTTTTGGACAGTGCATGTAGAGCTCCAAACCCATCCATTCGCATTTCAGTTTACAGGCTTTATTAGTAACAAGTTTAGTTTCTTGAATTAATTAATTTTATTTTATTTGTTTTTTGTTGACCAGGTAAGTGCACTAGACAAATTCTGCCTAGTTTCAGGCATGACCCGGGGGGGGTTGGTACAGATGAATGCCAACCGACTTTGAACCAGATTAAGCTGTTAAGTTAAATACAACTTTGGCCTGGAGCTTTTTGAGGTGGGTCAGGAGCTGCTTTCTTTTTGCAGGGGCGTTAAAGCACCTGCCATTCCAGGAGATGAATGTGTCTGACATTTGGAACTATTGGTAGAAGTCTCAAGTAGAAGAGCAATGTATGTGCATTGGGCCCCCCACCCCACCCCCCAGGTACTGCATTTGGATATAGCCCTTAATCTTTGAGTATCTTGTGTCTAGTCCAGGCAAAAGTGGCACATTTTACACTGGCAATAAACTGTATCTCCATACACATCTTGTTCAGTCTAAAATAAAAACCTATAACTGAGATAACTTAACTAGAAGTGTGTAAACCTCCTGAAAACTGACCTGAAAAACTTTGACTGCCAAACCATGTAAAGTCTGCAAAAGTTCTGTAAGCCCCCCCTCATGGGGGGGCTTACTAGCCCTTGTCCATCTCCAACTACCTGGTGCTATTAGGGATTCTAGGTGCCTTGAGAGTTAACATGGTGTTCTACCACTAGGGGTAGCACCATGAGAGTATTTAAAGGCTGGGGAGAAGTCTGGGAGAGGACAGAGGGAGAGGTTGGCGGTGTGGAAGCAGGGCAGTTTCTGGAGGGTGCCCCCCCCTTTAGAAGTGTGAGATTAAATGACAGACATCCAGATAGTATTATAGTGTATAAAAAATGCAGAGATGTGTTTCTCAATTTATTAAGTGCAAACTCCAAAAAAAAAAAAAAAGTACTGAATATTTACAGAAAGAAAAATAAAGATGTCGATCCTTCACACCCAGCAGGATATATCATCTCATTAGACTCCTGTCTTTCTTCTGTACTTGCAATATCTTCAGTATGCAAACACACATACACCTCCTCCTTGCTTTGTGGTCAGACAACTACTGAACCACTTCTCTGACTTCAGCCTCTAATGATGGGCTTTTTATAGTCTCAACTTGGACTAAGCTCCTCCCCTTGAATGTGACCTCACATCTCATGTTTTCCAGATAAGCTGTCAATGTCTGGTTGGCCAGCCCTATAGAAGGACCAAGATTTGCAGTTCTGGGTAACGTTTTAATTTTATTTTATTTACCACAGTAGTGGATAAAGGGGATAAACGTTACTGTCAGCTGAACAAGAAGAGAGAAGATGAAGGGCACACTCCTTATTGCCCTCTTTTGTCAGCTCAGTACAGTCTAATCTTGTCTTTATTGTTAAATCACCAGACAATAATATTTCTCATAAAAATGTAGGACTGTATGTTCCACAACTAATCAGTAGACAGACAGACAGACAGGCATTCATACTCAAAGGAAAACATCTCATTTTTGCTACTTAGCTTAAAAACATTAAACATACTTGAATGCTATGGTCCTGATGGCTGAAATGTCAGCCGATGGCACACATTTCATTAGGGGCTTTTTAATTATTAGTTAATAGCACACACCCCAGTTACACTCTTTTAGGGCTGCTTTACCATCTAAACTACATTGATTTCTTTCCTGTGACACTACGGGACATCTACTCTGTTTCTGTAATGTCCATGTACCCACTTTGTTATTTAATCATTTCACATGGCAGTTTCACACAGTGACTCGGAGTAGACTGACTTCGGTTACTCATTCTTTACTAAGCGGTATGACAGGAGCTTTCTTAGAGTGACTTTCTGCTCCTTGTTTAATTCTCTCAGCTAAGTCACTTCACCAGGCACTCGCTAAGCTCCAGAGGAGCTTTTTATTTAAAATATACGTATCGCTACTTGCGGTTTTGTCTGTGCCCCATAGCCCAAACTTAGGTGTTTACTACTGCCACTGCCAGCTCAGTGTGAGCTATGCACTCCAGAAAAGGAAGCACTAAAGGGCATACAACACAATGCTAAATGTTGTAGTGGCAAATACAGGATTCTTACTTTCTATTTTATTGTATTAAAAATCGGGTTCTCATACTTTTACTGCAATTCTGGCTGAGAAGGACAAGATACAGTACCCTTAAAACCTATTTTCTTATAATAGACTACGATAAGCAGAAATGGACAAAGACAAAAAGGGATAGATAAAAGACTAGAGGATTTGTGTCAGGTTGGCCACCCTGAGAAGAGATAAAGAATAGAAAAGAGAGAATAAGTAGGTGCATGATCGGACAGAGTGAAACTGGAAAAAGAAACAGAGATGGGAGAGGGGTTTAACTCTTTTTAATTATTTATAACAGGACATCCAGTTACACCCCCCACCAGCTTAGGCAGATTAGCACAGCAGCAGCAGTGCATCGGTCCACTTTGGGTCTCTGTGGGAGGGAGTACAGTCAGGCAGTAGCAGTCATTGGGTCCAGGGGTTCTTTTACATCCCACCCCCCCGGTAAGGAGTACCTGGGTGCATCTTTAGTGGAGTCATCAGGACTGGGATGTGTAAGGACTCCAAGAACAGGAAGGAATGGACAACCTGTGCAGAATGCAATGGGGACCTGGAACTCAGTACAAGGTAGGAGTGCCAGGCTGATGGGGCTGCTGCAGTGGTGACAGAGCCACAGCAGGGGTCACTGGTTGGTGGCCGCACTGCCATCCCAATTCCTATGTGGCGCATCTGCCTTGGGAGTAAGTCCGGAGGGTAGAAAAGTGGCCTGGGGCTCATTGGGGCCTGCCATGCCCATGTCTGGGGCAGGTCCAGGGACCTACCATGCTCATGTCTGGGGTGGGTCTTTAGGCCATTAGGGATTGCGGTTCCTGAGGAAACTGTAAGTGGAAGAAAGGGAGCCACTGCACTGTTTGGGGCTGCTCAGCTCCTATGATAGCTTGAGCTGGAAAGGCTGGGGAAATCTTTGGCACTGGGTAACAGCTCAAGGAAAGAAACAAGGGAATTACCAATACTTGGGAGCAGCCATGGAGGCTAGGCTGCTCATCACTCCAAGGTTTATAGTTGCTTGGCAGCAATGGGAGGAGTAAATCACTCCCCTGCAGAGGAATTTTGTAAATGGAATAAGGGTGACAAAAGTCTAACAAGGGAAATACGTTTCTGTGGAAGAAGCTGGGTACATACCAGAAAGGTAGGCTCAATTCTTTAGTCCTGAGAATGCTGTTATAATCTGCTGTATGCTGATTGCAAATCTGTCACTAAGTGCTGCTATTCTCTCTCAAAGAACCTTAGTTGATAGTCCCATGGACCTGTGTTTAATAAAGTTTAAGTGAGTTTGACTCCTGAGCCCTACAATCATTTCAGGTGCCCAGGAATTAAATTTGCTTGGTTTCTGTTGATTTCTGGTGTCCGACTCATTTGATTGCCTCATGAACATGAATGCACTAACAGTGTTTATTTTTAAAAGGTAATAAATTTCTCCTTAGCCTATATGGATGATCTCTGGAGCAATTCCTCTTTTTGTCTTCCCGAGTCCTTTAGTGGTGAGAAAGTGAGAGAAAACAGCTCCTGCTCTGTAGTGCCCCTGCTGGGGTTAAAGGCCTGTTTGAAGGGACCAAGAACCAGTCTTCTTGGGCGGAAGATGTCTAAAGGTAAGATGCTGTCTCTCTCTCTCTCTTTCTCTCTGCTTCAATCTATACTCCAGCTTACTGTCATGAGATGTTCAGAATGGCATATTGGTCTGGGCCCCCTTCCCTTTCCATTACATCAGGCACCCCTAGACATGGGGAAGTGGGGCTTACAGTTTTCATAAGGGTGAACTAGATTGTGCTGCTTCAATCATTTAAAAAGCATGAGATAGAATGAATAAACTGAATATCATAAATGACTGGGCTGATGAAGCACTCAAAAGAGCAGCATGATGCAGTGGGCCACATTGAGAGGCACTGGTTCCAAAATCTGTGTCCCTTCAGTCAGTGCCAAACATGGACAATGCTAGTACAAGTAACAAACAAGAGTATGTGGGTAAGTAACAATGCTCAAATAAAAAAAAGAATTTTAAATGTTTGTAATTGTTATTTGTAAGGCTTATATGTATGCCCACAAAATATCAGTACAGAATCCCACAGTGTGAGCTACTAGTTCCAAAAATTGTGCGCCCATTAGGGCAATAAACATGGACAGTGCATTCAGTTATGCCATGGATTAGTGTTGTACACACTGGTTTCATGGGCAACATTCCCCCCTCCAAAAAAATATGTATGCAGCCTGCCAAAAGTTCACCAAAATTAAAGACGGATTGAAGACAACAGTGCAGCATCCCACAGTGTGAGCCACTGGTTCCAAAAGATGTGTGCCCATTGGGATAGTACTGCTCATGGACAGTGCATCCAGTTCTGCCATGGATCAGTGTCGTACACACTGGTTTCGTGGGCAATGTTGCTCCCCCAAAAACAATAATGTATGCGGCCTGTGAAGGTCTGTCAAAAATTCAGCAGACTTTAAAGATGGACTGAAGACAACAGTGCAGCATCCCACAGTGTGAGCTACTGGTTCCAAAAATGGTGCACCTATTCAGTGGACAATAGCACACGAGGACAAGGTTCTGGTTCTGCCATGGTTTCACGTTGGCAACATTGGCCCAAACTGTTTTGTCCAGTGTAGGCCTGTCAAAAATTCACCAAACGTTAAAGACTGACTGAAAACAATGATGCAGCATCCCACAGTGTTGGCTGCTGGTTTCAAAAATGGTGTGCTCATTGGGGGGACAGTGGCACACATGGAGAAGGCACCCAGTTCTGCTATGGGTTCACATGGGCAATGTTGGCTCAAAAAATATTTATTCAGCCTGTTTAGGCCTGTCAAAAATTCACCACACATTAAAGACTGACTGAAGACAACATTTCAGCACCCTACAGAGTGAGCTACTGGTTCCAAAAAGTGTGCACCTAGCAGGATAGTACCACACATGAACAGTGCATCCAGTTCTGCTGTGGATCAATATTGTATATACTTCATGGGTAATTTTGCTCCAAAAATGATGTATGCTGCCTGTGTAGGCCTGTCAAAAATTCAAACAAACTCATTCAGCCCTAAGCTGACATGTTTTGAATAAGGTTAAGCATTGAACCTTTTGAGTCATATACTGTATATGTTCAGGGCTGAAGGAGCATACGTATGAGTCAAAACTAAAGGTTCGAGTAAAGTAGACAACAGAGCAGCATTCCACTATATGTGTGTGTGTGTGTGTGTGTGTGTGTGTGTGTGTGTGTGTGTGGACTACTGGTTCAAAAAAAAGTAATGGACACAGAAGTCATCATTCCCCTCTGTTGGCCCAGCTGGAAGTGTAGGAGTTTCATCCTCCCTAAACTGTGGCAAAAAGGTGTTTGGGAAAAGGGACAGGTACATTTTTTTAAAAGTGAGCATCTCTACATTTTGGGATGAAATGCACATTCTCCAGTTGGTGACAATATTGCCTGCAGCTCCAAAAACTCACTCTGAGTATGCATTTGCAGGTAGGTAACTGAGGTGTTTAACAGTTACCTCTGTCAAAGAGGGCCGGATGATCTTTTTTTGGTACCGGTACAATAGAGACTCATCTCCTTCTGCTAGTGGCACATTCTCATCCAGATAATCCTGCACCATTTTGTTTGTTGGCATCTTAGGCACTACTATGTTAGAAAGTGACCTGCCATGCTTTTTCATCAAGCCACAGTTAGACTGCTGTTTCCATGCTGTTTTGTCATCAATGGCTGTCTTTCTGGGGGGGTGCAGCAGAAACAGCAGTAGTAGCACAGTGACTTGAAGACAAAAATGAGTGACTCCTGTGATGCACAGTAGTAGCAGTGGAAACACATGGGGCCCTCCTTCCTCTCCTCCACCTGGCCTCAAAGTGCAATTGATGAGTGTTGTTCTTCTGCTCTGTTTGTGTTCCTGTTCTTGTTTTGTGCCACACAGTACTGTATGTACAGGGACCAGATGGATAAGCCAGGCTTTATAGGACTGCTGATCCTTAACACATTCTTGTGCATCAAAGAGTGCCTCAAATGTGTCTTTGAACCTAGGGTCCAAGAGAGTGGCCAGGACGTAGTAGTAATCTGTACACATTTTTGAACTGTGTGCTATTCCAGAAATGTGATCTTATACTTTCTTCAAGGTTGACAGCAGTGGTGTCCTCCTTTTCCTCATATTGAGTATTCATATGAAGAAGTGCAGGTCAATGAGGGAGAGTACCTGGCTTAGACCAGCTGCATCAGCACTTACCACCCTTGTGGCCTCCTCAAAGGGCTTCAGCATGGAGCAGAGGGTCTCCATCAGGTGCCACTGATTTTGGGATGATGTTGATTTCTCCCTTGCCAATGCCATGCTCAGTGAGATGCTGGTGGATAGCCTTCTGTTGTTCTAGCAACCATTCCATCATGTAAAAAGTGGAGTTCCATTATGTTGCCACATCCTGTTTCAGGCAGTGGAGGGGCAGGTGGTTCCACTGCTGAATGTTACATAACCACTTAAGTGCCTTTACAAAATGGCTAAAACGACCATATACTTTTTTAGGCAGACCTACACATGTTTGCAGTGGTGCTTTTCTCATCTAGGATTCCCTGAACCACCTGATTTATACAGCGAGCAAAACATGGAACATGTGCATAATCACCTTTGTCAGTGGATTTCACAATGTTGTTTGCATTGTCTGCTATTATAAAACCTGGTGTCAATGAGTTTGGTGTCAGCCACTCCTCAAACTTCTGTTGAAGGAAGTGCTAGAAGTGTTCTGCATGAGGGACATTGTCAAAGCCAGCAATACATAAAGCTGCCTTTTTTGGGGCCCCGGTAGCTTGCAGCTACTGCTGTTGCTGGCACTTAGCCAAGAGGAGGAGGTTGAGGAACAGGAGGGGAACAAAGAGGGGAAACTGACCAATTGGGCAGTCACTGCCATGTAATCAATAATCTGACCACTGGTCCACATGTCAGAGGTGATGTGAGCGAGTGGAACAAATGATGATTTCAGGGCATGTGACACAGTCTTGTAGACACTGATACAAATCAGGAAGATCCACTGTAGAAAAGGAGGTATGGCTGGGCACTTAATACTTTGGCACTGCAACTTGCATTAGCAACAGAAAACAAGCATTGTTCACAAAGCAGAATGGCAGCAATGGCTAGCATTTCCACAATTTCTCTTGATAACTCTCTTGCCTCTGATCTGTCAGGTTCATATTTCTGGCCCTTTTCCAGGGACTCGACCAATAAGAGTTGAGTACTCTTTTTCCCTTAATGTGACAGTTGCCTACTATTTTTGCCACGCAGGGGAGGGTGAAGGTGGCTAGGAATTTTTAACCCCTCAGCGATGTGAGAGTCAATGGGCTAAAGAACTGATAAACAGAAAAATGTTGGAGTTGTGCATTGTCTACCACCTGAAGGACTTTCTTCCATTTCCCTGTCTACCTGGTGTCCTAGGACTCATAAGGCTATCAACAGGAGCAGCTTCACTGCCTGCTGGTACTTCTGCTGACACCGTGCATTGGTATGCCTTCTCATAATGAGATCGATGGGACTTCAGCAAATGCTTTTTCTAGGTAGATGTTCCCAGCCTTGTTCCCTGCTTAACCCTACGCAGCCTGTCTTTACACAAAAGACACACTACATGTGCCATGATTCTTTGTCCACTGTAAAGAAATCCCACATCACCGACATTACTGGTTTGGTCTTTCCTACTGGCACTGTCAGATGTTGCCTAATGGACGGGCTGTTGGGGGCTACTTCCACATTATCACCCCCCCCTTCTTACTCCACCAGTTTTCCAGGGTAAAGGAATGTTTTTTCTTCCTCCTGTACCATGTGCCATGGCCCACCACTTTGCCTATGTCTTCATCATCAGCTGTGGCCTTCCTTTTCATTTGGTTTTACCACCACTTTTGCACTTTTTGGATCTCTTTCTTGCACCTGTCCCGAGTCAAACTCCTACCTGTTCAACTTCCTCTTCCTCCCCAGAACAACTGCTGCAATCACTTTTATCAAGCATGTACTCTTTTAATCACAGTCTGAATCTCTGTCCCCAAGAAGCTTCACCAAATCATTTTCTGACTCCTCAGACTGTCTCACTCCCTGACACACTCCTTTCTTATTCCTTTGTTTTTCTACAATGATTGCTCATTTTGCAGCCCTTGCAGTGTCACTGTGAGTGGTTCCTACAATGTGTAATACTCTATGGACTATCTAACCACTACTGTCATCTTCCTCTACACTTGTAGTTCCCATTGAGGCAGAGGATCTATGACCAAGCCCACCATGCTTTTGTTTTTCTTTGATGTGACTGCAATTGGATGATTCCATGCTGTTGCTCCTTTTCCATAATAATTGCATCAGGACTCAGCCACTTGGGTGATGAGAATGATGAAGACTTAGAAACATACTGTAGACTGTGACAGCAGATCAGCCTGCCTATTTTTTGTAGACCTTTTTTTGCTGCAGACCTAACTTGATCTATGGCGCTATCCCTTCCCTTCCCTTCCTTATCCCTACGATTCCCTTGTACCTGTCTCAGGCATTTTTGAACCCCACCACTGTCTTTGCCTCCACTACCTCCACTGGAAGACTGTTTCAGTCATCCACCACCCTTTCTGTGAAGAAGTACTTCCTCACATCCCTCCTGAATTTACCCCCTCCAGTTTCATAGCATGCCCCCTTGTTTTAGAGCACCTTTTTATGAAAAAAACTCCCCCTCTGTACCTTATTTACCCCTGTGAGGTATTTAAAGGTCTCTATCATATTCACCCTCTCCCTCCTCTCCTCAAGAGTGTACATATTTAGCTCATTAAGTCTCTCCTCATAGGGCTGTTGATGCAGATCCTGTACCATTTTGGTAGCCCTCCCCTGGACTGCCTAACTTATATTTTATTTAATTTTGTGATTTTTTTTTATTCTTTTATTTATTTTATCAATTGAAGACTTATATTTTTTATTTTAATTTTGTGATGTTATTGTTTATTTTATTTTATCAATGGAAGAGTTGTATTTTAGTTAATTTTGTAATTTTTTTCTATTTCTTATGTTATTTGTTTTATATTTTATCTATGAAGATTTATATTTTAATTTTGTGATTTTTTTGGTTTTTGTTTTTCTTTTCTATGGGATGCCACCATGGTGCCATCTGCAGAGGCTGGGTACTGGCATGCTGCCAGCTGATACACACTTACTGCCCACCACCCAGATCACACTGCAAAGGGCTACTTCAGGACACAGGAGATGGAGGAGGAAGAAACATTTATTTTAAGTTTTCTTTTATGGGATGCCACCAAGGTGCCACCTACAGGGGTTGGGCACCAGCACACTGCGAACGGGTACACACCTGCTGCCCACCACCCCCAGATCACACTGTAAAAGACTGCTTCAAGGGTCAGGAGGAGGAATGACTAATTAAAAAAAACTGCCACGAAAAGAACTTAAAGTTGAAACTGAAGAGGATGACATCAAGGTGCCAACTACCTGTAGCCAGGCACTGTCTTGCTACCAGCTGGCACCCACTTACTGCCCAGCCCAGTAAAACTGTTTTTTTTCCTAACAGAGTAACTCCCAAAAGGCTTCTGCCAGGGCATTATAATGCCCTACTAAAATGTTGCTTCTGCAACAAAAAAGAAAAAATGGTCATTGGCAGACTGTCACCTCATGTGCCCCATCTGCCCATTGCCCAGCCAAAAGAACACTCCTTCAGTACCACCAGTCAGGCAAGCTTCTGGTCCCAGAAGCCTGCAGCAAGTCTGCAAGCTACAGCACTGCTGCTGCCATTTTTTTCTTTCTTTTCCTCCTCTACCCCAAGTTGTAGTCCTTAACTTCAGACAACTGTCTAATCAAACATTTTGATGAAAAGTTAAGAAAAAATTTCCTTTTTTCCTTGCTAATCTAACTATATTTGTACAACATCCTGCCCAAGCTACCTGTCAGACCAATGCTGAGAGCACAAGTGAGCTCTTCTGCTCGCTCACGTCATTGTTGAGCTGCACAGCTGCATCAAAAAGGCTGGACTAGCCTGTGAGTCACAGTAAAGTTAATTATTTCAGGTGTGAACTGTGGTTCTCAGTTCGACTGGTTTGACAAGTCCACGTCATTTGGACCAGGGTGAACTAGTCGAACCAAAAGTCCACCTATTTGCCGTTAAAGTTCATCACTATCCGAAGGAACCAAACACATAAAGTTCAAGGTGTTTGATTCTTTTGTGAAACTGAACTTGCAACCCTAAACTTAACAGAACTAACTTTAAACCTCCCAGCTGGGGCAACATTAATCCTATCCCACAAACGGGAGTTCAAGAGTATTCTGAGATATGAAACCCTCAGTTTTGAACCTTTGCCCTTGTATACTCAGACGGCCCCAAGTTTGAATTGTCTAAGTGAGGGGCACAGGTTCAGTGTGTGATGGTCCCACCCCACTCCAAATTCCAAGTAGGCATAATGTGCAATACATTAACCACAGGATAATTTGAAAATCAGAAAGATAAACAATGAAATAAGTACATCAAACTGTAGAGAGAATCTTTGCGCATATGGTCAGCATTCATTACCAGAGAGCCTATAAGTAAAGCCTAGTGATGTGACTTCTTGGGGATTGCCCACACCAGTAAAATATTGTAACAGGAGCTGAACCAAGTCACTTGAGGCCTGTGATGCAGTGGATAACAGTTGACATAGAGCTAAATGCTGAGGCCCAGTAGGACCTAACAAGTTAAGCCCTTGTCACCATTTAACCCAAGACAAACCCAATGGCCTACCTGTACTGAGTTAGCTCAGGCTGTTAGACTTCTGGTAAAGGGTAGGAAATTCTCCCCACGTCCCTCTGCCCATGCTAGAAGGAGCAATTAAACTTAAGACAGACTGAGCCAGCCACCCCACTCACAGTAATTCCCTAAGTACATAACCACTTGGCAGTCTCTGAACCAAAATCTAAGTTCCCAGAATGTATCTGTATTTTTAAGGGGCATCCCCCTGAACCCAGTTTGTAATCTCTTTGATATCAAGAAGGAACAGCAAGTGATACAGCATTTGAGGAGTCAGAGGACAGCCCCTTAAAGAAACATAGAAATTGTCAGCAGAAAAGGACTGCCTGGCCCACGCAGTCTGCCTAGTTTTTTCCCTGCCTATTAAGTACAAGCAGATCCCAACTAGTCTTCAGCAATGATCCCCCCACCCTTTTTATTCACTATTTTTCCCCTGTATCTATCCCATGCATGTTTGAAACCTCCACAGTGCTTGCCCCTACTACATCTTGTGGCTGTTACAGCCATCCACCACTCTTTCATAGATACATAGATACATAGAATGTGTAGGCAGATGGGGACCACAAGGTCCATCTAGTCTGCCCATGTTTTTTTCCTACTCCCCCCCCACTTGGAATCACTTGTTAACTTACTGACATGACTGTCACATGCTGATTTAAACGGCTTGACTGTCTTTGCCTCCTCCACCCCCTGAGGCAGTCTGTTCCATGGATCCACCACTCTTTTGGTAAAAAAGAACTTTCTACTATTACTCCAAAACCTACTCCCCCTATTCGCATGCCCTGTTGTCTTACTACAACTGCTAATCTGGAAGAGGTCCTGTGATTGTACCTTGTTGATACCCTTTAAAAACTTGAAGGTCTCAATCATGTCACCCCTCTCCCTCCTTTGTTCCAAGGAGAAGAGATTTAGTTCCTTCAGTCTTTTGCCATACATCTTTTGGTGTAGGCCATGAATCATCTTAGCTGCCCTTCTCTGCACTATCTCCAGCCTATCAATGTCCTTTTTGAGGTGGGGTATCCAGAATTGGACACAATACTCCAGGTGGAGCATCATCAGGAACCTATACAGTGGCATTATCACCTCACACCTCCTGCTAGTGATGCCTCTCCCTATACAACTCAGGAGGCCACTTGCCTTCTGTGCTGCCTTCTTGCATTGCTTCCTCTCGTTTAAGTCATCAGAGATGATGGCTCCCAGGTCATGCTTCTGCTTTGTATTGTTAACTTCTCCCATCCCAGATGGTACTCCACCCCTGGGTTCTTCAGGAAAGTAGCATTTCCTTGCATCCCTCTTAAATTTCCCCCCTTCAAGATTCATTGCATGCCCTCTTGTTCTGTTGCAATTTTTATTTGAATTAGGCTCCCCACCTGTACCCTGCTGACTTCTATGAGATATTGTAGGCCTCTATCATGTCCCCTCTCTCCCTCCTCTCTTCTACGGCATGCATATTGAGATCCCTCAGTCTCTTGTCATACATTTTTTCATGCAACCCATGTGCAATTTTAGTTTCCATCCTGTGGACAGCCTTTACCATGTCCCTGTCTTTTCTGAGATGTGATCTCCAGAACTGTACACAATATTCAAAGTGTGGTCTCTTTAGTGATCTATGCAGTGGTATTATCACCTCCATCCTCCTGCTTGTGATACCTTTCCCTATGCACCCCAGTATTCCACTGACCTTGCCCACTGCCTTGTCACAATTCCCTGTGACTTTGATGTCATTAGATATTGGAACCCCTAGGTTACTTTCTTTGTTAGTGACCAACAGTACTCCCTCCTCTCCCCACACACACATTTTATACTTGGCTCCCTGGCTCTGTAACCCAAGTGCATGACATTACACTTTTTGGCACTGAATCCGAGCTGCCATACCCTTGACCACTCCACAAGTTTCCTAAGGTCCCTTCTCATTTTATCAACCCCCTCTTAAGTATCCACCCTGTTGCAAATCTTGGTGTGATTTGCAAGAAGCCACACCTTCTTTTCAAGTGCTTCTGTGATGACTCGTATGAAGATATTGAACAGGACTGGCCCTAGTAGTGAGCCCTGTAGCATCCCACTGATCACTTTCCCCTCATTAGAGTATGTGTCATTTACCACAACCTTCTGTGGCCTATCCATTAACCAGATTTTTTCCAATTTACAACTTTGCCTCCATTACTCATCCACACCACCTTGGTCATCCACCTTTTCTAGGCTGTTTCTAAGACAGTTTCCATTACTTTAATGTCTGCCCTTTAAAAGCACAGGACCTTTTTATTTGTGTGGTTTGCTTCTGTACCCACCTTGATGCTAAACCACACTGTACAGTGATCACTGTCCCCCAGTGGACTGTCCACTGTGACATCTGTTACTTTGTCTCTGTTAGTGAGTACCAGGTTCAGTATTGCCTCTTCCCTAATGGGTTCACTTACTAACTGCCAGAGTCACTTTCCCTCTAAGGAGCCTAGGATTGCCCTGTTTCTGGCTGAAACTGCTGCTGGAAGGCTCCAGTTCACATCAGGGAGATTGCAGTCCCAACCAGCAGCACCTCACTCAAAGAAATGGCACGTCAGCGTACAGTTAATTAAACAAAATTTCTGATTGTTCATGGAGTAATGAAGAGGATAGGTAGTTCAATAAGGGCAAAGCCTGAGCATTTAAAAAAATGCTATTTTTTTTCCTCCAGTTCAAACCTGTGCACTGTTCAGCCCTGTCTCTGTGGTCCAGATCTGGAGGAGAGAGCAGCTGTGTCCCCAGCGAGAGAAGTGGCAGCCATCACATAGGTGCACAACTTGGATTCCTTAGAGCTGAGTGGTCTGCTGAGTGGTAATGGAGTAAGTTTAGGTTGTGCATTAGCTGGTAGTGGAGGCTCCAGGTGAGAACCAGAGTTTTGTGTCTGATTCTGTGCCTTTCTTGGCCACCTCAGTTGTGGTTCCTGAGGTACAGGTGAGTCTCTGAGCTTGTGGAGAAGCACATATCAGCTCTTTCATATCTTTTACCTCACCAGCCAAACTTTCAGAGGAGGATTCACTGTCTTTGCTATGGCTTGTACTCCATGGCCATGAGGTGGTTTGCCAGTCTAGGTGGGTAGGCTTGTTCATTTCCTAGTGGCATCCTGGCAGCAGTAGCTAAAGGTTGATTGTCAAGTATTGTTCTCTGGGTCAGCCCTGCATGTTGGAGGTGGCCTCATAGCTCTACATGTCCCCAAAATGCAGGGGCTGAGGCTGTTTCTATGCTGTAGGCTTCACCCTGGTTGTTGAGCTCAGGCAGATATACTCCAGGCCAGGAGTGCAGTATAAAGTCCTTGGCTGCCTCTAGTGTGTGAAAAGAGTGAAACACACTTTCTGGAGATTCCGAGGATGGCTGGGTAGCAAAGACTGTAGGGTGCATTAAATTTTTGAAGTGCTTGCCATGTTTGGATTAAGCTCCATCTTTTTTCAGTCAGATTAGGCGAAAAGTCTAGGTAGATCTGGATGATGTGCCTTGCCCAACCAGGAGTCCATGTTCTCTGGTTAGCTGCATTAATTCTTTCTTTTATGGAAAAACAGAGGAATTTTGTAAGTACTGTTTGTGGCTTTTGACTAGTCTTAGTTGGGGGGGGGGTCAGTGAGCAGTGAGACTGCTGAGTCTTTTGTGGCCCAGGTCAGTGTTGCCTAACTAAGATCAGAAGCAAATTTTGGAGGAAGGTGTTTGGGTGTCTTTGTCTTCCATCCCCTAGGGGAAGGCCCCAGTCTAAGGTTCTTGTGGTGGCCATGCTTTGTTAAGTCCTCAGTACAGACCTAGAGCTTCTGGACGATGTGGTCTTGGCCTTGAAGGTAAGCAGCAATCCTGTTGGAGTGGCCTTTGGTTTTACCGCTTGTTGTTCCATGTGGTTAAATCTCTGCAATAGGTTGACAATGTCTTCGGCAGTACACTGTGCGACTGTTCTAATATCAGGTTGGAGGTTGGAGGTGCAGGGAGGGTTAAAATTCAGAGACCACTGCTGAACTTTCCCCTCCACTCCCACTGGAAGTTTAGCTTATTTTTGCAACATTTTGCTTAAGTACTTATATTAAAAAATGTATATAGTGTATGCCACAGTTATTTAGAGACCAGCTAGTTATGCATATGACTTTATGGTATGGGAACAGAGGAAGGGATTCTGAAAATACTGCATGCAATGAAAATTAGGAACAGAAAGATTAATATCACATTTTTGAAACAGAGTACAGTATAATCAAACAAATTATATTATTCTGACTGCTAACTTTGTGGGATGTCAGACTATTACAGAGAGGTTGAACTGTACAATAAGGGAAAATTGATCTAGAATTAAAATAATATAAAGAAATTATTTTTTTTTTGACAAAGCACATCTTACTGTGCAAACTTTTTTTGTTGGTTGGGGGTTCTCTGGCAATTTTACATGTTCTTTGTTGCATTCTGTATACAGCTTAAATTAAGGACTTTTAACTTAATTGCAAATCTCTTTGACTTTTTCTGTGTCATGGCCACCAGTTTTCCCTTGTTGTGCAGTTTGACTCTTCCAGCTGGAGGCACTGCATGCTTGGTAGTGGCCTTTCTTTCCTTCATGAGTAGAGAGGTTTGTTGGGCTTTTTTGTGTGTAAACACATATGCTGCAGTTTTAAAACTGTATTCATATCAATTTCCAAAACATATTTTATTTTTCTGTATAAACATTTTATTGATATAACCAACAAGAACAATCATTACCAAGCAAAAACAACAACATACAACCAATGTATAAAAAGAAGGTAAATATTACAGCAAAACAATAGGATGAAAAATGAAATGAGAAAAACAGTCAGCAAACCTCATCTCCTGAATAACAATAAAGGAAAATACAAGACTTTCAAACAGTTACACAGTTAAACAATTCAGATAGTTGAGACCAACAAGCAAATGAAAAGGCACAGTCCCCCCCCCCCCACCACTTGACATTTACCGAGATCCCTCACCCTAAAGAAATCCATTAACATTTGAGGCAATATCAGTCAAATCCCCCTAGGTAATGCCACAGTATGATAGCCAACCCCTACAAACCTTGATACATTTTGGTACCGCAGCCCTCTTCAGAAACAACACATGATGGAAAGCAGCAGTCTTAATCAAGGCTTGTTTCCAACTCTACAAAGAAGATATCTTGTGGGATCTCCAACTGAACAACAATAATCTCTTAACTTCTAAAGCCGCAACAAACAAAAAATCTTTAAATTGACTGGAATGCTGATCCAAAAGATCCGAGTCCCCCAAAATCCAAAAGACTGGGGAATCTGGAACAGGGCCCTGCAAAACAGGTTCCACACATTTATGTATACTGTTCCACCAAGAACATATTAAATCACATCCCCACAAAATATGGAAAATAGTGCCCGATGCCTGCTGACACCTCCAACATACATCTGACCCCAATAACCCCAGCTTGACTAGCTAGACTGGAGTACAATGCCATCTGGCCAAAATCTTTTTTTGTATTAATTGCAATTTGGGGTTGGGAGATGCCACATGAGCAGCAGTCCAACACCTCTTCCATGCCTCCTCATTACAGCCCAGTTGTATAGGGAGGCAGTATAGTGCAGTGGTTTAAGGCTCTGCGCTGCAAATCTGGAGACATGGGTTTGAATCCCATAGCCTCCAGTTGCATACTGTGTGACCCTGAGCAAGTCACTTAATTTCTCTGTGCCCCCAGGTCACACCTGTAAACAAGCTTTCAGCTTAGTGTGTCTCTCCTGGTTAAACAATTGGAAAATATCTGCCACCCACTTCAGTCTGTGGGGGGGGGCCCAGTTTGGCAAAAAGCATTTTTGTAACTCTCTATAAAGACAGCTGATATGACCTCTGGGGAGGTTAAGCCACTTCTCCAAGGACCACAACAAGCCTGTTAGTGTAACACAATGAGCAGTTAGGAATTTCTCAGTGATACATACCTAAGTTGCTAATAACACCAGTGGTCATTCTTTGGCAAATTAAAAGCCACCTGCAGCTGTTGAAAAACACAAAGTACCCCCGTCTCCCATCCACCATGTCCCTCAATGAATAAAGCCCTTTAGAAACCCAAGAACCCCAATGAACCATGGATCTATTGATTACTATGTCTGGATTATTCCATAATGGATCCCAAATCCCAAAAACAGAAGCATATAACTTAACTATTTTAAAGAACTGGCCTCCAGCACACCTGGAAAAAAAACATTGGGGGTGTAAGGTCACAACCAAACGTCCCCCTGTGTTTCAAGAGAGCAAATAATGGAATATTCCTCAAAATGCCCCACTCAATATCCATCCATAAAGGGGACTCCAAGCTAGGATTTGAAAACCAGTTCAAAGTTTGTTTAACTCCCTGACACAGGTGATAGGCCCAAAGCCAGGGCATGTTCCAGCCCCCTAAAACCCCTGGAGCCCTTAATTTCTGCCTACTAAACCTAGGTGGTGACCCTTCCCAGAGGAAATCAGCCAAAAGTGTATCCACTTTGGAACAATACCCCTGAGGAATAACCATTGAAAGACTGCATAATCTACAAAACAATTATGCAAAAAAAAAACCATCATTTTTATAGTTGCAGTCTTTCTTGGGAAAGATAATTGAAGCCAACTCCATCGTAACAAATCCACTTTAACATCTTCCAGAACTCCAAGAAAGTTTTTAACACATATATCACTCAAATGAGGTGTCACATGCATCCCCAAATATCTAACACCCTCTGGGGACCATTTCGATATATGTGAATCCAATGAAGTCCACGTCTGATCTCCACTAAACAGCAGTAGTATCATAGTTTTATCCCAATTAATATGCAGGTCCAAAAGAGCACTAAATGAACCTATAATTTCCCACACCTTCATCAGGTAGGTCTCAACCTTGGAAAGCAAGAGTAACAGGTCATCCATGTAGTGTAATGTGGAAAATAATTTATCATCCACTTTTAGATCCACAACCTCTGGATGCTGTGAAAGGACTATATTCAGAGGTTCCATGGCCAATAAAAATAATAGAGGGCTCAAAGGACACCCCTGTCTCATCCCTCAAGACAAGGAGAAGGAGATCAATAATACCCCATTAGCTCTAACCCTTGCCGGGGTCAGAATAAAGACAACTAATCCAATTGTGGAACCTGGGGCCCAGACCAACAAACAAAATATAAATACCTCCACTCATCCAAGTTAAAAGCCTTCTCAGCATCTAAACTCATCAATGCAGCAGAATCCAGCCCATGACCCGCAACCTGGATTAGGTCAATAACAACACACAAATTGTCACTGGCTTGCCTCCCCTTCATGAAGCCCGATTGAGATTTACTTTCTAAGAGACCCAGCACCGCTTCCAACCTCAAAGCTAGACTTTTTGCCAAAATTTTAAATTCAACATTTCACAGTGATATAGGCCTATAATTAACACAAGAGGTAGGGTCTCTACCAGGTTTTGACAGGACAGTGAAAATTGCCTCCTTCATTAACTGAGGAAGTGAATAAGAGCTCTCTGCCTCCCTAAATAACCCTAACAGTGTAGGAGACAACTGAGGCTTGAAGGCAGAATAAAAATCTGCACTCAAACTATCTAGGCCAGGAGCTCTACCCAGGGATAATGATTTAATAGCCTGCCAAACCTCCAACAAAGATATGTCCATGTCTAATTTAGACACTACAGATTCTTCCAGCCTGGGAAGAGAAATACAATCAAAGAAGGCTCAAAATCACTCTGAGAAGGGTCTACTGTAGATTGGTACAATTTATGATAAAACTGTGAAAATAATTCTGCAATAGATGCTGCTTCAGAAATCGTCTCCCCCTGACTCCCACGCAGATAAGAAATCTGTGTCTCCATAGCTCTTTTCTTTAGCCAGTAAGCTAACAACTTACCAGCTTTATCTCCTGACTCCCAATAGGCATAATGGAGAAATAATTGAGCCCAAAATGCCTTCTGATGAGAAATAGCATGTAACTTAAATTTTACCTGCAGCAATTCCTGCATTTTTGCCTCCCTATCTTTGGTACTGCCATATATTTCCTTTTCTATTGTCTTACCTGGTCTATAAGTAACCCCAGCTCCTCTTTATGCTGTTTGTTTATAAAGGAAACAAAGGGAAATAATAGCACCCTGAATAAAGGCTTTAAAATCATCCCAAATCACAAAGTAAGAACTCTCAGGGGAAGTATTTATATCAAAAAAGTAGTCAATTTCACAGGCCACTCATAACCAAAACTGAGCAGAGGTTAGCAAAACTGGACCGAATCTCTAACATGAAAGTTTCTTTAGGGTGTGTCGAGGTTCCCAAACCAAGAACACAGGGGCATAGTCTGACAAAACTATAGGTTTATGAGCAATTGAAAAAAGCCCAGACAAAACAGATGAACTGCATAAAAAATAGCCCACTCAACTACAAGATTTAAATCTGGGGGAACAGAAGGCAAAATCCTTAACCTGGGGGTTAAACACCCTACAACAATCAACCACCTTAAGTTCTTCACAAAACTGTACCAAGACCTCCCTGGCCTGTTGGTGGGATGGGGCTTCTCTTTCTACCAGGGTCCTGTCAACCAGTGGATCATTAGCAAAATTAAAATCCTCCACATAAGTAAAGCCATATGAGATGCGTGCCTCTCCATAATGTTCAGTAAAATGTGGGAAAAGAAACTCATGGAGTCCTCAATAGGTGCATAAAAGTTAATTAAGATCTACATAGTATCAATTTTGCCCACAATCATGACCCAATGCCCATTTTTATCACCTTCCCATCTGTCCTCAATAAACATACACCCCCTCTTAAATAAAATAGAAACTCCACATTTCTTGGAGGTAAAAGAGCTTGAGTAACCTCGCCCAATCCACCCCTGGACCTGAGAGTATGCATCCGTTTTCAGCAAATGGGTTTCTTACAAAAATAAGATATCAACATTACAGGATTTTAAACAATGAAACGCCTTCCTACATTTGATGAGGATATTTAACCCTTGAACATGCCAGGTTAAAATGTATGATTGAACTATCTAAACAGTATATCAGAAATAGAAAAAAACAAAACTGCATTCAAAACCCCAACCTGTATATGTCATTCCCCCACAGCAAAGTGCCCATAAAACTCCATTCAAGAACCACCCAAACCACATAACCAACCCCACAACCCCACACAACCACAAGTATTAACAACACCAAACAATAACAATTATGATAGCACTACTCCCCCTCCCCAGCCCTAACAACCCCCCAAAAATAACCCATATGTAGAAATCAAATGTTACGCACCCTTTAACTCCACCCACAAGGTACAGACCCCACCCTAATGAAAAAAAACCCCTGAAAATTATCCCTCCTTCCCTCAAATCCCCTATCTTAAGCAAGAGAAGTAGGTATACCAGAACTAGCGACAACCCCATTGCTAATGCCCTCCAACCCCTCAGCTCATGTGGGGGTTAAACACTATCCACCCAACTCACAAGAACCAAATACCAAACTAAAGTGGAGAGCCCACATCCCTGCATCCCCTACCTAAATAAGGTGCCCAGATCCAAGTGTCCCCTTAACAATAACCCCCTACGATACCCAAACCAACTAGGATTGTCCACAAGTACCACTACTAACACCCTCCTCCTCCTCCCCAGCATAGATTACCAGTGCCCAAACATGAACATAGAAAAGAATGATAAACTGCAGTATCCCTCAACCAACATTAAGAGGCTAAACATCCAGTCCCAACAGGTGATGGCCATAAGCCTACCTTCTTCCCTGGGAGACCTGTGAAAGAAAAGTAAAGTGATTATGGGCCTTCATAGGCCAAAGTATGAGCTAAACTCAGTCCCAAAAAGAAGGCAGAAGAAGTTTGTCCCCACCTCTCAAGCCACACCAAGTTGACCAGACTGCTACACAAGATTATCTACACCTTGCCTGGGGACTGCCATAGAGGTACCAAGTCCTTTTCACTTAAACCACATCCTGCTCTGCTACAGTAGTCTGGGATGCAACAACAAGATCTTCTTCTGGATAATCTGCCCAGTCCATGGACAGCGAAACTTTAGAGGATAAATGCTCTGGCTCTACTGGCGGGTGCTTTGGGTCCAGTGACTGAGTCTTTATTCAGTGCCGTCTGTACAGAAAGATTGGAACTCTGCACTTCCCTTTCCACCTCTTAACTAGCCGCTCCACCAGTGGTCATTATTACTGAAGAAACTAACCCTCTTCTGGGCTCCCTATGAAATTCTGGATATTGTCACACCCCCAATGCACAATGACGAATAGCAGCACTGGAGGTATTGCCAGAAAAAACAAATGGTGGCACTGTCATAGACTGACCACCAGCCACAGCCTGATTTTTCAAGATAGCCGGCAAATTCTGTTTCAAACTAGCCATATCAATGAACTAAGCAGATGGCTCAGAAGCCGAGTCTCTAAAATTCTGAACTTCTCGAGGAGAATCAAACTTCTGCCATGCTGATCCCCACCAGACATGTAGTACTGCTGGGTACCAAAGTTGAAATTTAATTTCCCTTGCCAGCAACAACTTTTTAACAGGGGAAAAGGTTTTTCTGTTAGTCAGCCAACTCCTTAGAAACGTCTTCAAAGAAATAGACCAAGTGCCCATTCCAACGAAGGGGCCCCCACTCCCTCACTAGTTGGAGAATGTGCTCTTTGACTGAAAACCTTAAAAAGTAGACCAAGATGGGTCAGGGCGGGGACCCTCACTGAGTTTGGGGACCCAGGGAATGATGGGCCAGGAAAATGTCAGAAGATATGGAAAAAAGGCCTGGAGAAAGTCCAATAATTTATCCCCTTCAGTCCCCTCTGATAGACCAATAATTCACAGGTTGTTCTGATGACCTCGATTTTCGAGGTCATCCACTTTGAGAGACAATGCCAATGCTTGCTTTTCCAATTGTGCAATCTGGTTCTCTTGACAAGCAGATGCTGACTCGACTTGCATGATGTATTGTTTGGAGTCGACTATCCATTGCTCCATCTCGTCCACTCAATTCTCCAAAGCCAAAATTGAAACTTTCATATTCGGGATATCCTGAGTGAGCACCTTGAGGATTTCCTGAATATCAGTTAAATCTTCTTTGGTGATAATGGCCATTGCCCCGGAAGTGTCAGCTGAATAGGCTTTGGATGCCACCAACATGATATCTCAATCACCGACAAAGTCAGAAAAATTGCATTGCACCACACTAGAAACACTACCAAAGTTTCCCTGACTTATACACGGTGCCTTCCGATTAGAATACTGGAGCACACAGAGCAAGAATGAGGAAAAGAGATGCAGAGACACTACGGAGCACCTCTACCATGCAGCCATCACCTTCAGTCCCCAAAAATATATTTTAGCTCAATTCCAGAACATCAAAACATTCAGATGCTATAGCACGTGGCACCCTCTTGACTGTATCACTGGTCTTAACATGCTGCAGGTATTTCCAGTCATTTGAAAGGAGAAAAAAAATTGCTTTATAATTCTAATTCTAAATCACTAACATAATTTCAGCCAATTAAAGAATACTCACAGGACCTCTTATGCTGTGCATAGGTGTCGTCCCATGCAGGAATGTTAAAATGGACTGCTCCTCTTCAGAGGAGGAGGAGACGAAGACAGTTACTGCATACTAGTTTTTGTGAAATAAAAACTGAAACCTAAACTCATTACTACTCAGGTGTTTTACATAAAATTTACAAGTCTAATTATTCATGAGGAAACCCTGCTCTCTGATTGATGGTTCTATGTGCTAAGAGCAATTTTTAAATAGTGAAAACAAAAACCGAAAGTGCACATCACCAAGAATCAAAATGGCGATGAGCACTACATTGTGGTGCAAAAACAGAGAACAGTGGCCACTTAACCTAAGGGGGGGTGTTGTGTACTGAGTGTTTATATGGGGGGGCTATGCCCCTCGTGTCCCCATTTGCATGGCAATTTTTCCCTGCACCCCCCCCATTTTAAAATAACTATCACCAGGAGAGGACACTAAAGAAAAGAGAAAAACACAGGAGGGGGCTACTCCCCTGGGAAGACAGAAGTTGGCAGGGGGAGAACATTGGAGGGGAGCAGCTTGCAGGTGGAGGGGAACAAAGTCAGGAGGGTGGAAAAATGGGTGTTGAAAGTACAAAAAAAAATTAAGCAAAAAAAAAAAAGAAAAGAAAAAAGTCCATCCCCAATCCAGACCCAAACCCAGGTCTGTCAGCTATAAAGGTGGAGACTCTCACCACTGCACCAGCCCACCAGCTTGGAAGTAACCCAATCAACAAATCCCTATATATGGCACAACCGAAATACTCCCTACCAAATGAAAATCGCTGAACTTACTATGCACTATGAAGCACACATAGCGCATCTGATGATCACTGTTTTGACATTGCTGAAATTGACTCACTTAAATTGAGTCACTCTATTCATGGGTTACCCTGATTGACTGATGTTCTGGGTGTTAATTCCTTAGAAATGCCCAGTACTGCTCAGAGTAGCGCATGTTTATACATTTTATTTAAAAAGTGTTTTCCTTGCTTATTGATGCAACTAGACTTACAAATGCAATAATGACCTCACAGTTGGTCATTTCCTGTGGACAGATGACTGACTGGGGCTGGTTGGCCCCTGGCTATGCCTCAGGCCACCCTTCCCCCCCAGCTGGTCCTTAATTCCCAGGAAATGTACAGTTGTGTGGCCATTATTGCTTAAATAGCACATAACAAACTGGGGATTATGCTTTAGTAGCATCCTGATTGGTGTGTTGGCAGCCTAGGGCCACAGGTCTGGGGAATCTGACACATCAGAAGGGATGTTACTAAAAAGCATAATGCCAACTTTGAAGTTTGTTACTTCATTTATAATTTTCTTTTTTCATAATAAATAACTACATTTTTTATAAGGAAAGCAACAGTGATTGCATAGGTATCTGCTTTGAATGGTCCCATTAAGCCCTTTGTCTGTTGAAGTAGTATTGCTTTATTGTTCGGCAGATCATGTCATTACAATGTTTGCATGAGTTAAAATACGTCAACAGTTTTCTTACTCTCAAATCAATCATATATAATTTTGACATCCTACACAAATTCTTAAAATGTAAAAATATTGAAGAACTATATAGTAATATAGGGGAGTACCCACTGTATGCTTCCTAGGTAACATGATCAAATATACAAGGCTATTCAATTAATACATTGAAAATATAAAGAAACATATACTGTAAATATAACAATGCCCTAAAATAGAATCAACGTAGCTTATATTCTGATATGCTTAATTATATAGGCAGTACATAATATCAAACACCTTATATGTATTAATAATAAATATCACATTTTCCATTTAAATATAGCATAACTCAGTTTAAATTCAATATACTATATGATATGTACTACATGCTTCATGCTTTGATGTTCCTAATAGTCATTATGTATAAAGCCCCAAACCATTATATCCAGACACATAGAGGTTGACAACCTGTATTCCAGTGTAATTCAGACACTTTCCAAACACTACCACCTGCCGTACTGCCAAGCCAAGTAGGAATAGCCAGCCATATGGCATCCCCACAAAATTCCAATTTTCCAGGTTTAGGCCCTTCCATCCAGTCCCCCCCATGTTACCATACATATGCCACCCACCGGATTTTTGTGGTAAAATACTCTACCAAACAAACCTTTATGCTTTCCAGGGACTCCACCTAATCCCAATCATACTCTATGTCCCTGAGTTGTTGCTCTATAGGTTCACTCTACCACTGCCTACCTTTTTATCTCTTTTCAAATTCATAGCTACCAGTTTTCAGAAGTAAAAAACCATGAGAACACTCAATACTGACATCTTTCTGAAAACTGAGTAAAAGGTCCTGTCTCCTTTTGCATAAATTGGTTACTAGATATTTCTTTATCACATACTTTCAACCTTGATAAGCACAATTAGAGCACAATAGAAATACCCACCCAGTCATTAGTGAAGTTTATGTAGTGCTTCAAGCAAAGCCAATCTTTCTTGGCCAGGCACCACTTAGGTGCCCTGACTGGTTAAATGACCTGGTTAAACTGAGATAACTAAATATTTACAGCATCTGGCTAATGTTAATTTATGTACTATATTCAATAACTTTATTTAGGACATTTAATGTCATTCATCCCATTACTTCACTTTACATCACATTACATCACTAAAGAATATAAAATAAACCCATGGGTACATAAGAAAATCCAGCTATAAAGTTTTGATGTGGCAAAACATGTTAACACCAAAAATTACAAAATCAGCATAATTTTAAGACTCGAAACAGAATCACTGTCTGAAGCAAAACATTTTACAGCAGAATGTTCAAGTGGGGTAGAAAAATAGAAGGGTTCTAATTCAGTACCTGAATTGTCAAACAACGCCGGGACACTCAAACCAGCTTACTTAATTTAAGTCTCAGGATGCTCTTCAACAGGAATAAAAAGGGAAGTACCTGTTGGCGGTGAGAACCCCTTACCAACCACCAGCTGTCACTAATTAGCATTCTCATTATATATATAGCTTTTGTGGGTTTCATGTAAATGGCAAAATATGTTCCCTCTCTCCTTTCCATGATTCCCCTTTTAAGAATCCAGAATACTGTTCAAGTTCAGGTTCTAGTCCCACTTACTGGCTCGGCTGGGAAAACAGCCAAACACCTCATCCTTTCCCTCATCATTTGAACTCCATCACTCTCCACAGCGATATACTGCCATTCTCCCACCGTCCTTATTTAGTCTTAGGTCGGTGTTACACCTCCAGGGTCCCAGCCACTGTCCCTCACTCCTCTGGTCTCCTTCATTTCTCTTCAGTTCCAATGACACATTCTACCTGTAAATCTAATTAGAAAAAAAAAGCACTCCACTAAGCGCAATAAAACAGGACAAGGAAGCAGGGAGCTAAAATTTGTAGCATTCCCAGGCAACAATAGCATGCCTTTACTAAGACTTTATGTGCCTTTCAGCACAAATTGTGCAACTGTGATTGCAAGCATACTCCTCCACATTCTCCTCTCCTTGTCTGCAGTGCTCTCAGCAGTGTCCACAGTCGATCAGAGACCTTAAATTACACATCTGAGAGACATAAACATAAAGCAAGTTCGTACTCAAAAACTGGACGACACTCTATCTTGGTACTCAACAAACAACAAAATTAAAATCCAGTATGGATAAACACCTTATGCTGAACTAACCCACGTTTCATTCAATAAACGAAGGCTTTTCCATATAAAAAGAAAGCTCTATCAAACACTAAGCTTCAGGAGGCTGTGAGGAGTGGAGCAGCATCATTGCCATCTTGCTGCTCCGCCCTTTCCCCTTTATCTGTTAAGCAGGTATGGAAGGGGTTGGTCATTTAACCAAATATATCGCACTATGAGACACCTATGGTAACTTGGCTAAATTAATCTTTGACTCAGTAAGCTGTTATAAAGCAAAAAGATGGGACTCAGAACCAGTAATTTTGCAAAAAGCAACAATTTATTAAACACATATAAGATAGTAAAATTCAGTGGCATTAGTGAGAGACATATGGGGCAAATTCAAACACTGCACTGAACAATGAATGAGAATACATGCAGACTAGTTACATGTGCAAATTGCAAATGTTAAATAATGGTGCAGAAAAGACAGACAGACAAACATTCTATCTGTGAGCTCTGACAGGATCCCCTACAGCGTTTTGAGCACACAGCTCTTCGGCTGTGGATGGAGTCTTGCTGAGATTGTACTGCCTTAAATACAATGCTTTATAATTACTAATTCAGAAATTAAAGATACAGTGACTCTAGTCAGAAGCCACAGTGTTATATACTACTGCACAGTGGTGCATGGTGGATAGGTGCATTCTGCCCTATTAGAGATCTCAGTCATTAACATAACACTGTTGGCTTGCAACTATCAAGGCTGGGCAGACTCCCAGTAAAAAAAAAAAAAACTTTCTGAGTTTAAACACAATACTAGTAATAGTCTATGTACAGAATAATTAATAAAGTGAGTATTAAAAACAGGACAGTGTAACAGTAAATACAATTAACAGTGTTTAAATCCATAACATTCTAATACTTATTAATAACTATTCTAATATTCATGCCACATCTAAATGCAAATAAATGTGTTGCTCAAATTTTAGGCTGGTATATTTGAAAAAAATAAATACTGGAACCAGGGGAGACAATAATTCATTTTTCAGTATTTGAACAGACACATCTGTGACAACGTTCATGTTGAAAATTCCTGTGTCAGTATCACTATATAGATACAGAAGAAAACAGAATTCTTGTTTTTTCCTGAAGGTGTTATGATAGTATCAGATATTTCAGAGAGAGAGAGAGCCATTTAATTCTGGACATTTTATTTCTCAGATTTCTTAGATATTACTATAAAATGTGATAATTTCGTAACATCTTGGAATGGGCTAGTCACATGATGTCCATGCTTGTGGTACATTTGCATAATGACATTTTGACCTAGAATGGGTATACTGTGACCCTTGTGACCTGGAAAGGTTATACTGTGAACTGAAATGATTGCACGGGGACTTTTTTGACCAGCAATGGCTATACAAACTCAAGCAGGGAGTTATCCATAGTGTACGGTTACCTCATGTGGCTGTCTCTTAACAAATAAAGAGGCAGAATTGTGCAAACTCCATTCTATACAATAATTTATTAGAGCCTCTGAGGGATGTCTTTTATTGTATAAGAGAATTGAGGTCTGGCATTCAAAATGGCCAGCTTCCCTTCCTGCTTCTCTCACCCAAACTTCATAAGAAAACTTTCTTATACAATAACAAATATCTCTAGGAGGACCTATTAACTTATAAAATCAGTCTGAATGCTCCTTTTGGTGGAATGTGGGTGGTTAAAGTTATTCCTGTCCACAGGCAGGAGTAAGTTCACCACCCTGAAGACCTTCTAGGGTGTGTGTGTGTGTGTGTTGTTTTAATTTTTTTTAGCATTTTATTTGTATATCTCCACTTTTCTTTCTTTGTACTCAGTGTGAGCCTTTCAGTGCCCTAGTGGAGCCTCCTGCCCTATCTGATATCGCTTGTGTTCTCCACCTCTTGTGCTCATTCATTTTTTTTTCAATATGTTTATTATGACTTTTCATTTTTACAACAGACAGGATCATGCTTATCAAAATTATACATGTACATTCAGAATCAAAATCCATGATCCCATCCCCCACCCTCCCCCTTACCTCCCCACATTCCTATTTTCCCACCCTCCACAGTCCAAGTAATTAGAAATCTGCAATGAGTTATTAGGGTAAAGAAACATAATTTAAATGGAGTACTGTATAACGTATGTAATGGGGCCAAATATTCTTATATTTTGTTATATTATTAAGATTAGCTATGTTTTTTCAGTCCTAAGATTAGCTAAAAATTTGCTAAGCCATTCAGAATAGGAGACAGTCTCTGTATTTTTCCAATACTTAAGGACCAATGGTATTTCCGATTGATCACTGATATTTGAGAATAATCCCCTAAGAGACATATCTCAGGTGTGAATAGATCACACAATTATTAGGGGGATAGAACTGGGGGGAGCAGGGAAAACTGAAGTAAGGTGCCTGCCTGGTGCCATGGCTCAGAGGGACAGGAAGCGCATCCTCAGGATCACGAGAACAGCTGCATGGGAGTCTGAGCTGGACGTCATTGTCCACCTAAGGACAAATGACTTGGCTCAATATGAGATTAGAGCAGTGCAGAAGGACTTTATAGAACTGGGGAGGGGCCTAAGACAAGTAGCACACACAGTATCCTTCTCAGAGGTGCTGCCTGTCAATGGCATGAGGAGGCAAGGGTACTTTGCACCATGCAGTTTAATGAATGGTTGAAAAATGGTGTGAAGCACAGGGTTTGGCTTCATTAGGGACTGGGGGTTCCACCTGGAGGGACACCAGCCTATACTGGCAGGATGGTCTGCATCTGTCCAGGAAGGAACAAGTCTTTTGAGCAATCGATTTAAATGCTTCATTGGCAAGCTTTTAAACTAGTCAGGGGGAGGCACTGATAAGCAGCAGAAAATCCCAGCCTCTCCTACAAAACAGGGTACTAAATGAAAAAGACTGAGGTAGAAAGGTCAGTGAGGGATGCTGCAACAGAAGGTAAAGCCATCAAAAATGGAAAGCAATGAGTACCAATGCCCGTAGTCTGAGTAACAAGCTTCCTGAATTAGTGGCCTTGATGGAGGAGGAACATCTGGAAATCGGTCACAGAAACATGGTTCACATTAAAACCATGACTGGGATGTAAACATACCAGGATACACTATCTACAGGAGGGACAGAGAGGGTAAAAGAGGAGGAGGAGTAGCTTTTTACATAAGGGAAGGAATAAAAGCAACAGAACAAAAGGGAAAACAGGGAGGAGAAGAAGCACTGTGGGTAAATTTGGAGACCGGCAATGGCACCACTATCCGCACAGGGATTGTATACAGACCCCCTTCTCAGGTGAGGAAATGGACAAGAAAATGATAGAAAGTATACTTAGTATGGCAGAAAAAGGGGAGATATTGCTGATGGGCGATCTGAATATGCCAGATGTTAACTGGAGTGCAGTTGCAGCAGCCACTCCGAAGAGTGGGGTTATTCTAGATGCCCACAGGGGGCATGCCTTAGACAACTAGTATTGGAGCCCACTCGAGAGGGAGCAATCTTAGACCTGGTTCTCTCAAATGGAGATGAAGAGGACCACAGATGTAGAAGTGGTAGCCATCTGGGAACTAGCGACCATCGAACAGTATGGTTCACAATAAACACAGCAATAGAGTCAAGCCATACAAAGACAAAGGTCCTGGACTTTAGGAGGGCTGACTTTGCCAAAATGGGTGAGTGCCTAAGGAATGCACTAGCAAATGGGCAGGAAGGAGGGGTGGAAGAACAATGGGGAATAATAAAAACTGCCATCGCAGAGGTAACAAGCCTTTCTGTGAAGCAAATAAACAAAACTAAATGATGTAAGAAACCATTATGGTTCTCAAAGGAAGTGGCAGTGAAGGTTCAAGCGAAAAATAAAGCTTTCAGGAAGTACAAGGAATCACAGAAGGAGCAGGACAGAGAACTGTATCAGTTAAAGCAAAAGGAAGCTGGAAGGCAGTCAGAACAGCAAAGGCCCAAACTGAGGAAAAGATAGCCAACCAGTTAAGAAGGGGATAAAACCTTATATAGGTACATCAGGAGCAAAGGAAGACCAAGGGAGGGATAGTGAGGCTTAATAAGGGGGGGAGGGGGGCAGAGGGTGACTGTGAAAAGGCAGAGATACTAAACAAATATTTTTGCTCAGTATTTACAAAGGAAGAGGGGGAGGTACCTAAAACAAACAGTAGAAACACTTGGGATACAGAAGTGGATACCAGCCCATTTACAGAAGAAAGGGTTCTGAAAGAACTCTTAAAACTGAAGGTGGACAAAGCAATGGGGCCTGATGGGTTTCATCCCAGAATTCTAAAAGAACTAAGGGTAGAATTAGTGACACCACTGACTACCTTGTTTAACAAATCATGGGAGGATGGAGTGGTACCCGAGGACTGGAGGAGGGCAGATGTGATTCTCCTTCACAAAAGTGGGAGCAAGGCAGAAGCAGGACACTACAGACCTGTTAGTTTAACCTCAGTAATAGGGAAAATTATGGAATCACTTCTGAAGGAAAGAATTGTAGAGTATCTAGAGGCCAGAGGGGCACAGGACCCAAGGCAGTGTGGATTCACAGCAGGAAGATCATGCCAGACAAATCTGATAGATTTCTTTGACTGGGTGACCAAAGTAGTAGATCAGGAAGGGGCTGTGGACATGGCCTACCTAGACTTTAGCAAGGCATTTGACACAGTCCCACACAAAAGATTAATATACAAGTTAGCTAGCCTGGGAGTGGGTCCCAAGATGACAGCCTGGGTAAAAATTGGCTGGAGAATAGGCACAGAGAGTAATAGTAAATGGAGTCTACTCTAAGAAAGGGGGTTACTAGTGGGCACCGTAGTTCAGTATTAGGATCGGGTCCTCTAATGTCTTTATAAGTGACATTGCAGAGGGACTGGAAGGAAAAGTATGTCTCTTTGCAGATGACACAAAGATCTGCAACAGAGTTGATGCACAAGGGGTGGAAAGGATGAAAAGGAACTTGGCAAGGTTAGAGGAATGGTCAAATGTATGGCAGCTTAGATTCAATGCTAAGAAGTGCAAGGTAATGCACCTGGGAAACAAAAACCCAGGGGAAGAGTACACAATGGGGGGTGAGATACTAACAACAACAAAAATGGAAAGGGACCTGGGGTAGTCATATCAGATGACCTAAAGGTGGGCAAGCAATGTGAGAGGGCAGCAAGGAGGGCTGGGGAGATACTGGGATGCATAGGGAGAGGTATCACTAGTAGAAAACAGGAAGTTATTATCCCTCTGTACAGACAGCTGGTGAGACCCCATCTGGAGTACTGTGTGCAGTTCTGGAGACCCAGTCTTCGCAAAAGACATAGACAGGATGGAAGCTGTCCAGAGAGGGCAACTAAAATGGTGCAGGGTCTGTACCAGAAGACATATGAAGAGAGACTTAAGGAGCTTAATATGTATAGCCTCGAGGAAAAGGAGGAGAGGGGGACATGACAGAAACTTTCAAGTACCTCAAGGAATCAACAAAGTCCAAGAGGGTAGCATCTTTCAAAAGAGGTGTGCAAGAACAAGGGGCACAATTTGAAGATAGAGGGTGGGCGGCTCAGAGGTAATTTAAGGAAGTATTTTTTACAGAGCGTGCTAGGATGCATGGAACGGGCTCTCCGAGGAGGTCGGGAGTCAAAACAGTGGTGGAATTCAGGCATGCATGGGACAGTCATAAGGCAATTCAAGGGGGTGGGGGTAGGAAGAAGTAGGCTGCTGGTTAACTAGGATCTGCAGCTTATCCAGTAGGCAGAGAAATGGGCAGACTGGGTAGGCCAAGCGGTCCTTATCTGCCGTCAAATTCTATGTTTCTATGTTTCAGATAAACCCAGTAATGGGTCTGTTCTATCTTTTATATATTTCCAAAGGGGAGCTATCTTGGAGCAGTTCCAAAAAATATGAAGAAGAGTACCTTCCTTCTGTAAACACCTTGTGCATTGATTAGATGATATTACACCCAAGCAGCCAATTTTTGTGGACAGTAATAGAGGTTATGCAAAATATTAAACTGCATGAGACGTAACCAGTCCTGTGTTACAAAATGGTGACAATTACTCCAAAGGGCAGCCCAATCTTTATTCCAATGTGGAAAAAGATCTGACCAGTAGGTTGTGGGACCAAAAGGATCAGGAAAGCGCCAATCATAAAGTATACTATATAGTTTGGAAGTTGCTTTAGGAGAATTAGCTAGATGACTCAAGTCTGAGTGAAAGGAAAGCTTAGGTGATATGGGAGATGTCTTATCAAATTTTTTAACAAGGAGATACCTTAAATGAAGAATCTTGAAATAATCCGATGGTTGAAATCTAAATTTAATCATAAGATCCACCATTGATAGCCATGAGCCATCTTCCCTCAGCAACGAGGACAATTTTCCATCGCCAAGTCGTGGTAGCCATATAGGTGTTAAACTCTTATTGTCAATTTTAAAAGCTGGGGAATTCCAGATCAATTGAGAAGTATCTGCATAATGCTTATATTTTAAAAACCCACATAACTAGGAATGAATTCTAATGGAAGTTTCTATCTTGCTGGCTTTTAAATGTTTCAGTAAAGAGGATATATTTAAGAATACTAACGTAGAAGGAGCTATGTTACACGAGCGAATCATTTCTAATTCTATTTTGAGCCATGGAGAAAGGGAGGTAGAGGGGTTTGGATCTAACCACTGGAGATATTTGGAAACATGACTGGCCCAGTGATACAGGCTAAGACATGGTAGACGTAAACCTCCATTAAATTTAGAGGCAGCTAATTTATGATATGCTAATCTTGGTTGCTTCTTGGACCAAATGAATTTCAGTATTAATATTTGAACTTTTTTTTAAACCAAATTCCCAGTAAGTTAATGTGCTCCTGCATTTTTCATCACCAAGACCTGGCTCAGACAGGACCCTGAGAAGCATGGAGGTGGTGTACTGATTCATGCCTCAGCCTTAACACTGATATAAAAATCTCAGTCCACTGTCTCCTCCTCCAGCGTGTGTATGCTGTGTAGGCTAATTGTCCCTACCTACCTCCCATTTTGCATCTATGGCATCAAGTCCTTCCCTTAAAGCCAAGTCTGACTCCATTTCTGGCATTCTGTCTTCCCTCTCCTCCCTTTAAGCCTCTACTGAGCTTCTGATCCTTGTGGACCTAAAGGTAAATGTGCTCTCCTCTCTGCTAAAAGTACTACTTATGCAGTTGAATCCTTCAGCATCACCCAACTCATCTCTGAGCCCATCCATCTCAACTCACACTCTTCTAACCACTGCCTTATTGACAGGGTGTTACCCTTAACCCCCCAATGAATTGTCTCCACTGACACCCTGCTTCTAGTGGTCTTCATATGATACACTGAGTGTGAAAGCTTTGCACCCAAAGCCATATAGCTCTGTTCCAATCCAAATTCTCCATAACATGGGATGAACATGCCATCCTCTGAAGGTCTCATGTCCATGGGTCTTACTTTCCCTGGATCACCCCAGAGCTCCATCTCTGCAAGGCTTTGGGCTCTTGCAAGGACTTGCAGAGATATAAACATCTTTGCGGTGCTGGCACCAAGGCCACTAGGGAGACCAACCTCTACCTTTTCATTCTAGTCCCCCTATTCCCTTTCTCTCCCTCCTACCAGAGTTCACCAGGTGCTCTACTGGTGCCCTCATGCTAATGTTAGCCATCATCTGTAGCTGATGCATAATACCACTGCTTTACTTCCATCTGCAGAACACAGCACACTATCCATGCTCTGCACTGGCTGCTGAATTTATGACAGACAGATTTTAAGATACTTTTACTGATCTACAAGGCCCTCTACAAATAGAGCCATTGGTATCTTTGCGACCTTACTGCAACCAGTGCCAGTGTCTCGGAGCTGCATTCCATTGACCACTAGTAGTTATTCACTGATGCCTCTCATTTAAAATCTGCTGTTAACAGAGACATTTCTGTCAATTCTGCAGGGCTATGGCATGTATTCACATGACGCACCAGAAACTCCTGTACCCATGCTGTCCAGAAAGCCAAGGCTGACTGCTACAAGGAAGCCCTCAGTAACTCTTGGAGAGACAGTAGGAATTTCTGGGAGAATCTAAAAGAACTCTCTGGGAAAACAAACAAACCCCCTCACAACATGCTCAGTGTTGAAGGGGACATGCTTCTGGATCTGAAACTAATCACAGATACCTTTAAGGCAGCATTCACCAACCTCATCTGCATCCTCCCTCCTGACTTCTTTGAGAATTCCCCCCTGCCCCAACACCGCTCTGACACCCCTCGTAACACCCCACCCCCCTTATACTTTAAGAAGGTCACATTGCATGAAACAAAGTGCTTACTCCTAAAGGTACTTGGGAAAACATTTTTCATCAGTGTCTCCATCAACCTCAAACTTCTCCACCAAACCCCTAGACATTGTGCTCCTCCCACTTTCTAAAATCATTAACCTGTCACTCTGGCTTGGGCAATTTCCCTCCATCTGGAAGTCCACAGTTGTGACCCCCATTCATAAAAATGGTAATCAGTCCCTGCATATCAGCTACTGCTCCATTTCCATTCTCTCCCCCTCTCCAAAGCGTTACAGCACATAGTCTCTGACCAACTCACTGAGTATTTGTCCAAGCACAACATCCAGTGCCCCGAGCAGCACAGATTCAGAAAAGGCCACAGTACAACAACCACTCTCATTGTCTGTACAGACTACATCCACAAAGCACTCAACTGTGGCCACCTGGTGGGATCAGTGTTCATTCATCTCACCAAGGCCTTTGATACAGTCAATCATAACCTGCTTCTGACATCCCTCTGTGATGCAGACATCTCCCTGCAGGTGGCTAAATGATTCAAAGATTACCTGACTTACAGACCTCCGAGGGTCAAAATTGGGGACGCATTATCCACTTTCCAACCTGTCTGCTCCGGTGTCCCTCAGGGCTCAATTCTTGGCCCACTCCTTTTCAGCATCTTTCTCAACTCCCTCCCTGAAGTTTGCAACACTAACCTCCTCCTCTGTGTGGACGATGCTGTGCTTTTCACTAGTGGAGCCAAAACCACTGCCCTCAAGCAAAGGCTTCAGTCTGATTTTGAGTCCGCTGAAAACTGGTTCTCTCAAAAAAAGCTGATTATGAATTACCAAAAAAACAAGTCCATGATCTTCACCAGTCCCCAGAACTAGCAAAAATCAGCCACCCTCACCATCACTAATGCTGATGACACCCCCATTGATCAGGTCCTCACCTTCAAATACCTGGGCATTACTCTTGACAGTGCCCTTTCCTACAGAGAGTGTCAACATCATATCCAAACTTGCCAACACAAGAATTGGTCTGCTATACAGGAATAGGCACTGTATGATGTAGGATGCCCTTGTCACAGCTGTCACCAGTTCCATACTATCTATCATTGACTATAGCCTGATAATTTATGGCTCTGCCACAGACACCACCCTTAAGAAAATCCATACTATGCTAAACAGATCACGTTGGTTGATCACTGACACCCCTAAACAGACACACACTTGTGACCTCTAAGTCAGCACAAACTGGCTAACCCTCAAGGGTAGACTTTCCTACCACACCAGTCTATTTGCTAAAAAAAAATCAGCTTGGGTCTCATCGCACCATCCTGCCAGCACCTTCTTAACCTAGCTACAAAAGCCCATGGTACCAGAAGTGGTGCCAGAAACTCCTACCAGACCCCTTTTTACTGCACCTCCCAGGCTCAATGGATCATAGCTACAGGCTCCCAGCCTGCTGAATGCCATTCTCTCTGATGTCCTTGATACCCCTACCTTGGGCACCTTCAACTGAAAGTTCAAGAAACACCTTGTGACACTCAGCATGTGTGACTGTCACATCTAGTCCACCTCTGACTGTCCCATCTAACCCAGCTATGCCTTGATCTACCCCCAACAAGTTCTATGTCAATAGAATGCTCCTTACTAGTCACTGCCTCATCCAACACAACTGCACTAAATAAGAATTAACCTGCCTTGTTTCTTGCCTCTGACAAGATCAATATTCTGTTGATTGCTTTCAGTTTGGCTTGCCTTAACTTGCACAAATATAAACAGTTCTTGTGTAATTACCTAATTTTAATGGACCTACAGTACTGTTTGAACTCACTATCCTACCATTTGTGTGCCTCTGGGTTTTCGTCCATAGCTCTGTACTTTGATGTTTTGTTTACTGTCCCTTCTTCTTGATGTGGAACTTCTGTAGAAGAGTCCTTGACGCAAAGGTTGTAATCTGAAATCATGCGTAAATAAATAAATAATAAATAAATAGGGCAATCCACTTGTTAAACTGTTTAAAAAAAAAGTTACAAGATTGGCATTTCAGCCAGGCCTTGATGGAATAATGATGTTGGATCATAATGCTTGTATTTCCATTTCATTTTAGCAGTGCCTTCATGCTTTTAACGTTGTTAATTACTGAATTTATGTTGAATTATTTATTTTACAATGTAAAGCTTTTTTTTTTATAATTCTGATCAGATTTGCTTTTGTTTGATACATTCCTAGTATTTATACAGTCTTGTTTTTTAGAAAGGTGCTTTTAAATGTGTGTCTGTGTATCTGTCTCTGTCTATCTATCTATCTATCTAAAGCCTGGCTACAAAAAACACCAGCCATTTCCCCAACATCCAATTGAAGCACCTCAACCACAGAGGGTAGTTGGTCCGGGGGGTTGGCAGGTGGTTAGGAGGGCAAATCAGTTGCCCCATCACTCAATGCTCACCAACGTATCACCACCACAAACCATATAAAAACTACAAACAGGTATCTGCCACTATCTCTGAAATCCAACAAAGGGGCAGAGGACACTGCATAGCAGGACACTGTAGGACAGGAGCTAGTGCTACAAAACTCACCCAAAACAGGGACCAAAACAGAAAAAGCAAAAAGGAAATCCAAAACACTTCTGATCATGGGTGACTCCATGATTTGGGGGAGTTGATACCTACCTCTGACCTGGAGTAATGGTCAGATGTTTCCCAGGTACATCAGCATGGAGAGACACTGACCGCATTGCTAAAATCATGCAGGAAGCAAGAGAAAACATCGACATCTTGGTACACATAGGGACTAACAATCTTGCCAGACAGTCAGTTGTGGAGACCAACGAAGACCTGACCAGGCTGGGAGACAAACTATCATCCATTTTGTCCGACATCTCCTTCTCTGAGATCCTGCTGGTCTGGGAGAGTGGGATAGATGGACAGAAGGTCAGAGAAGGGGAGACAGGGGAGCTAAACATGTAGCTCAAGGACTGGTGCCAGGAAAAAGGACACAAATTTGTAGATAACTAGCAACAGTTTTGGGAGCAAAAGTTCTTTAAATTCGATGGACTGCAACTGAGTAAGGAGGGAGTCAGTGCATTGGGGCAGAGGTTTGATGTCTTTGCAGAATATTTAAACTAGCAAATAGGGAGAAGGGTACAGCACCCGATATATCGAGCATGAAGAACACCCCTTCCCCCTCAGCTAGTGATCAAACAGAAGTTCAGCATGTTTGCAGTTCATTTGCATCACCAGGTAAGGAAAAAGGTTCACCTCCCCATATGATGTACAGGGAAAATGCCAGATCTCGCCGAACAACTAACGCACTGAAATCTGGCCAATGGAAAATCATGTACACAAATGCCTGCAGTCTTGGAAACAAGGTCCCAGACCTGAAGGCAACAATGACAAAGGCTAAACTGGACATAGCAGCCATTAGCGAGACATGGTTCACCAGTAACCACACTTGGGAGACTTCAGTACCCAGCTATGTACTGTTCAGAAGACACCGAGGTGCAAAAAGGGGGAACGTGGCCCTTTATGTCAATGGAAATGTCAAAGCTACAGAAATTCAAAATACACATAAGGAGCCAGAAGAACTGTGGGTCACCCTGGAAACAGGAAATGCTACATCCATATGAACTGGAGTTGTCTACAGGCCTCCAAACCAGGGGGAGGACATAGACACATTACTGTTCGAAGATATACAAAACATGACAGCTAAAGGGGAGGTTCTGATAATGGGAGACTTCAATATGCCAGATACAGACTGGTCAATACCAGCAGGAACATTTGCCAGAACTAGACGTATAGTGGATTCCCTGCAGGGGGAGGGCCTCAAACAACTAGTACAACAACCCACACGAGACAGGGCTATCCAAGATCTAGTACTGACTAACAGGGAAAGGATCACAGATCTCCAGGTAGAAGGTCACCTGGGGCCAGTGACCAGCACATGGTATGGTTCAGTTTGGCCATTAGAACTAAATCATCCCATTCCAAGGCAAGAACATGGGACTTCAGAGAAGCTGACTTTGATAAGATGGCCAACAGAGTTAAGCTAAACCTAGCAAGAAGAAGTACAGGTGAGGGGGTACAGTCAAAGTAGGCAAGCATTAAGGATGCAATACTTGAAGCAACATCCCATTGTGTTAGGGAGAAAAGCAAGAGCAAAAAAAGGAGGAAACCACATTGGTTCTCAAAAACAGTAGCAGAAAAGATCAAAGCCAAAAGGTTGGCCTTCAGGAAATATAAAGAAATGCTGTGGGACGAAGATAAGGAGGCATATTAAAATTCCCTAAGGGAATTAGGGATGGCAGTAAGGCAGACAAAGGCCCAAACTGAGGAAACACTAGCACAAACAGTAAAAGAAGGGTACAAGACTTTCTATAGATACATTAGTGAAAGGAGAAAGTCCAGAGGGGGTATTGCTGAGATCAAAGGGGAGTGTGTGGAGGAGGACCAATGAAAAGCATTTATTCTAAATAGATACAGTACAAGTCACATTAAACTGTTTCAGCAATGAGTTGGTTTAGCATTTTTTACAGTTGGAAATGCATTGGCAACTCATATTGCATTGTTTTTCAATGCTTAAACAACTCAAGAGCAATGTTTGTAAAATGTTTCTGCAGCTCAGTTGGAATGCATCTGCAGTCCAGTCACAATGCAATGCAAAGCTAAGTTTTAACTCTTAAGAAACAGTTTGTGCAGGGCTTTGTGCTGGATCCAGCAACACTTGTGCAACTCAGTCAGAAATGCTAAATCAGCTTATTGCAGAAACAGTTTAATGTGACTTGTACTGTACTTCTGCTCAGTATTTACTGAGGAGAAGGTAGGGCAGGGCCCACAGCTCAGCACCATGGACACAAGGGGGAGGGAGGTGTGCACAAGTCCTTCACAAATGAAAGGATCCTACAAGAGTTCTCTAAGCTCAGGGTGGACAATACAATAGGACCTGATGGCATATATCCCAGGGTACTAAAGGAGCTAAGGGTGGAACTAGCAGAGCCATTATCAGAACTGTTTAGTGAGTCTCTGAGCACAGGTGAGGTCCCAGAAGACTGGAGAAAGGCTCATGTGATCCCACTCCACAAGAGTGGCAGCAGGGAGGAAGCAGGGAACTACAAAGCAGTCTGTCTTACTTCAGTAGTGGGCAAGATTATGGAGGAACTCCTTAAGGAAAGGATAGTGCAACACCTGGAATCAACTGGAGCACAGGATCCAGGACAACAGGAAGGTGCTGTCAAACTAATCTCATAAATTTCTTTGACTGGGTAACCAGAGTGGTGGACCAAGGGGCTGTGGTTGATGTCACCTGGCTTGACTTCAGCAAAGCTTTCAATACTGTTCCACACTGGAGATTGTTTAATAAACTGGGTAGTCTCAGGGTGGGTCAGAAGTTGGTCAACTGGGAAGCAAACTGGTTGGCGGGCAGAAAACAGAGAGTGGTGGTAAATGGTATACAGTCAGAAGAGATGCAAGTCACAAGTGGTGTACCTCAGGGATCAGTCCTGGGGCCAGTCCTCTTCAATATCTTAGTCAGCGACATTGCAGATGGACTGGAGGGTAAGGTTTGTCTGTTTGCAGATGAAACCAAGATCTGCAACAGAGAATATGATCCAGATGGGGTAGACAGAATGAGAAGAGATCTGGATAAACTGGAAAAATGGTCAGAACAGTAGCAATTGGTGTTTAACGCAAAGAAGTGTAAGATCATGCGCATAGGGAACAGAAACCCTGAAGCTACCTATAGGTTGGGAGGGGAGTTGCTGTCATTCACGAGGGAAGAAAGAGACTAAGGCATCATCATCACAGATGACCTGAAATTGTCCAAACAGGTCACTAAAGCAGTAGGTAAGGCTAGGGGGATGTCGGGGTGTATTAGTAGGGGTATCGCAAGTCATAAGAGGGAGGTAATAATCCCTCTGTATAAGACACTGGTTAGGCCCCATCTGGAGTACTGCATGCAGTAGTGGAGGCTGCACCTGCACAAGGCCATTAACAAAATGGAGGCAGTCCAGAGAAGGGCAACCAAAATGGTGCAGGGACTGCATCGGAAAACATATGAGGACAGATTAATGGAGCTCAATATGTATACCCTATGGCAAAGGAGTGAGAGAGGTGATATGATCGAAACATTCAAGCATCTTAAAGGTGTTAACAAGGTGAAAGAGCCTTACTTGTTTCAATATAAGAAAAATAGCAGGACAAGAAGACTCAGGATGAGAGTAGAGGGAGGCCGATTAAGGGGTAATGTGAGGAAGTTCTTTTTCACAGAAAGAGTGGTGGATGCATGGAATGGCCTACCTCAGGAAGTGGTGGATATGAATACAATACAGGGCTTCAAACAAGAATGGGATAGGCATAAGGGAACAATACAGATGAGTATGAATAGATAGGCCATTGGCAGAGTTAAAGTCTATGGCACATTCATAAGGTAAAAAAAAATGGGCAGACTGGATGGACCTTGTAGTCCTTATCTGCTGTCAGCTTCTATGTTTCTATATTTCTATCTATCTAGCTACAGTATGTCACATTTCTATCTTTTTCAGTAGCCTTTAGAATAACTATAAAGAGCAGCTGACGCCTTTGGAAAACTCTGAAAAACATAATAGCTGGACACGGTTCAACTTGTATTTCATATATTTTCTATAGATTTCTCCTCTCTGTTATTTATTATTGAAAGAATTCCCACAGAAACAAGATATTTATCCCTTAGAGTTCATCTGCCTCTGTAGCTTACTCTCTACTTGAAATCATTATATCCTTTTGTGACTTCACAGTCTGTTCCCATGGATACAACTGTGAAGTCACAGGCAGAGAATTATAACATCAGGTTGGGAAGAAGCAGTAGGAGCTGATGAACCCTCAAGAAACAACTATCCTATTTTTGAAGCAAATTACCTCAGTACTAAATAATGGGGCTAAGAAATATAGAGTGGATGAGAAATATAAGCTGCTTTACGTCCAAACATTATGTTTGTCAAAGTTCTTTTTGAGGCATCAGTGGCTCTTTAAACACGCATTTAATGTATTTAATGTTATTGACTTAGTCTTTGAATCTCCAACTCTGTCTTCCTCCCCTGTTCTCAGGCACGGTAGCGTGCCTGTCTCTGACCAGCCTGAGGTTGCTAATGCTTTCATTCAGTTTTTCCCTTTTGTGCTCTCTCCCTTCTGCCCCATAAGCTTCCCCTTCCTACATCTTCTCCTTCCAGTCATCCAAGCTCCCTTCTCCCTCCACCCTATGTTGTCGTTATCTTCTCCCCAATTTTTGCTGGGATCATCCCGGCTGCCCTGAATGCTCTCAGCCCTGTCAGAGGGCATCAGAGGGCACTACCCAGATGGCCTAGACCCCAGACTTCTTATTTCTACCCTCTCTGTTGCTGCACCTCATACTTTCATCCTAGATCTCTCTTTCCAGCTTGGGACTATTCCCCAGACCTGGAAGCAGGCCAAAGTCCTCCCCCTCCTCAAAGGGCATGAACCCTCTTCCCCAAGGAATTACCATCTAATATCCTTCCTTCCTACCCAAGGCAAGGTTGGTGCAGGAGCAATCTGCCCTCTTGCAGCTCTCCTCCTTTTTTGATTCCTCTTCCTTCATCTCTCCTTTCCACTCAGGCTTCCACTCTATGGTCTACACCCTCATTTGTATGACTCATTCTGTTCTTAAAGGGATACATCAGAGCCACATCACCATGGCTGTTATCATTGACCTGGCTAAGGTCTTAAATAAAGGGACTCATCTCATCCTCATGGATAATGCTGGTGAGGCAATGTCTAATCTAGAAGTCAGGTGGTTCCCCTCCTATCTTTCTGACCAGTACTAGTCAGACCAAGCTGGAGGCACTATATCCTCCACCTACCCATCAGCCCTAGTAACCCTCAGGCTCCAACTTCAGCTCTATAATTTTTCTCCACCTTTCTAGGGGACCACCCCCCAGTCTGTGCAACCTCATACATATACATGTACTGTATACAGATGACACTCTTTGCTTCTGGGGCCTCTGTACCTGAACTGGAAGTGTTGCTGCAGCAGAACTTCAGCAATGTCAAACACTGGTTCTTCTCAAACCAGCTCTCTTTTAATGCTCAAAAGACTGTTTCCATGACTTTTAGCACTAAGCCATGGCTAAACAAATAAACAAAAGAAAGCAGTCTTCAGAACTCTTGATAGTGCTCCCTTGGAAGTTGTTCCCTATGGCAAGTATCTTGGTGTGTGGCTGGATAATCCCTCTCCTCTCCCTGTTCAACACCATTCATAAACACTGTTAAAACTGTTACCCTATGCTTGGTACACTGCACCTTAACAAAGCCTACTTTCCACCTCCAGTCCATTGCAAGCTCATGCACAAAACTATCTTGTTGGTGTTTGGCTATATGGATGTGGTTTACAGTGTGGCCTCTAAAACTACCCTTGCCAGACTGGACCCCCTTTTCCATTTGTTCTGCCACTTTACTTTAAATGTCCCCTCATACCCATCACTGCTCTCTGTATTCTGAACTTTTTCTGGATGCCCATTTCTTCTTTTACTGATTATCATTTCTGGCTAAATACTGTCTCATTTATTTTCGTTCCTCCTTCCTTTCATCCCTTCCTCCTACTCTTTTTGCTCTTGTGACACTTGCTATTTTAACATCCCTAGCTGAAAATCCTCTGGAGTCAGTCTGCGTCTCTATCCATCTCCCTGTTCTCTGGAATTCCCTCCTTCATTCCAGCAGACTTTGATTCTCCCTGCCCTCCCCTCTTTCAAACTGCTCCTGCTGTCTTACTTTTCTCAGCTCTGCTCTTGTGACTAGTACTAGCTGTCCTCCCTGGCTCCCATCCCCGTTATGGCATTTTGCTGTTTCACTGCCCAGATGTGATTTTAATATATCTTTATATAAGGAGGCAGTAGAATCTAGAGGGTTAAAGCACCAAGATGTGAACCTGGAAACCCTGCAGACCGGGTTTGAAACACACAACTGTTAATGCACTTGCATACTATCTGACCCTGAGCAAGTCACTTAACCTGGAAATGAGTTTAGCTCAGTATGCCTTTCAGGCCTAGAATTCTACAATAAAAACAAACAAAAAAATAAATTTTTTTTGTTATAATATGCTTGTACTCTGCCTTCCCCACTTTCATGAACGTAATTGCTGTTCTGTGTAACTATGGATGTTCCTTGCACTTCTGGCATTTTTTATTTTTTGCACTTACCCTTACCAACTCCCTAGTTCTACAAGCACCAACGCAGTGTGCCTTCACAGTCAACAAACTGTCAGTCATATCAGTCAATCAATCAATCAATAAATTAAAATGCACTTGGACTGACCTATGCCTATCTCTAGCCATTGCCCATCCACGCTCAAGAAGAGATGTTGCCCTATAATACAGAAGCTGTGTGGGGCTTGCTTCCTGCCCCTGACAATGCCACTTAAAGGAGATGGGAGGTGGAGCCAGCCCAGGAGGTGAGGCCCACACCAGCTAATTGTTGCCTGCTTGACTCTCTGGGCCACAGGGTACAGCCATGCACCAGCAGATGTCACCCTTTCTCTTTGAAAACTAAGTGTGTCACTGCAAATTGATCAGCAGCCTCCCGCCACTTGACTGTTACCCTGAACTGCTGGAATTGTACTCTGATCAAGAGGCTCTAATTGGTATTTTCTTAATAGAGAAGGTTCATGAACAGTGTTGTTGATATGTGCGTGCACATCTAAAGCTCTTTTAGACAAAGGATTCAGCTTATCAGAGATATCCATTACCACTATTCTGACTGCCATATACTGGTTGAAGATAGAAGCCATTTCATGGAATCTTGAGACAATAAGCAATGACATCGTTAGGAAAACTGAAGGCCTACCAACTAATGCTTTGGGGATATTTCAACCTGAGATGGAATGGAATTCTATGAATTACAGGAAAATTCTGCCTAAGTTTGCAGTATTCTAATGGTTTTGGTGCAGGGGTAGAATTTAAGGGAAAACAGTAGCATCTGTGACAGATTACCAGAATTAGAATTATGGTATTTTATCCTTAAATTTGGTATTCTGGCCAATTTTCTTAGATTTTCATATTTTTAGGTTAGAAAGTCTAAACTACAGTGAATTTCTGCCTATAAACCCAACAATAAAAACATTTAACCGAAGGAAATTATCTGTAGGTCTCTTTTTTACATTGGTTACTGTGTCCATCTGAAGTACTAGTGAGACATGTTTTGGAGTATGTCAATGACCCTATCATGGGGGTTCAAGGGTCAAAAACTGCTTTGCTTATTCATTGATTTAAAAGCTGCATTCGACAGCATTAGTAGAAATCTATTATGGAACTCACTGGATAAAATAGGTATGGATAAAGCAATGCTGGGACTCTTGATTGCACTATATAACAATAACCATATCCAGGTAAGCTATAATACTATGGGAGAAAAGACAAAGAAGTTTAAGGGAAATAGGAGGGTAAGACAAGGCTGTCTTATCCCCAATTCTCTAATTTCTTTCTCAACCAAATTTTGACTAAACTTTACCAGTCTAACTTTCACTTGCCAAGAAAAATAGTGCGTGCTCCAGTGGCAGATGTCACTGCAGCCTAAGAGAAAAAGGGTTGCCCTATTTAAAAGGGCAACCTAGGTTGTCACTGGCCCCCTGAGATTAGCTGGGCTAGGAATACTAGGTAGAAGGGGGGAGTGTGAAGGTTAGGAACTACAAGGGAGGAGTTTGGTTTAAGAGGAAGGAAAGGGGGGGCGGGCTGTGAGCCAGGAGGGGTGGGGCGATGAGGTCACAGGCTAGGTGAGGTCACAGGGAGGGGGAGAGGGAGGGGCTAGGGCAGGTGTGCTGGCAGCTGACCATTGGCTGAGCAGATAGACAGGGGAGGGGACATGGGGGGTATCTAAGGGGCTGAATAAAGAGGGATCCCCCTCTTCTGCAGCTACTTCAAAAGATTCAGCTTGCACAAGACTACAAGCTCATTTGGGTAGATTTTCTACTTAGGAGGTAAGTGTGGCAGGCCCTGGCCTCAGCAGAAGAGGCTGCTTGTATTATAGATTGCCTAGATACTATGTGTAACCAGCAGATGAAGCATTTGTGTATTGATGTTTAGATACGTATCATTTATTTAGGAGCTAACTCTCTTTATTGGTTTCTGCAGAAGACTGTATTGTGCATACATCTGAGGATTGAATTCTGGCCTAGAGACATGGTGAGGGCCCAAAGTTGGTGTCCAGAGGGTAAGATAGCTTGTTGCAGGTTTGTATCGGGCAGAGCAGGCAGCATCAAAAAAAAAAAAAAGCAAGCAAATGAGCCTTGAACAGGCCACGGGAAGCACGGGTTGGGGACGAGGGCAAAAAACAAGGAACTGGGCCTGGTTAGGTTGCTACGGGCCAACCCCTGTTAGCCACATGGTCCTCAGTGGGTCAAGAGTCTGGCCTGCATCTCATTGTAGCCACCAACCCATCTTTAGCTGCAGATCTGAGCCCGTTCAGTGAGCAATGCCGGGCTTGCAGCTTCCCCCCCTTTCTTGGATTTTGGATGCAGCGGATGGCTGGGGGGACAGCATGCAGCCTTTCACCATGGTACCGCATGGTGTGTTATGGGTCGGTTGTGGCAGGGGTGACCAGTAGCTCAGGTACCACGCCGGCTCCCGTTTGGGCCAGGTCAAGGGATATGGGATGAAGCGTGAAACCCTTGCCTAAGGGACAATATATATATATATATGTATATATATATATATATATATATATAAAATAAATAAAAATTATATAAAGGGGAAAATATATATAGAAATGATGTGGCACAAGTCTTCTCTGTGGGGTCTGAGGGAGCAGCGGGAAAGGCAGGGCCTACAAAATGTCCTTGGGGGAGGGGCCGGGGATATCACAGCAAAATCAGCTTATTAAGGGTACAAAAAAAAAAAAGAGAGAAGGAAACAAGAGAAGGAGGATCAGGAATGAATGCATGCTTTACATTATGAGGTGCGTGGAGTGTATGGGGAACCCTGTGGAGCCACCACGTGGCAACAATGAGGGGTAGGGGTTTCAGACCAAGGGTCGATATGGACAATACCCATCAAAAAAAAAAGAGTAAGGTGAACAAGAAAACAGAGGGGAGAAAAGGGAGTGGGGGATGGGGGTGCTGGATAGGGTGAGACTGGGATGCGGATTACCAAAAATTAAAGAAAAAGCAAACTGAAGGTGCAGGCAACTTGGGGGAAGGTTTAAAAGAAAAAAGTGAGGGAAAAAGGAAATGGAAACAATGGACGCTGGTCTGACATATGGTATTGCCAAGTTCAGGCCATCATTAAAGAGTCCAGGGAGGCAGAGGAGAAAGACAGACAGGCGGACAATAGGAAGAGCTCGCTGCCACAGAAGGAGCAACCAAAGAAGGTGACAAGGAGCAACCTGGAGGACAATGGTGAACCACAGCCACGAGAGGTAAGGTGCAGACTGTGGACTTTTCGGTCAAGGGGACCTCAAGAACTTCTTAGCAAGTCTGATGGACAAAAAAGGTGAAAAAGATTGTGAGGAGGTAGATAAAGCATGGCAGGAACTGAAAGCCGAGAAGAAAGGGGAGGAGAAAGAAGAACAAGGTGCGGGAGCTGGGGCAAACAAGGGGGCTATGGGTGGCCACCTGGGATGACACTGAGAGACCACTTGTCTCAAGCTCTCAAAGATAAAATTTGGAAAGGGTAATACATCGATATGTTTGCCCTGATAGACAAGGATCCCATGAAAAAGTACAAACAGAAAGAATCAGTGGGTAATTCATACGAACATACAAAGATTCCCTCTTCTCCTCCTCACTCCAAATGTCTTGTCTATCCTATCCCGAGGGTGACTCTGTGAACAATTACATCACGCCAGAGAGGAGAGGAGGAAGAATTTGGAGATGGCTGTGGCATCGGCCATTGAGGGTAAGTACAGTGAGGAGGTCAGCTACAAGGGTAAGACACTGGGAACATGGATGGAAGGTTTCATGCATTTTAGTACCATCATGCTTCAAAAGAAGCCAGAGTTGGTGGTACCTTTGCTGACCTACTCGACCATAATACAGGATGCTTATAGGGTTAAGAGCAGGTATGGATGGCTGATCTATGATGAGAAATTTAGACAGAGGATGGCATCACATGGCGACGACCAGTGGGATGTCACCTTGTCAGAGCTGTGGATAAGAACTCTTTCAGTGCAAGGGGGGAGCCCCAGTGAAGGGAAGAAGGGGACGGGAGCTTCCATGGTCAAGGCTTGCGGGGCATACAACAAAGTGAATTGCACCTGGCCCAGCTGTAAATTCGAGCACGCCTGTTCCGGGTGTGGGGGTAACCACCCAGTCACCCATTGTAGGACATAAGGGGACAAAGGGGGATCTCAGGCCCAGGGACAGTCCTTTTAGCGGGGGACATGGGGGGGAACTGGGGAGATTTAACAGGCACAATTACAGGTGGCAAAATGGGAAGGGGAGTTACAGTGGGAGGTAAGGATTCACATGCGACAGGGGGCCTGGAGGGCACCTCTCAGAAGGTGGCATCCCTCATAAACTTAGAGATTTCGAAAAGATAGATGGAGGCTTACTCCAATCATGAGGATAGGGACATGCTGAGGGAGGGTTTTGAGGGAGGTTTTCACTTATATTTCTCAGGCACTAAAAAAAAAACACTAGATCCAAGAACCTGGCATCTATAAAGGGAAGGAGAATATTGTGGAGAGGAAGATTAGGAAGGAATTGGAGGCTGATAGGGTGGCAGAGCCTTTCAGTGCCCAACCTTTTGCTAATTTTAGGGTGTCCCCTTTGGGCATAGTTCGGAAAAAGGCACCTGGTGAATATTGTTTAATTCACCATCTATCCTATCCTGAGAGTGACTCCGTGAATGATTACATCACACTGGAGAGGTGCACAATGGTTTATGCTATACTAGACCATGTGGTGGACGCCATCCAGGACAGAAAAAGGGTCTGCTGGCAAAGACTGACATAGAATCAGCATTCCAGCTGCTACCAGTGAGGTGAGAGGATTGGGAATTGTTAGGTTTCCAATTTCAAGGGAGGTACTACTTGGACAAGGCCATGCCCATGGGGTGTTCAGTTGCCTGTGCCACTTTCGAGGCCTTTAGTACCTGGCTTTGGTGGGTTTTTTTAGCCAGACATGGTAAGGGACAAGGCCCCGGTTTTTCTGCGGCACTTTGGGACCAAATTCTGTGGCAGGGTTACCATTCTGTGGCACACGTTTGTAATTTCTACAGCAGTTCTGCGGCAGCAACTGTCATGCTATTTTCTTTTATATAGATGTGTGTGTGTGTATATATATATATATATATATATATATGTACATACATATATATATATATACATATACATACACACACACACGCACACACACACACCAGCCCACATCCCAAACACCAAGTGAGTGAAAGCTAATGTCCAGACACAGAAAAGAGACCAATAGATATTTTTATAAAGTGAGGGGTGTCAAATAAAGTTGTGCCCCATAATAATGTTTCTGCAGCTCAATGCCAGATACCCAGTTCACCCCCCCGCCCATATCTGGCTGCTCTTCCTCCCCATTGACCTTTGTACCCTACTCAATCCCAGTCCACCTTCATAATTAATTTTCCCATGCCTGATTCACATACCTCTTTTCATTATGCTCTTTTTAATACCCAGTTCAAGCCTTCTCCATAATCTCATGTCGAGGTCAAATAACCTTTTCCCCATTGACACTTAATAGGCCCAATCAAACTTCTTCCCCTCCAGCTCATCAGCTGCCACCTAGCAACAGAACCCTAACCTGCCAGTTGGGATCTTGGTGCTACTTTACAATAAATAAGTTTAAAAAAAAAACACAAATCGTTGCCCTTGAAAATAAATGGGCCCCATGAAGTACAGTAACATTATTTATTAGTAAATGGGTAAAACAATCTGAGACTTCTGATTGGTTGAGATACTTGTTTAGGTGGGCATCTATGCGATAACAATGCCCACCTAAAACAAGTCCTTCTGCCATTGCCCATTACCGATGAAAGTCCCTCTGCCACCTCAGAAATGCCCAGTCTGCTTCCTCATTGGCTGAGGCTCACATCGCACACTTTCAAAGTGCCACCATTTTTTCTTAGTCGCTTAGCGAGCGAGTAGTCACAACTTGACTATACTCTACAGTATACAACAAAAGGAAGGCATTTTAGAACAAAGCACTGCTTTCCCCCAGCTACTTCTTTATTTAGAAAAAAAACTGTAAACGTGCTGTACAGTCCATCTCACTCACATGTTTGAGACAAGCCTGGTGCTCTGCTCTGCCCTGCTCCTGCCAGCCCACGTGCCCACTCGTTACAAAAACTAAACCATTTATATTCAGTTTATTCTGTTTAAGTACCTTGTGTTATGATCGCTAATGCCAGTAAAATGATCCCGCTTTGGTCTTCTCTTCTCCTGAATGCTCCATAACCGCGACCCATCTCGTCATGACTAGCGTGCCAACCATTACACAGCACAGCAGCTCTCACTGCACTCATAGCTCCAAACCTTACCTTTCCACAGTGCTATCAGTCTTGCAGTACCACAACCCCAAGTCAAACAAGCACAGATTAAACAACAGTAAAAGAAAACGAGGCAAGGAGGAAGAAAAAACAAACAGAGTCACAGGGAAACCATCTGTCAAGCACATTAAGGTTTAAACAAAAAAAAATAAATTTTTAAACAAAAGTGCCCAATACTGGCAGCTGTAACAACAGCTGAGAGACTATTTTACACCAAAACAACTTCTATAACTCTATACTACTTTTAAGTAAAATTATGATATGCTTAAGTTATTTTTTTTTTAAATGTCACAAATGCACTATTTTCTAAGTATAATAATACCTTCCAGGGTGGGGGGTATTATTTATTTATTTATTTATTTACATGTTTTACCAGGAAAGCATACTGAGCTAAGAGCTCAATTCCAGATGCAACCTGGGGGTCGAGACCCATAAAATTCCAATACAAGGATATGTACAATAAAAAGAAACATATTGGGAAGTCAAAGCTTCCTACAGACATTTGTATAACATTAACAGACAGGGGTTCAGAAAATACATTGTACAGAGTGACATGGTCATCTACATTTCATACAACTTTTTTAGTACATCAAGCAGGAGTAGAGGAATTAGTTATAACAGGAGCAGCTGGAAGATAAACGGGTAGTAAGTAGAGGCTTGCGTTGGTAATTGTTTTGTACATGTCTTATAGTGGCCGGCAGAGCATTCCAAATCTGTGGGATACGGAAACTAAAGGGGGCCTGGCCTTTGGAAGTACGCATAAAAGGGACATGCAGCAGTCTGGGATCTATATTCCTGAGTGAGTACACAGGAGGGGATTGTTTGGAGAGGGTAGAGGACAGATGGGGGGAAGGAATTGCACCAGAATTTGGCAGTGAACCTAGCGTAGTTTAATTGTCTGCGATCATGGAGGGATGGCAGGTTAGTAGAGCTGTAAAGGTTACAATGGTGTGTAGATAGCGGACAATCTAGAATGAACCAGCAGAAAGAATGGAACATGGTATCTAGGATAGCCAGGGCAGACACGGAGGCAGTGGAGTAGACTATGTCGCCGTAATTGAAAACAGGGAGAATCATTTTTTGGACAATGGTGAGCCTGGTTTATGTAGGGAGGCATTTTTTGTTGCGGAATAGAGCACCTAATTTGGGGAGAAGTTTCGTATGAAATGAGTCTATATGAGATGTGAAGTCTAGGTGCTGGTCTAGCCAGACGCCTAGGTATCGGAAGGAAGTACAGCTGTCCAGCAGGGTCCCGTCCATGGTTTTGAAAGGGGGGCAGGGGGTTTGGCAGGAAAGTCTTTGTTGGGATCCAAATGTTTGTGATACTGTTTTTGGGGGTTTAGGAATAGCTGGCTAGTCCCCAACCAGCCCTGGATAGCATAGAGATCCTCTTGGAGTAGTGTTGATATGATTTGAACGTTAGGGCCAGAGGCATATAGGAACGTGTCATCCACATACATTTGGATGGATGAGTGGGTACACGCTGATGGGAGGTCATTTAGAAAAATGGAAAAAAATAGTGGTCCTAGGACAGATCCTTGTGGGACGCCTGTAGTGACTGTCAGGGGGTTAGAAGTGTGAGAGGCTAGTGTGACTGATTGCTTCCTGTTCGCTAGATAGTCATGGAACCAGCCAATGGCCTGCTCAGAGAGCCCAATGTTGGAGAGTTTTGAGAGAGGTAGGGAATTAGAGACAGTATCAAAAGCTTTGGCTAGATCTATAAAAATGGCCGAGGTGATGTGACCTTTGTCCATACTGGTGAGAATGTCACCAGTGACATGTAGCAGGGAGGTAGTGGTGGAGTGGGATTTACGGAATCCCGATTAGAACGGAGTGAAGAAGGAGGAGGCTTCCAGGAAAGGGGTGAGCTGGGAGAAGACTAGCCATTCCTGTAATTTGGCCAGGATTGGGAGCAGGGGAGATGGGTCTGTAATTTTCTGGGGAGGAGAGGTCGCCACCCTTTGGTAGAGGTATGACTGTAGCCATCTTCCAGTCTGTGGGTACCTTTCCCAGAGAGAAAGAGAGGTTGAAAAGCGCAGTGAGAGGGGCAGCTATGGCTGGGGCAGACAGGAAGAGCTTTGTTGCATCTAGGGACGTAGGGCACTTGTCTTTGTTTGGGTTTAGGGCCCTTAGAAAGCGTAGTACTTCAGCATGGGTTACTGGGCAGAAAGAAAGGCAGGCCTACAGGGGCAGGCATTGGGGGCATGAGCTGAGGGGGACTGGGGGATTTATTTGGAGGAAGATAGGAGTTTGCTGCGCAGCTGGAGAAATGAGTATTAAAGGCTTCACACACAGATGGGGTCGGAAATGTGGGAGCCCTGGGCAGATAGTGTAGGAGGTGGGGGTGTAGTGGGGGGGGGGAGAGCAGGGATTTAAGTGATTTCCAGAAATCAGTCGGGTGGTTTATGTTCTTGTTTAAAGCCGATAGAAAGTATGTCTTCTTTGCTGCCTGATGGAGTTTGTGCATGCGTTTCAGAGCTTTCTGTATGTGGAGAGGGTTTCCTGTGTACCTGTTCTCTTGTAAATTTTCCAGGCACGGTCTCTGGTGTGGCAAATCCTAATTATGTCGGCAGAGATCCAGGGGAGATGAGCACCTCTAACTCTCTTTGTCCCTAGGGGGGCATGTCTGTCCCATATTTTTAGGAAGCAGGTTTTGAAACCTCCAAAGGCTGCATTAATGGAGGGAGATTTGGGTATTAAAGACCAATTTTCATGTCCCAAGTCTGATAGAAGAGATGCTAAGGTGAGAGAGTTGTAGGACCTGGTGCACGGTGTCTTTGGAGGCGGGGTGGGGGGCTATGCACCTTCCTAATCAGGAAGATCATGTGATGATCACTTATAGAGTCAGGTATTGGGCTATACCCGCCCTTCCAGGGGTTATAAGGCCCTCCACCTGCGGCGTCGGGCATCATTACACCCCTGGGTGGGCAGGTATAGTCCAATACCGCCCACCCCGTTGGGTATTATTGCTTGCGAATGCTCTTAAAAGAACACAGACCATGCAAGTCTCTGATTAGTCCACCTACCTGGCACTCCAGCACACTTCAATAGTGTCAGCACTGCCTCCAAAAAAAATGCCCCGATAATGCCGAAGACCAAAAGGCTTCAGTAAAATAAATGGTTAAACTCGCAAACACTGAAACACTATTATGGTAACCAGAAAATAATTCATTTGTTAGAATAATTCAGCCTATGAGGGCATCATTACAGAATAATTAAATTTACATGCTCAAACTGGCACACAACAAAAACTGGCACAGATCAATGGGCAGTCTGATAGGAGCCCCGGAGTCTTCACTTAACATTTAAATACTTTTTTTTTTGCCACCAGTAGAGGGACTAAGCTCTGGAGATCCACAGAGAGCTTACTTGAGTTAAATAATTCACAATTGTAGTGGGACTCTGCCAAGTGGGTGCACACAAAAAAAATCATCACTGAGCTGCGGGCACTCATGATAACCAGTTATCAGTGTAACACTCTCATACCTTGTGCACTGCTCTGAAGCTGCAATTAAGTGCAAGTGCGCCTTTTGTACTTTCTGTGAATAAAGTATGACTGCAACTGGACTGTCACTGACCTCATTCAATGACTGAATGATGTCAGTGGCCGATGCACACAAGGACACAGAACAGCTGAGCCGATCAGCAGTCTTAAGCAAAGAAATACATTTTTTCTGTCATTTTGTCCTTAATATTAATACTTTTACCATTTAGGTATTTCATATGTGTTAATATATAAAAGCTCCATGCGCCACCACCACCACTCAGTGCAATTAGTGTTGTGCGAAATTTAAATATTTTTTGTAATTCTACAATTACGCAAATGTTGTCACCTAGGCAAAACAAAATTTGGTCTGTTTTCTTGATTTCACATAACGGCAGAATTTTGCGTAAAATGCCTTGGTGAAATATTTTGCCTATGCAGAGTGAAATTTTGCCTGTTTTCATGATTTCGCATAAATGGTGAAATTTCGCCTGAATGCTCTAGTCTGCCAATTTCGCCCATTGATGCTCCAGATTTTGCCTTGTAGCACAATTTCACTGGCGTAACTTTTGATTTTGCCAGTGAAATTTTGCTCCAAAGATTAAATTTACAATACATTGTAGGTAAATAGGTCAAATATCACATGCAGCTTGTTTACAGCTCATTTTGCTGCGCGTTGAGTAAGATAGCAGTCTGTTGTGGTGCATCAGAGCTAACAAAGCCTTTGAAAACATAGTTAAAATTTGTTTTGAGAGAGTTAATTGCTGCAAAATATAATGTTTTTTCCTAGTGCTGCTAGGAAACATTTTCTACTTTTGTGGATTTTTGCAGAATACTTAGTTTAAATTAGGTTTTACTTTTCTTTCTGTCTTTGAAAGAGTTGCGTGGGGTAGGGTTTAGTAGGAGTGTAAAGCAGTGCAGGCTATTTCTAGCCAAGCAGATTATTCACAAATTGTGAGTTATTTATCTACTGTTATTTCTTATTCATTTTGTTATATCTTGCCATTTATTTTTCTCTGAAAAGTTTCTCTGTTTTATTTAAGAGTTCCTGCCACTGTAAGCCTGTGTTACATATACCATTCTTCTGCTTTTAGTTGTGATTGTGAATTCTAAAGTTTTAAACACACAGAGCTGATCCATTATTTTATTTGTCTGTGATTAGTTCTGTTCGCTGGAATGTTACTAAAACGGTGAACATCAACAGTTCTATATTTTTTTGTATGTTTGCTTAAGTATTTTTACTTGATCGTTCGAACTTGTCCATTTACAGTCACGCTGCTTTGTTGAATTGCTCCCCTACATATTATAGCTGGAGTTTGACTCTGCACATTGCGCGGTGTTCCTGTTTTAGTTGACTTGCCTTACCCTTTCTCTGTTACAGCATTGTTTGTGTAACACCTGACATGCGCATTATAAAAAACTATATATTAATATAGTTATTTTCAAGAAATGGCTTGGTGATCCTTCACATCCAGACCACTACCGTATTGTGTGGTACTCGCATTTGTTGCCATTTTATGGTTGCCTCTGCCCTTATTTAATAAAAAAAAAAAAAATTGTGGGACAAACTAAGTAATAACACATTACAGTACTTTATTTGTCCAGAGACACAGGTGATCTGTATTTAAAGTTGGTCACTTGTGCCCTTTTTCCTTGTGTGTGTTTCTTTAATTCCTGTTTGGGGAATGAAAAAAGTTACCTTTTGGTTTTTTAGTAGAATAGGCTACCTACCACATGTGGTATTAGTTGTACTCCAAGCACTGGTACCTATCCTGATTGTGTTTGGACTTGTAAGGAAGCCAGTACTGTAGGTGTGACGTCATCATGTGTGAGGTGTTATTCACACAATTAGTAGTAATACATCCTTTCTTCAAATACTCCCAGAGAAAAGCAAAGCTTTGAAGCAGCAGCCAGCAAAATTCCCTGCTAAGAAGCAGCCCGGTACAGGGGGGAAACATAGCAGGGGAGATGAGGGAGCTAAGAAGTCTGCTGAAAAAAGTGCAGTTTCAGTTCCAGTTCCCCACAGAAGTGAAATCACAGGTACGTCTGCATCAGTGTCTTCTTATGTGGGCCCTGCTGGTGCAGCAGGAAGCAGCAAAGGAGTTGTTGACAGAACTGGGTCTGGCATATCTGTGACTTATTTTTTTAAGGCTCAAACTGTTGCATCCATGCTAGTGGGAGAGAATGACAGTGAGAAGAACGGAGGCACTGACCCCAGCACAGGAACAGTGGTCCAAGAGGAGGGTGATAAGTCTGTCAGTGTGACTGTCCATGTTTCTGCAGGAGTTGGTGATGATAGTGTTCAACAAGAATCTGATAATCCCGGACATAGGGATAGTCAGCCCCCTGAGATGGTTGTAGAGAAGGAAAAAGGTGCCATGCTCCAAGAAGACAGTGATGGGGGGAGGAGGAGGGAAACAAGGACATTATCTCCATTGGTGGTGATGATGATGACTGGGCTGATCCCACATGGGAGCCTGAGTTAAAAAAGGTCATGGGTGATGTAGGCCATTTACATGCACAGTCCGTGGGTCAGTCTGTCACCAAGCCTATAAGCAAACCTCCAAGCAGTAAAGTTATTTCCCCCTCCCAAAAGTAGTTTTACTGAAGTGATGAGAGCAGCCCAAAAAACACACACTTCCACACCTGTTTTGGAATTATCCCAGTCCCAGAAGCATCTGAAGTCCAGAGGTCAAAAGTCCCTAGTTTGGGACTTTTATGTGATTGATCCTGCAGATGAGAACATAGCAATACGCCAGCTTTGTCAAGAATGTGTTAATCGGGGGAAAAAGGGAAGCCACATAGGCACCGGTGGCAAACACGCTCACCTGAAAAACAAGCACCCACTGAGATGGCAGCAACACCAGAAGGATGCCAGAGCTGTTGATGGCAATTTACATGTAGTAGAGCAAGAGCAGGAGGAGGGAGGGCAGAGTGGGTCGGTGGTGGGGGAGGAGAGTGAGCAATCCTTTGATCTGTCAAGTAGTGGGCATAGCGATGGCGGTGAGAGTCCCAGTCTCATGAGTCTGAAAAGTACAAAACCACACCCACAAGCAACCAGAATAATTGGTTTCATGCGGTCTACACTGCCCCAAGAGTCAAGTGTTACCCCTAAAAGAAAATCTCATTGCTGCTAAAAGTACAGCATTCTGGTTGGACAGCCCCAAAGATGCAGCCCACTCTGAAGACCATCCTTGAACAGCACACAAAGTACACCCCAAATCATGCTGCTGCACAAGAGTTAAGTGCTGCCACTGCTGAAAGTGTGGCCATTGATATGTTTCTATTCTCATTTGTAGAGAATGCTGGTTTCCACAGGTTGATGGCCTGTGCCAGTCCCAAATGGCAAGTTCCATTCAAACCTATTTTACTAAGCATGCCATGCCAGAGCTGAACAGTAGAGTCGCTGATTCCATTAGACATGTATTGAAGCATAGTGCATCACAATATATCCATCTTAACATGGATATGTGGACCAGTGGACAAACAGCAGCAAGCTTGTATCTATGCATAACAGCACACTGGGCAGAGTTGCCTGGTGCGATACTTGATTTTGGGCCTGGAAAAACATGCTTGAAGCAAAACTGTGGTGGTAGCAACACACCTGGTATTCAGCAGCATACGACCCTGAGTATGACAAGTTACAGGTTCTCATACAGCTTCAAAAATGCTTAATGTTCTACTGGATGAGATTGGTTGGTGGCTACATACACAGTTACTCATAGCAGGATTTATCGCAAGTGATAATGGCTCCAATGTAGTGAAATGCATTAGCGATGGCGGTTTTTTCAGAGTGCCCTGCCTGGCACACTGCCTTAATCTTGTTGTTCAGCAGTTTCTCAACCATGTGGACATTAAGAAAACAGTTACTATTGCCCATCGCATCTGTGTCCACTTCACCCTTTCTGCAAAGGCCATGACCATCTATGTGAGCTACAGCACAATAACCATCTGCCTCCGTACCAGATGAAGCTTGATGTTGTCACCAGGTGGAACGCCACACTGTACATGCTTGACTGGCTGTATGAACAGTATAAGGCTGTGTCAGAATATCTTTTTTTCAAATAGAATAAGCTTTATTTAGCACACCAAAAGAAGGAACAATATTCCACAAAAGTTTGTAGAATATGGTTACACTAGTGATCAATAACAGAGACAAGAATAAACCAAATGGTGTACAATTTAAATAAAATCTTAAATTCCTTCCCCCCACTACTACCCCCAAGCCCCGCTCCCATCCCTCCACTGGAGGATACCCAGAAGAATAGAACAAGTTGGAATGATCTGAACTGTCAAGGAAAGGAGTCACCTGTATTATAATAGCAATATTTAGGTTGTCAGTAGATCCTGGAGGGGTTCCCAAATATTTTGGTAATGTGAGAGTCGGCCAGCCATACTGACAATAAGGCGCTCAGTTTGCAGGGCAAATAATATCTCCTTGTGCCACTCAATATATTGAGGTATCTCTTTATCAAGCCAATGCCGCAGGATAACTTTCTTTGCACATACAGAAATTAAGGCCATATGTGGTTTCTGATTCCCAGCCAAGACGTTAGTATAGTCTCCCAAAATGCATATTTCAGGGAGGAAAGCATTATTCAATCCCAAGAGTGGATCTAGATGAGTTCGAATAGCGTTCCAAAAAGGGGCCACTCTTTCACAGGACCATAGAATATGGAGTAAATTGCCAGGCTCTTTACCGCACCTGGAACAGAGGTCATCAGGGAGTTTACCTATTCTATGCAGATGAACAGGGGTATAGTACAGATTCTGAATAATATTAAACTGCATAAAGTGGTATTTGTCCTATTTGATAAATTTATAAAGGTGTTTCCAGATAGTGGTCCAGTTCCTGGGAGTATCAGATGGTGGAAGGGAGTGGTCCCAGCAATAAATTATTGACCCCTCATTGATAGCCAGGAAATCTTGTAGCACCCGATAGTAATATGAAATTTTATGTGAGATAGGAGCCTGACGAATGAGAGGGATAATTAAGGTACTTAATGGACTAAGCCATGGACCACTGCCAAAATGTTGCAGAAGCGTATGTGAAAGTTGGAAATATCTAAAGCACAAGGAGGTGGACCAGTGATATTTGATACAGGCATCTTGGAAGGATAACAGCTTTTGATTGAAGGTAAGATAGTCAACCAATCGCACCCCCATACAGGGTCAAAACTTTTCAGAGAGAAGCTGTCCAGCTATGCAGAAATTAGGATTCCCAAACAATGGTTGGGATATGTCTTTGTATGGGCAGACTTTAAAAAAAGAGCAGAGTTGCAAGTGAACCAGTAGGGACGCTTCCAGAGGGGAATCTCGTAGGGACAGGGGAAGTTTCTTCCTTGGGAAATGAAGTAGGGAGTGAATATCCAAATCATTATCCGAACACAGAGAATGTTCAATGTCCACCCACTGCAGAATATACTGCCTAGTGGAGTCACCTTCTGGTATTCCCACCCAGCAGGAAAGCCGAATGAGGTGGAGGGCCAAGTAATTCAAGAAAAAGTTTGGAGCCTGCAATACTCCATCCAATTTAGTGTGCATAAGCTTAAATAATGCTCTGCGTGCTGTCTTACCATGCCACAAAAATGAAGAGACAAGTCGGTGGACCTGATTAAACCACGATTGGGGAAGGGCAAGGTTAAACATCTGGAGCAGGTACAGTAGTCTAGGGAGAATATTCATTTTTATGATATTCATACGGCCCATAATGTCAGTGGAAATAAGGACCAATGATCTAGATCCACTTTAAGATGGCCCACTAGGAAATCTAAATTAAAACGATGCATTTTAGAGGGAGAGGTACTAAAATAAATTCCTAAATATTTCAATGTATTTGGCGTCCAGATCAAACTGAGGTGCACAATATCAGCTTGGAAGGTAACATTGTTCAGAGGCATAATTTCCATTTTAGTAAGATTTAACTTGTAGTTAGAAAGAGCACCAAATTGAGAGATAATCTGAAGGGCAGCAGGTAGGGATGTGGAAGGGGAAGAGATGTGTAACAAAATATCATCTGCATAGACAGAGAGCTTGTATTCTGTTCGGCCAATTGGGATGCCTGAAACTTGAGGGGAAAAATTCATTTTGTGTATAAGAAGTTCCAAGAAAAAATTGAATAAATAGGGAGAGAGTGGACAGCCCTGCCTGGTGCCCTGGTGAAGGGGAAATTGCAATGATAATACTCCGTTGCACAGGTTTTGGTCGGTCGGGAAAGAATACAGCACCCTGATTCATTGAATAAATACTTGGGAAATATGATATTTAAGAAGTAGGTTAAATAAGTAATCCCATAAAGCACGGTCGAAGGCCTTTACGGTATCCAGGGACACCAAGGCTGCAGAAGCAATGGAGTCCCTGGATACTAAAAAGAGATAGGACAGCTTCCTAAAGTGGTCAGCCGACAGTCTACCCTGAACAAAACCGACTTGTTCTCTGCTGATGAGGGAGTCCCACACAAGTCCCAACCTACATGCCAAAACTTTAGCCAAAATTTTCATATCAACATTAATAAGAGATATTGGCCTGTAGTTGGAGACAAGCAGGGGGTCTTTGCCAGGTTTAAGTAGGACCACTATGGTTGCTGCCGTGAGAGAGGAATCAGAAAGACCACTTGTAAAAATATGATTATAGGTATCTAAGAGAATAGGAGCCAGTTGGTCTTTACAAGATTTGTAAAAATTAGGGGTAAAACCATCTGGGCCAGGCACTTTGTCTGCGGCCAGAGAGTCAATAGCTTGGGTAATTTCTATTAGAGTTAATGGAGCTTGTAAAACAGTAACTTGTGAATCTGTCAGCTGGGGAAGGGGCACATCTTGCAAAAAGGAATCTACCTGGGCTGAAGAAAAAGAGAATGGGGGGGTGCATATAGAGTCTGATAAAAAATTCTGAAGGAATCAACAATATCTCGTGGGGAAGTGAGGAGAGAGCCGGAATCATTACGGATAGAGGCTACAATTCTATCCTACACTTGGGAGCGTAACCAAAGGGCAAGCAGTTTTCCCACTTTTTCTCCCTGGTTAAAATATTTTACCTTTGAACAAAGCAGGAGATGGTCCGCTTTTTCCCCTAAGATGGTATTATACTGAAAATGGAGACTTTCCAATCATTCCCACTCAGATTGGGGGAAGGTCTGGGAAATCCGTTCCTCTAGGGCATGTATGTAGGTTAATGGGAGGATAAGGTAGCAGAGGTTTGTTTCTTTCACGTAGTTGCTAAATGGATCAGCTCTCCTCTAAGAGCACATTTCATGGCTCCCCATAATATATCCAGAGTAGGCATAGAGGGGGGAGTTAATCTCCATGAAGGAAGAAATAAAGGATCGAAGATGTTGTAGCAGGACACTGGATTTAAGTAATTGATTGTTTAGGCTCCAAACTTTATATCTGTTCAGAGAGGAAGTGAGCTGGAGATGCAAAAGGGCAGGGTGGTGTTCCGAAATTACTTTGGCTGAGTAATGACATAATAGAGCCCCAGGCATGCACTCTACCCCTATTAAAAAGTAATCAATACGATAAAAGAAATTATGTGGAAGGGAGTAGAAAGAGAAATCCTGAGTATCAGGATGCAAGGCCCTCCATGGGTCAACCAATCCCACAGAGTCTATCAATTCCCAGTGAGCCAGTTGGCCACGAGAGAATGCCAAACGGGCCTTGCCAGATCTGTCAAGATCATTGGACTGGACTAAATTCCAATCTCCCCTGAGTTCAATGGGTGGAATATCCATGGAGCTAGGATGGACATCAAGGTGATGAAAAAATGGGGATCATCAGAGGTGGGACCGTAAACAGCCCTAAGTATGATTTCCAAGTGGCCCAATAAAGCCCGTAGAATTATATATTGACCTTGTGGATCTGTAACCTCTTGGAGGCGGTGGAAAGGGACACTCCAAGCAATTAAGATAGCCACCCCCTTTTTACAGGTGTCCAAGCCAGCTCTGAATACATGTCCCACCCAGGACCAACTAAAAAGGAGGACCTAGGATGGGAGTAAGTGGGTATCCTGCAAGAAGACCACATCTGCCTGTAATTTCTGTAAATGAAGCAAGACCTTAGTCCGTTCAGTAGGGGACCGGGCACCCTTAATGTTCCAGGTACATAACTTATAGGTAATCATTGTGATATAGTAGCTGGAAATCAGAAAGCATTGGTAGGTGCAGGGAAGTAAACATATAAGTGATATTTGACTGCTCTGACAGTATCCATCTCCCGGGAGTGCCATCCAGTCCATTCCTCCAGTGCTGCCCACCCCTCCCACCCAAGGCCCAGCAATCCTCAACCAACCCACCTCCCCCCTGTACAGTGACACAACCATAGTAATGGGAGGATCAAGATAAAACACCCCCAATTAAGTAATAACCCATACAACCAAGAAGAAACAACTCCAGTAACATCAACAATTAGAAGTATCCCAACCCCCCTTCCCCCTTCTAATCGGTTCATGAAAGCATCAAAGATCAATGCCATACCTAGCCCCATGACCGCTGCCCCGCCCACCCAGTACTAAAAAACCTATAATAGCCTAAGAAGAACAATGAATCTGTGTAAACTTGGGTCCTTAGGGAGGAGAACCTCACCCATCCAAAATTACTAGGTACCCAGAGGTGGACCCCACCCTGTATCTACCTTGGAGTATTATACCAGGGTTACCAATAAGTTATAAAGGTATATAACACTGTTAGTAGCAAACTATAATATAGAAACACAGACAAAAAGCACTGCAGTTCAATACATAAGTAAGAGCTGAACAATATGTCTGAAACTGTGTACAAGAGTAACTAGTAAATGTCAGTTGAACATTAAATATAACAAGGTAATGAGCTCTAGGTAAACAACAAGAGTTAACAAAAAAAAAATTGTCTGGTACTCCAAACCTCTGAACAGTCTCAAGCTAATAACCCCCCTAAATTACAAATAAGAAGGAAATTAATGGTGTATCCAATTGTGGGTTGCAGAATCAGTGCACAATGCAATACAAGTTGTCTTGCTAATCCAAAAGGTGTTGGAGCGCAATAGGGAGAAACATATGTAGGAACATAGATAAAAGGAGTCCCTGCGGAGGGCCTGCATCTATAGAACTGAAAGATTTAGGTCTGCTGATGCAGGAAGGAGCCCATGGCAAGTCATAAAAAATCCTTTGTGCCAGTTGATAACTTGAGAACACTCGGGACAATCAAGCAACTGAAGCAACACAAGCAGCTCACCTGAGTAGCTGAGGAAGCCGAATCTCCAGCCTGATAACTTTCGAGGCAGCTCCCCCCCCCACAAGCTAGGCACTCGGGACAATCAAGCAACTGAAGCAACACAAGCAGCTCATCTGAGTAGCTGAGGAAGCCGAATCTCCAGCCTGATAACTTTCAAGGCAGCTCCCCCCAAGCAAGGCACTCGGGACAATCAAGCAACTGAAGCAACACAAGCAGCTCACCTGAGTAGCTGAGGAAGCTGATTCTCCAGCCTGATAACTTTCAAGGTAAAGAGAGCCTCTTCTCTTCATCTGGACACCTGCAGAGGGGTGCTAGCCCGATGGCGCTTCGTGCCATCTGCCCCACCCGCCCCAACCACCCTCCCACCCAGGGGTGGCTGTCAATTTAAGGATCCACCCCGTGACATCACATCCGGTGACATCACGTCCTGTTGCCCAGAACCTATCTCCCCACTTTCCCATTTGCAGGTTATACCTGCTGGCCACTAGAGGGACCAATGCTCCTCACTGCTTCCTACTCCTACCTGTACAGCACTACTTCCTGGGATCTTGCTCACCACAATGTATTGGCCCTGCCTCATGCTCTGCCTGTGCCTATCCCCACTAGCAGTGCACTTACCCACTTACCCATCTGCTAGTCCACACTGTGCCCTGGCACCCCTTCCTCCCCTTGCTCCTGAACCTGCTCTCCTGCCCCTTGGGACCTCTGTGTGTCCCCATCCTCCCTGCCCTCCCCCTAGCTCTCTCTTCACCTCAGGCACATCTTGGTGTCTTCTTATTCTTGCTTTCCCTTCCTGTACCTCCCTGCCCACCCCCTGCTCCCTTAGCCTCCCCCATGTCAATCGTAGAAAACCTCTCACCATCTCCCAGCCAGGGTGTTAGTCATGCTACTACTCCTGTCGGGAACATTCATCCAAACCCTGGCCCGGTTCCCAGGAGCTCCCAACTCGCACCACAGGCCTATGCATGGTCTCCATGAATATCTGTAGCCTCCTAAAAGTTTGACTCACTACAATGCCTGGTCACATCAATTAACCTGATGTCATCACCCTGGTTGAGACTTGGCTGTAAATCCTCCCTGACTCCTAGTCTCCCTTCCTGGTTTCACCTTTTCCGGTCGACCGTGTTGGGAGCAGGCGGCAGCTCGCTATTTATGTCAAGAATCTCTCCCGTACTAGCCCTGCCAGCTCCCATCCTTGACCCAGGGCCCAGGCGCTTACGCTGAAACTAACCCTGACCCTTTAAAGGGACCCTTTATCTGACTACTGCATACGTGCCCCCAGGGACCAAAGCAGGCCATTGCCTCTCTTAGAGAATACCTTACCTCTCTACCTCCTTCCGCTGATCAGATTCTGGTGGGTGACTTAAATGTCAACTGGCTCAGCCCCTCCTCCTCCTCTACCCGAGACTCCTTTTCTGCAATAGACCTAACGCAACTAGTTACCCACCCTACCAGGACTAACCCCAAAAGAGGCTCCAGTACCCTGCTTGATGTGGTACTCACCAACCGCCCTAATCAGATCCCCAATGTACAAGTCCTCCCAGACTCTCTCAGTGATCATGCCCCCATTCTATTCCACTGGTCATCCTCAGTCCCCAAACCCATAGCACAGTCCACATGCAGGCGGCGTCTAATACCTGGTGGACTGATAAAACTTAAGGAACTTCTGTCCCAAATTGACTGGTCTCCTATACAGGCAACTCCTGACATCGACACAGCTCTCTCCTTCTTTACCCAAACTTTTAATAATGCCTGTGATATCTTTGCCCCAATGTTGACCCACCATTCTAAAAGGCAGAATGCCCCTTGGGTAACCCCAGCTTTGATCCACCAGCTCAAACATAGGGACAACCTATGACACTGTGCCATTGAGACTGGCCGGCCCAATGACAGGCGGTTATATGCTGCCGCCGGAAACAAGTGCACTTAGGCCATCAGAAAGGCCAAGTCTGAGCACTATCGGTCCTCACTCACTGCCTCATGGGGGAACCCCAGAACCTTCTGGGATAACATTAAACAGTTAAATGGGACTGCACTCCCCCACCCACCCAGATCAACATTAATGGTGTGATCTCCTCAGACCAGCCCTCATAGCCAACCACCTCAACACCTCATTCACTGACCTTAGCCCTATCCTCCCTACAAATTTTTTTGACCCTCCTCCCCCAGCACCTGCAGTAAATCTTTCTCGCCCTTATTTTCTCCTCCGCTGTGTTTCTGCCCAAGAACTTAGGCCGCACCTTGTCACTGCCCTCAAGAGTAATAGTACAGGCAGTGACACCCTGGATCCGTGTATCCTATGGCTGGTCTTAGACACAGTCCTTACCCCGATCACATGCCTCATCAACCACTCTCTTTGTCTGGGGAAGGTTCCAACTGCCTGGAAAGTTGCCACTGTCACCCCTATCTTTAAAGGTGGTGATAGGACTGTGGCTGGAAACTATCGACCGATCTCCATTCTCTCCTCTCTCAAGGCCTTGGAAAAGTGGTGGCCTCTCAAATCTCTGATTACCTCTCCACCTACAATGTCCTTTGTCCTGAGCAGCATGGCTTCCGAGGCGGGCCACAGTACCAACACAGCCCTCCTAGAGTTCTCCAACTTTCTCCTCCTCCTTAGACACTGGTTCTCTGGCTGGTGCTGTCTTCATTGACCTCTCGAAAGCTTTCGACACTGTCTCCCACCCCCTCCTTCTTGATGCCCTTAGTCTCTCTGGTTTTGCTGCTGGGCCTATCTCCTGGTGCACCAGTTATCTATCTGACCGCTCACAGCATGTAAAAATTAATGGGACCTACTCAGACATCTGTCCCATCTTTTCTGGGGTTCCCCAGGGCTCCATTCTGGGCCCCTTACTATTCTCCCTTTACCTTAACACCCTTCCACGCTCTTGCTCGGGGAACATTCTATTGTACGCTGATGATGCAGTCATCTTGCCTCAAGTCGTAACCCTATTGCCCTCCAGAACTCGCTGCAGAAGTCCTTCACTGAAGCCGAGGGTTGGTTCAAGGAACATAGATTGGTGATAAATCTTAAAAAAACAAAAACCATGTTCTTCACTCATCCCCAAAACAAGTCCTGCAACTTCAAACTCCTCATTCACTCTGGGTCCTCTTTCCCACTTGAACAAGTTTGCTCCTTTAAATACCTAGGGATCCATTTTGACCCCTCCTTCTCCTTCCATGGACACATCGCTGCCCTAGCCACTGCCACTAATATCTGATTGGGCATCTTACACCGGTATAAACACTGCCTCCCCCCGGAGGCTCTTCAACTCGCAGACACCTCCTTTATCCTGTCCCTAGTGGACTATGGACTGCTGGTGTATGGTGCTGCTGATCAGACCGCACTCCATAAAATTCGCTCTACTCTGAATAAGGCCTGCAGGTTAATTACTGGAGCACCTAGGCTGACACACACCTGTCTACTGTACGCTAAAGCGCTGGTACTTGATCTTGACGAGCACCTCAAATATCTGACCTGTACCCTTACAAAAAAGACCCTCCTTGGGCTATCCCCACCAGGATTGACCACCACCATACGCCGCTCTGTCCCACTAGTTCATACTCAGACCTCTGGGAAAACCTCTCTTGTTATCTCTAGAGCTAGGACCTCTCACGGCCAAAGAGCCTTCAGCTTTAGGGCCCCCTCCTGGTTCAACACACTGCCCCCCTCCATCTCCGAAGCTCCAACTATATCGTGCTTCAAAACTTCCTTACGTAACCACCTTATTAACACCTGATGCTGTAATTGCCACTAGTCAAAGCAGACCAATACTTATGACAAAGCTTATTACTAAGCTGCTAGGACAACATAACTCTGGTATTGTTTGCATCAATCCTACCTGTACCAGCTTGTTTGTATCTATGTCTTAAGTTACTGTTATACTTATGTGTTGTACTGTTATACTGTGTATTTTCGTTTGTCTTACTGTGACAAGGTACCTTTGTAAATGAGCCTATGGCTCAAAGGTTTTCCAAACTGCTGTTTAAATAAAATAAAATAAAAAATAAAAACAGTTTCTATTGGTTTAGAGTCCTGAAGGTCAGTCATCAATCCATGCAAGAAATGCAGGAAAAGCAACAGAGAAAGGCAAAATAAGGGACCCCAACTGAAGGAATAACTCGGTGTAGGACTACAGGGTTGAAATCACCCAAGAGTCCATGAAGATATCCCTGGAAAGAAAAGAAAATTCTTACCACTTGTAACTCTAGCTCCTGAAGAGGCACGTAGAAACCATGAACTGCCATCAAAGTTCCAAAGAAATAAAGTTCTGGGAAGAAAACAGATGTAGCAAATCAGCAGCCGATGTCGCACTACTTAGTTTAACTGACAACTATGTAGTTATGACGTTAAATATGCATCAGCCAGCTTTAAACAGATCAGGAAAAGGGACTGAAGCTCCTTGGAGGCATGAGCAGAGTCCTCAAATGTGTGCCAGGTATCCTGCAGACGAACTTGCAACCAGGCAGGATATAACATTCAAAATTTTATCCCTGCTGATATAAGCTTAGAAACGGTTGGGTGAAAAGATGTCCTCTTTTGTCTAACAGTAGCTGGGAGATCATGTGAAACCCAGAGTTTATTACCTTCCCAGGTGATAGATTGAATGTCCCTGAGCCTAGCCAACACATGTTGTTTGTCGAGGTAGTTTAGGAGATGTAAAATAAGGGGCCGAGATGGTGTGTCAGATGGAGGTCTAGGGCGCAATGCCCGATGAGCCTGTTCTATCACATATTGCGGCCCATTAGGTGACGTCTGGCCAGCTTGTCTAACAACTTTTGGGTGAATACCATAGGCGTGGAACCTTCTGCATCCTCAGAAAGTCCTAAAATCATCAGGTTGTTCCACCTACTTCTACCCTCAAGATCTTCTAGCTTCAATTTCATCTTGTGCAGGTGCTGACGGAGTGATGAGATTTCAGGGTCCAGCTGCTCTTGCCATTTCTCAAGGGATACCGACCTGGCTTCCACATCACCAACTCTCCAAGATGTGTTACTAATGTCTTTTCAGAGTCAAGTGAGTTCTACAGCAAGGGTGGTAAGTGAGGGGTGGTAAGTGGGTCCTTAATTGGTTGCAGTTCCAGTAAAAATCATTCCTCCGAGAATGGGGTAGTCTCTTGTCTCTTAGAAGGAGCCTGACCCGAGACAGCATTGTGGCCTTTAGATTTCTTTGACACCTTGTCTGGAGTCTGAAGAGGTGTATGACGCAGGAGACTTTAATGCATCTCTGCATCCATTTCAACAGAAAATACCTAACAGAAAGTTCACCTGCATCCACCGGAAACAAAAATGCAACTAGAATTAAATATTTAGAAAAGTTAGGCTATGAACTGTTAAAGAATTTTAAAAAATAGGCCCGGGTGAGCGGGAGCAAGCAAGAAGAGCTGTTAGCATGATCTGTGCATCACATGACTCCGTGTCAGAATACCTGCTGCTGCACACCACCCGTGACAGTGCTGGAATGTCCATTGCTCTAACAACAGAGCAGTGGTGCCAAATGAATGGGCTAATATGCATTCTCTGTCCATTCGAGCATGCTACACAGGCAGTGAGTGGGGACACTGTTTCTATAAGTCAATCCATACCCCTCATACATGTGCTGAGGCAGATACTAGTTAATGTGCGACACCAGACAGAGGCAAGTGGGGATCATGGCAGTTGTGAACTAATGGATAACATGGTCCATGTGCTGGACACAAATACCCATGTATCTGGCATTTTTCAGACAGCTGACTTTGCAATTGCCACCATGCTGGATACATGCTACAAACGTGGCCTGTCCTCTATAATTAAAGGAGGTCATCAGTGAGTGCAACAGTTGACAGAGAACCTCATTAGAATGGTACATGCTGCACACATGAAAATGCACGCACTGCAGCAAAAACGGGTGTTGCTACCACCACCACCAGTGGCTCACATGAGGCAACCCAATCAGAAAATGAGCAAGACACAGCAGAAAACAGCAAGCAATCCCATTTGGGATGTTCTCTTTCAGGTGGGAGTGGAAGATATGGAGGAAAAGGAGGAGGAGGAGACAGATGAGGCAGCTAGACTCCAGGCAGCAGAACGAATGGTGGCCTACATGGGGGACCCACAGCACCATGCCATTTCTGCACTCTGGCAAAAATCCAGGAGAGATTAGTCTACTGCCAACTTCAAGACCACCTGGAAGCAAACCAGCTATTGCCTCCCAACCAGCACGGCTTCCGTAAAAAACACGGCACTGACTTGGCTCTCATCAGATTCACCACAGATGTCCTCTCGGCACTAGATGAAGGCTCCCCAACTGGAGCCATCTTCATAGACCTGAACAAGGCCTTTGACTTAGTCGACCACACCCTATTGATAGCAAAATTTAAAAAAAATCAGCCTTGGTCAGCACTCATCGAACTGGCTCAGCAACTACCTGACTGACCGTCTCCAGCAGGTCAAGTGGAGGGGTTCCCTCTCTGGATGGCTCCCGATAACAACATAGATCCCTCAAGGCTCTATATTAGGCCTCCTTTTGTTCTCACTGTTTGTCAATGACCTCAGCAACCACTGCGGGAGCTGCTCGGTGGTCAAGTATGCAGATGATGCGGTCCTCTATAGATCAATGAAAAAGACTGATGAACTGGGATAGCACCTCCAGGTTGACTTTGCTTTGGTCGAATCCTGGCTATTAAAAAAATGCCTGCTACTAAACGCCAAAAAAACAAAGGCTATCATGTTTGGAACCAGATCCCTAGGCCAGGATTGCAGCCCCTTACTCCCCTTAGTCACAGCCACAGGCTCTACCATAGAAGTGGTACAATCCTTCAAATATCTCAGACCAGTGCTGGACCAAGACCTCACCCTAAAATACCATGTGGATCACGTAACTAAAAACATCCACCAGAAACTTGGCCTTCTCTATTGGCTTAATGCTCAAATGATTCCAGAAACCAGGGTAGTGATTGCCAGGAGTATCCTCCTCCCTACACTTACCTATGCTGCCCCAATCCTGCATGGAATGGCAAAGCAAAGTCTCAGAAGCTTACAAACTCTCTACTATAAAATTGCATGCTTTGCCACAAAAGCCAAACCACGAAGCCACCACTGTGATGCACTTGCCTTGCTAAACTGGCCCTCCTTCGACCATAGACTCCAGTATCTTCTACTTTGCAACACCTATAAGCTCCTCTCTGACCTCCCCTCAGCCAGCCTAACTGGGCTCCTAGCTCAAAAACACACTAGTAGGCCACTCCACTCCACTGGGTAACGGCTTACATAGAAACATAGACTTTCACAGCAGATAAGGACCGCTTGGCCCACCTAGTTTGCCCATTTCCCTACCTAGAGGATAAGCTGCAGATCCTATTTAACCAACAGCCTATTTCTTCCTACCCCCCACAAAAAAATTGCCTTATGTCTGTCCCATGCATTCTTGAATTCTCCCACAGTTTTAGACCCCACAACCTCCTCAGGAAGGCTGTTCCATGCGTCCACCACCCTCTCTGTGAAAAAATACTTCCTCACATTGCCCCTAAGCGGTCCCCCCTCTAGCTTCAAATTGTGTCCCCTTGTTCTTGCACATCTCTTTTTCTGAAAGATGTTACCCTCTTGGACTTTGTTGATTCCACTGAGGTACTTAAACATTTCTATCATGTCCCCCCTCCCTCCTTTCCTCAAGGGTATACATATTAAGCTCCTTTAGTCTCTCCTCATTTGGCTTCTCTTGCAGACCCTGCACCATTTTAGTTGTCCTCCTTTGAACTGCCTCCATCCTGTCTATGTCCTTGCGGAGATGGGGTCTCCAGAACTGGACTCAGTACTCCAGATGGGGTCTCACCAACTGCCTGTACAGGGGGATAACAACTTCCTGTTTTCTGCTGGTTATGCCTCTCCCTATAGGCTTCTTGAGGAACCCAGGGCCTGAACCTCAGCTGGTGATAAATCCTTCACCCATGCTGCCCCAGTGCTATGGAATAAGCTCACCGGTCACCTTCAGGAAGCTAACTCTCTAGGGATTTTCCGTAAGGGCCTGAGGGATTATCATTTGGATGTTAGTCACTGCCCATGTGCTGGCGGATAATTTCCCCAATGCGCATTCCTTTCTCTCCTCTGTCTCCCCTCCCACTGTGAACTAATACCTAGGCCTGCCAAAGGTTTGACAATGTCTGCTTCAACCAAACCACTCTCCAGTTAACTCCAATTGTTACCCTAAGCTTATTGTAATCAAAATGATACCTCTGTATTTTGGCTTTTTAACTTAACTGTATCCAGTTCCAGCTGTACTCTGTGATCTGTATCCCAAAGTGATGTACAATTTCTTGTGTCTCCTCCTCAGTAACATTTTCTGGGTTGCCCCTGAAAAAGGGACCTTCGGGGCTCAGAAGGTCAACCCGGTTAACAAAATTAATAAATAAATAAATAATTACTGATGAGCCACTGCTGTACTGGAGCAGCAAAATGACTGACTGGCCAGCACTAACATTGGTTGCTGTGAAATATCTGAGCTGCCCACCATCCAGTGTCACTGTGGAACGAGTGTTTAGTGTGGCTGGGGCAATTGTGTGTGACCGTAGGACCAATTTGTCACCCAAGAATGTATCCATGCTAACATTCATCAAAATGAATGAAAGGCACATTCCACACAACACAGTGATGTCAGTGGTGTTGCCACAGGAACTGTGTCTCAGTGATGAGGATGTTGATGATCTCTTGACTAGGGCATCCACCAGCAGCGAGGTGGATGAAGTAGCTATGGTGAGAGAATTCACACCTGGTGGGAACTCCAGTCTTGAAGACTGTGAGGGCTGCTTCTTGGATGATGTGGAATTGGAAGTTGAAAGGGGCTGAGTTTACTCCAAGGCCACCTCCCCAATAACTTTCAGCTCAGTATGGTGAGGAATGTTATACCTTTTTTTTAGCTATGTACCATTGGATTGGTTATGTTAACGTGTTATCTGCTTGCTGCAGTGTGCATAAGTTTCATTTGATCACCCCTTTGCCGTAACCCATTGATTGGTCACCTCACCACCAGTCCCCAAGTCTACATAAAGCAGCTGCAATGTAATTACCATAACCGTAAAGATTTTGCAATTGCATGTTTACAGTTATAATGTTTTTCTTTCAAAAATATTTTACTTTTCATGTTGACTATCAACCCCATCTTACAGCAACATATGTTGTCTGGATGTCCTTAAAAGTGCCCATGATGGCAAATGCCACATGCCACCCCCCCCGCTCCCTCGTCATCACCTGACCTGACACACCCACATACTCCATCTGTGACTAAAAAAAAATGTTCTGCCAGTTAGTATCACTGACATGTGCAAGAACCCTGGCTCCCATCCTAGTACAAGTAGCATATGCATGTAACATGCTAATTCAACAGTTAACACCACAAGTTGAACACATTTTGAGAAATGGTGAATGGTGGCCATCTTTAATGATGCAAGTCATCAATTACAAAAGTAATCATGAAGAGGCTTAACAACTTACAACATCAATTTCCCTCCAAAAGGTTACTTATAGTACACTACCAGGTTAAGGTTCTTTTGCTGAAACTGCAATGGTTCGGGGGTGATAGAGCAGGGGAGGGTCTTGCTGTCCTCACTTTGGATTCAAAATGTTCATGATTACTGCAGCTATGCAACCTCCATTGATTAGACAAGACATTAGCCCCCTCCACCTAATTATTTACTAAACACCATCTCAACCATCTGTTTCCGCATATAGTTCCCCCCTGTATGTGGGTGGCAGTGGTGATTACTTGTTAATGGTATGGACACCAGTCTAGTGGCCAACATCACAGTTCAAGCACCACCTCTGTCTTCCACACAACACAGCTCCTGCAGAGTCTGGGTGGATGTAGTCATCAAGATACGATAAAATCTCAACAGAGAAAAATGACCTAAGCAAGACCAAAGATAAGAAAAAAATGACAAATACTTATCAATCTGCATACCTGGTTTTAGCAAGCAAATTGGAAGAACAAGCAGAGAAAAAAATGTATACTTACCATAACCTGTGATGTCATTGAACTGCGGAAATTGCCCCCAGGAACATGCTGTGCGGTGCACATGATTCCAGACCAAGATCCATGATGAAGCACAGTAGCACTAGTAGGCATTGTCCTTCCCCTATCAGCACTGCGTACCTTGAAATAAGATGAAAATAAGAACAAATTTTGAGAATTGTTAAAAAGTTCTACCCCTCCCACCACCACCACCACCAACATCCCCCCACCACCACCATAGAAGACCATAAAAAATGAAGAAATACTTACCTCAGGGACTGTGAAAGTGGAACCATTGCACAATTAAATAAATCCCCCAGAACTGGTTGAGCAGCCAGCAGCAGCAGGATGGAACAAGACTTAAGTTCGCTGGAATTCCTGATGTTGACAAAAGCAAAAAATAACCTAATTACTACCAAATTCAGACATCCAGATGGCAGTAACAGGTATACCCCACAAGTAATGAAAATTCCAATACTTACCGTCTGCGTTTGGGAAATTGGAAATACAGGGCGTTCAAAGATCCATAGATCTCCAGGGCCCAACCTGACATGATGATGTCATCCACAGCAGTCTGAAAAATAATATGAGTAGTTCAAGCATATTAGAACTCAAGATGCCATAATACCAACCCACCAACACCCTTATCTTGTGCAGGAAAAAAAAAATAAAGACAGATACATATGTGTTCAGCAGCAGCAGTATGGACTGTGTAAAGATAATCCACCATCAACCTTCCAGAACAGTAGTTGTGGCAACTTGGCAAGTAGTAGTCAGAGACAGCAGCAGACAGCAAGCTACAGTGCCCCAAAATGTCATTCACTCCCCACTGCCAGGCAACTACTACCACAGAGTCAATCAGTCAGTCAGTCAGTCAACATAGCTAGACAATCAGTACAGCAGCATCAGGAAATGGTAATTGTATATTTCTATCTCAATCAATTGAAACAGCAGTAGCAGGAGGAAAGAACTGCAAGTAGCAGCAGCATTTTGCAAGAGGAATTCATTTTCTCTGCATGGATTGGCAGTTGGCACCCTTTTTCAGGTCTCTGAGGTGGTGGCATACCATAACACATCAGGACTGATTCCACATTTCAGTCTCCGTTTGATGTAACACTTTTGGTAAACATTTCTGGACTTGTAGGCCCTGTTTGGCACCAGCAGCAGTGAGTTTCAGGCTGAAATACTTAGTAAACAGGCCTGGAAACAACTATTTAATGTCTGGGTAGTGGTGGGGGGCCACATCACATCCTGAGTCAGACCATATTTCACTCTCAATTTTATCTCCCATTTCTGCTGTCACCTTTCTGGACATGTGCAGCCTGTCATGCACTCGCAGAACAGAGATTCAGCATGAGATGACTTGTAAACAGTGGACCAAAGACCATCATTTGGTCTGGATGGGGGTTTGGGCACCATAAAACATCATGGCTGAGACCAGATTTCTGTCTGAATTTAATGTGCCATTTTTCCTGCAACATTTCTGGACATGTACTGCCTGTGCTGCACTGGCAGAAACAAGATGTGGCCTAAAAACAATTGTAAACAGTGGCCAAATGAGCATTTTAATGTCTGGTTGCTGGTGGGGCACCATAACACATCAGGACTGACAGCATATTTCAGTCTCAATTTGATGTAACATTTTTTGGTAAACATTTCTGGACATGTAGGCCCTGTTTGGCACCAGCAGCAGTGAGTTTCAAGCAGAAATATTTGGCAAACATGCCTAAAACAGATATTTAATGTGTAGGTGGTGGGGGAGGAGGCACCATACAACATCATGGCTGAGATCTGATTTTGGTTTGGATTTATTGTGACATTTTTTGGGAAACATTTCTGGACCTATGGGCCATGTTAGACAGTGGCAACACTCTGTCTCACTTTACACTCTCAATGTCATCCTAATTTTTTCCAGTCATATTTCTCATCTTATCTTGCCTACTCTGCACAGCATGGCAGCAAAAGGCTGTGTTAAACTATGGCCCTACTAGAGCACATTTTGGACCGGGTGGTGGAGATGTGGTTGGCCACTATAACAACAAGTAAACATCTGTGGCAAGTCATGGGGACACACCTGTTAAGCACAAAAAAAAATTACATTATGTTTAACTTTGCAATAAAAATGCTTATGTTTCTATGATTGTTGTGTATATATTCAGACTGATCCTGCACATAGCCAAAACAACTGTCAGCCCACAACATCACACACAGCTTTGGGAAAAAATTTTGTTCACAGGAAAAATTTACAAATTACAATACTTGACATTTGTGGATAGGAGGAGGAAATACATACAGAAGGACTAACATAAACCAAGTAGAAAGGTACAGTGATTAGGGGTAAAGACTAAAAGTGACTGACAGTAACACATGCCAGGAGGTGCATGCAGGGTCAGGTCAGGGATAGGGTATACATATGAACGAGGAAAGGGAGGGAGCATAAACATTGCATAACACACACAAAACTGGACAACAAAAAGAAACAAAAGGATATAGAAGAAGAAATGGACAGAAAATATATATATATATACATATACAGTATATATATCTTTTTTTCTTTCTGCTATTTTTAGAGGGTGCAGATGAGGGAAGAGTAACAACAAGAAAGCAAGGATAGGAGAAAGAAAAGGAAAAAAAATGTTGCTGCCAGTGCTGCGCTGACATTATCATTTCTGGTCTGGACCATTACACTGCACCAGCACTAGGTACCAATTCTGCCCTGTCACCACCACCACCAACACCAACAACACCAGCACTCAGCTCCACCAGGAGTTCAGACATTTCATGTTGCTCCTCAGTGAGTTTCCTGAGGTCCCCCCTGACCTCCTGGTGGAAATCGTTAAACTCACGGCACAGAGCTTCCACCTCTGTGCACCGCTGCCAGGACGTCTTGGCTCACTGCTGCTGGTGCTGGAACATGAGCGGCTGAGGCGACTGCAGGCTGTGCTGGGTCACCAACATGAACCCGGTGACGCCTGTGTCTGTGGTGTGAAGGTGATGGGGCTCTGCAGCTGCCTCCTGCTGCTGCTGCTGCCTACTCATGTGGCACCTCTGCTAACCACTGGCCCCTTTCTCCTGCTGGTCCCCTTCCCCTTCTAACTGCTCAGCACCCTGGGCCCCTCTACTTGCTGCTTCCAGCTCTTTTTGTTTTTTCTGTCAATCTGCACGGTGGTGGTGCTGCAGATGGCTCCTTTGGCCACCAGTGCCAAAATGACCCCAGGCCTTGCCCCTTCGAACAGATCTGCCATACAAGTTGCAGATCACAACAGTGTTATTGGTGTTCTTTGGGAAAAAAACACCACACAGCTGATGACAGTTTCTGTGGGGGTGGGGACCAACAGCTAATGTCCCAGGGCTGGTGGCGACATCATGCTCCTGCTTGGGGAAGGTGGGAGGCGCATGCTCCAGCTGGGGGGGATAGTATCTGGAGGTGCCTACTGCTGCTGCTGCTACCTGGGGTTGGGGGCCACATGCTGCTGCTGGACAACAGGAGGATCCTCATCCTGCAGGGTATCATGCTGCTAATGCTGCTGTGAGGGGGCGAGGGGCTCATGCTGCTCCTGGGGAGTGGGGGCTACATTCTCCTGCTGGGAGGTGGGGGGACACATGCTCCTGCTGTTGGGAGGGGCACAGACCTAAAGGCCCACCTGTAAATGTGAACACTGGGTGGGGGTGGTCCAGCTGCTTTCATCCCAGTCTCCACCTTGTCCCTACCTTTCTCATCCATTCTCCTACACCTCACCTGACTCCTTACTACAAAAAAAAAAGAGAAAGGGGAGAGAGTGAAGGAGTTTACACACACACACACACACACACACACACACACGCACATGCACACGCACACACACACACTCTTTCAGTCACAGAAAGGAAACAATAAACATACACACACACCAGAGAGACTAAAGAAAAGAGAACAACAACTATTTTTTTTTAAACTAAAAACTGTGTACCATACAGAACAATATATCTGCTGCTGCCTGCTTCTCCAAAATCTCCAGCCACGTAGCAAAGGAACTGAATCTGTCACTTCCTGCCTGTTTACAGTCACCCATGTGACTTGCAAAGAGTAAATCATGTGACAAGCCCAATTTCACCTAATTTCGTTCTAATATTAACACAAGGCAAAATTTACGGTGAAATTACTTGGTGAAATTTTGCCAATTTCACCATAAGCATGTAATTACATAAAATATTTTGCTGGGGGAAATTGGTGATTTCGCCAACAAAATTAAATTTAGCAACATATCTAAGTGCAATTTATTTCACTAAATCACAAATGCATTTTTATGACCCCTTTTCCCAAGTACTCATTTTACTTTTTCCGTAATTTGTGTAATCCTGCTTCACTAATACACTTTTTTAGCTGTTACAGTTTCTTACTTATGCAATTTAATCACCATATTCAGCAACAATTGAAATATTACCTTGCCCTGTGCTGTGTTGTAGCGCTGCAGTAATATTAACAGTCTGTCTGAAAAGTGTATTAGCACAGTGGGATTACACAAATTACAAAAGAGTAAAACATGTCATGCAGCGAGAGAGAAGGGGTGTTAAATGCATTTCAATTGAGTTAAATAGAGGTGATGCTGAATGGTGGGAGTGGCACATGGTGTCTTTTAAGCAATAGAGACGTGACCAGGGTTATGTTAATGGTCTCTTAATCACCTTCTAGAGGTGTAATGTGGCACGAGGCATAGCTGAGTGCCACATGCCCCTAGAAGGTGATTAACTGACCATTAAAATAACCCCTGGGAGTGACTTATTGCTATTATAATAAAAAAATTTAAATAGTGTTAAACCTTCTTCAGCATATGATTATGCTCTACATGTATGTTAATAAAAGATTAACATAAGGCTGTTAGAATGTTTACAGCCAATCAGAAGGCTCCATGTCTCAGACCCTTTTTATAATATATATTAACACTCAAGAAATAACTAAGCAATTAAAGTATTTACGGCATGCAGGCTTGAAATAAGGACTAATTCAGTATAAAAACTGAAACTGACCCAACTAAAATGCTTCATTTAGACCTGGCAGGGACAAGACATTTGGTTTATATTGTCAAAAAGTCTCTCTGTGCAATGGTTTAAATAAAGTATAAAACCGCAATAAACAAGCATTTGTCAATGCCAAATGTTTGCTTGCTGGCATTGGCATTGGTAGTGTAGGAGTTACAGAGCTGCATAATAGGAATGGCAGTGAAGTATTGAACTGAAGCCAACCCCATCACCACCCTGCAGATAATGACAGGCATTGGGGTGTGCCTTTGGGTCATCAGGCATAATGGACACGCCATTTCACCACACCCTACCATGCAGACACAGACAAGTGTCACAATGTGCCTTGGGGTCTTTGGCCCTTATGCGCACCCCATTCCATCAGGAAATATTGTGAGATGGGTGCGGTATTGGAGAATGGGGTGAACTTTGGGGCCGAAGAGTCCAAGGCACACCTCGATGCCTCTCAGTGGCTGCAGGGTGTGGGTGGGGGTGGAATGGTATGAGCATTGCAGGTGACAATCCCAAGTCACAGCCCTGATGCCTGTCATTCTCTACAGGGTGGGGTGTTATGGTTGGAAACCCTAATGTCTCAGGCATTCGTTGGTATTTTCACTCCAAATTTCCAACATGGGTTTTTTGTGACCCCCACCTCATGAACAGTGGCAATATCAGTTTGTTAGCGGAAAGCTGCTTTTGCACAGCGACTACGGCATTTGTCATCACAGGTGCAAAAACACATTCTGAACAGGATGTGAAAAATGACAGCTGTACTGTTCATGGGGAGGTGTAAAAAATGGCAATGTTGAAAATCTACAGTGAAAATATTAAAAAAACTGGTGAAGTCACAAGTGTGCATAGAAACTGTGCAACGCACACCCGTAATGTAATTAGTTTGGGAATTGTTTACAGCAGATTGTCAACACAGGCGTTCTGGGACCTCCAGTCATGAAAAGTGTCACTGTGATTTTCTTTATCTGTCCTGAACAATGATTTCCCACAGTGACCACGCATTTCTGTGCTGAAAGTGTGAAAACACATTTCAGCCATGTTGTGAAAAATGACAGCTGTACTGTTCATAAGGAAGTGTGGAAAAATGCCACTGGTGAAAATCTGGACTGAAAATATTACAAATTCATGAACTTACAAGGGTGCGTGGAAACTGTGCAATACTCACTCGTAACACAGTCATTTTTAGGAATTCTTTCACCAAATTTTCAAAATAGTCATTTTAAGACCTCTGCTCATGAACAGTGTCACTGTGATTTTCTTAATGTGTCCCATACATTGATTTCGCACACCGACTGCGCCATTGTGCGCTACTTGGGCGGAAACATGTTTTGGGTGAGATGTGAAAAATGACAGCTGTACTGCTCATAAGGAGGTGTGGTAAAATGGCAATGTTGAAAATCTGCAGTGAAAATATTGAAAATTTGCGAACTTATGAGCGTGCTTAGGATCAGAGCAACAAATGCTCGTAAAACAGTTATTTTTGGGAATTTTTTCACCAAATTTCAACATAGCCATTTTAAAAGACTTCTGCTCATGAACAGTGTGACTGTGATTTTCTTAATGTGTCCCACACATTGAGTTTGCACACCGACCTCGCATTGTGCGCTACATGCGCGGAAACACATTTTGGGTGAGAAGTGAGAAATGACAGCTGTACTTCTCATAAGGAGGTGTGGTAAAATGGCAAGGTTGAAAATCTGGAGTGAAAATATTGAAAATTTGCGAACTTATGAGCGTGCGTATGAACAGCGCAACGCATGCTCGTAAAATAGTCATTTTTGGGAATTTTTTCACCAAATTTTTAACATAGCCATTTTAGCACCTCTGCTCAAGAACAGTCTCACTGTGATTTTCTTAATGTATCCTGAACATTGATTTCACACACCGACTGCGCCATTGTGCGCTACATGCGCGGAAACACATTTTGGGTGAGATGTGAAAAATGACAGCTGTACTACTCATAAGGAAGTGTGGTCAAATGGCAATGTTGAAAATCCAGAGTGAAAATATTGAAAATTCATGAATCTACGAGCGTGCGTAGGAACAACACAACGCACACTCATAAAACATTCATTTTTAGGAATTTTTTCACCAAATTTTCAACATAGGCTTTTTGAGAGCCCAGCTTATAAACACTGGCACTGTCATTTCATTAATCAGTCCGGAAAGGTGATTTTGTGCAGTGACCGCGACATCACCCTTCGGGCCCTATTAACGCCATGACAGTGACAGAATTCATGAGGAGGGGTCCCACAAATCCCATGTTGAAAATTTGGTGCCAAAATTCCAAAAATGCCTGAGATATGCAGCAAAGTTGAAAAAACCCTATTAATTACATTATACAGCTTACTGGCACTTCCTCAGTTCGCGGTCGGCTTTGAAGAGTTCAGGCGTGTTCCCGGTCACGAAGATGCGTCGCGCCGAACTCCGGAGGTAAGTATGGGGTGAGGTGAGGGTGGGGGAGGCAGGGTGCACAAAGGGTGGGCACAGGTGGGGAGGGGCAGGGAGACTGCGGCGATGTTTTGTGTTTTTCAGGGTTTTTTTTTTTTTTAGTCTGACGGAGACGTTTGCCATGCTGGGGTGGGCTCCCAGCATAGCAGTCTGATGCAGAACATTTTCCACACTGTGGTGGGCTCCCAGCACAGCAGCTGGAAAGCTTTGGGGGGGCAGTGGAGCCGACGGGGATTGGGCACTCCCGTCGGCCATTCTGACTGTTACCACGCTGGGGTGGGTTCCCAGCGTGGCATTCGGTAATCTTTTGGGGGGGAAACTGTAGAGCCAACTGGGGATTAGGCACCCCAGTTGGCCAAACATGTGTTGCCACGCTGGGGTGGGCTCCCATCATGGCACCTGGAAGACTCTTTGGGGGAGCACTCAGTGAGCACTTCCCTTATCTGATCGTGCTCACTGGGCGGCTCTCTCCTTTCAACTATAGCTACTGCATTCTCGAGTGCTGTCATAGACAGCTGCAGCATGCATTGGGCAACTGTGGCCACGCCTGCAAACACATGGAGGGAATTGGAAGAGGGGGTGCCACACCTCCAGAAACTTGGATAATGGCACTATGTTTCTTGCACATGCGTGCAAGCAAACATAAAAATAGAAGCAGAATCAAAGTACCAGCTGCACCAACTATCTGTACAGAATGTGAGCAATCATAACATGTGTTTTTTAAACTATAGACACTTTGAGACCTAAGAAGGTTGACAGTGTTCCTTTAAGGAACAGTATAGATAACCATTGAATGTTAAACAGTACAGTGACCGTTTTCTTCTCGGGGGCCTTTTCTTAACTTTGCTTTGATTGGAGATCTTCCGTCATATAATTTATCTACACCAGTATCCTTTATTTGGTCTTATTGGTTTTTGTGCCCCCCACTCCCCGAGTGACACAGACCCCATCACTGGCTATGTTGGATATTAACTAAAAAAAAAAAAAAAACAGAAACAGAACAAACAAAAAAAAAGGCCAACTGACAATTGCTGAGCTGTGCCATGGCATCTTCTCTACAATCGGAAACTGGTGAAATGATGTATATGGTGCCATATTTCCTTTTATGTTTGCCATGTTGGAGTTTACGTTCTGTGGCCTGGATTCAGCTCTGATGGTTCCCAGTGTTCCTTATGGGAGTAACATCTCTTGCACTGTAGCTCAGTGTTTCTCAGATGACATCACTGTGGTCGCACATGGTCACCTGCACAATTTTCAACAGCCACAGAGTTCTTTGGCACCCAATTACAAAGGTCATGGAATGAACAAACAGTTACATAAAAAAAACATGGGAGCTGCATTTTCAAGTGAAAATTTGTCTGGAGCTAGATTTATTGCATCTTGTGTGGAAAGAAATTTGCTATATCAAGGTGTTTGGGTGAAAAAATGAGAGGGCACTAGTAAGTTCAGGTCATCACATTTTAAGTCCCTTTGTGGTCACCAGGATTTGGGCTTCAGAATCACTGCTCTAGTTCATTTCAGTTACAAAAGCTAATATTTAGCCATAGGTGTTCAAATATGTATTTATTTAGTTTTTGTTGACAGAAAAAGGAGGTCTGGGCAACTCTGCCTATTTTCAGCATTGTCCCATGGGTGGGGATACAGATGAAAACCAACTGAAACTGAACCAGAGTAAGGTGTTGGTGGTTTTGTTTTATTATTATTTGGTAACCAGGTAAAGCCCCCAAGGCACAAGTGCCTGTTTTCAGGGGGCAACCCCAGGGCACTGGGGAGGTTAAGTGACTTGTTCAGAGTCACACAATATGGAACTGGAGGCTATGGGGATCAAACCCAGGTCTGCTGGATGTACCAAGCTCATTCACAGCTCATTATGCTACCCTCTCGGCTATACTGCCAGCCTACATTTTAATGAATGTATGCAAATTAAATATACATTATTTGGGAATATTGATGGGAAATCTGCAGCTGCAATATTTAACTATTGCATGCTCACCATTTTTGTATCAACTCTTAAAAAATTGCTAAAGCAGACACAAAATGTGTGAAAAGGGCATCTTAAAACAGGAGACTGAATGTGATCTAAATGTGAATTACACGTCTGAAATTACATCAAAGGGTTCTGGTGTGATGATGACAAACCATAAGGGTAAAGCTCGAGTGGTTTGTCACTGGAACCCTGAGATGGAATTACCATCCTTGTAATTTAGGGTTGCCTATTTTTTATTCTATATATTGTGCTCCCCATGCTATTTACACTGCTTAACCGGCACTGATGAGGCTCATCTGCTTCTCTTGCAATGAGGCAGATCAGAAGGTATAAATAGGCCTTTTTTCTTGGCCAGAAAACTCCCTACTTATCCGTTGAAGCCTACCCTGACCCTCAAACAAAGTAATTTAAACAGCTTAAGTTTGCTTTATGGTATTAATGTGGCTCTCCATGTTCTTGTTTTCTGCTGGGCTGGAGATGCCACCGATGAGTGAGTCAATGCTGTGCCATGAGCGGCAGAATACTTAGAGAGTAGAAAAGTGGTATCTCAGTGTTATTTAGCTGTTGGAAAAGCAAAAGTTCAGTTTTATTGCATAAAATACTTTGGGGGAACTCTAGGTGTGTTTGAGAAGATGGGTACAGAGCTTTGGGAATAAGAAACCATTTAAATTTCCCCCTTGGGTGTGGAAAATGGCGGCTGTGTGTTTTGCTGAGTTTTAGGTTCAGCGAGGGCATGTTTTTTTTAAACAGTGATTGACAGCTATAGACACAGGAACACAGAAGTATACAGAAATATAGAATTTGCCAGCAGAAAAGGTCTCTACAGCCCATTGGGTCTGCCTAGCCCTACCTATCAGTGTTGACTGTGAGAGCCTCAATGGCCTTTCACATGGGAAATTGGGAAAGAGAAGCTGTATGAAGCCTTGCCCTTCTCCCAGTGGTCTGTGCTGCTGCTCAGATATGTGTGTGTGTGTGTGTGTGTGTGTCTGGATTTGTTGTCCAAGGGATGGAGGGAGGACATCTCTCTCCCTCGTAGTCCCACTGTGGGAGTGGGGGGTGAGGGGATAAGCATGGATATGTACCCTGGATCCTAGAGAGGTGTGTGCCAGTTGTGAAGAATGGGGACAGAGCTGAAGAGCCTCCCACTAACCCAAGGTAAGAAAAACCTTTGTAGATAAAGGAAAGGGTGGCATAATAGGGACCTACAAGTTCCTGAAGGGAATTAACAAGGTGAACTGGGAACTATTTAGCAGGAGTACAGAATTAAGACCCCAAGGTCACAAGTGGAAACTGGATGGGGATGGTTCAAGAGCGATGTCAGAAAGTTCTATTTTATGGAGAGGGTGGTGGAGTCATGGAACAGTCTGCCAGTGGAGATCAAGCATGGCTGGGACAGAGTGAAAGGTATGATGGTTGCTCAGGTCAGTGGCAGTATGGAGAGGGGGCTGGACCAGGATGTGTAAAACCCCATGCAAATAACAGGTCCTGGGGAATATGGGGAACTCTGGCCAGACTAGATAGATCTTTGATCTTTTTCTGCTATCACTGTCTATTTTTCTAGGTTCTTAAATGAAAATTATAAGTAGCACACCAAATCCATTCTTAATGTGATGCTCTTCATTCCTATGAGTTTACTGTATTGACGTTTTGTGAGCTGATTAAAGTGTTTAGATATTGTTTAAAGACACCAAGCAACACAATATGAATAATAAACAAGCATTTGTCAATGCCGAATGTTTGCTTACTGGCATTGGCAGTGGTAGTGTAGAAGTTACAGAGCTGCGTAATAGGAATGGCAGTGAAGTATTGAACTGAAGCCAACCCCACCACCACCCTGCAGAGTGTGACAGGCATTGGGGTGTGCATTTGGGTCGTCAGGCATAACGGCCACGCCATTTCACCACACCCCACTCTGCGGAGACTGACAAGTGTCACGTGTTCCTTGGGGTCTTTGGCCCTTATGCACACCCCATTTCATTAGGAAATACGGTGAGATGGATGCAATATAGGAGAATGGGGTGAAGTTTGGGGCCGAAGAGCCCAAGGCATACCTCGATGCCTCTCAGTGACTGCAGGGTATGGAATGGTATGAGCATCACAGGCAAGAATCCCAAGTCACACCACTGATTCCTGTCATTCTCTATAGGGTTGGGCGATTTAGTTGAAAAGCCTAATACCTCAGGCATTTGTTGGTATTTTAACTCCAAATTTTCAACATGTTTGTTTTGTGACCCCACCTCATGAACAAGGGGAATATCAGTTTGGTAGCCGAAAGCTGCTTATGCACAGTGACTATGGGATTTAGCACCACAGGTGCAAAAATATTCCGAACAGGCTGTAAAAAATGACAGCTGTACTCTGTCATGGGGAGGTGTAAAAATGGCTATGTTGCAAATGTGTAGTAAAAATATTTAAAAAAATGGTGAAGTCACGAGCGTACATAGAAACTGTGCAACGCACACCCGTTATATAAGTAGGTTGGGGATATTTTATAGCAGATTGTCAACTCAGGCATTTTGGTGCCTCCGATCATGAACAGTGTCACTGTGATTTTCTTTATCTGTGCCGAACAATGATTTCCGACAGCGACCACGCATCTCTGCACTGAAAGTGTGAAAACACACCTCGGCCATGTTGTGAAAAATGGCAGCTGTACTGTTCATAAGGAAGTGTTGAAAAATGCCACTAGTGAAAATCTGGACTGAAAATATTACAAAGTCATGAACTAACGAGGATGCGTGGAAACTGCACAATGCTCACTCGTAACACAGTCATTTTATGGACTTTTGTCACAAATTTTCAACATAGCCATTTTAAGACCTCTGCTCATGAACAGTGTAACTGTGATTTTCTTAATCTGTCCTAAACATTGCTTCACACACCAACAGCACCATTGTGCGCTACATGTCGCGATAACATATTTTTGGGTGACATATGAAAAATTGCAGCTGTACTGTTCATAAGGAAGTTTAATAAAATGGACATGTTGAAAATCAAGAGTGAAAATATTAAATTTGCAAACTTACGAGCATGCATAGGAACTGTGCAACGCACTCTCGTAAAAGTCATTTCTAGGCATTTTTCCACCAAGTTTTCAACATAGTCATTTTAAGACCTCTGCTCATGAACAGTGTCACTGTGGTTTTGTTAATGTGTCCCATACATTGATCTTGCACACTGACTGCGCCATTGTGCGCTACATGGGCGGAAACACGTTTTGGGCAGGATGTGAAAAATGACAGCTGTACTGCTCATAAGGAGGTGTGGAAAAATGGCAATGTTGGAAATCTGGAGTGGAAATATTGAAAATTCGCAAACCTACGAGCGTGCATGGGAACTGTGCAACGCACACTCGTAAAACAGTCATTTTTAGGAATTCTGTCAACAAATTTTCAACATTGCCATTTGAAGATCTCTGCTCATGAACAGTGACACTGTGATTTCCTTAATGTGTCCCATACACTGAGTTCGCACGACTGCACCATTGTGCGCTACATGGGCGGAAACACGTTTTGGGTGAGATGTGAAAAATGACAGCTGTACTACTCATAAGAAGGTGTAGAAAAATGGCAATGTTGAAAATCTGGAGTGGAAATATTGAAAATTCACAAACCTATGAGCGTGCGTAGGAACTGCGCAACGCACGCTCGTAAAACAGTCATTTCTAGGAATTTTTTCACCAAATTTTCAACATAGCCATTTCAAGACCTCTGCTCATGAATAGTGGCACTGTGATTTTCTTAATTTGTCCTGTACATTGATTTAGCACACCGACTGCGCCATTCTGCGCTACAAGGGCGGAAGCACATTTAGGGTGAGATGTGAAAAATGACAGCTATACTACTCATAAGATGGTGTGGTGAAATGGCAATGTTGAAAATCTGGAGTGAAAATATTGAAATTTCGCGAACTTACGAGCCTGCGTAGGAACTGCGCAATGCACGCTCGTCAAACAGTCATTTTTTGGAATTTTGGCACAAATTTTCAACATGGGGGTTTTGGCCCCTTCTCATGAATGATGTCACTGTCATGGCAGTATTTGGTCCTGAAGGTGATTTCATGATCACCTGCGCATTCACTCAGCGAAATCACCCCGAGCCTGAATATCACCATGACAGTGACATCATTTATGAGAAGGGTCCCAAAACCCCATGTTGAAAATTTGGTGCAAAAATTCCCAAAATGCCTGGATATGCAACAAAGTTGAACCTCCTATCTAGCCCATTATACAGCTTACCGGCATTTCCTCAGTTCGCGTCGCCTTTGAAGAGTGCAGGCGTGTTCCCAGTCCACGAAGATCGTGGCGCCGGGTCGGAGGTAGTATGGGGTGAGGGTGTGGGAGAGCTGGGTGGCGTGGGTGGGTGCAGGATGTGGGAGGAGGCTCGGGAGGCAGTGTGGGACAGTTTTGTTTTACAGGTAAAAAAAAAAAGCGTCAGCGGGACCACTTGCCACGCTGGGGTGGGCTCCAGCATGGCTGCATGACTTCAGAGGCGTTCAGCCGGCGGGGATTAGGCAACCCGTCCCAGCAAAAAACCTATTGGGACGTTTGCCACGCTGGGTGGGCTCCAGTGGCCAGGGACTGGGAAGCGTTCAGCCGATGGGCATTGGCACCCCCGTCGGCAATTATTGATTGCCACGCTGGGGTGGGCTCCCAGCATGGCACCAAATACTGAGAGGGGAGGAGCGATGCAGCGCGGCCGGCGAGTTGGGCACCCCGTCGGCTCGCTGCTGCGTGTGAAAGGCGCGCACGCCTGCGGCTGGGGGGGAGCTGCGCGTGAGCAGCTTCTTATCGCTGCTCACTCAAGCGTAGCTCCCCCTTTCAACTGTATGCCACTGCATTTTGGAGTGTGTCATAGACAGCTCCAAAATGCATTGACTTACAGGGGCCGTGCCTGCCAGTTCGCTGCCTGAATTGGAGGAGGAGGTGACACACCTCCGAAATCTCCGATGATGGCACTATGTTTCTTGCACATGGGTGCAAGCAAACATAAAAATGGAATGCCAGTTACCCAGCCTCTGAAGATTGGTGTTCAGCGGGGATTGATATTTGGATAAAAATATAGTTAAAACCACTTAGAACAAGCTCATAATTTAATGAAATATTGGGGTCTATAAATAACAAACTGAACTGATTTATAAAATTTTAACACAGAGTCCATTCTTTTAAAATGGGTAGGCAATCACCTGGGAAAAGGGGTGTTAAAATGCATTTCAGCATTAGGTGAAATAGATTTAGTGAAATAAAGTACACTGAGTTTCTTTGTGCAATAGTTTACTGCCAAAGTCACTACCTGTTCTAGCAGTGCTCATCAGTGTATACTGTAACTTGGAAAAGATAATGGTGCCAAGATCCATGTGTTTTAATGTGGGCCACTAAGAAGACATTCTCCTTCTGTCCATTTGAAATTCAGGGGCGTAGCTACAAGGATGCAGAGGATGCAGTGGCACCTGGGCCCATGAAGTTTGAGGGGCCAAAATCATAATTTTGATGTTTATTCAAAACTGGGGAGGGGCCCTATAACATTGCCTTGCACCCAGGCCCTCTGGGAATTTGCTACGCTACTGCTGAAATGCTGAAATCAGCTCCAAGACTGGATCGGGCTAAAGAATACATCATCACCTTCCACAGATGCCAGTTAGGAAACCATGCAGTGGATTCACAGAATCACACTCATTCCAGTTATACCTGGTGCTATTGATCCTACACTTGAGATGCAATCAGACACAAAGAGACTGATTAAAGCTGTAAGACAAATAAAATGGGAAGTAGATTTTTTTTTATGCTTAGAATGAATTTGTTTAGCCCAATTCTTCCATAGGCAGCTTGCCACCAGTTTATTTTTCAATATCCTGAGTGTGACGTTTGGAGTTCTCCCGATGGTTTATATATGCCTACATACTGAAACCGGCTTCTAGACTTGCGACTTGTGGTTGCAGTGCATTAGATTGTGAGGGGGATACAACGATATTGACTGACTGATGGGGGGAGTTCGCAGGTGATTGCAAGTGGCAATTTTAATTTTTTAACTTCATTTTGGCATTTTAACTTTTGCGCTTCGGCTGTTTTTGACAATTTCTCTAGCTTTCTGTGGTACGCACCAATTTCCACTGTCAGCTTTGGTTTCTGTGGCCATTGCCATGGCTGCAGAATCATGGTAAATACAGGGCCTTGGTAAGGGGGCAGTTGTCCACTATTTGTATGATTTTTTATTCATTGGCGAGGGAGAGGATGAGACATTGGGCATGCTCCAATGTTTCGAGGCCATGTGCAAGGAGTTAGGGTACCGCTAGCGGGAGACAAGACAGAAGAACCCAGTAAGAAGCTAGAATTCCTAGGCATTGAACTCGACATTGGGCAACAGTGTTTCTGGCTTCCTGCAGGCACAGTGGCCAAGATTTCAGAACTTATCAAAGGGATAAGGGGTAAGCAAAGAGTACAGTTGAAGGTAGTACAACAGGTGCTTGGCCACATGAACTTCACCTGCAAGGAGACAGCACCGGGAAGGGTGTTCACCAGAAGGTTTGTTAGGGCCACCACAAAAGCCAAACTCCTGCACCATTGGGTTGACAGCAATGCTGGGGTGAAGCATGACCTGCTTGCCTGGGATGGATTCCTGGGTGAGTACAGTGGGTTGCCTTCTGGTAGGACAAGTAGGAGGAAAATAGTGAACTGGAGCTATACACAGACGGAGCTGGGGGTCATGGCATGGGTGCATATTTTCAGGGCAACTGGATCTTGGAAAAATGGTGGGAGAGCTAGGTCAAATCAGGGCTGACTAGGGACGTCATGTTTCTGGAGGCTTTCCCCATATGGGTGGTCATGGTGGTTTGAGGGGAGGCCTTCTGGACAAAAGTGTGTTGTTTAGATGTGATAACTTAGCAGTTGTGTCAGTCATCAACAGACAGTCAGATTCCATGGAGGCAGTCTTACGAGTGACCAGGAGGTTGATTTGGGAAGGGCTGAGGCTTAACACGTACTTCAGGGCAAAGCACCTGGAAAGGGCCAAGAATGAAATAGCTGACAGCCTCTTCCATTTGCAGTTGGACAGGTTCCAGTCACTGGCCCCATGGGCAGCGGCATGGAGAATGCTGGTGCCTCCTCACCTCTGGGAGATTGAATTGCACTCCTTTAGGACTGGAGCCATTTCAGAGGTGGCCAACTGGGGGAGTCCCCCTCTGCTCAATGCAGCAGGTGAGGAGCTGGAGGTCACAGGCATATGAGAGATATATCAGAAAGTGATAGCTAACCATGTTCATTTTTTGTTCCAGGAGACAAGCAGTGCAGGGTGGTGTGGCTTATTGGACATTCGTTCTTCCATTGGGCAGAGCTGTGGGCGCTGACGACAAGAGGTGGATGGCAGTTGGGACAGGACCCAAACAAGACTCTGATAAAATGTTGCCACTTATTGAGGAAGAAAGGTGAAAATGGCCCACACTGGACTTAATTATTGTACATGCAGGAGGTAATGGCCTGGGTAAAACCCCATGGGTGGCTCCGGTCAGAACAATTTTGAATGATTTTGCAATTATGAAGGCTTGGTGGCCACATGTGCAATTGGGATGGTCAGAGAATATCTCAGGAGAAAATGGAGGCAGGTCAAGGACACGCTTGCCATTGAGATGACTCGTAAAAGGGTCAACAGAAAGCTGGTGACATGGGCCAGAGAGTCTGACGGGATATACATTAGACACAGTTTAATTTCATATGACACACCGGGTATGTACAGGGGGTGATGGGGTTCACATGTCAAAGGTGGGGAAGTCGGTTCTTTTTTTTTTATCATGACAATGTTTTTGTCACCTCTTCCATGGACCTGGCATGGCCTTCTCCAGCCCATCAGAGCCATCATGGGTCCTTCTGGGCACCAGTATTTTTCATCCAGTTTTTCTCCCACACCCACACCCATGCAATGGGTGCAGCAGCAGCTGTATCCACCTACATGGAGGCAGCAAAGCACCCTGGGCATTGCCCAAACCCCTCTTTGTTGTGCTGACACTCGCAGCACAAATCCTTCTCCCTGAAGAAGGAGAACAGTCCTCCGGATGTTCAAGCCTTGCCTCCTCTGGCCAACCCTTTAGTGTTCTGGGTCTGTTTCCAAACCCGGGTCACCAGTGTGGCATGAGGAGAGGTGTCCAGTGCCTAAACCCTCAGCGCCACTGGGCAGGTTGGGAATTCAGTTCTTAACGGGGACATCTGGGAAGAGATCGAGATATGGTGGGTGGTTGGGGGACTAGTTGCCTAGTTTTTAATGGGTGAAGCCATTGTGCCAATCAGAGGTTGGCCAAGGGCTAGTGGGAAAAAGGGGACCCAGCCAGAATAAGGTATGGCTGGGTAAGGGAGGGTTCCTCATGGGACAGTCAACCCAGGAGGGGCAGGGCTGGGGAGCAGGTGGGGGACATCTGAACCCAGGAAGAATAACCAGAAGAACCAGGATGAAGAGGCACCTAGTAAGGGCACCTGGGCCAATGAAATGTAAAGCATGTGTAAATAAAAGAAACCCCATGTTTGTGATTGAAAGATAATAATAAAAGGCATTTGAATAAAGGTGTAAATAATAATCAGGGCCCCGATTTTTCTGCGGCACATCGGAGAAAAGTTCTGCGGCAGGGTTCTCATTTGCCGCAGAACTTCTGCGGCACTCAACACCTATTTCTGCGGCAATTCTGCGGCACATTTTTACCCTTAATTTTTTCCCTTTTTTTGTTTTTTTTCCCATATCTGACACAATGCACGCTTGTAACACAGTCATTTTATGGGCGTTTGTCACCAAATTTTCAACATAGCCAGTTTAAGACCTCTGCTCATGAACAGTATCACTGTGATTTTATTAATCTGTCTGGAATATTGATTACGCACACCGACTGCGCCATTGTGCGCTACATGTGCGAAAACACATTTCGGGTGAGATGTGAAAAATGACAGTTGTACTGTTCATAAGGAGGTAGTAATTAAATGTAATACTGAAAATCTGGAGTGAAAATATTAAAATGCTCGAAGTTAAGGCGTGCATAGGAACTGCATGCAGCTCACTCGTAAAACAGTCGTTTGGAGTATTTTCACCAAATTTTCAATGTAGGTTTTTAAGCCTACCTCATGAACTGTGACACTGTCATTTCATTAATCATTCGGAAAGGTGGATCCGCGCAGTCACTGCGAAACCACCTTCGGGACAGATCATGAAATAACAGTGTCACAGTTCATGAGTGAGGCCCAAAACCCATGTTGAAATGGTGAAAAATTCCAGAAATGGCTGAGATATGCACTACAGTTGAAAAAATCCATTTAGTCCATTATACAGCTTACCGGCATTTCTTCAGTTCGCGGTCGGCTTTGAAGAGTGCAGACGTGTTCCCGGTCCACAGAAGATCATCGCGCTGGGTTCCAGAGGTAAGTATGGGTTGAGGTGGGGGTGTGGGGAGGTGGTGCAGAGGGTGGAGTGCGGGTTGGGGGAGGGGCAAAAGCAGCGATGGAAGGTTTTTGTTTTGTTTGGATTCCCACACAGGAGGGGCTTTTGCCACGCTGGGATGGGCTCCCAGCGTGGCACCAGGCAACTGTTGGGGATGACGTGAAGCTGACAGGGGATTGGGCACCTCCGTCGGCAAAGGAAGCTTTTGCCACGCTAGGGTGGGCACCCAGCATGGCATACTAACATGTGAGAGGGGGCACATCAAATATTGTAAGCAAATACAACAAATTTAGTGTGTGCTTAGGAGTATTATCACTACACCTTGGCTTCTACTATTGGTTTGAATTCCTGCTTATTACCACACATAGGCTGCAAACACTTGCCCAGGGGTAACCCACAAACTCAACATTTGTTCCGCGGGCAGCCGGAAATTCCCGGAGGCGGCAAATTCCACGGATATTTCCTCGGTTTGCCGCACCCGCGGAATCGCGGAAAACTCGGGGCCCTGATAATAATGTACAAATCTACCCAATAAAATTAAGTGATTGAACCATAATCATGGTGTGGGTGTCGCTGATTTCAGGGGGTCCAGTTGATGAAAGGGGTTGCCCTATTTAAAAGGGCAACCTAGGTTGTCACTGGTCCCCTGTGATTAGCTGGACTAGGAGTACTAGGCAGACAAGGGAGGGGGTGAGGGTAGGAACTACAGGAGAGGAGTTTAGTTTAAGGAGGAAGGGAAAGGGTGTGGGCTCTGGACCAGGAGGGGTGGGACTATGAGGTCACAGGCTAGGTGAGGTTACAGAGAGGCAGAGGGGCTAGGGCAGGTGAGCTGGTAGCTCACCATTGGCTGAGCAGGTAGGCAGGGAAGGGGGCATGGGGTAGATAATGGGCTGCAGAGAGGGATCCCTCTTCTAAAGCTACTTCAAGAGATCCACCCACCCACCCAGAGAAACAACTGTCAGATGGACTTAAAGGGAAGGGTCACCAGGTGAGGGCAACAGGTGATTCATAGAAAGGTGGGTTGCTGTGGACAGCAACAGGTCTAGTAAAATGTGCAGTAAGAGGCATTGCTGGATGTGGTGGCCGGGGGGCCCAGCCAGAAGGAGAGTACGGGCTGGGTAGGGGAGGGTTCCTCATGGGGCAGTCACCCCAGGAGGGGCAGGGCTGGGGAGTAGGTGGGGGCACCTGAACCCAGGCAGAATAACCAGAATAACCAGGATGAAGATGCACCGGATAAGAGCACTCAAGCCAATGAAATGTAAAGCATGTGTAAATAAAGGAAACTCGCATATTTGTGACTGTAAATAAAATGGATATGTATAAGATAGAATGGTGGTGGTATGAAAGATAATAATGAAAGGCATTTGAACAAAGGCATAAATAATAATGTACAAATCTTCCCAATAAAATAAGTGGTTGAACCATAATCATGGTGTGGGTGTCGCTGATTTCAGGAAGTCCATTTGACAAGATGATATTATTCATCTATTAGTTTTCTGTCCACTATATAAAAAATATAGAGAGAGATTTTTGGCAGATGCATTGAGGCAACTAGATTTCAATCCACAAAATTCAACGGAAAATTTGTTAAACTCTAATTCCGTAAAATTACTTGAAAGTATTGCCTCATTCTTCAAAATTGTAGAAATACAGAAATTGCATCTAAAAGCTAAAGAATAGGGAAGACTCTTGGGAACCTGTGGATGAATGTGCCATGGGATGTTAAGAAAGCTATTAAAGATTATTTTTAAGATTGTAAGTAGTCTATGTTATCATAGTAATAGTCTATTACCGGTGCAATGTTATAGTTGGATAAATATTTATCTATGTTTTGTATCACGATTTTAATGTATTTTGTAATGACATAACTTGTCATACAATAAAGATGAATATGAATCCGAATCATGGAGGTTCAAATGAGTGAATTGTAGTGGGGCGGTTAAAAAGACAGATAGGGGCACTGTCAGTGTCTGCGAGGGAAAACAATTTACATAAAAAAATTTGATATGACACATAAATTAAAAAAACAGTTCTCTTTTAGCTGAAGCTGGTGTGGGTGAAGGGGGACAGGCTTACATGAATTAAAATCCTCTGAACCCACTTGCCCCAATCTGCCCGGCACATGCACAGTAATTAGCAGTATATTCTAAAAGTTGCCACAAATGCTGCGGAAAGCATCCTGCAAGTGTTTCCTCCCTTATTGTCAGCACCCTCTTTGTAGATTAAAAACCCAGCCCCAACACTGAAATGCTGCCAGATAGCATGATGCAGTTTGAGGAGAAAAGAGAAGAAGAAACAAGCATTTGTCAATGCCGAATGTTGGTTTGCTGGCATTGGCATTGGTAGTGCAGGAGTTAGAGAGATTCATAATAGGAATGGCAGTGAAGTATTGAACTGATGCCAACCCAACTCCTACCCTGCAGAGACTGACAGGCACTGGGGGTGTGCCTTTGGGTCATCGGCCATAAGGCTCACACCATTTCACCTCACCCTACCCTTCAGACACTGACAGGTATCACGGTGTGCCTTGGGGTCTTCAGGCCTTATGCTCACCCAATTCCATAAGGAAATAGGCTGAGATGGGTGCAGTATAGGAGAATGGGGTGAACTTTGGGGCTGAAGACTCCAAGGCACACCTCAATGCCTGTCACTGGCTGCAGGGTGGGGGTGGGAGTGGAATGGCATTAGCATTACAGACGACGATCCCAAGTCACACCCCCGCCTGTCAGTCTCTACAGGGTGGGGTGTTATGGTTGGAAACCATAATGCCCTAGGAATGTATTGGTATTTTCACTCCAAATTTTCACCATGGGCTTTTTTGTGACCCCACCTCATGAACAGTGACATTATCAGTTCGTTACCTGAAAGGTTATTTTGAACAGCGACTGTGTCATTTGGTGCCACAGGTGCAGAAACACATTTTGGACAAGATGTGAAAAATGACACCTGTACTGTTCATGAAGTGGTGTGAAAATATGGCAATGTTAAAAGTCTTTAGTGAAAATATGAAAAATTGGCGACGTTACGAGCGTGCTTAGAAACTGTGCAATGCAAGCCTGTAACGCAATCATATTTTTGAATTTTTTCACCAAATTTTCAGCATGGACGTTTTTGGTCCTGTCCTCATGAACAGTGGCACTGTGATTTTGTTAATCTGTCCCAAAAGTTGATTTCCCACAGTGACTGCTCCATTCTGCGTCACAGGTGTAAAAACACATTTCGAGCAAGATGTAAAAAATGAAAGCTGTACTGTTTATAAGGAGGTGTGAAAAAATGGCAATGTTAAAAATCTGGAGTGAAAATATAAAACATTGGCAAAGTTACAAATGTGCATAGAAACTGTGCAATGCACACTCGTAATGCAGTCGTTGTTAGGAATTTTTTCACCAAATTTGCAACATGGGCTTTTTGGGACATCCCCTCATGAACACTGGCACTGTCATTTCATTACTTGGTCCCAAAAGATGATTCCACGCAGCGACCGCAAAATCACCTTTTGGGACTGAGTAACAAAATGACAGTGACAAGTTCATGAGGTGAGGTCCCAAGAACCCCATGTTGAAAATTTGAGGCCAAAATTCTAAAAAATGGCTGAGATATCAACCTAAGTTGAAAGCCCCCATTATAAAACTTACCATCATTTCTTCAGTTTGCGATTGGCCTTTGAAGAGTTTTAGACGTGTCCAGAGCTTGAGAAGATTGCTGCTCCTGACCTCCAGAGGTAAGTATGGGGTGAGGGGTGCGGGGAGGTGGGTGAGCAGAGGAGGTGCGGGTTGGGGTGGGGATGGGAGACCACGAGGACTTTTTTCTGTTTTACAGGTTAAATAAAATAACAAGACTACAGGAGGACTGTTTTTCTATTTTTCAGGGGGAGACAATTAAAAAAAATTTATGCACACTGAGGTGGGCTCCCACTGTGCCACAATGGGAGGGGCACATGCCATTGCTGACACGAGGATTGGGCACCCCATTTTTGGCAAAGAACATAGATGGGCTTGGGGGGGTGCACCTGACTCCAGGAGTGGGCATCCAGGTGTCAGAAAAAATTATTTTGGCACACTGGGGTGGGCTCACAGTGTGCCACATTAATGTGGGGGGGATACATGCCAACATGGGGATTGGGCACCCCCGATGTTGGCTTTGCGGGACTGTGTGGCAGGTGGCAGGAGCCACCATGTTTTGGCACATTGGGGTGGGCTCCCAGTGTGCTACATAATGGGGGGCACATGCCAACATGGGGATTGGGCACACTGATGTCGGCTTTTCGGGGAGTGTGCATCAGGCAGCAGGAGTCCTCATTGTGGAAACCCACACCACGGCTATTTCACTTATTGAAATGTTTCATCAGGAAAGGCACACTAAAACTCTACTGGTAACTCCGGCCATGTGCATTACTGTGACTGTAGTGTGCATGGCCACAGTCTTGTCATCTGCCACTGCAATGAGGAAACTACACCTCACTGAAGTGGCAGATTTCTTTCAACTCTGTGACTCTCTTTGAGACTGCTGTGTCATTGCCAGCATGCTCACTGATTGGTAGCTGAGGGACGTACCCACTAAAGCATCCCCTGCATTGGCCACAACACTGACACATCTCTGAAAGTGCTATTACCACAAAATGTTGCTTGCGCATGCGCAAGCCAACATGAAAAGGGAGTGGACTTTTCAGTCAAGCTCTTTCAGTGCCACATTGGTGGCCTGGACAGTAGTTTCTGACCTACCTTCCCCCAGAGATTCAATTGTCTGACTTCCACAACACGCTCACCCACCTTACCAAGTGGAAGGTTACAGTTAGCGAGTGCTTTGCCCTGTTACACTGCACCCCACATGCACAAATCCAAAAAGTCCCACAAACAATTAGCTTCTCATGTGCACCTGCTGCCCCATAACCATGCTTGGTGGTTATCCAGTTAGAGACTTTATGAAGGTGGCCAAATAGCAGATGAGAAAGCTAAAATAATTCAGAGCTGCTATATTATGCTATTGCATCGCAGCCCTGCCATGCCAGCACAGTCTGGAAAAATTATAAATATTAACAAAATCCTGCCTCAAATCCTCTATAACTTTCGAACCAACCATGTTCTCTGTCTTACCTCACCCTACAGTTTTCACGTTCCTACCTATGAAATTTACTCACCTGCACAGTGGCGCTAGTGGTGCTGTACTTGATTCCTTTGCTCTGATACAACTAGTGGCAATCACCAGCCTCAGTCATCTATTAGACCTATTAGGTACCCCCCAGTTATGACATCCGTGCTGAAAAACATCAAAAAACAGTTGGTTCTTAAGCTACTCGCTGCCAAATCATCTATATAAATCATTCTGAATTTGTTTTAACCCATTGCCATGATACTGTCATTCAATTAAGCTACATGCTCCTTCTCAACTGTCTCCCACCACTACCTATGATCATTGCACATGCTATAACCCACAACCAGCACTTTCTGATTTTGTAGTGTAGTCTGTAGTACTCAAGTGTCTTATAAACAACCACCCTTGATCCCCACAGCATATCACCCTACTTAATTTTAGCCTGCCTAGGCAAGTATTACTGTAGCCCCCCCCCCCACCAACATTTTTATTTATTTAAATTTTGTTTACCGGGTGGACCCACTGAGATAAAGAAGTCCCTTTTTCAAGCGTGACCCAGGATTTATTACATACAGATGATAACAGAGTACAGAGATTTACATGGAGAAAGGCAGGCAGGATAAACAGAGATAGAAACATAGAAACATAGAAGTTGACGGCAGATAAGGACTGCAAGGCCCATCCAGTCTGCCCATTTCTTTTTCTACCTTATAAATGTGCCATCGGCCTTTGCTCTGTCAGTGGCCTATCTATTCATAGTCATTTGTATTGCTCCCTTATGCCTATCCCATGCCTGTTTGAAGCCCTGCACTGTATTCATAGCCACCACTTCTTGTGGTAAGCCATTCCATGCATCCACCACCCTTTCTGTGAAAAAGAATTTCCTCACATTCCCCCTTAATCGGCCTCCCTCTAATCTCATGCTGTGTCCTCTTGTCCTGCTATTTTTCTTATATTTAAACGTTAGACTCTTTCACCTTGTTTATGCCCTTAAGGTGTTTGAATGCCTCGATCATATCACCTCTCTCCCTCCTTTGCTCAAGGGTATACATATTGAGCTCCATTAATCTGTCCTCACTTGTCTTCTGATGCAGTCCCTGCCATTTGTTGCCCTTCTCTGGACTGCCTCAATTTGGTTAATGTCCTTGTGAAGGTGTGGCCTCCAATACTGCACGCAGTACTCCAGATGGGGCCTAACCAGTGTCTTGTACAGAGGGATTATTACCTCTCCTACGATTTGTGATACCTCTACTAATACACCTAACACCCCTAGCCTTACCTACTGCTTAGAGGTCTGCTTGGATGATTTTAGGTCATTAGTGATGATGATGCCCAAGTCTTTTTCTTCCTTTGTGACTGCTAGCAACTCCTCCCAGCCTATAGGTGGCTTCAGGTTTCTCTTCCCTATGTGCATGATTTTGCACTTCTTTGCATTAAATCCCAGTTGCCACTCTTCTGACCATTCTGCTAGTTTATCCAGATCTCTTCTCATTCTGCCCACCCATCGGATCATCTACTCTGTTGCAGATCTTGGTGTCATCTGCAAACAGACAAGCCTTACCCTCTAGTCCATCTGCAAGGTCACTAATGAAGATGTTGAAGAGGACTGGCCCCAGGACTAATCCCTGAGGTACCCCACTTGTGACTTGCATCTCTTCTGACTGTATACCATTTACCACCACTCTCTGTTTTCTGCCCGTCAACCAGTTTGCCACCCAGTTGACCAACTTCTGACCCAACCCGAGCCTACCCAGCTTATTTATCAATCTTCTATGTGGAACAGTGTCAAAAGCTTTGCTGAAGTCAAGGTAAGCGACATCAACTGCTCCCCCCCTTGGTCCACCACTCATCTATTGGTAGGTTCACTTGTTCACAATCCATGTAGAAACACAAGGCAATATATTATATAAAAAAGGCAAGTTGTAAGTTACATACATTTATGATCAGATGGTAGTTAACATATATAGCCAATAAATGCCAGCGATATTTGTAAGTAAGGTTCAGGAGGGAAGAGTCATACAGGGACCTTGCTGATACATTTTACTCTGTAAGGGTTTTGTAGTAAATGTTTAGTAAGTGTGAACATGTGCAAATTGATAGCACTGGGGAGGTACTCCATCTACATGGTAGGTACATCACAGGATGCTATAGTGCAAATTTTCCAACAGTGTCTTGCTAATGTGTCTCAGTCCTGTCGTGTCAGAATAATCTCTAGTAGGTCAGTGGGTTTTGGACTCCAGGACCATTCAGTCCTTAACCTCTCAGTGATGACTGCCAGCAAGAATGTGAACTGTGATGGTGAGCACATGATGTGTACATCAGTATGCTAAGAATGGCTACCATTAACTGAGTTCACATACTGTAGCCACAAACACAAATCAGAAGATAATGACTTTCAACCATTACCAGCCTGTGACCAATACCTGGAGGTGAATAAGACACCCTTATAAAATGGGCAAGAGAAATCTTGCACTGTGATTTGTTCAATTTCAAGTTACAATACATGACAGTGCATTTATTACAAGACCACTGCACATGTCTGGTACAATTTATTTTCTTGTGAAGCTTTTTTTGCAAATGTTATATGTAAGGAATAAAAATTCCTAAGTGTTTGCTGTAACAACTGTACTTTCTTGTTGAAGACTTTCAGTTAAATCTGATGCCTCAAAACTCACTTAGGGCACATGGTAGTACAGCATAACCCCATCCAGCTATGTATTGCTTACGTAAATATGCTGTTTTAGCAAGGGCCCACTAAAAATGAGATGCTGCATCTTAGCTGGGCTATCCTGGAACAATACAGTGTATTATAAATTATTACTCAATTTTAAGCCTATAGGGATTGCTTATTCCTAAATATTTTAAGTACCCTGATGACCAGTAGATGCCATGTCTATGGAGACCAAGGTGACAGCAGTGATGTGCTTGCTTACCATGGGCACCTTCCAGAGACCAACGGGTGCCACCACAGGGATCACCCAGTGGCCACATCCCATCTCCTTACACAGTTCCTTGATGCTCTGCTGCCACATGCTTCAGAGTTCATACGATTCCCAAGCACACAGGCAGAGTGTACAGCAAACACACAGGACTTCCACAGGGTGACATGCATGCCAGGCATGATAGGGGCCATAGACTGCACTCATGTGACTATATCGCGACCATCTGCCCCGAGGGCTTAAGACATCAAATCTCAAGGGATACCCATCCATCAACTGCCAGGTGGTGTGCAATGCCACAGGGCGCATCATCAATGTTTGCGCCACACACCCCGGGAATGCACATGACACCTACATCTGGCACAGTTCCATACTGTGCCAGAGATTCAAGTGTGGGGACATCCCCACGGGGTACCTGTTAGGTGAGCAAGGCACGGGGATGGAGGCGGGTGCGGCAATGCTAAGGAAGGAAGGTGAAGACACGGGGGGGTGCAAGGGGCAGAGGGCAGCAGAAGCAAGGGGTGGCACAAGCACAATACAGATATAACCATGCTCTCTCCCCATACAGGTGATAGCTCTTATCTGCTGAGGCCCTGGCTGCTCACCCCCTACCAGTTACTGTCTTCTCCCATGGAGGAGAGATACAATTAGGCACACACTGCCATGCACAATGTCATCGAGCATGTCTTCAGCATGCTCAAGATGAGGTTCCGTTGCCTAAACAGGCCAGGTGGTGCCTTACAATACAGCCCATTGAAAGCCTGTGGCCTATTTCTGGCCTGCTGCATGCTGCACAACATGGCCATTGACCATGGGATATCTGTCCAGGATGAGGGCAACAGCAGTGGGGAGGATGGTGAAGACAGGCGAGTGTGCAGCCACCCATGGGAAGGCCGGGTCCCCGTGTGTGCATGGTGGATGCAGTGCCACACAGACACAGCACAGGCCCAAACACAGGCTGCAGGACATGGCATGGATCAGATGTGTGGCACTGGTACATAGGCACAGCCGGTGCAGAGCTGCCCTCATCGCACCCATGCCACAAGGCCCAACAGCCCAGCCAGCACACACAGTGAGGCATGTGCCACACCACACATGCACACCACCACATGCACAGGGCACCATTACCACCCAAGTGTGCACTGGGCAGCAGCAGTGGAGAGCAGGGAAGGGCAGCACACACATCAAGGCAACTGCATAGTACCACGGCCACCACGGCCATGTGGGCGGCTGTGCCCAGGCCGGTCAGCAGCCATGGGCTGCACAATGGTCAATGGGGGAGTGTCCAACACACCTGCAGGGGTGGAGGCCTGAGAACATGACCGGGTTCTCATTGGGGTAAAGCCGGCCGAACAGGCCTGTGCCAGGGGTGTCGTGGATGGCCACATCGGAGCCCAGTGTCTGCCGTGCAGCGATTGCCATATGCTAGGACCATGGAGTTGATGTCGCACTGTGGGGGGTCCTATGAGCACGGCCATGCCCAGTGGCTGCCAGTGATGCAAACCCAGCAGCAATGGTACCAGTCATGTGGTCCAGAGATGCGGTCATGGCCTCCTGCAGCTGGTGGAGCTAATCGATGAGCTGCGCATGTCCTGTGTCCTGACACTCAGCCAGCTGAAGCACCTCAGGCCACAGTGCATGGATCTCTGTGGAAAGCAGTGCCTGGTTGTCTATGGATGCCCACAACAACCGGGTGTGCTCTGTCAGCTGGTCAGCATCCTGCACATCCTGGTCCTGATGCCTGCCTGCTGGGGTGACGTGGCATGCTGGGTAACTGCTTCCTGCCACCATTGCCCAATCACCTGCTGGTCTCTGCCTAGTGCTGCTGTGCCTGCAACAGCACCCCCGCTCACCAGGCACAGCAGTGGCACCACACACCACTGTGCCGGCGTGGACAGGGGGTGGTATAGAACTGGGGCCCGATGGTGCCTGTGTCTGTTCCTATACCATAGCCGGCACCACATGCCTGGTGCTGTCCAGGATCAGAGTAATATCATCATCAGAGTCAGACGCACCTCCCAGCTGGGTGCCTGCACAAAGCACAGGCAGTCTGTCACCCAGCAGGAGCTCCGACAGCACATCGTCTGACTTCATTCCCTGGACATCCAACAGACCCACATTGTTGTGTCATGACTGGTCCCTGCCACGGATGCCTGTGGATGTCGACGGCAGCACCTCCTCCGGGCCCATGTTGGCATCCTCCTCCTTCTCCTGGACCACTCCATGGAGATGTGATGGCACTGGAAAAGAGGAACACAGAGTCAGTGGTGTCGTAGCGCCCATGCAGGTGGTACCCACACCCAGGTGTGCATGCTGCCATGGCTGCCATCCACTGGTGTGCCATGCATAGCTGCAGGCAATGCATGCATGGGCTATGCAGCACAGCGGCAGGCCCACCTGCATGGTACAGCCCATACCCCACACCCAAGCATGTTGTGTGTTGACTCACCATGCTGTGAGGGGCTGCCACTCACCTGAAATCCACCACCAGGAATGACCTCTATGGGAGCACAGCTGATGGTGGCCACCACCTTCTCCATCGCCATCAGCACCAGTGTGGTGGATGGTCCTCTGCTGGTCCTGCTGCATGACGCCCTGATGGCTGCCACCTTCTCCTTGATGCGGCACTTGTCCATCTTCACCTTCTTGTGGCATTCCTGGATGCTCCTCTGGTGTCTGCCATGGGCTTTCGCATAGGTGGCCACCGCATCCCACCCAGCCGACCTCTCCTGTAATGTACCTGTGGCACAACTCAGCAGGTCCTCCCTGTCGAGGTAGGCCTCGAACATGGCCTGCTGCTCCTTTTTAGTGAAATTGTGCCTGCGCTTGCAGGCAGGCCCATGCTCCTCCTCTCCCTCTGCCTCGGACATTCTGCTACCTGTGGACAGTGACAGCACAGGAGGTCAGTGGCAGCATGGCACAGTACAGTGCTCCATTGCAGTCTAGGTATGGGACTTTCAATCCCAGCATTAGCACCCCTTTACCAAACAGGCTGCAAAACTGGTCTGTGACCTGTGCTGTGTCGTGGTGCTTAGGTGCAACGCAGGCAAATGAGCATGTGCTCAATGGTAATGATATGCTAATGCACCCGATTGCACCATGCATAGGCACATGAGGTAATTTGCATATGATGACTGAATATCATGTTATTGCGTCATGCTCAATCATGTTGCGCTAGAGCAATCGTGTGGTGCATGCGTGGTGCACAGGCCTGCAGTGTGCATGTGCACATACTGGTGCATTAGCTGATCATGTGACCATCTGCATTGCGTGATATGTCCCCTGTGCGCATGTGGTGATGGTGACTTATCTCACATGCTTGCTCATCACAGTGCCCTGGCTTATGGCGCAGCTGCCTGTGGTGCACTATGTTGCATACCGCACAGGTTGGAATCATGCATGGTGCTGCGCAGGGTCATGCCCTGTGCCATCAGGGTCACAGACATGACCCCAGGCACCCGTCAGGCCATGCCACTGTGCGCATGTGCAGTGCTGCGCATTACACTTCCACAGCACATGCCAATCTTGCATCCCCATGCTGAGTGGTCATGTACAATGGTACACTATTGTGCAAGTCTGCTTGCCACAACATATGCATGCTGTGTAGGCCATAAAGCCTCCAACTCTCACTTACTACCAGAGCCATGCCACGCACCACTACCTCCTGTAGAGCAGTAAATTGGTCACACATAGAGATGTGCAACATAGTTGCATTAGTTGAGCCCTTTGTGCCTCAGCTGTTTGGGCAGGTCCCACTGCAGCAGGCATGGAGTGAGGTGTGGGACCATGTTGCCATGACCCTGGAGGGCCACATGGGGGTTAGGTGCAGTGCAGAGCACTGCAGGCACCAGTATGGTGACCTGCACCATAGAGACCCAGACAGGCTGTGATGGATGCTGGTACACGTGCAGCGTGGGGCAGTGCCACAGCCAGATTAGTATGCGCATGTGTCATACATGCCTAGGGAGTACCTGTAGTGGGCATACGGATGTGAAGTGTGTGCCACTGCTGGGGGGCTGACATGGTCCTGGTGGTTGCTGCATGTCCTGCATGGCTGGCATGCACAACGCTGCTGTGTGAGTTGCAGTCATGAAGGCACCAGGGCCATGGGGAGGGCGGTGTCCTGCCCTGTGCCATGGAGGTTGTGTGGTGGGGGCTGTCTGTGCATGACTATTCACTCATGTCCACCTCTCTCATTTCCATACAGAGGACCAGAGGATTGCAGGAGGGCCAAGGCGGCCATGGTGCAAGGGTGTGCTGATGGGTCAGCAGCTGGGTAGGCAGGATGGCAGCAGCCAGGTAGGCATGTTCCCATTACTGTACTGTGGATGTGTGGGTCTCTGTTGGTCAGAGGGTCTGGATGTGGTCATCACAGCCATGTGTTGTCACTGCCTTGGTGGGTGCAATTTCCAGTGGGCATGCTGGTGTTGTGCTGCATGTGCTTGTACCATGCCCATAACCACTGTGCCACCTGGGGGGAGGGTTGTGTGCACAGCATCCACTGTGTGTGTAGCCATGGGTGCCTGTGGTCTGTGTCATGTGCCTTGCACATGTGCCGATGCACCCACTGTGCAGCCCTGTGTGCCTGTCTGCACCAGTGTGGTGTGCTGTGTAGATGGCTGATGTGGACCTCCGTGAGCAGGACCTTGGTGGTCCATCCACTGATGTGTGCCTCCACTGTCCAGTGCACACTGTGGGTGGGCTGGGGATCATTTGGGCATGTCACTTATTGCCTGTTCTGTCCCTTCTCCTAGGTGTTCCCAGGGTACAGCCACAGCGGAGGAAAGGCAGAGTGGTGCGGGCCTTGTGCAGCATCCTAGTACAGCAGAGGAAGACAGCAAATCTGTTGGTGTGGTTGCTTCTTGTGATGGTGGTGGTGTAGAGGGAGATGCACCAGCTGGTGGCGGCAGGCCATGGCCAACTGTAGCCCTTTGTCATTGGGGCGCAGCCCCTGTTTGTCGTGATCTTCCCCTGTTGCCTTGCCCACTCCCAAATCCCATTAAATAGCCCCTGGACCCTATCCCCCACCCAGTGACCCTCCCCAGTCCTTTTTGTTTACTGTAAATAGTTACCTGTGTTTACTTACATTGTTATTAAAGCCTTTTCATTGCTACATCGCTGTGTCTGTGTTTCCTTTGCAGATGGCAGGTGGAGCCATGCTGTAGGTGTCTGTTGTGCTGTGCTTGTCCATGTCCCTGGTGTCCCACTGTTGTACCCTTGGGCCACTGCACATGCATTCACCGGGCATGCGCCCCATGTCCCTGTCCTTTGCGTGGCCCTGTGTGGTGTCTCGCAGTGGTCAGTGACTGCCCCTGCACCTTGTGCCCTTATCTGCCTGCCCTTCTGCCTGACTGTCATGCTACCCATCTCTGGTGAGCCTGCAGTGCTGTGCCCTTCCCCACTCTGGGTGGATGACTGTGTGCCTCTGGGTGGCCTGTGCCTTCCTTGCCCCTGGACCATGGACCTCTGTGTTTGTGTGTTCTCCTGGCACCATAGCAACGGCACACTGCAGCATGGCCTGGTGGGTATCTCTGCCACTGGTGTGCCAGTGGTGCTGGTGTGTTGGCCTGGTGCTTGTGCCACGGTTGGTGGGCCGGAGTACTGGGGGTACTGTGTGCACCATCCCCTAGTGCCCTGTGTTGCCTCCAGGATGGTGCATCCCAGTACTCTGCTGTGGTGTGCTGGTGGGGTACTGTGCCCCTATGCCCCGTGCTTCCTTGCCTGAGTGTCCCTGTAATCTGTTGCCCTTGCTCAGCTCACTGGGTTGTGTGATCTGGCCCAGTTCTGTGCATTTATGGTTGCGCCAGTGCATCTGTGGTTGCTCTGCAGTGCATTTTTTGCTATATTCAGCCTGGTTGTTCTGGCGCATCTCAGTGGTGCATCTTCTAAATGTGATGTTCTTTCCCACATGGCGCATCTGCATTGCACTGCACCATCACTGCGCAATCCTTGGGTGCATGTCTAAATATCTGGCCCCTTATCTGAATCACTGGCAAAACAGAATCCCTCACTTTTTTAAAGGAGCAAGCTCAGGATGCTGCATCAGGAGGCAGGCCTGACCACAGTATTTCCCCTCAGTAGTGTGCTGTGGTCGCCAGGGATGGTGCCATGCATTTGGTCCCACAGGGACCCCTGCGGTAGGCCAGGATATCTTGCTACCTCCACAGTGATGTCACTGCATGAAACTGCAGGCCGGAAGAGGCTACACCATGCCAAGAGAGGAAGGGAGGAAGGGTGGAGAGAAAAAAACAGAGAAAAACTCACAAGCCATCTATTTGACAGTGTGGGTTTCTGGACTCCACTGGGTCCTAATGCCTGCCTGCCTGACCATTGATTTTAACCCACACAGTGGGCTATCTTGAGGGGAGGACACCCTTCCCCTTGGAGCCCCTGCCATAAGGGAGACGGTGTAGAGGATGTCAGGGTGGCATTGGACCCGGGGAAGACCAGGAATCAAAGTGACAGAATAGAGTACATCCCTTGGATCAGGGAATATACATTGATGATGGAGGAAAGCTGTATAGAAAAAAATTGATACATTTATTTTACATAAGAAAAGAAAATTCATGGACACAAACTAAACCCAGTGTAACTGCAGGGGTAACAGCATATAGCCTGCAACTAGAACAAATGCCAACTAAAAGAGACATTCACTCATCTTACTTATTTCTGAACACAGTAGGGGTCCCATACATAGTTTCTGTAGTGGGAGGCAGAATTTGGGGATGCACTGGGTCCCCTATATCACCACTCACCAAAATTGCCATACACAGAGAGGAGCTACTGTGTGCAGGGTCAGGAGGTTACTCTGTGACAGCTCTACTGCATATAATTATGCAAAGAGGTGTTCCAGATGTTGGTGGTTATGTGGCATTGTACCAGGTGCATAGTACCATGCCATGACATGTGCTCTTGGTGCACAACACTACAACTAATGTTGTCCCCTCACTCCCCTGCCCTGTACTTTATGAGTCACTTATGAGTGGGGTTGAAATCACTTACTCTGTTGCCTTACTGGTCTTTGTGGTCACATGGCCCACAACAACTCCCTTTGCCCACATTTACTTCCTGGCATCCATTGGATCCCACTCCAGCCCTGTCACTTACTAGCACTGTTTCAGTGGCACTGTGCACCATCAAACTGGCCCCCCTGCCAGCATAAATTATCTGGCCTGAAAGGCAGAAATCCCTTACCAAACTGTGTTTAGTGCACCAAGTGACTGGAGTGGAGGTGGAGGCACCTCCATGCATACCGGCAGCCTTATTCACAGTGCCCCCATCTCTTTCCCTGTGCTAGAACACTAATGTGTATTAGCACAGGGATGGTCTTCTGACCCTTTTGGGAATAGCCTAAAGGGAAGCAAGGAAGTAATGAGGCAAAATATGCTTGCAACTGTGTTCAAGACCCTAGATTATTCCTGATGGAGTTTTCATTTTCAAAGCAGTGATTGTACTCGTGTTTACATTTTTAGTCTGCAATTAAGATTTAAGGGTATCTAGTCAGAATCCAAACTAATTTGGACACTAACCAGAGGTGGGAGGTCATAAAACTGGGGATTGAGAAGGCAACCAAAATCTGCATTAGGATCCAGAGTAAGAGAGCTAGGGCCAAGAAACCCAGCTGGTTGAGCAAGGGGGTCATGGAGAAAGTAAGAAATAAAAGAGCCGCCTTTAGGAGGTTGAAAAAAAAACAGGGAGAGGGGAGGACAGAGAGGATTGCCTGAAGGAATCGAAGGAGGTGATGAAGGCAGTAAGGGCAGCCAAGGTGTCTAAGGAGCTCAGGCTGGCACAAGGCATCAAGAAGGGGGAGAAGGAATTCTTCAGGTACATAAGGGAGACATGGAGTTGTAGGGACAAAATAGTAAGTATTAAAAGGGATGGGGGTGGGTGGAAATGGGGCAGAGCAGGCAGAAGCGCTTAATGAATACTTCTGCTCAGTGTTTCCTAAGGAGAGGGGGTGCTACCAAGGGTGGGTGGGAGGTCAGGCTCATGGGGGGAAGGAGGTGACAGATGGAGGACTCACAGAGGGCAGGGTACTGGAGGGCCTGAGGGCACTGAGGGTGGACAAGGCACCAGAGCCAGATGGCATTCACCCCAGGGTACTGAGAGAGCTGGCAGACATCCTGGTGGGGCCCTTGGCAGACCTGTTCAATGCCTTCCTGGTATCAGGAAGTGTACCTCAGGACTGAAGGATGGCTCACATGGTACCCCTTCATAAGAATGGTCCCATAGATGAACTGCAAAACTACAGGCTGGTGAGCCTCACATCCATCATGGGAAAACTGATGGAGACAATCCTGATGGAGAGGCTGGTGTCCCTTCTGGAGACCAATGGGGCTGCAGGACATTAGGCAGTATGGGTTTGTCAAGGGCAGATCCTGTCAGACCAACCTAGTGGATTACTATGACTGGGTAACTAGACAGTTGGATAAGGGCCATGCAGTGGATGCCCTGTTCCTGGACTTCAGTAAGACATTCGACTCTGTGCTGTATGGGAGGCTGGGTAGTAAGCTGGCAGAAACAGGTACAGGGGTGAGAATGGTGGGATGGGTAATAACCTGGTTACAGGGAAGGCAGCAGAGGGTGGTGGTGGGTAGGGAGCTCTCATCTCTGAAGGCAGTGACTAGCAAAATACTGCAGGGTTCAGTGCTGGGACCGGTGTTGTTTGGGTTGTTCATCTCAGGCATCTCAATGGGCATCAAGAGCAAGATCAGTTTGTTTGCAGATGACACCAAGATGGGAGCAGTAGTGTGTGACCTAGGAGGGTGGCATGGGTTGCAGGATGATCTGTCAACATTGGAGATCTGATTGGACACCTGGCAGTTGGGGTTCAATGCCAAATTAGTGCATGGATTTAGGGTTAAAAAACCCAAGAAGGAGTTATCAGCTTGGGGGGGTCAGCTAGCCATGACAGAGGAGGAGAAGGATATGGGGGGTGATTATAACGGACTCAATGAACAACTCAGCACAATGCAGGAAGGCAGCTGCAAAGGCCAACAAAATGCTGGGTTGTATTGCCAGGGGTATATCTTCAAGGAGAGGGGAGGTGATCCTGCTGTTGTATAGGTTACTGGTTAGGCCACACCTGGAGTACTGCATGCAGTACTGGTGCCCATACCTGAAGAGAGACATTAACTTACTGGAGGGGGTGCAGAGCAGGCCAACAAAGATGGTCCAGGGACTAGGGGACATACCCTACATGAGCAGGCTGAGGGAGTTGAACATGTACTCACTGGAGGAGAGGAGAGACAGGGCAGATATGATTGAAACCTTCAAGTACATGAAGGGAATAAACAAGACAAACACAGAGGGACTATTCAAGTTAGAGGGGTAGGGACACTCAAGGTCATGATCTCAGATTGGAGGGGGGAAGGTTCAGGAGACAAATGAGAAGACACTTTTTTATAGAGAGAGTGGTGTCTAGGTGGAACACATTGCCTGCGGAAGTGGTATCCTGTAACACAGTGGACTGCTTCAAAAGGTGATGGAATATGGTAAGAGAGAAGATCAGGGAAGGGGAGGGAAGGGAGGGGCAGCTGCAGTATAAGGGTTGCTAGCTGCACACTCGAGTAGACTCGATAGACCATAAGGCCTTTATCTGCTGGCAAATTCCTATGTTCATACATATGATAACCCTTTCATATCTACTATGGTTTTACTGCTGATTATTTGTTTGTACTTACTATTACTCTTGTCATTTTTCTGGCATGTTCCCCTAACCTCTAGAATGTACAGTAACTGGAAACAAGTTGCTTATTGCACTGTATTCCTTCCCAGACCAAAACTTTTAAATAAATAGTACATTTTATGAAGTATGAACTCACCGTAATCCAAAGGAGGTCATTCATTAAAGAGTATAGGTGAAGAGATTGCTGCTAACCAATCAAAGTGCTCCATTTCCATGTGTTTGAGACACTCTTATTCAGTGAAGGGTATCTCAGCACTGCTGCCATGGAAACTAGCAGGATTGGACATTTTTTTTTGTTAACCAGCAGCACTCTCCCTACCTTTACTGTGGCAATATGCCCCATGGAGCCACTCACTGGGGTATAGGAGTTGTTAAAGCTGGTCCCATATACATTGTTGATTTATAACATCTGAAGCATGCTTTCATGAAGATTTATTAAAAACAAATTAAAAGAATATAAATATCAAAGAAGAGTTGTTGACAAGAAGAATTACATACAGTATGTACAGGAACATGATCAGCATAGTTTTTCAATGCGGGTTCTGTAATCGTGTTTTGCTCTCAGACATGATTGATCACATTTCAGGGCCCTACTGCAGATTATTAGGTATCTGACAGCTGATTGTGACCCAAGACATGAGGGTTGGTTATTATGACAGAATCAATCATCATTCCACAATGAAACAGCGAAAAGTGTAGTCCATCATAGGTGTAATTTAAAGCTGTACAGTTTTGAAGCTTCAGTTTCACCCAGGTTGCAAAATCCTGTAAAATATTTGTGAAGTTTCCTCTTTTCAGAAAGGGAAAGCAAGGTTTCTGGAAATTTATTATTCCCCATCACTCTATCTCCTTCCCTTCCCTTCCCTTCCCTTCCTTTCCCTTCCCTTCCCCTATAGTCTTCAGGAGAATGCTGACATGAAGCCCATACTTTTGTTCCCATTCCATAACTGGGAGACATCTGTTGTGTGGCTCCAGTTTTGAATGTAAAAGTACCCACAATTTTGGGGGCTCATCAACATGTGCATCCACTATCCATTCTAGCTGCATTATGCCCAGTCTTCTCAGGGATAGCTTGTGTGGTGCAGTGTAAAGTAAAACTGTTCCAGAATGCAGCAGAGCTTTAGTTGCACTGTGGGTTGAGATGGGGCTTACATAAGGCCCTTTTGCAGTTGGGTGCCAATGTAAGCTCTGCTTCACAAAAGCCAAGTTCTGCCTTCATGATACTATACTAGGAAATTGGTTCCATGGGCCCGCCATACCCACTGTGCTGCATACATAGTCCCCTCCCTACTTCTGGAGGATTACAAAGCAGATGGAAGGACGACAGCGGATGTTTTTGGCAAGTACGTGAGGTCCAGAAGATTGTTTTTTTTTTTTAATCAAAGCCCAAACTAGGCTTTTCAGAACCATGCCCTGTATTTCCCCCAGTTAAAAAAATGTAATGAGGGAGGGCCATGCAAAAGGATGGGGGCAAACAACAACACTGCTGTGAAGATTATGTGTAATAGTAAGGAACAGAGGAAGAAGGGAGTGCTGGTGTATTTAATGGCAATTGGAGAGTAGTGAAATTGCTGTGAAAGTCTGTGAAACTTTTGTAGATTGTTGTGAATGGGAACTAACCCATTAATTCAAATCTGAACTCAGCATAATTATGACACACACCACTAGCCTAATGGATGTACCTTGGTTATCCCACTAATCTAGCTTTTGTGGCTGCAAATTCTCTTTACAGTTCATTTTTTTAAACTCAGCTTTATTTTAAGATCATGTGGGCATAATCATATAGAACATAAGCTTTACATCCATTTGGTACATAATAAGTTTCCTGACTAAACATATAGCAGAGAGTTAAAACAAAACCAATCAATGACAGGGAGTTCAGTAGTGCTCACAGAAATAGTGCATAACTGTGTATGGTTATGCATTGAGAGAGTTCCTTTTGTCCTACCAGGCAAAGCTTTGCTGTTTCAGTTCTATTATTACTGGTGGGGTTCCATGCCTTGTAGTCCTAGGTGGTATCCAGACCATATGTGCAAAGGTTAAGTAGAATAGGGTTGACCAGAACCAGTTGGTCCCCTGCTTCTCCTTCCTGTGCAAGGTCTTGTGCTGGATCTGGCTGCCAGTGCCTGTCCCATGGGTTCCAAAGGTCTAGAAAAGAGTTCAAACTCAGACTTATCCTAGCTGTAATTAGTTCCATACTACAGATTTCATGTTTTTTATTCTTCCAGGTATCTACCTTGGGGGAAAGGTCTGATAACCAGTTAGTGGTAATACCTTTATGTGCTGCTGCTAGCAGAATATATTAGTTTCCTCTTTTAACTGGTAACTTGCACCCTTGGAAGAACTAAAGTCATATTCATAAAGGTAAACAGGTAATCTGGGTCCTAAGCTTGTGTGATGACCAGGTGGACTTCCGTCCAGTACCTCGCCAATGCTGAGCAGTCCCAAAGAATATGGTTGTGCATCCCCTGCTCCCCACAATGTCTCCAAATTTGCTGCCCTTTGGAATTGCTGAAATGTTTCATTACTACCGTGGTATAGAAGAATTAGACCAGTACCTCCTAAACAAATTTATACCAGAATGGGGCTGAAGTCACCTTCCACCCCATTTGTAATCTCTTTAGCCATTTCTTGGTCTATATTTTGGTCACACTCTCCAGCTCCCATTTCTTGGGAGTGACCTCCAAAGATTGAGGGTCATCCTTTGCTACTGTCTTATACATTTTGGAAATATATCTAAATTTGTCTTTAAGGGTGACTACATAGTAAATAAAGTCTTCAAGTATGGTTTTATCCCTGATTACTGTGGTCCAATTCTCACCTTGGTGGAGGAAGTGAGATGTCTCCTGGTACCTACAGTAAATCTGTTCCTTTCAGGCAAGTGTTTGTTGTTGTTGGGGGGGTCTCAAAGGAGAGCACTCTACTATGTGAAACTAGCTGTGACAAGCAGGTGAGACCATTATCTGCCCAATGCCAGAAGCTGGTGTCCAGTGATGGAAGTATAAGTTTCAGATGATTACAAATCAAAGTTAATGGATCCAGCTGCACACTTACATTTGTGGCCCATCTGAGTTTCAGTATGACACTTAAGGTATGTTTTACCCATGGGTGCATGACTTGGCAAACTAACTCTGGGCCAAATGGTTCTACTGGTAATGCCCACCCCAGGACAGGGAAGTCTTCACTGGTTTCCATGGCATCCCACTGAGAGTCCATTCTATGTTCAGCCCAGGAGCAGAGGCCGACGGCCCATGCTGCCAGATAACATCTCCTAAGGTTTGGTATTTCCAAACCCAGAGTTGGACTGGCCCACCAGGATACCTGGAAATTTCCACATGCCCCCCTTTTGGGTACCTATCCACCTTCTAAACTCTGAAGATCTTTTGTACTTATCATCCATTTTCTAATTAAATGGGGTATTTCAGGCACTGCAAATAAATGTAGGATGCAAACACATAGCTAGTGTATCAGCTTGAAATAAAATATTGATATGAGTGTCACCCTGCGCCCTCTCTGTATTGATTTTTCAGGTGGGCCCCTATATCAACATTCTAGGAGTGCCCCCTGTTCCCCATTCTGACCATGGCAACCTCTCTGTTCTCTTGGAGCTGTCAAAATTGCATGTCTCACCCTAGGACATTTGCCCCCCCCCACACAAAATTCTCGAGATGTCTTTGAGAAGGGATATCCAGGAGGCTTCTGGAACAGGGACTGAGAAGGTCTGAAAAAGAAATAGCAGTCGTGGGAGTCTATTGATTTTTACTGTATATACCTGGCCAGTTAAGGAGTGGAGAATCTCATTCCATCTAGTTATGTCCTGCTGGAGGGCCAGATGTAGTGGTTTGTAATTGATGGCAAAACGTTTGTCAACTGCTGGAGTCACTTGCACCCATAGACATCTGATTTGGTTGTTCTTTGCCCAGGTGAAGGGAATCAACTGTCTAAACTGTGGTGTGCAAATGCCCCTAATCTATACCAGTTCTTTTTTTTTCAAATTTAGTAAGCTTTATTGTGTTTTCCGTTTAACAAAATTATACACAAAGCACCATTACATAGGAATGCTTAGAGACAATAATCCGACAAATTAGATCCAATATACCAGTATTACTAATAGGGATCATAGATATAACATGTTGAAAGGGAATAAGTTATAATGCAATTAGAATATTAATGGTGAAAAAAAAGAAAAGAAAAAAGGGGGAAAAAAAGAGAAAAAAGGAAAAAAAAAGCCCCAAATATAATCCTTCCTCCCAGTACCCTCCCACTTCCCCCTTTCATTCACTACTGGAGAAAAACAGATGAGAGAGAAAAAAGGAAGCATCAAAAGATCCAAATTATGTTGCATGACTCTGGGGATAAGTTCAATGAATCTACAAAGTAGATTATTGTTGTTGGAACTGTTAAGGTCTACGGAGCTCAGCTTGGTATAACCAAGTCAACCTTAATATGGGCGTGAAGAATGTTAAGATGACAATAGGGTGTGCAGAGGAGCCCAGATCTTCTGATATTTCTTACTTCATTTAGAAATGCTCACTAAGAGGTGTTCTGCTTGTAAAGCAAAGAGGATTTCTTGGTGCCACTCTGTATACGTAGGGGCTTGTTGGTCCAACCAGTGACGTAGTATAAGTTTCTTAGCACATAGGGAAATTAAGGTCATATGTTTCCTTTGATTTCTAATAAGAGTGTCCCCTGAGTCCTCTATGATGCAAATTTCTGGTTGAAAAACATTTTGCAGTCCTAATTGAGGGTCAAGTCTAGAGTGGATACTTTCCCAGAGAGGGGACGCTTTAGCACATTCCCAAGGAATGTGAAACAGTGTACCTCGCTGAAGCCCACATCCGGTGCACAAATCTGATTGAAGCTTTCCCATTTTACAAAGTTTTACAGGCTTGTAATATAGATCCTGTGGTACCTAAAATTGGAGCAGTCTGTAGCGATCCCAACTGACATCCTCATACAACCTATCCAAATTTGTGACCATTGTCGGGGGACCATGGGTGTTGGAGGGAGAATCTTATCCCATACGTAGTGAGGGGTACCATCTAGTTCCATAACTGTTTTGTGCAGCTCTTTATAGTAAAAGGAAATTAGGTGAGAGGTAGGCCACGTTGGGAGGGTACTAAGAATGGGACAAGCCATGTGATGGTCCCATGGGCCATTACCAAAGTGCCTTATTAGGGCATGGGAAATGTAAAGATATTTAAAGCAGAAAGAAGTAGGCAAATTGTATTTTGCCTTTATGTCTGGGAATGTTAACAACCTGTAATTCTCTGTTATATCTATAACTTTTTTCCACACTCCACCTGGCCAAAAAGAGTGATTAATAACTCTTCCTCCAATTTTAAAGTTGGGGTTACCCAAAATGAATTGAGAGGAATCCTTTTCCAGGGAGCATCTTAAAGTATTATTAAGTTGCTTGTGAGTGCGAAGGGTTCTTATAATAGGAGTGGTTTTAAGCTGTCCAGGAACCTTGTTAAGGGGGATATATGGTAATATGCTGATATCTATACCAGATAAGGCACAGAGCGACTTTCTATTTGTAACCACAATGGAAAATAATGGTCTGAACAGGAATCCTGGGCAGAGTTCAACCATTGCGAGACAACTGAACAGTTAATGGAAAGATAGTAAAGATAAATGTTGGGAACTTGTAGGCCTCCTAGTTCTTTTGATCTCTGTAGTTTAAACATTGCCCTACGAGGGGTTTTATACTTCCAAATGAATTTAGATATAATGCCATGGGCATGATTGAACCAGGCCTTAGGGAGGTACTAATTACACAACTGAAGAGGATACAGCAAACAGGGCAAGACATTCATTTTAATAATATTAATTCATCCCCACAGGGAAATGGGAAGTAATGCCCATCTATTCAAGTCTATCTTAATTTGTGCTATTAGCTGATCTAAATTGTATTGCTTCATTTTGGAGTTAGATTGGGATAAATATATGCCCAGATATCTCATCTTATCTTTTACCCAAGAGAGTCCAAGATGTTGAATGTCCGCTTTTAAAGTCAGGTTATTTAATGGCATAACCTTTGTCTTGGACAAATTCAATTTATAGTTGGATAGTCGCCCAAATTCCTAGATAATATCCAATGTAGCCGGTATAGATTTAGACGGGTGGGTAATATGGAGTAAAATATCATCTGCGTACACTGATAATTTGTACTGAAGGTGATTGATTGGGATACCAGTGACTAATGTTGATGTATTTATTTTCCTGATAAGAGGTTCTAAGAATAGGTTAAACAAGTAAGGGGAAAGGGGGCATTCTTGTCGGGTGCCCTGTTCTAATGTGAAGAAAGGGGAGAAAACTCCATTACAAAGAATACGAGCTGATGGTTGAGAGTAGAGAAGTTTTATCCACTGTATAAATTGTACAGGGATATGATATTTTGGAAGTAAATTAAATATGTAATCCCATGACACTCGATCAAAAGCTTTTTCTGTGTCCAGGGACACCAAAGCCGAAGGAATATTAGAGTCCCTGGATGCGGAAATAAGATAGGAAATTTTATGCAGGTGGTCCGCCGATACGTGCCCCGCCACAAAGCCCACTTGTTCAGGACTTAGCAGAGTCTGCCATACTTGAGCCAGTCGATCGGCTAGGATTTTTGCTAGGATCTTCAAATCAACATTTATAAGGGATATTGGATGGTAATTTGGCAGCATTGTAGGGTCCTTGTCTGGCTTTGGAATCACCACAATAATAGCAGAGGTAAAACTATGGTGTGAGAGGCCATACTTATAGATGTACATTAATTGTAGAAGTTAAGGAGTTTAGTACCTAATTGGGCTTTGAAGGATTTGTAAAAATTGGACGTATAGCCATCAGGGCCTGGTGCTTTATCCAATGGGAGTGTATCAATGGCTTTATGAACTTCTGATAATGTCAAGGGGGCTTGCAAAAAAGCTATTTGGTGTTGAGACAGACTTGGGAGATCTATACCTTGAAGAAAATGGTCTAACACCGTGTTTTTAAAAGGTATGGGGAACATGAATAGAGAGATTGATAGTAAGATTTGAAACAGGAGGCAATGTTCCTGGGAGACGTATGGAGGGTACCAAAGGCATCCCGTATGGTTGAATCAATTCTATCCGCCACCTGTGCCCTGAGCCTCATAGCAAGCAGTTTCCCAGCCTTGTCTCTTTGGTCAAAATAGGAGGTTTTTGAGCAGAAAAGGAGGTGCTCGGCTTTATCACTGAGAAGGGTATTATATCGGAAAAGGAGACTCTCTAATTTTTCAAATTCTATTGGGTTAGAATAGGTGGAGAGGGATTGTTCTAAAGCTCTGATTTGTTGTAACAGTTGGGAAGATTCTTGGGAAATTTTCTTTTTCCTGATTGAAGCTAAGCGAATAACCTCTCCTCTCAGTGAGCACTTCAGTGCCCCCCATAGTACGTCCAGTTTTGGCATGGTGGGGGCATTGTGTTCATAGAAATTCTCAGTAAAACTGTTAAGTTGCTCTATTAGGTATTCAGATTTCAATAATTGGGAGTTAAACCTCCAGACTTTATCATAATCTATCAAGGAAGGTACTGACCATTGTAAAAGAGTTGGGTGGTGGTCAGATATCACTTTAGCTAGATAAACACAGGTTTGGACCCTTAATAGGTGCTCAGTCCCCAACAAAAAGTAATCAGTCCTTGAAAGTGTATTATGAGGCAGGGAGTGAAATGAGCAGTCTTTCATTAAAGGAAAGAGGGTTCTCCAGGGGTCTACTAGGCCCAAGGAGTCCATCATTTCCCTCAGCAGCAATTGTGCAGGGGTAAGGGAGGAACGTCTCGGGTTAGACCTGTCCAGTTTATTACAAAAGACTAAATTCCAGTCCCCACCAATTAGTATTGGAAGGATAGACCAGGGGGCCAAACTGGTCATGAGATTAGTAAAGAATTGTGGGTCATCCAATACAGGGCCATAGACTGAGCCCAATATAAGCTCCATATGGACCAAAATAGCTCACAGTAATATATAGCTTCCCTGGGGATCGATTACCGATTGTAACAATTTAAAGGGTACTCGTCATGCTACCAGTACAGCAACACCACATTTGCGTGTGTCCAGACCCGCCCCCAGTGCTACACCCACCCATGTTCATTTTAAACTAAGAATCTGTGTTGTGGGTAGATGTGTCTCTTGGACAAAGGCCACATCAACATTGAGCTTGTGGAGATGTAAAAGGATCTTGGCTCGTTTAGTGGGGGTTGGGCACCTTTGACATTCCATGAGCAGAACTTTAAGGGTGCTGCCATGACCAAGTGAAATATCCCATAGTACTCTGCAAAAGAGAATCAAACCCATAAAGGTAAGTTCCAGATCCCCTGTAATTTGTAACATCAACCTCCAGTGGTGAGCAGTGTATATCCCTTCCCCCATTCCCCTTCCATAATATTAGTTCCAATAACCAGGTAATTATGACCCCCTTGCCCAACCCCCCTCCCCACCATGTATTATATACATAATTGTTAAAGGCACAAACAAATTGAACATAAGAAGAAATCAAATTACTAAAAGGACCCAACTAACCCATTCTCCCTCTCCCCTTAACCACTTCCTTCTTCCCATAACAAGGTAGTCAGTATCCTTAATGGATTGTGTGGGTGCATAGACCCTAATGCTTAACAGCCCCAGAAACATATTTATTGCAACCCATTGAGTCCAAGCATTTTCACATGTTATGGAACTCCCCCCCCCACCCTATGCCGGAACATGGTGCACTGATTAGACTGCAGAATGGTCCAGAGACATTGTCACCCACCCCAATCCCCAACAAAAATAATGCAACTAGCATGAATTAAACATTATCATAACTGAGCAGTAATATGGTGACATAATAAGCCCAGAAAATCACAAGTTTGTAGGGTTGCCACCTGTCAGGTTTTTTACCTGGTGATCAGGTTTTCAGGGTTCCTATCAGGTAATCCGGTTTTGCTCTGTGCTGGTCTGGTTTTTGAACCATTTTGAGTGCTCACATACTTCTGAAATAGATTGTGTCATCTCATTCATGTTTCAGTTACATGTCCAGCTTACAAACAAGTTCTGCTGTCAATATAGCCTTTTGTTTGTGAAAGTAGTCAAGCCTGGGAGGTGTAAAGTATGGCCATTAACACTTACTTAACCTAATTTCTTCTACTGCATCTTAAAGTGGCATAGCAGCAAAGCTGCTCCACCATTTGTAACAGCAACACAGCCAGTTGTCTTCCACTTTCATTTGCTGATAAACATTTTCATCTGTAACAGAATTTAAGCATTTTAAATATTTTAAATTATTTTTTCCTCAAGAAAAAAGTATAATCACTTCTCTGGCTTTGAAATAGTACTGTGGACATGAAAAAGAAATTGAGCCACAAAAATATATAAAGAACACATTATAGGAAACAACTTTTTTATTTTGTACTATGATATACCATGTGCACTGTTGTATGCTATTTACAGTATTCCGCTTGTCTTCCCCCAGATCATATCTGTAAATGAGATTTATTTTATCTCTGTAAGTTTATCTGGTAAACCAATGTCAATAAATAAATACATAAGTAAATACTGTAACTAGGAAGAATCTAGGAAAGTAACTTTAATAGGTACAGTATCTTAAGATAAATGTTGAACTGCTGCTTTAAGTGTTGTCTTTTATTGATATAACAAATGGCTTTCTATGAGGAGCAATGCATGATGAGTCATGAAATGGGGTGGGGCTAGGGGCGGAGCTTATGATCTGTTTTTTTGCCTCATCCAAAGGTGGCAACCCTACAAGTTTGGCGTAAGAAGGGAAAAAAGGAAAGAAAAAAGAAAGTGAAAACATCAGAAAACAAGCTTCCATCAGACTTATATTTCAGCCAAATGGTCTAAACAATCAGCATAGACTTGTATCTTTAGATTCTTTAGTATGTCCAAAAATTAAGAAGAAAAGAAAGGTTCATTTTTAAACAGGCCCGTGGGACTTATAAAAAAATATGAAGATTGCAGTGCCTGATACAAAAGGGTGTTACAAGGCCATGTCCACATGGTGAATATCTGCTGCACTCTTGTGGTCTTACTTAATAAAAACTAAAACCATCACACAGCACTCTTGCACAAAAAGAAAGGAAGAAGACCACAGGGGGGAAGTCACAAATCAAAATGGACTGGTTTTCTTTAGCAACAGGCTTACCAGCTTGCATATCATTTTATCGAAAGTCCCTCCTAGCAAGGATTGGTGCAGCTCGAAGTATCAATCGCCAAACTCGCTACGGATTGAGCTTTGCAAGTAACCCAGAGAATACACACAGCTTCTCATCTGTGAAGTCGCAGTCTCTGTCGCCCTCTCGTGGACTTTTAACTAAATTGCTTGAAGTCGCCCAGGTGAACCATCCTCCTTTTCAGGTGAATGGAATGAAAAGAAATTCCAGGGAGATCTTCTTCCAGTAGCATCAGCAGGTAGTGAATAAATCGGGGAGCAGAGAGTGTAGAGCTGGATTTGCTTGTTGTGCAGTACCATAGGAATGCCATTTCCCAGCATGTAACACGGACAAGCATGACGAATATTGTACCCTATACTTGATCCCTGCTGCAATTAGTTTTGAAACTAAGGGATGGTACTCTGATCTCCTCTGTCTCACTGTGGCTGGTAAGTCTTGTGCAAAACTCAATTGGTGATCCTCCCATAGTACTTGCTGAAGGCTTCTGACTTGCTCAAGAATATATGTTTTGTCCAAGAAATTAAGAAATGTTATAATAATTGGCCTTGGGGGCTTCCCAGCTGTTGGTTTGGGGTGCAATGAGCAATGAGCCCTCTCTATTATGTAAGTAGTGTTGTTGGGGGAAGGCCCAGCAATTTTTGTGAGCATTCTTTGCAGGAATAAGATGGGCATGGGTCTCTCAGCATCTGCTGGAAGGCCAAAGATTATGATATTATTCCTGCGGCTTCGGCCTTCCAGGTCTTCTAGTTTGGATTCTATTTTGTGTAGCCGCTGCCTCATATTTAATGCTTCTGGTTCCATTCTGTCCTTCCAGCTTTCCAAAGAGGTAGTACAGGCTGCAACATCAGAAATGTCCTGGTTTGTGTCCAAAGGCCCCCCTCTGAGCAATCTGATTTCCCCAGTAATCCCTTGTACAGTCTCCTTGAATGGTTGTAGTTCCTCCATAAATTTTTGTCCGGATAGTGGAGTCAGCATTTGCTGAGTTGCTGTGGAGGCAGTAGGTTTTGAGGGACTCCCTGAATGGCCCTTAGCTCATTTCAGCCCTATCTCAGGGGTCTTTGGGGGCGTGTGACTTGGTAGGGCCTGACGCATTTCGACCTCCATTGTAGTGGTAGGCCCTGAATCCAACAGCAGGTGTTTAAGTTTAATTTTCTCAGTGTCAGCCACTCGAACTGTTTACCGATCACGCCGGGAGTTTTTAAGTACACAATCCACTGGCAGGTAAGTAGAAAACTGAAATTAGTTAGCTGTTTTTAGGTTATGAACGAGAGCTGGAGCAGGAGCTTGGTCTAGGAGCTGCTCGTGTCACAGAAGCATCACGTGATCCTAATCTATACCAGTTCCAATTTGGAATAATTAATTTTGTAACCCACCAGTTTTATGAATGTTTCAAAAGTTTCTATCAATGCTGGAACTGAGGTTAGTGGGTTGAAGAGAAAGAAGATGGAATCCTCTGCATAAAACAACAACTTATGCTGCCCTGTTCCTACCATAATGCTCTGGATCAGTGGGGGCTGACATACAACTGTAGCCAGTGGCTCGAGACTGATGGCAATCAGGAGGGGGACAGGGGGCACCCCTACCTGGTCCCCTGCATCACGTGAAATCTTTTGGAATGCAGTCCATTTACTTTCACCACTATTTCAGGGTTTGCATACAGGACGTCAATGCTGTGAATGAATTTGAGACGAATTTAAAGGAATGCAGAGCATACTTTAGGAACTGTCAATTCACCTTATCAAACCTTTTCTCTGCATCCATTTCTATGGCAAGCTGGGGTTGCTGATTACTGCTGTGTGCTGAAAAGATGTTCAGCAGGCATCTGATGTTGTCATAAATGTAATGCCCAAAGCCCATTTGGTCGGGGTGGAAACTCTGTGAAATGCGTTTTTGTAATCAGTCTGCCAATATGCCTGTGTAAACCTTAAGATCCACCCCCATAGGAAGAGTGGTTGGTAGGAGATGCATTCTAATGGATCTTTGCTCGACTTTAGTTGGATACTAATTTGGGCTTGCTGCCATGGGTGGGGGGGTCATAACCTCCTTCTGCTACTTCTCTAAACACCCCCTGAAGCAGCGGGGTGAGTTCTACATTGAAAGATTTGTTCCAAGGGAACATTGTTTAACCAGGAGTAGCACACTAAGCCGAAGCTTGTTTCCAGATGTGACCTGGGAACACAAAGAAGCTAAGTGACTTGCTCAAGATCACATAGTATGTACCTAGGCGGCTGTGGGACTCAAACCCAGGTCTCCAAATCTGCAGCTCAGAGCCTTACCCACTGAGTTATACTGTCTCCCTAAACCATTCAGCTGGTAGGCCATCACATCCAAGAGGTTTACCATTTTTAAGCCACTTAATTTTCAACGATATCTCCTCCCTGTGATAGGGGTATCTAATGTCTGGGCTGCCTGCTCTTAAAAGGAGGGGAGACATACGTTAGTAAAGAATCTATCAATCCCTTGAGCATTTTCTGCTGCATGCAGTTTAGTATAATATTTGGCAAACTGTTCCACTATCTTTGAAGGGTTACCTGTGATCCCCCTTAGGCTGTTTGGGTCCCTGATCTGTAGCACCACTCTGTTCACCTGCATCTGATGGAGATGCCAGGCTAGGACTTTCCCCACTCTGTCCCTTTCTTCATAACACTTCAGCCTGGCATATCTTAGCTGACACTCAGTTTGTTTTTATAGCATGCTTGTAAAATCTTTTTTCTTTTTGTCTAACTGTATTTTAACCTGCTAATTTTAAGCTATTTGGTGTTGTGCTTTAAGATTGAAGATTCTGGATGCCATCTCCAGTCTAGCCCTTATCCTTTCTGTCTTCTTTTCTCTTGTGATTTTTATTATTCCCCCCCCCCAGTACACTTCTAAGCTGTAAGGCAAAACAAATACAGCACCACCCACTGCCAATGAAATGAAAAACAGCAGTATTACAATGCCATATCACAATTTATTATTGTGAATAAGTGCACTTATTTACAATAAATTACGATTTGGCATTATAATACTGGTGTTTTTCATCTTATTGGCTGTGGGTAGTGCTGGATTTATTGTACCTTGCTATTTGCTCTTCTGTAGCACACCCAGCCATGGAGCGTCTTTCTTGTTTGCTTTGGGTGCTTCTAAGCTGTCCTAGATCATAACCTCAGATGTGTTTGGACATCAGTTTTATGCCAGAAAGACTGTGATGGCCCCAATGGTGGTTCTGAAGTCCTCTTTATTGACTAGCCCCACATTCAGTCTCCAGCCTGAGGGTCTAACCATGGGAGTTGTCAGTATTTCTAATGTTATAGAGGCATGATCTGAGACTGTGATGTTTTATATGGTGCAGTTATATACTTCATGCCAACATTCTCCTTGCAATAGAAAATTATCTGTTCTGGAATAAGGTCTATGTGCTGCCAGATAGAATGTATAATCCCAGGTCAAGGGATACAGATATCTCCAATTGCCTCTAAGACCAATTTATTTCATCAACCTACCCAACTTTTGGTTTGACAAGGTAATTTCTGCTATGCTTCCATGTCTGTCTAGACTGCCTGAGAATGCAGAGTTAAAGTCACCCACTATGAGATGAAAAGGAGCCTCCACTTACTTTGTGTCCAAGATGACTTTGTGCAGGAATGGCTATCTCTCAGCTTCATTATTTGGTGCATACAGGTTAAGAAGTATGCATTCTCTATCCCTACATAAGCATTTTAGGTGAACAAAGCACTCCTCCTTGTTGTCTGTATCTACTTTTGCCACCATGGATGGGACATTTTTTTTGACTTTATCTTTTTATTCAAAAATTTTATGAATACAAACAGGCTTCGTAATACAGAAATACTGGTATGAATGTATATAAGGCACAGCAAGTATATTAAATGACAGTCTTATAAACAATATGGTTATATTCTTTTTTAGCTAAATCTGGTTGAAGAAAAACTATCAGTTATATTTTTCTCAGCTAAAAAGTAATAAACTTCAGTAAGTCAAAATTGTGTTCCGATAAAGAGTTATGGAGTATAAGCATATTGTGAGTGAAAAAATAATTTTTTTACTTGCTGAGTAAGGTTTAGGGAAGTACCACTTAAATTTCTAAAAAAAAATAACAATTATATAAAGACACGAAAGGTGTCTAAAAATAAAGAAAAAGTTTCTAAGTAAAGAGAGACAACATCACTTCTAAGGAGAGGTCATGACATAGAGACTGTTATAAGTATTAGAAGGTGTTTCTTTAAATGTTTGTTAGTTATTTGCATTATGAAATTAATTAAGATAGTCCTGCCAACATTTATCATATTCATTAAGCCGATTAAGGGCGGCTTAGGTAATACATTCCAGAGAGGAACACTGGGAAATATTTTTAAGGATATCAGAAAGAGTGGAGATATTTGTTGTTCTCCAAGACATCAATATGAGTCATTTAACTTGCAAGGAGAGTAAGTTAAGCCATTTATATTAAGCTTGAGAGAGAAAGACATTAGAAAAAGTGTGAATTTCAAGTAGGAAAAATTTAGGGTCAAAAGTGACAGTACGGCCCATCACTTTAGATGAAAATTGTTGAACTTTAGAACAAAGTTTGAGAATGGGGTCACAGTACCATAATATATGGAGTAAATTCCCATTAGGTCTGTTGCAACTCCAGCAGTTGTTGGAGTTAATTAAGCCTATACAGTATAGAACAGAAGGTGTTCTGTACCAGAGGTAAAGGATTTTTGTCTGAATTAGAGAACTACAAGTATCCATGAATGTTTTGTGGAAAAGGAACCAGCACTTACGCATAGGGAGTCTGATATATCACAATTCAGAAGTTGGTTCCACTTAGTTTGGGCTTTGAGGGACTGATCTGACAATGTATTTCTGATGTCCTTATATATAATACTGGTCAAATGAGAGGTAGAACTGATCCATGAGGTAATATGTTGGTCGTGAATATCATGTGTGTGTAAGTGTTGAAAAAAGGTGTTGCATGTAGTATGGAGTTCGAGATATTTCCAAAAGTCTTGCTTAGGAAGTTCCCATTGAATGCAGAGTTCATTGAAAGGTTTTAGGATGAGAGTGTTTTTTATTGGGATATCCCCTAAGAAGGATACACCCTTATTATGCCAGGAGCGACAAAAAATTGAATATTTCTCTAGGGCAATATTTAGATTGCCCCAAATAGGAGCATAAAAGAGAGGAATTGGGTTAGATTTTAGCTGTTTATGGATTTGTTTCCAATAGTAAACAGAAGACAAAATTGTGGGATGAAATCTTAGCGTAGGAGGAAGGGCATTATAGATAAAGGTTGTAGGGCATTCATGTACGCTGAGTGAGGTTGCCATTTCCACCCATAGGGGCATTTGGGGTGTAGGCTTGCTAAACCATTTGATGGTTTTAGTAGTGCCGAAGGCTCATAGGTAAGTGTTAAACCAGGGCAATCCAAAGTTCTCTTTAGACCAGTGCAGACTCAACTTAGTGTGACTAAACCTCAGAGGTTTCCCCTGCCATATAAAATTACTAAAAAGTTTGTCAAGTTTGTGTAAGAAACTGATAGGAATAAATAAAGGGACAGAAGTGAAAAGATAAAATATTTTAGATGCAATGGTCATTTTAATAGCTGCTATCTTTCCCATGAAAGATAAGTTGAGTATTTTCTACCGATCTAAAATGGTTCTAATATTGGATAAAAGAGGAGTAAAATTAGCTTCCCATGTTTTCTCTAAGTTTGGGATGATTTTAATTCCAAGATATGTTAGACCCTGGGGAGCCCATCAAAAGCCCAAAGAGTTATTCATACACGGTTTACAAAGATAGTTTAAGTGTAATGTTTTGGTTTTGCTGAAGTTTAATGCCAGGCCCAAGATTGTGGTGAATTCATTAAGTAGGTTTACCAGCGGATGCCCTGCTTCTTCAAGATTTTCTAGCAGGATTAAGAGATCATCTGCATACAATAGAAATGTATAACAAAGATTGCCGATGGGAATCCCTTTAATATTGCTAGATAAGTGAAGGTGGGCAGAAAGAGGTTCTATCACTAGAATAAAAAGGGAGGCAGATAATGGGCAACCTTACCTGGTGCCTCTGGTGAGAGGGAAGGGGGAAGAAAGTGTGGAGTTGGTTAGCACTCTAGCAGAGGGGATGCATATAATAATTTAATCCAGGAGCAAAATATACTGGGAAAACCAAACAAACAAATTTAAAGTCTGGTATAAGTACTTCCATCTTAAAGAATCAAATGCCTTTTCAAAGTCAATAGCTATAGCAGCAGCAGGTGTTTTTAGAGATTTAGCCTTATATATTAAATTAAATAATGAGCGTAGGTGATCGGGACCATTTCTTCCCTTAATAAAGCCTGCTTGGAACTTATGAGTTAATTTAGAGATAAATGGTTCCAGCTGGGAGTTTAAAAGTTTTGCAAAAATGCTTCCATCTGTATTTAAGAGAGATATTGGTCTGTAACTAGAGGGGAGAGAATTATCTTTATCATTTTTTGGTATTACAGTTATAATGGCTTCTGACATCGGGGGGGGGGTCTGCCAGTTTGATGTGCTTCCTGGAAGACCTTAAAGATTTAGGGGCATAAAATATCAGAAAGTGTCTTATAAAGATGGGACTTTTTTTAATCAGGATGGCCACCCCCTCTTCTATGAGGCTTAATTTCCCATGAGAAGGCATAAACTTCCCTCATCCATGATCTCCGCAGTTTCAGGTGCTCTGCCTGAGAGAGCTGAGTCTACTGGAAAAAAAAAACATTGGTGTTTTTTCTCATTCCATTTTCATTTTTATTTTTTATACTTGATAACTTGATGAGCCATCTCTTAAGCCCATTTCTACAAGTGGCAAGTAGTACATTTAAACATAATCACACAATACAAAACTATACATACAATAAGTAATGTGATACACAATAAGACAAACTGGCTGAAAGCCAGTTCCTAGAAGAAGTAGTGGTACAAGAACATATAATAAAACTTTCCAGCTAAGTCCTACGTTCTAATAAATTCTCAGTTGATTTTCTGGAGGATTCTGCTCATCTGTCTCAGGTTGTGGAGTCCTTTTACATTGTATGAAATTACATTCACGTTCCCCATTTAAAAATTAAAAAAGGGTGGTTCAGGATAATCACCAGGAATGTATGCCCCATATAACTTTATGTGTCTACTCTGGCAGTTCCACACCCATGGGCCCATTCCCAAAGCTCTCCAGTAATTTGTTACATATATCACTCACTAAATGCAGTTAACTAACTTCATACAATGCATAACAAATGGCTACAACTGGTGTCAATGGAATAGAAAGATTATAGGCAGCATTTTCAAACCTCTCACCAGGTTAAACAAAACAAGACTTAACCTTCTGCTAGAACCATTGTAAGAGTTTGGTGTCACTTCAAGGAAAACCTTGTAATGGTGTCAGGACCTCTTCTGCTGTTCTACTAGAAGGGGTGGGGGGGAAGCCTACATCAGTCTTCCCACTTGCCTTCAGACCACCGTGTGATGATAGAGCAACAGGAGGTATCATGGGTGCCCACCCCCACATGATTAGGCTGTATAGCAGGGGAGGTAGTGTCTTTCTCCCCCACTTTCCAGGCCCCTGGCTCTCAGAGAACCTTCTAATGCCACTAGACCAGCCAACTTCAATACTCTCCCCCCTCTCCTGTAGTGGCCGTCTACTGTGTCAGTCTTCACTCTGCCATCAAGTAGTGCTCCTGCACTCCAACATCCATCTCATATTGATAAAACCTGTGCAAGCTTTGGGATGCAAGCAAGTCCCTATGAAATGTTATGGTTGCTGTGGCCCTAAATTGGCCACCTTCCTCAGACACTCAGGAGTGATCTGTCCCTGAACCTGGCCCCAGACCTGCAACCCAGCAGCTCAATAATCAGGGGTAAGGATTTCACTGGGCTTGCCCAGGCCCTGTGCAGATCCCTGTGGTGGTTGGTGATAGCCTGCAGGATGAGAGGCTGTTGCCTCATGCTGATTCTTGCATTAGGAGCCACTGCAGCCTCCCAACCAGTTCAAATTGCAAGTGGCTATGTTTGGCCAAAATTAACCCTATATGGAGGGGAGATGGAGAGGAAAGTTCTGACTGCTCCACCATCAGTCTGCTCCATGAGTGATGATAACTAAATCCCCTCTAAGTGAGCGAGCCACCCGAGTGCCGGGTACCTTACCTTCAGTGCCACCATTTTTTTTTTTTTTTTTTAATTTCCCCTTTTTCTGGCAGGACCACCGGCAGCCATCCGCCCTGGTCATGGCCCCCAGAGACCTCTACCACCATCAATTGCTGCTGAGGACCCTCAGTCACCCCCGGCTTGCCCCCCGGAGGGTGGGGCCGTGGGCCACCTTCGTGACTCCGGAACTGTGACTGGTCGGGGTCCCGCAGCGACGGCGGCAATGTGAGGCTCTCCAGGGAGGGCTTCATTAATCCGTGGTCCTGCCCGCCATCTTTTTCCACCTGCATTTTCTCCCGGGAGGAGGCGGGGATGTGCAATGATGCCAGTGTCCGCCCAGCCTCCTCCCCCCCCCACGTCGAGTGTCAGTTGCGTGGAACTCCCGGTCTCTACCAGGGGTCCCCAGTGCACCGATTGCTGCCTGCGCCTTCCCCCCGGAGTAGGAGAGCTGTCCATTGGATGCTCGATCCTACTCCCCACGGCGACCCGGATCCATTCCCGAACCCTGGTCGCCGGCGTCGCAAGCGGAAATCCAACCGCTGCACCGACGGGCCACCTTCAGTGCCATCATGCTCAAAGGAAAAAGAAGTTTCGCTATCGAGAGAAGCATACCCCCACATTGTAGTTCCAATTCTTTTTTAAATGAAGAAGTTGTGTAGAAAATGGGCTGGGCATAATTCCAGCAGTTGACAATAATTTGTCAGTCTTGTCCTGGACCAATTGTTCTGCTGCAGTGTTTGCTGCCATCTTCAGAGTGGTTTTGGAGGATTTTTCTTGCAGCTTGTGCGGCTGTAGATATTGTCCCTTTTCTCCTCAATTCTGTTTCATTTTTTTAGCTAAGACCAGACAGGTTGAAGCTGAGGGGGAGTCTGGGGCTGTTGTATTCTTTGACTTCTTTTGCAACCATTGCCATCTCTTAAGTCCTGCCATTTTAAGGCCTTTTAGTGCCTTGTCCAAGTGAATGCCTTGCTCCTAAAGGCAGTGTTTTACATCATCCAGGTTTTCATACAGTGTGGATCCTGAGTCATGGAAGACATGGAGATGGACTGGAAATTCAGTGCTTGTCCTGATGTTCTTAACCTTTTACTGTTTCACAACGAGCAGTACTTCTTCGAGCCACTGCAGATACTTGTTGCATAATCTTTCCTTTCTTTTATTGCAACAAAAAGAATATAGCAATCCAAATCACATAGCTGTACATAAACAAATCATTCTGGGTTACATGGAGGTATACTTTGTACATGGTTTTGAGCTACTAGTACATAGAGGTTTAAACATAGTTTGTATTTAAGTCATCCTAGTAAAATGTGTTTTTTTTTGCTTTTCTTCTCCTTTTTTCTTTTGCCTTTTCCATTCTCCTTCCTCTTCTCGTTCCATGTTCCCCTTTCCCCTTTTCTTTTCTTATATTAAAACATTTTTTATATACTCTTTACATTCATGGATTCAGAACAAATTCTTCAATAATTCATTTGATTTTATAAAGTTTCAAAAGTTCAGCCATATCTTGTCAAAAAACTCAGTCTGTTTTTTCCAAAATATAATGAACCTTTTCAATTGTGTAAGTATCAATCATGATATTCATTGAGATGTTAAAATCCAGAGGGAGTGAATCTTTCCATTTCTATTAAAGTACATTTAAATGCATTAATTAATCCAATTAAAATGAGCCTTTTTTGATACATATTGCAATTATCTGTTGTAGAACCAGTCATTAACATTAAGTCTTCACTATTTCTAATCAAATTGGTGTCATTTTCTAGATGTATTTATAAATTTTTGCCAATATATATCTAGTTTCTGACAGGTTATCAGCATGTGTTCTAGAGTACTATTCTCGTACTTACACCTGGGGCAATGAATAGGATGACTGGAATTCATTACATTTAGTCTATGTGGGTCATAGTATGTTCTGTGAATTATATTGAAGTAAATTTGTAATAGTTTGGAGGATAATGCAAGTACAGTATGTGCAATAAATTAGTAATTTGCCCCCTTATAATCAGATATGCTATGTCCCAGTTTGGATTCCCATTTTAGCTTTAATGTCTGTCAGTTACTTCTACAATGATTTTGTAAAGTGCTGTAAAATTTTGAAATTAATTTTATATTATTGAGTTGTGTTAATTGAGTTTCAAAATCATTCAGTTGTGATTCTATTGAAATATTACCCGTCTTCCCAATAAAGTCTCGAATCTATAAGTACCAAAAAAATTGGGTATTAGGTAGATTGAGGGATCATTTAGTTGTTTCAAAGTCAAGTAATTCTCTATAGTTAAATAAATGTTTTTTTTTTCATTACTCTCTTGCTGTGCCATTGCTTAGAATCTAAATCTGTAGTTGAAGGGATAAAATAACCATTAAGATATATTGGGGAGAAGGGTGACATCTTGTTATGAGAGTGTGTGTAGCTTTCAGGGCTTTTTTCACATATTTTACAGGTTGTTAAAGTGATCATACAAAGATTATTTAGTTTTACCCCATAGAGACCAGCAAAAAGTACTATATATGTTTAAGAGATTTCATATGGGATAAAACTTGCTTTGATCTGGCAAACATAACAGTTGTGCTTCTGGTAAAACAATTCATATGTTGCAGCTACACTGGCTGCCAGATAATACCAATAGACATTGGGCAAAGAAAGTCCCCCTTGGCTTTTAGGGATATATTATTTTCAATTTTTAACCACCTTTTTTTGTTTGCCTTCCCATAGGAATTTTTTAAAATTTTTTCTATCTTTTTAAAGAAACTGTTGTTCAAAATGATGGGTATTGTTTGAAATATGAATAGCAATTTTGGCAAGCTGTTCATTTTAGTCACATTCCCTTATCCTATGAGAGTCAGAGGTAGAGTTTCCCAATGATCAAGATAATTTTTAATTTAGTTTGAGTGATTAAAAATTATTAGAATATAGTTGCTCATTTCTATTGTCTAAATGGACACCCATATTTTTTAATATTGATACTTTTCTTATATTTGAGGAATGAATTGGCCTGAATGGGTCATTATGGTTTTTAGATTCAAGCAATTTTTTTTCCCCAATTCATTTTATATCCAGATATAATACCAAATGTGGTTAAGGTTGTTTTTAGTTCTGCATAGATTTTATTTACATTCTCTGTATAAATTAAAAGATAATCTACATAAAGACTTATCTTGTGTTCTTCGGTGTCAATTTTTAGACCTTGTATCTTTTTATTGTTTCTTACTGCTATGGCGAGAGGTTCAATTGTTGGGGTGAATATTAGTGGGGGAAATGGACACCCTTATATAGTGCCTCTATATAGTTTTATAGGGGGTGGATAACTCCCTGTTTGTTTTAACTCTGGCTAGATTGTAATATAAAATATCCACCTATGCTCTAAATCTGGGTATGAACTTCATATATGTTAATAAAGTTTTGATATATACCCATTCTAAGTGATCAAACATTTCTTTCTGCAAGTACTAAAATTTAAAAATCATAGTTTTTGTATTTATCAGAAAGATTTTTTTTTGGAAATAGAAATTTATTGGAGATTTTTTTCCATAAAAAGTACACAAACAAGCAGACACATGAACAATACATTACCACTCTCATCAAGTGACATTCCAACCATTAGCGTCTATAGAAAGAGAGTAGAGAGATAAGACTGGAAATACAGAAAAGGAGAAATAAATAACAATAATAAGTTATTAATTGAATGAAGTAGAGTGAAATAAGATAAGGCAAAAAGAAAGTAAAATAGAAATAAAATGATATAAAATAAAATAAGATAAGGGGAGAGTACCTTCAAAGATATATAAGAACAACAGTAAAGAGAGTAAAAGGAAGGAAAGACTGTAACAATGTGAATGCTAACACCAGCTTATTGCACTTGGTATGCCTCGAGGTTGTTTCCATTGTAGCAGGAGGATTCCAGACACAAAATCATTCTGCTTATACAGTTATATCTTAAAGACTACATCATATAGGCAATTCCAATAGTTAATATTAAAACAGGTTCAATAATCAGGCATGGAAGGATCCGCCAAAGTAAGGCCCATACCTTCTTCTCAAGCATATCTAGCGAGCAAGTTCATTACTGGCTTGCCCTCCCAAGAGGCCATGAAGTGTAAAAAAGGTAACCATCTCCCTTTAAATTTATCTAGGGACAGCCTCAGCTTAGCTGTCAAATGATCCATGTCTAAAATCCTGGTGCAGATGCTATACCATGTAGAAATGGAGGGCTTGGTTAAGCCATGATAGAGTGATAGCCTTGAGTGCTGCTGACACCAGGATTCCAAACAAGAGGTGGGAGGATCTGTGAACCAGGTGAGGGGGTGGCAATCCTAATAGCCAGTACTGTGGGGTCCTAGGCAGTGCTAATTCAAAAATATTATTAAAAGTGTCTATTACTTCCCTCCAAAATTCCTGTATAACTTTACAGTCCCAGAATGTATGGAAATAAGTACCAACCAACTGACTGGGAAGAGAGAGCAAGTAGCACTGGATTATTTAAAGGTTCTGAACCCACCTCAATTTGCTGTTCATTTATATGAACATAGCGTCTTAACTGGAGATAGCGAAAGAAGTCTGTACCCTGAAGATTAAATTCAGCCTTTAACTGCTGGAATGATTTAAATATATTCCGATCAAAAAGTTGACCCAGGTTAACCAACCCCGCTTTAGCCCACCATTGAAAACCCATGTCCCACCTAAGTGGGCCAAAATCCAAACAGCTCCAAATAGTTGTATATTGACTGAGCTTTAAAGTAATACCTAATTTTGAGTTCATATCTCTCCACACCTGCGGAATCACCCTTGTAAAAGGATTTCTGAAATCAAGCTGACTCAGCCTGGGTGCATCAAGAAAAATAAGGTCTAAGACATTTCCCAGGGGGGAGTCAGCCCCTTCAATCTGAGCCCACCTAGGCGGGGAATCATGAGCAATGGTCACCAAGGGTAACAACTGTGATGCCCAGAAATACTTCTGGATATCCGGCACCCCAATGCCTCCCCTCTCCCTCAGAACCACCATAAACTACAGACAAGAAAGAAATTCTTGCAGGAAAAACATAAGGCTGGCGAAAAGTGTGTACCATCAGAACCTGCTAAAGAACTCAGCCCATGACCCCTGTAAATTTTGGGGGCACATAAAAACATTCCTGGGGACACCTCAATCAGTTACACCATCTGACATGGTTATAGATGACGCCCATTGCAACAACCCCATCACCATTGCAAACGCCTTTAACAGCCTGTTCTCTGACCTCTCCTCTATACTAGAGCTATGCCACCAGCTGCCTCCACTGACGACTCCATGCCACCTACAGACTCTGCCACCCGTGCCAGTACCTCAAATCCTATACCACACCTCCTCTACTTTAAAGCTATTACCAGCTCTCAGGTCCTGAACCATCTAAAAAAACTGTCAGACTACACCAGTCCCGGCTCCGACCAACTTGAACCTCACCTTTTAAAACTAGCTGCGCATTTCATCTCCTGACCTCTAGCAAGAATTTTCACCTTGTCTCTCTCCAGCGGCACAGTCCCTGATCTTTGGAAAATGGCTAGGATCTCCCCCATCTTTAAAAAAGGGAACAAAAGAGATATCTCTAATTACAGGCCTATTGCCATTCTATCCCCACTCTGCAAAATCCTAGAGAAACTGGTTGCCATGCAACTCCAGGATTTCCTCGACACTACCAAGCAGCTCAACGATGCACAGCATGGATTCAGAAAAAATCATAGTACCGCAACAGCGCTAGCTAAATTCACCACTGACATCCTCACTGGTATGGATCATGGCACGCTCACAGGGGCTGTCTTTATAGACCTAACCAAGGCATTTGACCTTGTAGACCACCCCCTGCTTCTATCCTCCCTGAGGGATATAGGCTGCTCCTTTCCTGTACTGGAATGGTTCAAGACCTACCTGGCTAACAGGTCCCAGGCTGTCAAATTCAACTCAGCCATCTCCTCCACTGTGGTTACAAACATTGGAGTGCCCCAAGGCCCCATTCTGGGTCCTCTTCTATTCTCTATTTTCATTAACAAACTCCCAGATGCTTTACCTGCCTGTTCCTCGCTCTTCTACGCTGATGACTTAGTTATCTATACCAGTTCGCCCAATGTTGAGCTTATTAATACCTCACTTAATAGAGCCTACTCCAGTGTCCAGAGCTGGTTAATCATCCACCACCTTGTTCTGAATTCAGCCAAAATAAATGCCATGCTGTTTGGAACCACTCAAAAGATTCGAAGGTGCCCCACTCCCCTAAGCATCCTTGACTCTAATGGAAATCCTCTGCAGACAGTTACCTCCCTTTGATATCTGGGAATCCTACTTGATCAATCGCTTGACTTAAGCCTCCATATCCAAGCCACCTGCAAAAACGTTAACTGTAAGCTAGGGGCAGCCTACAGAACAAGCTATATGCTCACCTCCTCCGCCAGGCTTGCCATAGCCAGGGGGATCCTGCTACCAACACTTACTTACTGTGCACCTATACTTTCCTCCGCTCACAAATCTGCATGGCACAGATGGGATGTTACTTACAATAACATATGCAGATATGCCTCACAATCCCCACGACTGCTTCATCACTGCCAGCTATATGAGGACCTTGGGTGGCTCTCCCCCCTGGCCATCAGGAGCTACTTTCTGGCCTGCCTAAATGACTCCATACTGAGTCAAAGTCAGCCCGGCCGCACTGGCAAAACTCCTTCTCCCAGTGACCCCAAACCGCCCGCTCAGATCTGCAGATAAAGACCTGCTGGAAACTCTCGCTCCGCTGGAAATAAAGGAACGGCTCCTTCCAATATGCAGCCCCAAAACTATGGAACCAGCTCCCTCTTGACCTCAGGCAAGCACCCTCGCACCCCTCTTTTAAACGTGGGTTGAAGCGTCACCTGGCCACCTCAGATCCATGCACCTGCTTTGATCCTACCTGATCCCTCAAACTCCCCCAGCTGCTACTCTCCTCTCCCCTGCTACTGGTCTTTTGCTACCCTCCTTTTTGCTCTCTCTCCCCTTTTCTCAACCCCTCACCTATTATCATCTCAGATTACACTCATGTATAGTTTTTATTTATGTCTTGCACTTATCTACTACTACCTACAGGACTACTGTATTATGTATTTTTCTGTCCTCCATTCATCTTGACACCAGAGACAGCGACTACCACCCGCCCTTATGCCAAAGCCACAGAACCATAAGCCCGGCTGCACCTTTCTGCCTCCTACCACTGAAGCTCATGCAAGTCTCCTTCACTCCACCCTCCACTCCCCTTTCTTCATCTCTGACAGTGGAGCCACATGACCAGACAGCTCGCCTCACCCCAGACCATTGTCCCGCTAAAGACGTAAAGCCGCCAGGTCCTTTTCCTTGCCCGCCTCCTTTTCCGAGCCCTCTCTCCCCTCTGTGTCTTCTCAACGCCAGCTGTGCACTGCTCCAACCTAATCACAGGTGGATGTTGTAAATCCTGACCTTCACCCTCCCTTTCTTTTGGCTTCCATTTACGGCCGGATGTTCTTGGCCAGGACTGCCGTAGGCCCTCTTGCCCAGCCTCGAACCACGATCCTGCTGCTTATACACGCCACCCGCCAAAGCTGTATACTCCGACGCTTTTTTCTGCTGCTCAGATGGCTGCTCCCTTGCACGCCCCAGTATAACCGTATGCAGTCCCTCTGGACCCGTGCCCCTTTTCAACCCCTCACCTGAACCTATATCCCCCTGTTAACACCTCCTTGCTCTTGACCTGATGATCTCTACTGAGTTTAGCCCTTATCATGTTAGTCTAGCTGGTACTGCCTCTTTATGTCCTAAATGTATGATTGTAATTGTATGGTTGCTGCCTCAAATTGTATTGCTGTTTCTCCCGTGATATGATGTATTGTACTCTCCCGGGTCGTGCCTGAAAATAGTCACCTGCTGGCTAGCGCACCTACCCGGTTAACAAAAACTAAATAAAATCTTCCACCTCACTCGGGGCCTCTGCCCGGACCATAAAAACTTGGAGAGGGTAGAGTTTGAGTCCCACCAGAAATTCCTGGGGGGTTTCAGGGGGATGGCCCCCAGTACGAACAGCAACCGAGGGAGAATGTTCATGCAAATGGATTCACCCCTACCTGAGATGGAGAGAGGGAGTTCTCTCCACCTGTTGCAATCCTCCCTGATATCCCCAAGAATTTTTAAATGATTCATGGAGTATAGAGCCTTAATATCCCTAGGGATCCATATCCCCAAATATCTAAACCCTGACTTACACCATTTGATTTGCTGCACCCCTGGTAAGGGATGATTCTGGGCACCCCCCAATGGGAATAGTTCTGACTTACTTGGATTAATCTTATAACTGGAAAGGGTTCTGAATTCCGAAAGAAAACTAAAAATCTTAGGCACTGCTCTTACTGGGTCTGAGATATATAATAGGGTGTCATCTGCATAAAGCGATACCTTGACTTCCACCCCCCTAACCTGAAAACCCTGAAAAAAAATCAGATTGCTGAATGTAAGCAGCCATAGGTTCCAAACTAAGGGCAAACAAGAGAGGGGGGAGAGAGGGCAGCCCTGCCTTGTACCCTGCTCAATCCCAAATTGCATGGAGATCATCCCGTTCACCCGGACTTTTGCTCTAGGCTTCGTATATAAATTGGATATCCAGATCTGAAATTTCTCTTCAAACCTGAAAACCCCCAATACCGAATCCAAGTACTGCCAATTTAAATGGTCAAAGGCTTTCTCAGCATCTAGCGACAATATTGCTGAAAGGGGGGAATCCTTCCCTGGTTTAGGCAACACTGAAATGAGAGCCTCTCCCCATGTAACCGGCAAGGCCCCCAGCTCCTGAGCCACATTACAGACTCTAGTGAGTAGTGGGATCAACTCCTCCTGAAACTTTTTATAGAATTCAGAAGTGAACCCATCCGGACCGGGGGCCTTCCCAGAGTCGAGAGATTTTATAGCTGCCCTCACCTCTGCCTTAGTAAAGGGGGCCTCCAAGGCATCCCTCTGAGTGTCTGACAGTACAGGGAGCTCTGTACCTTGCAAAAAATCCAAATTTTTTTACTATGGTCCTGTGTTTCTTCCTTACTATACAATTGTTTGTAAAACTCCGCAAACTCTTGTGCAATTTCTCCCAGAAGGGTCTTGTAAGGGAGGTTTGGTGGGTCAGAACTAGCCTTGGCTACATACCTGTTGGCAGCCTGCTTATGGAGTCTAAGTGCCAACAGTTTGCCCACCCTCTCTCCTCTCTTATAATTACACTGCCCAGCATATCTAAGGGATTTCTCTACCCGTCTCTGTAGTAACGAGTTATCTACTGTATCTCCCTGGCCTCCTTTAGTTTCTTAAGTACTCTCTGGGACCCTGTACACTTATGTACTACTTCCAGATCTGCAATAGAGGCAAGGGCTTCCTTCATATGAGCCTGATGCTGCTTGTTCCTATGGGAGGCAAAGGCTATCGTATGCCCTCTCACCACAGCCTTAAGGGCGTCCCACAGGAATTTGGGTCTAGAAATTGCCTCTGTATTTTCTTTTAAGTAACATTGGACAACTCTTCTAGTGGACTCAATATATTGTTTATTGTTAAGTAACCCCGGATCGAATCTCCAGAGGCCCCCCCCCACTGTGTCCCAACCGAGCTTTGCCTTATCAGAAAGATTTATGGTACTTCTGATATTTGCTTTTAACTGTCTTCCTTTGATAAATCCATTTTGATCAGGGTAAATTATTTGTGGGAGAATGGTATCTAACCTTTTAGCCAAAATGTTTGTTAATATTTTGCAATTTGTATTGATCAACGATAAAGGTCTGTATGATCCTGGTATGGTAGGGTCTTTGTCTTTTTTGTCTTTTTTTTTTAAACAAAATTGTATCTTTCAATGCTGATATATTCACTGATTTAAGTTCCAATATGAAATCTTGGAGGGTTTTAAATGTGGAGTGATCAATTCTGAGAAACTTTTATAGAAATCAATTGGGATGCTGTCTGGTCCTGTGGCTCTACCATTGGAAAATGATTTAATTGCTAATTCAATTTCTGTATTGGTTATTTCTTGATCTAAATAAGACATGTGGAAGTTCTGCAGTGTGGGTAGTGGGATGGTTTGAAAGCAAGTGTCAATATCCTGACAATCTGTATCTCTTTCAGAAGTATATAGGTTTTTGTAGAAATTTTTCAATACCTTATTTATTTGGGTGAGTTTGGTTAGCAATTTGTTCTGTTCATTCTTAATTTTGGTTGAGTATATTGGCTTCCTGTTCTTTCTTGAGTTGCCATGAAAGAATTATGTCAGGTTTATCTCCTGTGGTGTAATACTCTGAGCCTGTCATTATAAACTGTTGCCCTGCTTCTATGGTTGTGAATATCTTAAATTGATTTCTCAAGATCAGAAGTTACTGCAATATTCTAGGGTCTTTGTTAAGTTATATAGATTTTCTTTTTTTAATTATCTGAGTTACTGTTGTTTCAATTTTTTGTTTTCTTTCTTTCTTTTTTTTAGAACTAAATGCAGTTGAAATCCCCCTGATAAATGTTTTATATGTGTCCCATACTATGGTAGCTGGAGTTTCATTATGCATATTACAGTGTATTCAAAAAATGATATCATTTTTTAGTGAATTCTTAGACTCAACTTCTGATCTTTGAGAAGTAAGGGGTCAAGTCTAAATGTCCAGGATTTTATTTTTTTTTTATTTTGTTAAGGTAACTGGAGCATTGGTCCAATATATGTATGGTTTTGTATTTTATATCCTCCATACTATACAACAGGGTTTCAGGGATTAGAAAGAGATTAGTCTTGGAATATGATTGATGGACTACAGAAAAATATGAATATTGTATAGATGAGGGGTAGACATATCTTCATGGGTCAATGAGTTTAAAGTCTGACATGAATTCAATTATTTTTAATGCAGCCGATTGTAACTGAGTCCACAAAAAAAATGATTTATCCAATCTATTATTCAAAACTAAATTAATATCCCCCCAAATATAATTGGTGATTTAAATGTAGAAGTGATAATAAATATTTAATCAAAAAAGGTTGGAGAATTTTCATTTGTTCCATAAACATTAACAAAGGTAAGTAATGAACCATTAACCAATACTTCACAAAAAATATAATGACCACTACCGTCAATGATATGTCTATTTATTGTGATTCCTGTATTTTTTCTTGAAAAATATGGCTACCCCTCTAGCATTTGAACGAAATGGTGCATTTACACCATGACACTGTTTCTTAGAATAAAACATAAAGTTCTTTTGTAAAAGATGGGTTTCTTGGTGCATTACAACATTGGGTGCCTGTTTATCTATATAGTTAAATATTATTCTCTCTTTTCATCTCTTCCTCATGCCCTTGACATTCCAGGCTACTAGCTTCAAGGTATTAGCCATACTGAATTATATGTTTATTATGGGCTGAAATATATGGGATTTTCTAATATCTTTCTTGTATACACCCTTAATTCTTTTTTATGTTACATATTCTGCTGTTTACATTTGGCTTGTTTGTTGAGATATGTATATTACAAATTTACATTTTGTAATACTTCATTTTTTTTTTGCTTTGTGCTCCCCCGTCCCCCTTCCCCTTGTGCTCCCACCACTTTTTCCTTCTTTATAGAATTCAGGAGTAAGTTCCACAGATATTCTCCCCATGTTCCCACTATCTACACTTCATCATCCCCCTTAACCTCAGATTCTCTTAATATCACATTCAGTAATACTCCTATTATAACTACATAGTACCTTTGAACCAAAGTCCTCCCCATACCAATCATGGTGGCTATAAGTGAGGTACTGCAACAGACATGCCTGGTATGTGAGCTTGACTCCATCTGCCAGCCAGTATGAACCTGTGGCTGAAAAATAATAATAAAATAAAATAAAAAATATTTTCCCTTAGTTTTTCTTTCTTCCCCTTCCCCTTTCCTTTCCTTTTCTGTTTCCTTCTTTCCTTCTCCTGTTTGTTTACCCTTTCCTCTCCTCTCCTGTCTTTTTATTGTTTCATTATACATTCTCACACTGCACTCTTTTTTTCTCCTAGATATATCTTTATCAGTTTACCTACCTGTATATGCAGTTACCCAACACATTTCCATTATATAATGATAGCGTAGGTTGATAATTTATGATTTTTAATTATTTACTTTAGTGTTGTATAAAAGTCAATAAGTTTGATTTTTCTCTTAAACCATATGCTTAATAAATGCTCAAAATTATGAATCTATGCTCATTTGAGGGAGAGGAGACACATAGTTACATTCATTTTATCTTTTAGAAAAATACTATTCAAACATTCATTTTATACATGGTCCACAGTTTGCACTGATAATTCTGATTGTGTTTGTGCATCCCCTGAGTTCATAAGTGCAGACATGATAATTGAATGCTGAGATGTTCAGGTGGATGATTTATCCTGTGATTTTGCAAATGTGTCTGCATCAAACTGTGTTTTTAGATAGTCTTCAGCATGTTTGGGATCTGTAAAAAATTGCATTCTACCATGCCAGAAGAATCTCAGTTTAGACAATGGAAGCATTGAAACTTGTATCCCCATTTCGTTGAGCATTGTTTTAGCTTTATCAAAAACCTTTCTAGACAAAACTATCTCAGTGATAAAATCAGGGTAGATAGAAAATGTTATTTCTTCTGCAATCAGTCCTTTATCAATTCAGGCTTTTCTAAGTATGTGCTCCCAGTCCTGATAAAAATGGGGCTTAATGAACACAGGTCTGTTATTAGATTGATTTACCCCAATGTTGCTGTTCGCTCATTGGAAATTTGTACCCCCACAGTGAGCGTAATCTAATGTGATCTTTTCATCAGGAAAGTTTAGACCCATTGCTTTTGATATTAGTTTTTCAAAAAAGTGAACCAGGTCACCTCTACCTTCCATCCCCTCAAGAATGTTAATTAGTTTTAGGTTATTTCACTGGGATCTGTCCTCTTCATTTATTATCTTTTGTTGAAGGTTTTGTAATTAAGTGTTGAACTCATTCAGCTGTTGTTTAATAGGATTGATCTATCTTTTAAGTTTCTTACCCTCTGTTCTACTTCTGTGGTTCTAATGGTAAGGGATTACAATTTATTCCCTAAATCATTGATTGATTTAGTTAGCAGTGCTAAAGCTGTTGTCATTGATTCAAAGCCTTTTTGAATTTCGTCTTGGATTTCTTTTTTAAATTTTGTTAGCATTTCTGATTGATTAAGAACCTGATTTATGGTGCTAGGTTCAGGAACAATTTAATTCTGCTTTTGTGTTTCTTATATGGTATTATCCTTTTGAGTCTGTTCTGATTCAGTGAATAAATGATTACTCTTGGTTTGCATTGTGATTCTTTCAGTTAATACAATCGAGACAGATTTGTTAACATCTTTGTTACATTGTACTGAGTTGGTCTCCAGAAAATAGTTAACCTTAGCTATAATGTCTTTGGCCCTCATCTCTTTAAGTTTGTCAGAATTGCCATCTCCTTCCATTGTTTCAGACTGGTTTGTTCCTTGAGATATTTCCAGTAGCTGTGAAGGCTGCAGTGTATCCTCTGCATCAAAAAAACAGAATGCTCTCAAGCTGGGGATCAGTGGCATTTGCCATAGTAATATTCCAAACTTCTGTAGTAGATGGGAGTGGTGAATAGATTTTTTTTTGTAAACATGAAAAATTGCAATGTTTTTTGCTGGAGTCGGGTTCAGGTTGATGTTTCACCTGTACTCAGCCCCGGCTGGTCTTTCAAGTCAGAGTTTTATTTGGAGAGAGTATTTCTCAGGCATTTTATTTTTGATTTACCTTCACCAATTCTTTCGCTCTCCATACGGATTTAGACATTGCTGTTATATTAGCCAAGTAATGTCATGGAAAAGCATTTTCTGTGTTCACTAAGGAGAAAATTTTTTTCCAAAGTTGTGAAATAGGCTGGCAGTTATGGAGCTCACTACCTGGTGACTGCTCCCCCAGGCAGCCATCTTGGAATCTGCCTACTGGGAGCATAATCATGTTCAAAGAAGAACTGCGTGTCACCAAATATAATTTCTTTCTTTTTTTTTGGCCCAGGCTTTGCTGAGGATCTCCATCTTTACTCCATAGTCCAGAAAGGGAAGGACTACAAAACAGGGTCTCACAGAGATGATGGGGGGGGACTGTCATGGCTGTATGGGCCCTGATGAGGTTCAGAGGGAGATTCTCATTCAGACTGAGTGCTTCCTTAATAAAGCTCTCTATGAAAGACAGCATGTCCCTCAATCTCTGCCTTTCCTGGGATAACATGTATTCAGATAGTGTTCCTGCGATTACAGTTCTCCAGGTCTTCAAGTTTGTATTCTTGTGCTAGTTCTCTCTGGCGAAGTTGTAACGGGGCCTATGTATGCAAGTCCATTGTAGCAGTATAGTCTCTGAGGCAGCACTCCACCACGATTGTGCACTTTTTGACCACATGGAGATCATGCCTCTCATCTGCTGCTGTGGTTTTAATGTGCCAGAGACAGCTACTGATGTTTTATAGCTTCTGGTACAGTTTCCTTGATGTTAAGGTGTAAGTTTCCTCCCTGTTCTCGAGTTCACTATCTAAGAGGCATGAGGAGGGTGGACTGTATGACTTTTGGGTCCTGTCATGGCCTCTCTCCTCTGCTTGCAGCATGGTGAGTTTATCTGTGGGCATGGATTTCAGTTCTTTGAGCCACTGGAGTTTTGACATGCTGGATGAGTTATTATTTAATGTTTTTGTCCCTGATAGCCCTCTTTCAGTGCAGGATGGCAACCGATTTCTTTCTGAACACACAGAGCTCCTATGTTAGGCAGCCACCATCACCATGACGTCACCAAAAGTCCTTTCTACAGTTCAAAAGGTGAAACTTAAAGCCACCAGTATAAATATATATGCCTACTTATTGCCTTTGAAGTAGTATGTTGAATACAAATCATTACCAACCCCACCCACCAACACAGTTACATGATGCCTGCCAAAGTGTTTTTCCTTACTTTATTTATTTATTTAATTTATATATTTTATTTATGTAAATTTGATGACTGGGAAGGAAACACTGAACCAAAACTCATTCCCAGGTGCAGCATCCTGAGTTAATGGGAACAGGGAGAATTACAGAAAAATACAATCAACAATGACAAAACATTTTGCATGGTGAAAATTAAAAAGACATGATGTAACAATCTGCACAATACAGATACATAAGGAACCAGGAATAGCAACCTATGAAAATGTCAGCTAACTATTTCCAAGGCTCAAATATGCAGAGTGACAGTGTGTACTGTACAACATAACAAGACATAATAGCAAGTACAATGCAAGGTAAAATACTTCAGCCACTAAGGGCAGGCAAACAGCAAAGGACTAAATTGGGGTTATCATATCTGATGATCTCAATGTAGCAGGGCAGCAGGCAAGGCTAGTCGGATGCTGGATTGCTTAGGGAGGAGGATTTCTAGCAGAAGACGTGGTGTTGCCACTGTATCACAAGTGAGCTCCCACTTGGAGTACTATGTCCAGTTCTGGATCCCACACTTCTGCAAGGACATTGATGGAGCTCAACATGTACTCTCTGGAGTAGAAGAGAGTGAGAAGGGACATGATTGAAATCCATAAGTGCCTCACCAGGGTGAATAAGGTGTAGGAGAAGAGTCTCTATCTGAGGAGGAGCAGCACCAGAACATGGGTGCACACAAAGAAGTATGAAGAAGGGAGTTTAAGAGGGATGCGAGGAAATACTTGTTCATAGAAAGGGTGGTGGATGCCTGGAGCAGCCTGCCAGAAAAGTTGGGGGGGTGAAGACAGTAGGAAGCTTCAATCATTTGGGTGATGAGCACATGTGTGTAATAGGTAGAGGAAAGGAGGGGACACATGTGACAAAATAAGGCCATGGTGTAGTAATAGGCAGGAAAAGTATGGATCACTAGATGGGTCTATCACTCCTTTTTTGCTGACACATTCTATGTTTTAATTTTTCTATAAATCTGAGTTACAGGGAGAGGTTTGTGGCAGGAGCAGGAATGAGCTATGTAAGTCCATGGGTATAGGAACACATGTTCCAGATAAGCCATGGCTTATATGTTCATTATAGGGTTGGGTGGCATTCTGGGCCATGACCATTGATTTTGGTTACTTCTACTGTTTGAGATTCACGCCAACTGGTGTTATTACATGAATCTTGTGTTCTGTTTGAAGTAAGTACTATATATTGTTAAATGTATAAAAATAAGTGCTGATGTATCTTTCGCTCTTACTACACATTTCCTGAAGTACAATATGGCATGTACAAGGGACCTAGGTAACAAATATAGCTATGTCTACAGTGTGAGGTGGTGGAACCACTGTGGTTCTGGAGCAGGGGCTTTAAGGATAATAGAGAAGAGGCCAAGTGAAGTGTGACTGAGACATTGTTCCAGAAAGAGGCAAATCTATAGGAAAAGGAGGCCTGTTCAGTGGAAGTATTATAGAAAGGGAGAAGGAAGGAGTAGGAGTAGGCTATGTACTGTTCAGAAGAGACCAAGGTGCAAAAAGGGGGTGGGTTGGAGTGGCCCTTTATGTCAATGAAATATCAAAGCTACAGAAATTCAGAATACACATAAGGAGCCAGAAGAACTGTGGGTCACACTGGAAATAGAAAATGGGACAGCCATACAAACTGGGGTTGTGTACAGGCTTCCAGACCAGTGGGAGGATAGAGACACATTACTGTTAGAAGATATACAAAACATGACAGCTAAAGGGGAGGTTCTGATAATGGGAGACTTCAACATGCCAGATACAGATTGGTCAATACCAGCAGGAACATCTGCCAGAACCAGACAAATGGTGGATTCCCTGCAGGGGGAGGGACTCAAACAACTGGTACAACAACCCACAAGAGACAGGGCTATCCTAGATCTAGTACTGACTAACAGGGAAAGGATCACAGATTTCCAGGTAGAAAGTCACCTGGGGGTCAGTGAACATCACATGGTATGGTTCAATTTGGCCACTAGAACATAATCATCCCATTCCAAGGCAAAATAATGGGACTTCAGAGGAGCTGACTTTGATAAGATGGCCAACAGAGTTAAGCTAGCCCTGGCAAAAAGAAATACAGGTGAGGGGGTACAGGCAAGTGGGCAAGCATTAAGGATGCAATACTTGAAGCAACATTCCATTGTGTTGGAGAGAAAAAGAAGTACAAAAGAAGAAGGAAACCACTTTGGTTCTCAAAAACAGTAGCAGAAAAGGTCAGAGCCAAAAGGCTGGCCTTCAGGAAATATAAGAGAATGCAGCAGGATGAAGATAGAGAGGCAAACCAAACTTCCCTAAGGGAAGCAGGGAAGGCAGTAAGGCAGGCAAAGGTCCAAACAGAGGAAACACTAGCACAAACAGTAAAAGAAGGTGACAAGACTTTCTATAGATACATTAGTGAACGGAGAAAGTCTAGAGAGGGTATTGTTAAGATCAAAGGGAATAAGGGGGCATGTGAGGAGGAGGACCATGTAAAAGCATCTGTCCTAAATAAGTAGGACAGGGCCCACTACTCAGCACCATGGACACAGGGGGGAGGGAGGCGTGCAGTAGTCCCTTCACAAAAGAAAGGGTCCTACAAGAGCTCAATAAGCTCAGGTGGATAAGGCAATGGGACCTGATGGCATACATCCCAGGGTGCTAAAGGAGCTAAGGGTGGAACTAGCAGACCCATTATCAGAACTGTTTAGTGAGTCTCTGAGCATCAGAGAGATCCCAGAAGACTGGATAATGGCTCATGTGATCCTGTGCCACAAGAGTGGTAGCAAGGAGGAAGCAGGGAACTACAGACCAGTCAGTCTTACCTCAGTAGTGGACAAGATTATGGAGGCACTCCTTAAGGAAAGAATAGTGCAACACCTCGAATCCATAAGAGCACAGGATCCAAGGGTTTACAAAAGGAAGGTCCTGTCAAACTAATCTCATAGATTTCTTTGACTGGGTAACCAGTCTGGTGGGCCAAGGGGTAGCAGTTGATGTTGTCTACCTTGACTTTAGCAAAGCTTTTGATGCTGTTCCACATAGAAGATTGATTAATAAGCTGGGTAGGCTCAGGTGGGTCAGAAGTTGGTCAACTAAGTGGCAAACTGGTTGATGGGCAGAAAACAGAGAGTGGTGGTAAATGGTATACAGTCAGAAGAGATGAAAGTCACAAGCAGGGTACCTCAGGGATCAGTGCTGGGGCCAGTCCTCTTCAATATCTTCATCAGTGACATTGCAGATGGACTGGAGGGTAAGGTTCATCTGTTTGCAGATGACACCAAGATCTGCAACATAGTAGATGATCCAGATGGGGTGAGTAGAATGAGAAGAGATCTGGATAAACTAGCAAAATGGTCGGAAGAGTGGGAACTGGGGTTTAATGCAAAGAAGTGCAAGAGCATGCACATAGGGAAGAGAAACACTGAAGTCACCTATAGGCTGGAGGGGAGTTGCTGGCAGTCACAAGGGAAGAAACAGACTTGGGCATCATCATCACTGATGATCTGAGAATCATCAAGCAGACCACTAAAGCAGTAAGTAGGCTAGGGGATGTTGGGGGTATTATGGGGGGTATCACAGAATCATAAGAGGCAGGTAATAATCCCTCTTTACAAGAGACACTGGTTAGGCCCCATCTAGATTACTGTGCAGTACTTGAGGCCATACCTTCACATGGACATTAACCAAATTGAAGCAGTCCAGAGAAGGGCAACCAAAATGGTGGAGGGATTGCATCAGAAAACATTTGAGGACAGATTAACGGAACTCAATATGTATATTCTAAAGCAAAGGAGGGAGAGAGGAGATATGATCGAAACATTCAAACACTTTAAGAGCATTAACAAGGTGAAAGAGTCTAATATGTTTCAGTATAAGAAAAATAGCAGGACAGGAGGACACAGCATGAGATTAGAGGGAGGCCGATTAAGGGGTAATGTGAGGAAGTTCTTTTTCACATAATGGGTGGTGGATGCATGGAACGGCCTACCTCAGGAAGTGGTGGATAGGAATTCAGTGCAGAGCTTCAAACAGGCATGGGATAGGCATAAGGGAGCAATACAGATGAGTATGAATAGATAGGCCATTGATGGAGCAAAGGCTGATGGCACATTCATAAGGTAGAAAAAAAAATGGGCAGACTGGATGGGCATTGCGGTCCTTATCTGCCATCAATGTCAACTTCTATGAGTCAGAGTTTTGGAGAGACTCAGATGGGAGGGGGAGAACAGGAAGAAGAGATAGTAGAGAAGCGTAGAAATCCAGAACTTGACAACAAGGGCAGCAGAGTGGTAAAGGCACCTGCCAGTAAGGTAGGGGATGGAGAGATTGGAACTAAAACAACAGTGATGGGTATGAGGGGGGGCAGCCCAGGACTAGCCAGCAGTAGAAATGTTAGAGTGGGTCCCATGAGGATAGGGTGAATTTGAGGATAGCACCATTAATTATATCCCCATAATCAAATGCCTGAAGTTTAGTAGGAAAGTGGTGTTCAACATTTGAATAATTTTGTGTTTCATAGATTCCAAAAGGTAGACACACCCTGAAGTATAGGGGTTGTAAATTCATGGGTGACAGTAATAGGTATTTTTCCCAGTGGTCGGTGAACCTATGGAACAGTCAACCAGTGGAGACTGTGGGCACAAAGGCAGTATGGGCCTTTAATGAAAATCTGGACAATTTTCTGCTTACCAATGGAATAACTAGGTAAATAGTGTAGTAGAGTGGACAGCTGATCTCTATAAATTATGTGTTTGCACAGCATACTGCACTCATTTCATCCCTGCTTATGAAGTGTGGTGGGGGGGAGGGTAGACATGATGGAACTGGAATTCCTTTCAACCTTAAATTCCAGTGCTACTATGTACACATGGCTAATCCACATCTGCCTTCTGAGATTCATAAAGGACAGTGCTTTGTATGCAACAGCTCTGTGAATAGGTTCAAAAAGATTTTTATTTTGGAAACAGAATTCATTTTAATCTTCTAGCTTGTAGCATAGTTTAGTTTTTTACCTGTCATATACTGAAGAACTGTTCATTTTATATACAAATCTAAGTTCCTCAGCCCTCCCCCTGCAGCCAAAGCTTTCTGCAGTCTTTTGACGTGTGGTGGCGAGCCTCTGTGTTGCACATTTCTACTGTATGTACTTTGCATCTGTTATGGTAAACCAGAATAAAGAAGTGTCTGGGAACACTGTTTTGTTTCTGATACCTAAATTCCCATTCTGACAGTTTCACACTAAGTGGAATTTCTTTATGTACTGGTTAACTATGCATTCCTTGGCATTAAGTGCAGAAAAGTTTAGTTGTTTGTGAGCATCCTTCAGTTTTTTGCAATAAACTCTGTGAACAGGTTGCACAGTAAGCCTACCAAACATGCTGGCAGGAAAACAAAAGCAGCGCCCTGTAAATCATATGAAAAATCACCCATGGTAGCTGGCTGCAGTGTTGCTTTCTGAGTTTAAGCCTTTTGAAAATTCAGCCACTTACTGTACAGTATTTGCATATAGAGTAAGCATTGACCTCTCTTTGAAGACTAAGGCAGCCCTTTAATGTTCATAGAATATTTACAGAAGGTGAACATTTTCATTGGTTTATGTTCAATCAGTCATGAATATTCATTATCTCGTTATAGGTATGTATGAATATTTCATAACATTTCAGCTGGGATTTAATGGCCTAGGGGTACACAGTACTGAAACCTTATGGTGTTCCCGGTGATTTATTAACTCAGGTAAACATCAAGATGAGGCAGCAAATTCAGAAGTGCTCACTGCTCATGGATGGTGAGAAAGCAAATTGTTAAATCCATTAGCTGTGCGGGGATGTTTGCTGTCAGCAGCTTGTTCAACAGGTATCTTGAGAAAGATGAGGGCAGACAGACTGTGTAACTGTACGGGCTGGAATTCATACAGTATTACAATGGCTTTATAAACTATTGCAGCACTGTGAGAACATTGTGTGCAATGTGCAGTTGCAGTGACTGCTCTATATTAATACTACCATGCTCATACCACTCTTAGGTTGTAAGAGAGGTCTAACACAGATGCCGGGGGTATGAGAAGGTAACTGGTTCTGATACCCTAATAATGTGATTGAGACCACTCTTACAACTGTATGAGTGGTCCCCACAGCAGTATTAATATATTACTGATCTAGGTCAGTTTTGTACAGGCACTTGTAAATATGAGAAGTGCTTGTCTTACACATCACGTTTGTGCAGTGAAATGCTAAAAGTGTGCAAGTGAGTAGCATTTTTTTAAATCTGGTACACAAAAATTTTAAAAACCAATAGTCAACAAACACTATGAATGTATTAATGTAGAATAAAAACATCCCAAAACAAAATTATGGAAACAAAAATGTTACGGGAAAGTTAAGGTAATGGATACAGTGCAAAAAGTCAGGAAATCCAGTGTTAGGGCACTCAATTCAATAACCCTGTTTGAATTTGTTCTGCCAATTCCTGCAGATAAGGTTACTTCTTTTTCAGACTTGTATGTCACCCAAAAAACTGGATGCAATACTCAAGGTGGGATCTCACCTGCTTGTCAATCAGTCTGTTAGTCAGATAGAAACATAGAAATCTGCAGAAAAATACTGCGTGGCCCACTCACTCTGCGCAGCTGGCCCCTGCCTTGTCTGTCTCCACAGATGCTAACTGGTCTCTGATGACCCTCCATTCTCACTGCCTATTTGCTGATATTCCTCATTGTCTATCCTATGCATGCTTGACGTCCCTACTGTTTTCTCCTACACCAGTTCCACTGGTAGTCTGTTCAAGGTGTCTACTACTCTTTCAGTGAAATAGTACTTTCTCACTTCACTCTTAACCCTCCCCCCTGCTTTGTCGCATGCCTTCTGCTCCTGGTGCTCTTTTCCATTTGAATTACACTCCTCTCTCACAACCTGTTCAACCCTGTGAGGTACTTGTAGGTCTCTAGCATGTCCCCTCTCATGCTCTTTTCAGCCAGGATGTATATGCTGAGATCCCTCAGTCTCTCCACTTAGGGCTTTTGATGCACTCCTTGCACCATTTTAGCTGCCCTCTCTCTAGACTGCTTCTACCCTGTCTATATCCTTTCTGAGATGCGGCCTCCAGAACTGGGCACAATACTCTTGTTGGAGTATCCCCAGTGAGCAATACAGTGACAACACTATTTCCCTCTTCATGCTGGTGATACCACTCCCTATACAACCCAGCACCCCATTGGCCCTACCCACTGCTTCATCACACTTCTTTGCCACTTTGAGGTGAACAGATATGATAACCCCAAGGTTCCTTTGCTGCTTAATGATTGTCAGTACCTCCCCATCCAATACTCAGCTCATGAGTTCCTATTTGCTGGAGCATGATTTTCACTTTTTGTTATGGACCCCAACTGCCATGCTCTTTACCACTCCTTGAGTTTCTCAGGATCCCTACAAATTCTCTCCTCCCCCTCCTGAGTGTCTACTCTATTACCAGTTTTGGTATCATGTACAAAAAGGCATACTTTAACTTCCAGTTCTTCTTCAATGCCACTTATGAAGGCATTGAAGAGGACTGGCCCCAGTACTGATCCCTGCATCACCCCCTGGTCACTCTCCCATCTTTACAGTGAGTGCTGTTAACCACCACCATCCATCACCTATTCATTAACCAGTTTCTATCCCAATTCACCACTTTTGATCCCACCACTAGGCTGCTCCATTTCTTTACCAGTCTTCTGTGTGGCACAGTGTCAATGTCCTACTAAAATCCAGATAGGTCACATCCACTGCCCTCCACTGATCCATTTCCCTCGTCCCACCTCTCTCCACTGTGAAGAGTGAGCAGAAGTACCTATTTAGAATGTCTACTTTTTCCTGGTTTTCTTCAGTGCAGTCTCCCCATGCCTCTCTACTTATTCTATCTATCCCTCACCCTGGCTTTCCTCCTCTCACTTATGTACCTGAAGAAAGTCTTATCCCCTTTAGCTACCTCATTAGCTATCCTTAACTCTGTCTAAACCTTTGCTCCCCTCACTGTTTTTGCTGCATTTCTTTATGTTACTTGATAAACATCCTTGTCTTCTTCCTCTGCATTTCTATATATCTCCTGAATGCCACCCTTTTTCCATTCATCACCTTAGCGACTTCCTAGAAAACCATAAGGGTTTCTTTTTCCTTCTGCTCTTACTTCCTCCATACAGAAGCTGTTTTCCTTAATTATGCCCTCCCTACATTTCTCCCACGGTGCCTCTACACCTCCCTGGCAAACCCTCCTATGAAGCAGTTTCTGAGGCAGTTTCGCATTTCTTTAAAATCTTCTCTTCTGACGTCCATGAGCCTCATCCTCAAGTGGTTTGCCTCTCTCCCAATCTTCACATTAAACAACATTATACAGTGATTACTGGTACCTAGGGGAATGCCCACTGTGATGTCTGCAATGCTGTCCCTGCTTCTAGGCACCAGGTCCAGCACTACCCCAGCACTGCCCCATCCCTAGTGGGTTCATTGACTAGCTGCTGAGAATGGCATCTTGTATGGAGTCAGTGACAGCCCTGCTCCTTGCTGAAGCTGCAGTTGAAAGGGTCCAGAGCCATCAAACTGCAGGAGAGAAGGATTAGTTAATTCTACTTGCTGTGGAGATAGCAAGCGTGGAGGGGATTTTTGTAAGTTTTGCTATTGTTTTTAAACTGCAGGACAGAAGGATTAGTTAATTCTACTTGCTGTGGAGAGAGTTAGTGTGGAGAGGATTTTTGTAAGTTTTGGTATTGTTTTTTTAATTTAGCTTTAAGGTTTCTGTGGTTGTGTTTTTTTGAATTAAGCTGAAAGGTTTCTGTGGCTGTGTCTTTTGAATTTAGGTTAAAGGTTCCTGTGGCTGTGTTTTTTGGATTAAGCTCAACAGGGGGCACAATGGCCACACTTAAAGCCAGGGGGAAGGGGCCTAAAGAGGACCTGGGGCAAACATCTAATTTCTGGACTGTATGTGTTTGTGAGACTTGGGAATGCTATTGGTGAGTCTTTTAACTGTGTTCATAAACAACTGTAATCAGTATAGAGAGAGAGACTGTATTTCACTGTCCTGTATAGGTAGTGTGAACCATTGGTAGGATTGTGGGGTGCAATGGTTCTGGGGCAGCAGTGTGGATAAACATACTGTGGAGGCTGGGAGGGTGCCCAATATGCCACAGGCTATGGAGGCTCTAGGAAGAGGTTCAGTGGCTTGGTAGAGAGCTGGGGAGGGTTGCGTTGGTAGAAGGTCTGTCATATGAGAGTATTGGGGGGGCACCACAGAGAAGGAACAATGGGTCAAGGGAGAGGTCAGGGAGAGGGGGCAAACTAGACATGAAGTCAACTGATGAAGGATGGACTCTAGTAGGGCCTAGCAAAAGAGGAGCAGAAGGAGGGAGGAGAAAACACATAGTAATGCAAAGAGGGTAGGGAACATGTTTGCTGTACTAGCGACACATGGGGAAAAGGATGCAGGTGGAGATTGCACAAGGGATAGTACTCACAAAGAGGAGGGAGTGAGGGGCATTACTAGCGGAGAGATTGAGCACTGTGTGGCAGGGGGAGGGATAATACTTGGGGAGGTGAAGAGGAAGAGTGAGGTTGCCAGTTAAATAGGAGGAGGAGGAGGGGTCTCAATTGAGAGGGGCAGGGAAGAAGACACTGGGGCAAATGGTAAAAGTACTGCCTTGAGTGGTCCTGGGAATGAGAACCTGGGTGGAGGGGTGGTGATGGGCACAAGGTAAAAGGATGGGGGTGCACTGGTGTTGGGGGACTCCATACTCAAGGGGATCAGATGGGGCAGCAAGCGGGAGAGGCACAGTCAGATATGAGTGGAGTCCATACCGGAATTAAAGGCAGACAAGGCAGGACAGGCAATCCTTAGGTGCACAAGGAGGGGGTGGGAGGAAACTGCACATTGTGGTACATGTGGGGACAAATGACCTAGCGGAGGAAACTGTAGCGGTAACAAGGAAAAGGTTTAAGAAGTGGGAAGGTTGTGTGAGAGACTGAGGAGTCTGTGGCCTTCTTGGAGGTGCTCCCAGTACCCTGCATAAGCATAGTGAGAAAGGAGAGGATTGGGGAGTTGAATGCATGGTTGGTAGAATGGTGTTGAACTAAAGGGTAAGGGGTTGTGGGTGGCTGGGGCAGTACCTGGAATAATAACAATCTATTTGCAAGGGATAGGCTGCACCTGAGTGGTGAGGGGAAGGCAGTATTAAAGCAAAAATAGGGGAGGAATATTGCAACAAAGGTTGATTTAAACTGATAGGAGTGGCGGCAAGTGGACAGCAGGTAGGCAGGGATCCGATAGAGTGGAGTCACAGCCTACCCCCCCAGGATAGCAGGGAAGGACTCGGGGTGGCCAAAAAGGGAGGAAGTAGAAGGGAGGAGATGGAGGGCGATGAAGGGAAGGGGCAGGATGAAGGGTAGTCTCGCTGAATACGAGAAGCTTAGGCAACAAATCAGCTGAGCTACAGGCACTCTTGGCAGTGTGGAGGGCGGATATTGCAGCTGTCATGGAAACATGGGCAACTGAGCACCGGGACTGGGATCTGGCAATCCCAGGATGCAAATTATACAGGAAGGACCGTAAGGAGGTGAGGGGGGTGGCGTGGCAGTCTATGTGAGGGACGGAATTATATGCACAAAGGAGAAGGGGAGGAAAGGAGAACAGAGGCAATCTGGCTGTAGCTCCTAGACTCAAGGGGTAGGAAACTGAGGTTTGAGGTGGTATACAGGCTGCCATCCCAGTTTGAGGAGCTTGACAGGGAATTAGCAGGACAATCAGAAAGGTATGTAGAAAAGGGAAGGTGGTCATCGTGGGAAATTTTAACTTGCTGGGGATTGACGGAAGCATTCCGGTCACCTCCAGTGCTAGGAAGCAAGTGCTCCTGGATGCAATCCAGGAGGGTCTCCTGATGCAGTTGGCTAGTATACCTTCTAGGTGAAAGATCACTTTAGATCTGGTATTGTCGAATGAAGAGGCAGTAAGGGAAATAAGGGTGGAGGACCAAGTAGCCAACAGTGATCACCAAACGATATGGTTTAATATCCCGATGTGCAGGGAGCCAGAGAAATTAGTAACCCGAGTGTCGATGGAAGGTTTTTGATACCTTTTATTGGACCAAAAAGTGTCTTGTACAAAGATGGAATTATACACAAGCTTTGGGGGCCATACTGGTCCCATCTTCAGGTGAATAGCAAAACTGAGCAACATGAGCAGTATTTACATCCACTGTGGAGCAATTAAAAACCAGGAAGTGAAGTAGGAAGGTGATAAAAGGGACTAGAGAGGAAAGTCTAAGATGCAAAGTAAAAAAATGAGAAGAAATGGGGAGGGGGCTAAGTAGGAACAGGTTAGTAGGAAATGAAAGGAAGCTAAAGGGAAGACAAAGGCACACAGATAGGATCTGAGATCAAATGCTGGCTATAAGGGTAGGATAGACAGGAGAGGCCTAAGAGATGCAAGGAAGTCAAGAACTTAGGAGAAACAAAAGAACAAAGGCCTAGATAAACAGAGTGCGAGGTAGTAAAAACAGAGGTGTGAAAACAATAGGGAGTGGGTGGGACTGAGCTAAAGGTTAGTAGGAGAGGCAGGGAGGATGTGAGGTACAAGTAAAAAAAGCAGATTTGGCAGAACTCAGAAAACAATGAAAAGAGAAATGCAGAACCAAATTGTGATAAATAATAACATGATTTAGTTCACAATAAAAAAGAATTACAGTTTGCCATAGTGTGTCATGAAACCAAGTCCAGAAATGTTAGATTTAAATTGTTTAATATATTTCAATTTCCATGTCCTTCTGTCCTGTGTGTTTCTGAAGTTACCTCTTAGTATCAGGATGCATAAATCCAAGAGAGAGTGATCTGTTTGTGAAAAATGGTTTCCTATGGGTGTGCTGATAATCTGGTTTACTATTGTGTGATGGTGGTGATTCACCCAGGTGATTTACCCAGGTGGTTAACTCCGGGGGGGGGGCAGACTTTGGGAGGATGTGGGAAGTACTGAAAGAGAAACTGGAGGGCATAAGGCAGGAGATGGATGCAGAGTAGAAATGGGATATTATTAAATGGCGGATTAAAGAGGCAACAGAAGCCTGCACCAAGACACAGAGGACAAGAAGCAGAGCAAGAAAACCATGCTGGTTGAATAGCGGGGTAGTGGAGGTGGTGAGCGCAAAATGAGAGGAGCACCAGAGGTATTGGAGGACGGGGAAGGAAGGGGACAGGGAGGAGTATGCAAGATGGTCCAGGGAGGTGACCAGAAAAGTGAGAGAAGCCAATGCCCAGAGGGAGCTGAGATTAGTGCAGGGAATTAATGGGGAGGAGATACTTTTTTCAGACACATCAGGGAGAAAAGGAAGTGCAAGGAGACAATAGTGAGGATAAAAAGGGTGGGGGTGGATGGAAAAGGGGGAGTAACAGGCAGAAGCACTGAATGAATACTTTTGCTCAGTGTTCATGGAAAAAAAGGGGGGACCGCTACCACCATGGGCTGGGAGGTTGAGGACAGGGGGAGAGGAGGTGACAGATGGAAGAATTGAGAGAGATTTGGTCATAGAGGGACTGAGGGTAGACAAGGCACCAGGGCCAGATGGAATCCACCCCAGGGTGCTGAGGGAGATGGTGGAGATGTTGGTAGAGCTGCTTGTGGAACTGTACAGCACCTTACTGGAGTCAGGATGTGTGCCACTGGACAGGAGAATGGCACTTGTAGTGCCGTTACACAAGAGCAGACCAAGGGATGAACCAGGTAATTATCATCCAGTAAGTCTCACGTCCATAGTGTGCAAATTCATGGAAATGATACTAAAGGAAAGAATGGTGTCATACCTGGAGGACAACAGCCTCCAGGATGTGAGGCAGCATGGGTTCATTTCAGGGAAGTCTTGCCAATCCAACCTGATACAGTATTATGACTGGGTGACAGGTGAGCTGGATAAGGGTCACGTGGTGGATGTTCTTTACTTGGACTTCAGCAAGACCTTTGATTCGGTGCCTCATGGACGACTTGGGGGGAAACTAACTGGTGTAGGGGCAAAAATGTTGAACTGGATTACAAGCTGGCTGCATGGGAGGCTGCAACAGGTGGTGGGAGGGAAGCCCTCAACTCTGAAGCCAGTGATGAGTGGGGTGCCAAAGGGCTCTGTGTTGGCACCAGTATTATTTTGGGCTCTTCATATCAGACATTGCACATGGGGTGGTGAGTAAGGTAAGTCTGTTCACAGACAACACCAAAATGGGAGCAGTGGTGGATGGAGTGGAGGGATGGAAGTATTTGCAAGGGGACCTAAGCAAGCTAGAGGAGTGGTCAGAGAGGTGGCAGCTGGGGTTCAATGCAAAGAAGGGTAAGGTTATGCACTTCAGGGTGAAGAACCCAAGGAGAGAATACTGGCTGGGGGGCTTAAACTGGGGATCACTGAGGAGAAGGACCTAGGGGTAATGGTAACAGGGACCATGAACAACACTGCCCAGTGCAGGAGATCAGCTGCAAATGTGAATAAAATGCTGGGGTGCATAGTGGGGGGGGGGTTCATCCAGACAAAGAGAGGTGATCTTGCCCCTCTACAGGTCACTGGTAAGGCCACACTTGGAGTGTTGTGTGCAGTTTTGGAGGCCATACCTAAAGCGTGATATCAGGGTACTGGAGGGGGTGCAGAGGAGGGCAACAAAGATGATATATGGAATGGAGGGGGGAGAGACAATAAGAGCAGGCTGGGAGACCTGAATATGTACACCTTGGAGGACAGACGGGATGGGGGGACATGATAGAGACATTCAAGTATCTGAGGGGAATTAGTAAGGATGGGGCAGATGGGGTCTTTAAACTAAGGAGGGGAGGGACACCAAGGGGCATGAGCTAAGAATAGTGTGGGAAGATTTAGGAGGGAAATGAAGAGGCACTATTTCATGGAGAGGGTAGGAGAAAAATGGAATGCACTACCAGAATGGGTGGCATCATGTAAATCTGTGAACAGATTTAAAAGGGCATGGGACAAGGAACAGGAGAGAGTGAGGGTGGAGGAGTTGGGGGGTGGCAGTGGGATGACAAAGGGGAGGAGGGGTGGGGCAGCTGCAAACTAGGGGTGCTAGCTGCAGACTTAGATAGACAGGTCGGTCTGTTTCTGTTGTCACATTCGTATGTTCGTATGTTTGTATCCATATACCGTATGGCAGGGTGAAGTCCCCAACTAGCAGCACATCATCTTTACATGCAATCCTGATGATGGTTTCCCCTTATGCCTTACCCAACTCCTTTCCTTGTGCTGGAGGTCTGTAAACCACGCCTGTATGGATAGTGGCCTTGGCGTTGGTTTTCAGGATGACCCACAGCACCTCCAGCCCATCCTTTTCCTCTGGGTGCCCCAGTACGTCTGTGGCCTTGATTGCCTCCCTTACACATAGTAAAACCCATCCTTCCTTCCTCTCTTTCCTGTCTCTTCTGAACAGATAATAGGCCAGTATGGCCATTAGAAGGATGCCACTGAAGCCAAAGATGGGGTCATGCGGGTAAGTGACCAAGCAGACACAGCACTCCCAGGACAATAGGCTGCAGCTGTTTCCCAGACATGTGGCATAAAAGGATACTGCTGAAGCCAAAGAAGGGGTCATGAGGGTGAGTTCTCCTAATCACCTCACTTGCTCTCCCCCCAATGCTTGCCATCCTTCCTCACTAACAGGCAGCCAATCTGAAGTCACCATTCTAGGTCAAGGGCAGATAAGGAACTACAGGCAGATTACATGGATCATGGGTCTTTTCAGCCATCATTGTTTCTGTTTCTATGTTTCTTGTAGCAGGCGAGATCAATCCAACACAGTGCACTGACACAATAGACTCCAGCTGCTTCCAAGACACATGGCATAAAAGGATGCTGTCAAAGACAAAGAACTGGTCATGAGGCCACCTCACTCCCCCCCCCCCAATGCTTGCCTCCTCACCTCCCTTCAATTAGCCTTCCTCACTGATGGGCAGCTAATCAGAAGTTGCCATTTTGGTAGTGGGCAGGACCAAACCAACATGGGGCCCCAGGATGCTAGATTCCAGCTGCTTTCTAGTCCTGTGGCATAGCAGGACACTGCTGAAGCCAAAGAAGCGGCTGTGAGGGTCAGTTCTTCTAACCACCTTACTCACCCTTCCCCCAACATTTGCCTCCTCACCTCCCTGCAGCCAGCCTTCCTCACCGATGGGCAGCTAATCAAACGTTGCCATTCTGGTAGTGGGTGGTTGTGAACAGGCTGACACAGTATCCCTGGGGCAGTAGACTCTTGCTGCTTCCCAGTAATGCAACATAGAAGGATGCTGCTGAAGCCAAAGAAGAGGTCATGTGGGTGAGTTCTCCTAGCCACCTCACTCACCCTTCCCCCAAACGCACGCCTTCTTTCTTCCTTGCAGCCAGCCTTCCTCACCAATGGGCAGTCAATTGGAAGCCACCATTGTGGTAGTGGTTGGGGCCATACCGACCCACTGCCATTGGCAATATTGTATCTGGACACTTTGCAGCTATGCAGCTTAGAAGGATGCCAGGAAGCCAAAGAAGGGGTGGTGAAGGTTAGTTCTTCTAGCCACCTCACTCACCTTCTCCCCAACACTCGCCTCCTTGCCTCCTTCCAACCAGTTTTCCTCAAAGACTGGCAGACAATGGGAATCTGCCATTTTGGTAGGAGGTGGATCAAGCCAACACAGCCCCCCAAGACCCTCTACTTAGACTCTACTCACCAAGAGGTCCCCAGCATGGCAGTCTGGAAAGTGAAGGGTTGCAGCACAAAGGGCAATGGGAGACCATTGTGGGAATCACTTTTGGAGGCAACCGGCAGCTGGCCACACTGTCCCTCCACAGAGACTACCCTGTGACATTTCCTCTTGTTGACTCTATGCACGTGCCTAATTCTGAACTGCTGCTGTAAATGTAATTGTGATCTCTATTTTGCTTTAGAAACATTTAGAAACATAGACTTTGACAGCAGATAAGGACCGCTAGGCCCATCTAGTCTGCCCATTTCCCTACCTACAGGATAGGCCGCAGATCCTAGTTAACCAACAGCCTATTTCTTCCTACCCCCCCCACAAGAATTGCCTTATGTCTGTCCCATGCTTTCTTGAATTCTCCCACAGTTTTAGACCCCACAACCTCCTCAGGAAGGCTGTTCCATGCATCCACTACCCTCTCTGTGAAATAATACTTCCTCACATTTCCCTGAACCGCTCTCCTTCTATCTTTAAATTGTGTCCTTGTTCTTGCAAGTCTCTTTTCTGAAAGATGCTTCCCTCTTGGACTTTGTTGATTCCACTGAGGTACTTAAAAGTTTCTATCATGTCCCCCTCTCCTTCTTTCCTCAAGGGTATACATATTAAGCTCCTTTAGTCTCTCCTCATACGGCTTCTCTTGCAGACCCTGCACCATTTTAGTTGCCCTCCTCTGGACTGCCTCTATCCTGTCTATGTCTTTGTGGAGATGGGGTCTCCAGAACTGGACACAGTACTCCAGATGGGGTCTCACCAACTGTCTGTACAGAGGGATAACAACTTCCTGTTTTCTGCTGATGGTGCCTCTCCCTATACATCCCAGTATACCTCTAGCCCTCCCTACTGCCTTCTCACATTGCTTGCTAACCTTAAGGTCATCTGATATGATTACCCCCAGGTCCCTTTCCTTTTTTGTTGTTGTTACTACCTCCCACCCATTGTGTATTCTTCCCTGGGTTCTTGTTTCCCAGGTGCATTATTTTGCACTTCATTGCATTGAATCCTAGCTGCCATTCTTCTGACCATTCCTCCAACCTTGCCAAGTCCCTTTTCATCCTTTCCACGCCTCCTTGTGTATCAAACCTGTTGCAGATCTTTGTGTCATCTGCAAAAAGGCATACTTTTCCTTCCAGTCCCTCTGCAATGTCACTGATGAAGACATTAAAAAGGACTGGACCCAATACTGAACCCTGCGGTACCCCACTAGTAACCCCTTTCTTCAGAGTGGACTCCATTTACAATTACCTTCTGTGTCCTGTTGTCCAGCCAATGTTTTACCCAGGCTACCACCCTGGGTCCCACTCCCAGGCTGGTTAATTTGACTAATAATCTTTTGTGTGGGACTGTGTCAAATGCCTTGCTAAAGTCTAGGTAGGCCATGTCCACAGCCCCTCCCTGGTCTACTACTTTGGTCACCCAGTCAAAGAAATCTATTAGATTCATCTGGCATGACCTTCCCGCTGTGAACCCATGCTACCTTGGGTCCTGTGCTCCACTGGCCTCTAGGTACTCAACTATTCTTTCCTTCAGAAGTGACTCCATCACTTTCCCTACCACAGAGGTCAGACTGACAGGTCTGTAGTTTCCTGCCTCTGTCTTGGTCCCACTTTTGTGAAGGGAATCTCATCCGGCCTCCTCCAGTCCTCGGGTACCACACCATCCTCCCATGATTTATTAAAAAGAGTAGCCAGTGGTTTCACTAGTTCCTCCCTTAATTCTTTTAGAATTCTGGGGTGAATTCCATCAGGACCCATTGCTTTGTCCACCTTCAGTTTTAGGAGTTCTTGCAGAACCCTTTCTTCTGTGAAAGGACTGGGATCGACCCCCTATCAAGAGTGCTTCTGTTAATTGGATTAGGCACTTCCCCCTCCTCTTTTGTGAATAGTGAGCAGAAATATTCGTTCAGTATTCCTGCTTTTTCACTGTCCCCCTCTGCCCACCCACCGTTCATTCTATTCAGCCTCACTATCCCTCCCTTTGTCTTTCTCTCTCATGATGTACCTATAAAGGTTTATCCCCTTCTAACTGAGTTGGCTATCTTTTCCTCAGTTTGGGCCTTTGCTATTCTGACTTCCCTCCCTGCTTCCTTCTGCCTTAACTGGTACAGCTCTCTGTCCTGCTCCTTCTGTGTTTCCTTATACTTCCGGAATGCTATCTTTTTCTTCCTGACTTTCACAGCCACCTCTTTTGAGAACCATAGTGGCTTTTTTCTTTCATTTTGATTTGTTTATTTGCTTCACACAAAGGCTTGTTGCCTCTGTGATGGCAGTTTTGATAATTCCCCATTGTTGCTTCACACCTCCTTCTAGCCTGTTTGCTAGTGCTTTTCTGAGGCACTCTCCCATCTTGCCAAAGTCAGCCCTCCTAAAGTCCAGTACCCTCACTTTTGTATGGCTTGACTCTGTAGCTGAGTTTAACATGAACCACACTGTTTGATGGTCACTTGTCCCCAGATGGCACCCACTTCTAGATCTGAGATCCTCTCACTGCCCCCTTTTGAGAGTACAAGGTCTAAGATTTCTCCCTCACGAGTGGGTTCCGAAACTAGCTGTCTAATGCCTGCCACCTGTAGGGCATCAAGAATGGCACTGCTCTTGGATGTGGCTGCAGCAAATGTGCTCCAGTTAACATTTTTTGACCACTGTTGTTGCCTGTACTCTCCCTATTTGGGAACCACATAGCTCTGTACTGTTATCAAGATTACTGTTTGAACTGATTCCATGTCATAAGAGTGAATACGGAACAGCTACTTACAAGTCACCGAGTGCATATCGCTGATAACGGCAATGTACACTATAGCACCCAACAAGAATAGTCACCAGCACTATATTTAGCAAATAATGAAAAGGCTACTACTTGTTTTATGCAGGAGGCTACACCCCCTGCACCCCGTAACTCAATATAATCAACTCTGGGGGGGGGGTTGATACTGGGGAAAGGGACAAACTCAGGAGGGGCTACATTGGGGACACATATGTTGCAGGGGGAGAATAGTGAGGGGAATCCTACAGATGGGGGGGTGGACAATGTCAGGAGGGCAGGGTAACAGGACAGATATCATCAATGAATTAAATTATACATGTCAAAAAATTTAAAAAAAATAGTATGCCTACAGATGGTCCTTAACCCAGGTCATTCACTCCTAAGGTGGTTGCCTTAACTGCCAAACCACACAGCCAGCTCAACAGGTGCTTGCCAAACAAACATAGGCAAACCCTTCCAGATACACAACAACACTATGTGCTCAACTTCACTGAGGTAGTAATAGCACATACAGTAGCTATTATTAGCACAGTGCCATGTTAATGTTCGCTGTTTTGACATTGCTCTAATTCCCATTGCTCAAAATAAGTCACTCACTTAGGAGGATACCACTTGAGCTCTGTGGCTGCACCCTGCCTTGGTGGCCCCTAGGTAGTATTCATTAGGTAGCCTGCTAGTCTGCTGTTTCATCCACTACAACACTCCTCTGATTTGCCTCACTTTTAATTATTTTTCCTATCTCCTTGTTACCCCCATTTGGGTGGACTTTACTTGCAAGTTTTATATAACTAATTAGTGAGCTTTCAGCATTCTCTCTGGGTGATTTGTACAGTTTGCCTATTTACCCAGTCTGCCCTGTACTGTATTTGCAGTAGCTCCTTGGTGTGGTTCCTCAATGTTTTTAGCGGTATAGTTTACTGTGCTAATTTTATTAAGCAGTTACTTCAGTTTTTTGTTATAACATGTCATTCCTAAATTAGTTTTTTAGCATTCTGCCAAACTTTATATTTCTAACATACACCAAGCCCTACTCTGTCATCTACTTCTTCCCTACCTGCTCTTTTCTCCAGGCACCTCCTCCAAAAACTCTTTCTATACCACCCACTTTATCTTTCCTTCTCCCATCTATTCACCTTGGCCTTCTGTCCTTTCATTTCTTAAACTTTGAATTCTTTCACAGAGCCTTTTTTTCCTTTCTTTCCTATTACTCTGCCCCACCGCAGATGTAAGACTCATTCTGTCCTTCTGCTCTTCATCTCGCTTCTCTTTCTTACTGGTGAAATTCATTCTTACCCAGGACCTTCCTCCACTGTCTTCTCCTCCCTCTTTCCCCCTAATAGTCTTAGTCACTTCCACCTCAATGATAGGAGCCTTCTTTCTAAAGTTGATCGCCCAAAAGTCTGATTTGCTCAGCACTCCCCGATCTACTCTGCATCTCTGAATCCTGGTTAAGTTCCAGAATCCTTGACTCCAGCTTGGCTATTCCTAACTACAATATTTCCAGACAGGACAAGGGCAAAGAGTGGGCTGTGTTGCCCGTTTGTGTCCGCCAGAGTCTACCTCTTTACCTTCCTCAATGAAACTGTACCCTCCTCTCATGAGTTTCTCTTAGCCAAACTCTCAATTTCCTCCTCAACCTTTTCATTGGTGTTATGTATACCTCATCTAAAATCTCTCCCATTATGTTGGTCAACACTGTCTCCTCACTAGCTACTCACTCTTCCCCTAGTGAACTTATGTTACTTCAGGATGTTAACATCAGCTGGATTTCTCCTGCCTCCAGGTCACCTTCTCAATAGTGCTGTGTGGAATGCGTAATTCCCCTGATGGAATTAGCATGGAATGACCATTCTGAAGTGAAATTTCCTCCAACATTTCATTAGTTCTTCTGTGGAATTCTGCCTGCTGTGATCTGTGGAATATTATTCTGCAGAACAGCATTTTTTTCTGCAGAAAATCATTCCGCAATCATTTCCATGGAAACTATTGAGATTCATGGAATTAAATTCTGCAGAAATCTGCCATTCCGTTTCTGGAAAATTTGGCAGAATTTTACAAATTCTGTGAAATTCTGCTCCACTGAAATTTGAAAATTCCACACAGCACTGCTTCTCAAAGGACTGAGTTGCTTAACCTTTCATAACTGATGACTGAACCCATATGACTCAGTCCTCACGCTTCAAACCACACCTTACCAAACAGGGTCCTCTCCTCACATCCACATCACATAGTCACAGCTGGTATTATGCCAAATGCCTTCAGTGACCACAGAATGACATACTGCGTCATAAAAGTTTGCCTCTCCCTGCCCCTACTAAATACAGTATATATGGTCTAGGTCACTCTGGCCACTAAATATTGATTCCCTCCTCAGTGACATCACAGCCACTGACTGATCTCCTATCCTTTCTACTGCTGATACTGATGTGGTCCTCCCCTCGTTCCACTCTAAATTCTTATGCATGGTAAACAAGCATGCCCCCCCATTAGAGAGTCCCAAATCAGGGACACCCACCATCCCTCAATTATTGTGGGCCTCATAGACCTATGTAAGTAATGCGACAATGCATAGGCCCATTTTGAGTTGTTGCATTCTACCCTGGACCTCCAATTTGAGCTGCAAAATCAAATTATTTCAGTTCTAACCTCCAGAACAACCTTCATTCCTCTGCAAAGTTCTGGAAGGTTATTCACTCCCTTTTTGACCCCCCATCCACCTCCCCACTCCTACTAGTAAAGGGTTCAACTTTCTCTGCTCCTCCTTGGTTGCTGCTCATTGCAATGAATTTTTCACCACATGGCCTACCTAGACTTTAGCAAGGCATTTGACACAGTCCCACATAAAAGATTAATATACAAGTTAGCCAGCCTGGGAGTGGGTCCCAAGATGACAGCCTGGGTAAAGAATTGGCTGGAGAATAGGACACAGAGAGTAATAGTAAATGGAGTACACTCTGAAGAAAGGGACGTTACTAGTGGGGTACCGCAGGGTTCAGTATTAGGACCGGTCCTCTTCAATGTCTTTATAAGCGACATTGTAGAGGGACTGGAAGGAAAAGTATGTCTCTTTGCAGATGACACAAAGATCTGCAACAGAGTTGATGCACAAGGTAGGGTGGAAAGGATGAGAAGGGACTTGACAAGGTTAGAGGAATGGTCAAATGTATGGCAGCTTAGATTCAATGCTAAGAAGTGCAAGGTAATGCACCTGGGAAACAAAAACCCAGGGAAGAGTACACAATGGGGGGTGAGATACTAATAACAACAAAAATGGAAAGGGACCTGGGGGTAGTCATATCAGATGACATAAAGGTGGGCAAGCAATGTGAGAGGGCAGCAAGGAGGGCTGGGGGATACTGGGATGCATAGGGAGAGGCATCACCAGTAGAAAACAGGAAGTTATTATGCCTCTGTACAGACAGCTGGTGAGACCCCATCTGGAGTACTGCATGCAGTTCTGGAGACCCAATCTCTGCAAAGACATAGACAGGATGGAAGCTGTCCAGAAGAGGGCAACTAAAATGGTGCAGGGTCTGCACGAAGACATATGAAGAGAGACTTAAGGAGCTTAATATGTATAGCCTCGAGGAAAGGAGGGAGAGGGGGGACATGATAGAAACTTTCAAGTACCTCAAGGGAATCAACAAAGTCCAAGAGGATAGCATCTTTCAAAAAAAAAGAGGTGTTCAAGAACAAGGGGGCACAATCTGAAGATGGGGGCGGCTCAGGAGGTAATTTAAGGAAGTATTTTTTCACAGAGAGGGTAGTGGATGCATGGAATGGCCTTCCAGAGGAGGTTGTGGAGTCAAAAACAGTGGTGGAATTCAAGCATGCATGGGACAGTCATAAGGCAATTCTAGGGGGTGGGGTTAGGAAGAAGTAGGCTGCTGGTTAACTAGGATCTGCAGCTTATCCATTAGGTAGGGAAATGGGCAGACTGCGTGGGCCAAGCAGTCCTTATCTGCCGTCAAATTCTATGTTTCTATGTTTCTGTGCCTCCCCTTCCTGCTGCTGCTGCCCAATCCCATTCTCAGTCTTCCTTCTCCTTGCCACATCTATCCACTGGTTTTCACTTTTCTCCTGCCATTCCCCAGGAGACCTCATAGGTTTCCCTCCTACCTTAAACTCTCCATATCCAGCCCTGATGAGCAAGATCCGTATATACTACATCTCTCTGCCCCTGTCATTGCTCCTCCCCTTACCTACCTTCTCAACTTCTCTTTCTCCCTCTGTGCTGTTCCTCAGGTCTGTAAGTTGGCTAAGGTACTAAATTTTGACCCATCTCCCTCCTCCCATTTCTCACTAAGCTGCTGGAGAAACTAGTTTACTACTGGCTTGCTGACTTCCTCTATTCCACCAACTTCCTCTCTCCCTTCCAGTCTGACTTTCACAAGCACCATTCCACAGTCTCCTCCCTGCAGTGTGTCACTGATTCATTTCTTACTGGGATGGGTCAGACACTTATCACAGTCTCTATCGTCATTGACCTTGCTAAGGCCTTTAACGTGGTAGCCCAACCCCTCTTCCTGGAGAAGCTAAGTTCAGCTGGCTTCGTTACCACCGCTATTGACTGATTCAAGTCCTATCTCTCCAGCTGTCTCCAGGTGGTAAAGGTTGGAGATGTCTTCTCTCATGATCCAGCACTGGGTCCCCCAGGGTTCCATTTTGGGACCCATCCTATTTTCTATCTTTTTAAATGATTTCCCATCTGTCTGTGTTGACTTGCATATTCAAATGTATGTGGATAACACTGTTATGGTCACCTCAGGTGCCTCATTTTCAACTTTAGTGGATCCACTTTAGCATGATTTCAGTAATGTTCTATGCAAGTTTCAATCCAACCAACTCCAGATCAACAGTAAGAACATCATGTTCATGACCTTTGGCACCAGCCAGAAAGTGGCCAGGTTCCCCCTGTCTTCACCATCGTGGATGGCCCTCCCCTTGAAGGACATTCCTGCTCAAATACCCCAGTGGTAGCTGGATGGTAGGCTTGACTTCTCAACTCATATTTATTTATTTTATTTATTTAGTTTTTTTTGACCGGGTAAGTGCACTAGACAAATCCTGCCTATTTTCAGGCATGACCCGGGGGAAGGGTATACAGATGATGAATGCCAACTGATCTTGAACCAGATTAAGCTGTTGGTGGTATTTTTAGTGAATGAGTGAAATTTGGCCAGGACACCGGGGAAATTCCCCTACTCTTTTTCGATAAGTGCCATGGGATCTTTAACATCCACCTGAACTACCACCAATCCAGGCAGATGGGACCTCGGTTTAACATCTCATCTGAAAGACAGCACCTCAGAAGTGCAGCACCCCTCTCATGCTGCACTACAGTGTCATTACTGGGTATTAACCCAAGTGCCAGATGTGGGAACTGAACCCACAGCCCTCTGATCTCCTGGTCTCAGAGGCGAGTGTGCTACCTACTGAGCCACTGACACTACCATATCAATGCCATCCACTCCAAGCTCTGCCCTAAACTCAATGCCCTACACAGCAGCAAGGACAGCCTCTCTCTCCCGCAGGCTGGCAGGAGCTGGTCACCAAAATGGTGCTTCCTGTGTTTGACTATGCAGATGTGGTCTATGGCACTGCCCTTTCCTCCTACTTCACCAGACTGGACACCCTCTGCAATGCATTTATTGCTTCACAGCTAATGCCTCCTTTTGTACTCATCCCTATTCCCTCTATTCCTCTCTCTATTCCTCCTCTCCTGTCATATTGCCTATCTCACTGAGCTTCCTCCATCTCAAAATACTGGTTTGGGTCTTTTCCTCCTTAATCAAGTAAGGTCTGTGGTGGCAGTATAGGCAGGAAACAAATGGTCATAGTGGATGGGCCTAGTAAATCTGCCATTAGATTCTATGCTTCTATGTTTCTTACTCCTCCTCCCTCTTTCCTTCTATTTCCCCTGCCTCATATGCTCTTTGCTTTAGAGATTCATGTACCTTCTCCCTTTCTCCCCTCTCACTTTACTGCTGGGCAATTCGCTTTCACCTATCTTCTCCTCTCCATCAGGAACAATCTCCCCTCTGATTTACACCTTTGTTGCGCCCGTCTTTCCCTCAAACACCAGCTCAAACTGCTGTCTGCCCTGTCCTGCTCCTGTCACGCCCCCAGCTGACATCTGCTCTCTTTTCTCCTGCTCCTGTGCACTGATTAAGTACATCTTACATTTGATTATGGCTGTGATCCTGTTACTCTTAAATTTATGCTTTTTTTTTTACACAAAATCTAATGTGATATTGTTTTCTTTTTACCTGCACTATATATTGTATCATTGGTAATGCATTGTATCACCTGTACTCTGTCACTGTCTGCATTTTAAAGTTGACCATGGTGTTTGCTTGTTGCCTTGTATTTCATCTCCTTTACCCACCCACCCCCTGGTCACACCTGAAAATAAACCTTGGATCAGTGTGCCATTCTTTACCACCACTTTTCAAATAAATAAATGTCCCAGTCCTGGCTGTCAGTGCACCACAACTCCATTATGAGCACCAAATCCAGGCTAGCTGCTGTCATGATGGCACTTCAGGCCCAGAATTTTATTTCTCAGACTCCTAACACTGGCACACATGTCTCTGCATAACTTGCTCCCTTCCTACCTGTTTCTCTGCTCCCCACTCCTGCCTGTTTAGGTCCCTGAAGTTCCCCCTGACCTACATCTTCCTTTTTTACCTTCTGCATTACCTGTCTCATATACTCCTTTCTTCTTGAAAGCAGGAGGCTAGCTTTCTATACCCAGTTTTATAAGAACTTAACCAATCATAAATGAAGAGCAAGTCAGATATTTCGGTAGTAATCTGACCTGTTTCATGTTTACTTTCTGTTTCTGTCCCCTTCTCATTGGCTGTGCCCCATCCACCTCCATCCCCATACCTGCAGCTCTCCATTGTCTGATACTATTGTCTCAGGAAGCTGGGATACCACATGGTTTGGCCTGGGTGGTTTGCAGGATGAGAAGGTTCCCCTCTGAAACACCAGTCAACGGTAGGTGACAGGAGACTGTGCAGGGCCAAAATGTACCATGCTGTTCCTCCAGCCAAGTCTGGATGGTTCCATTGTTTCTCACAGCCCCAGGATGTCAGTACTATAAGGCATCAGTAGCAAATATGCATGTGCAGCAGCATGCTGGGACAATTTCCAGCCAATGTCCTTCTTACCAGCATGCCTACACTGCACTACCACCTGTTGTCACCCAGGTGGTAGTATCATGGCAGAGACAGGGACCCTCCTTCCCCAGACGATGACAGCATAATCTTCCTTCCTCACTGGCTCTTTGATGACTCAGGCTTTTCCCAAACCAAGGTCGCTGCCAGTGTCTCGAGTGGCAGCCGAGCTACTGGGCCAACCGGTGACCCCTTTGACAATCGAATTTGATTTGATGGCAGATAAGGATCACTTGGCCCACCTAGTCTGCCCGTTTCCCTACCTTGTGAATAAGCTGCAGATCCTAGTTAACCAACAGCCTACTTCCTCCTACCCCTCACTAGAATTGCCTTATATTTATCCCATGTGTTCTTGAATTCCCCTACTGTTTTTGACTCCATGACCTCCTCAAAAAGGCTGCTCCATGCATCTACAACCCTCTCCATGAAAAAACACTTCCTCACATTACTTCTGAGCCTTCCACCCTCTATCTTCAAATTGTGCCCCCTTGTTCTTGCACATGTCTTTTTCTGAAAGATGCTACCCTCTTGGACTTTGTTGATTCCCTTGAGGTACTTGAACGTTTCTATCATGTCCCCCCTCTCCCTCCTTTCCTCAAGTCTATACATATTAAACTCCTTTTGTCTTTCTTCATATGTCTTCTGGTGCAGACCCTGCACCATTTTGGTGGCCCTCCTGTAGATAACCTCCACCTTGTCTATATCTTTGCCGAGATGGGGTCTCCAGAACTGCACGCAGTACTCCAGATGTGGTCTCACCAACTGTCTGTACAGTGGGATAATGCCTTCCTGCTTTCTACTGGTGATGCCTCTCTCCCTATGCATCCTAGTATCCCCCCAGCCCTTACTGCCTTCTCACATTGCTTGCCCACCTTTAGGTCATCTGATATAACTACCCCCAGGTCCCTTTCCATTTTTGTTGTCAGTATCTCACCCCCCAATGCGTACTCTTCCCCTGGATTTTTGTTTCCCAGGTGCATTACTTTGCACTTCTTTGCATTGAATCTAAGCTGCCATATATTTCACCATTCCTCCAACCTTGCCAAGTGCCTTCTCATCCTTTCCACCCCAGCTTGTGTAACAACCCTGTTGCAGATCTTTGTATTGTCTGCAAAGAGACATGCCTTTCCTTCCAGTCCCTCTGCAGTGTCACTTACAAACACATTAAAAAGAACCAGACCCAGTGCAGAACCCTGCGGTACCCACTAGTAACCCCCCCTTTCTTCACTGTGGACTTCGTGTACTATTACCCTCTGTGTCCTGTTGTCCAGCCAATGTTTTACCCAGGCTACAACCCTGGGACCCACTCCCAGGTAGAGATTTAAAATCCACCAGTGAAGTGGGCATGAAGTGGCCACTTCACGTTATGATAACACTATGCAAAGTGGCCATTGTGAAGTACTCACCTCACCTTTCCATTCTGACTTTGCATTGCCATTCCACCTTAACGCGAAGTAAGGTGAAGTGACAACAATATAGGCAGCCCCCCACACATCACATGGCTTACAGTACTGTAAGTCACATGCTTTAGTCAGGCAGGAAGGAAGTGAGTCAGAAAAGCACTTAGTGTCACTTTCTCCTTTGCAGTGGTAGAAGGAGGAACCATTTTGTGTGTAGAGAGGAGAGTCTGTTGGTATCTTGTGACCTGACAAAAAAAACAGCTTTTTTAAAAGCTAAATCTTAAGCTTTTTTTTTGTAGTGTGCTTTTTCAGTTCTTTTTTACTACTGATTCCTTTTTTTATAAGTGTTGTTTTGTGTGTGTGTGTGTGTGTGTGTGTGTGTGTGTGACTGTTGTGTGCATGTGTGTGAGACTGTGAGTGTGTGTGAAGGAGTCCTGTGAGGCATCGGTCACAGTCTGAGGGACTTAGACAGTTGTGTACGATGGACTTGGGAGGAGAGTCTGTAACCCATGGGCATGGACAGAGGGGAGTGCACACACGTCGGGGTGGTCGGGTGTCATTGGACTGCTCCTGACTGTTTGATGTTGCATCTCTCACTCTGGAAGCAGCAGCAGCACCACTAGAGCCATTGGCAGCAGCACATCCACCAAGTCTGCCACCACCACCAGTAGAAGCTGCAGGGGCTCCAGCAGCACCCTCTCCACACCTCCACAGCCGCAGGTGGAGCCCCAGGTGAATGAAGGTGCTGCAGGCAGTACATCTGCCCCTCCTGTGTCTGGTCCTCCCCCCACAGCTCTCCAGTGTGGCAGTCTCTTAACTGTGTGTGGGGGACAGCACCATTGTGGTTTGCCGTTTGTGTGGTGTGCAGGTGCGCCGTGTCCCCCGGGGGATACATTTGGGGAACCGGTGGCCAGTGCACACACATGGCAAACCACCACAAGGTGGAGTGGCAGGCTGCCACAAAAGGGGCCAGGCATCTACCTGCTGGCCCTTCTGTGGCAGTGGCAGAGGGTACTGGGGGTGTTGTGCCTCGCCACCGCAGCAGGAGGATGGCAATCCGTGGACACGTTTCCAGTAACAAGAGCCTTGTTGGTGGAAACATCCCCTCGTTTCACCACAAACTGACTAGTGTGGCAGTTTTTTAACTGTGTGGGGGGGACAGCACCATTGTGGTTTGCCATTTGTGTGGTGTGCAGGTGTACTGTGGCCCCCGGAGGACACATTTGGGGACCAGTGGCCAGCACACACACATGGCAAACCACCACAAGGTTGAGTGGCAGGCTGACACCAAAAAGGCCAGGCGTCTACCTGCTGGCCCTTCTGTGGCAGTGGCAGAGGGTGCTGGGGGTGTTGTGCTTCGCCGCCGCAGCAGGAGGATGGCAATGCGTGGCTACGTTTCCAGTAACAAGAGCCTTGTTAGTGGAAACATCCCCTCATTTCACCACAAACTGACCATTGTAACATAAAGAAACATTCATAAAGCTGCCGGACATTCACTATAATGGAGCACACCCCCGCGCTCTCCCCGGCATCATGTCATAATGTTTCTGAGAGCAGGGGGCAGAACATGGGCAGCTGTTCAGAACGGGAAGTCCTCCATGTCCCACTTTAATGAAATTACAGCCATTTTTGACAAAAAAGTATTGCACTATGTAAGGACATGTGGAGCAATAAAGATTCCCCTGGAGGTAATGCACCCATATATTGGGTGCAACACCATAATAACTATGTAACTTGGTGAATCTCTTTAAAGCAGCAGTGCAACAATCTGTTGAACATTTTGACGTATACTTTTTAATGCTATTTTACATTGTCATTTTACTTACATCCTGACTTGTATGATACTATAATTTCCAGTATTTGAGTCTGCTTTACTACTTTTTTCATGTCTGAAATAATAAAAGGGTATGTCTTACTGAGTCGGACACAGTACGGAACAACTCGAGGACAGCACGGGTTGAAAAGTATGTCCTGGATGGGACTTTCCATTATGGACAGGCACGCGCAGCAAACTGCCAGAACCCAGAATTCTCCACAAAGGAGAAGGGCAATAGATCACTTGCCAGCATTTCAGCTACAGCAGCATTAAGTTCATGTGACACTGTATGATTGGGTGGGTACTTCAACTTATGCACAAAAACACTCTGTAACGTGGGTTGACAAACATTTTATATGGGGTATGTTGACAAATGGTTCTGCTCTGCAAATGGCAGGGGGTGGAGTGGGGACATTTGATGAAGACAGTTGCACAGGTGATGATGACAAACCCACAAATGCAGTTATTTTGCCAGATTTGCCAACCAGGGTTGATGTACATCTTGCACTAGACATACTGCATTCACCACCACCAAAACTGCTACTCTCACCAGCACTGGGCAACATTTTAAAATCACTCTGCTCCTCCACCTCATCATGCCTGTAGTAATCCCCTACTCTTATTTCCTCACTACTGCACACATTTAATTTCCTACTGGACTTAACACTCATGGAAGGGGATAACATGCTCATTATGGTTGATAATGAGGGTGAACGCCCCACTGTGGTATTAGCTGCCATCTTGTGCTGGGTCCACAGTGCCATGTGCCTATTCTTAAGATGTGTATGCTGTCCTTCAGTGCCCAGATGGCTCCCCTTTTTACCTCGACTCACACGTACATGGCAAACCTGGCAGATTGCAACTGACTCATCATTTTTTATTTTGCACAAAAAACTCCCAAACAAGAGATTGTGATGTTCTACTTTTAACATGTCCATGATGCTGCTTATGGGACTCCATTCTTTTAAGCACTGAAGTGGGTGGGGGTGGTACATGATTTTTCAAGCAGTACACACTTGAATTGCAACTGACCACCATGACTACCTATCATTATTGCTGGGGAACCATCATCATCATCATCACTATCAACTGAAACTGATAAATCACAAGTTTTTACAGTGGGGGATTAATGCAAACAGACCCAGGCACAGCCACCTTGAATTTATTTTTCTTCGGTTCCCAACTGAGGTCAATTACATCATCATCATAATCATCAACATCACCCACATCTTCTGCTTGGATGCTGTCTTGACTACATGACTACATGTTGCAAACACAGACAACATCATTATCATCACATTCATCATTATGATCATCAACACCACCATCACCTGATATTTTTTCACTACACTGTGAATCACTGCATGGAAAATGCATGACATGAATCATGGTGGAAGAAATGTCACATTGTATGCTGTCGTTGACATGATTATCAGAATCCTCAGGATCAGTTACTGGGATGTTACTGGGAAGTATGACATCATCTACACTGCCACTCAATTGCAAGGCTTTACACTCCGCAATATTTTTGGACATGGTACACTGGTCAGAAGTGGAACTTGAGGCAGCAATACTCATATTACCACCACCAGCAACTGCACTAACACCACCAGCTGGGACAACATCATCTCCTCCAAGTATGAGTGAAGCTACTGATTGGATGGTAAAAAATATTGTAGGAGATATGCCTTTCCTCACAACAGCAATGCACTTCTGCATCTGCGTACTACCACGCCCACAGACAATCTTACCTCTGGCAGCAGTGCCATGGCGAGAACCAGCTTTGCTTCCACGTCTCTTAGTGGGCATTTTGGGGGATCAACAACAATATTCTAAACAAATTTAGATTTTAGAACATTCACTCTGCATGGGGAGACACTGGATGTGAAACCAAAAAAACAACTGTGGCTTCAGCAACAGATACAGATGCAAATTCACAAGTGAAAACAACACTATAACTAACCAGTGGTGCTGAGGTCACAAACAATCTAACCTGGAAAACAATTCCTTTTGCTGGGGGGGGGAGGGGGCACTGACAGCAGATTTTTACTCCAGTGCAAGCAGCAAAACAAAGAAAAGATATCACAATGGCAGTACAAAATCATGCAGCTGCAGTGGATAGCAGGTTCACACTGCTGCACCTGCAATTACACTGTGGCACAATAAAAGGTGTATTATTTGATGTCACACAACACTGCACACACACACACACACACACACACACACACACACACACACACAATTTGTCTGCAATGAGTAATGCATAACAAATTGAAAAGTTCAGTAATATGCCACGTATTGTAATGTAAACAACCTGAAATTATCAACTGCTGCACCAGATCCACACAACACAGAATCAGCAAGAAAAGTTCAACAATTACTGACAATGTTACTGTGTGTACATTACCACAGTCTGTTATATAACAAAAATATAACTGAAAAACAAAGAACTCCCTATTTCTCCTACTTAAATCTACCTACACCACAGATACGCCCCTCCCCAAAGTACACTTTCACTGTCTCTTACTACACAGACTCAGTGTTGTACATTAACATTCAAAATCCACACACAAATAAAAATGCTTGATGATATGAGCACAGGAGGGTTTCCTACAATCGATGAACTAAAGTTTGAGCAAAAAAAAAAAATACTCAAAAAGGCTTTTTTAACAGCTTTTAGAAGGTTTGAATCACAGACAGCTCTCAGGGCACACTGTCTACTATAGCTTCCTACATACACCACCCCAAACTGAGGCTGTGCAGATCAATATAGAACCCTTGTGACCTGAAATCCCATGAATCACTGCAAAATTCACCTTTGGAGCTTAAAAACAAGGCAAAGTGAGGTAAAGTGCATTGTTTTCAATGCACTTCGCCTTAAGATTTAGTGGAGTAGTGGTCTTAGAAGGAGGAAGAAAAGCAAAGTAATTGTTTGCAATGGAATTTGCTTTACCCACTATAATGTGAATTACTCCACTTCGCATTGCGGAGAGTTCCGTGAATTTGCCTTGGCTCCGCAAATCACTTCATGGAGTAAATTGAGGCCACTTCACCCACCATTACTCCCAGGCTGGCTAATTTGTTTATTAATCTTTTATGCGGGACTGTGTCAAATGCCTTGCTAAAGTCTAGGTAGGCCATGTCCACAGCTCCTCCCTGGTCTACTACTTTGGTCACCCAGTCAAAGAAATCAATTAGATTCATCTAACATGACCTTCCTGTGGTGAATCCATGCTGCCTTGGGTCCTGTGCCCCACAAGCCTCTTGGTACTCAACATTTCTTTCCTTCAGAAGTGATTCCATCATTTTCCCTACCACTGAAGTCAAACTGATAGGTCTGTAGTTTCCTGCCTCTATCTTGCTTCCACTTTTGTGAAGGGGAATCACATCCACCCTCCTCCAGTCCTCAGGTACCACACCATCCTCCCAAGATTTGCTTATAAGGTTAGTCAGTGGTGTTACTAGTTCTCACCTTAGTTCTTTTAGAATTCTGGGGTGAATCCCATCAGGCCTCATTGCTTTATCCACCTTTAGTTTTAGGAGTTCTTTCAGAACCCTTTCTTCTGAGAAAGGACTGATATCAACCCCCCTATCCAGAGTGCTTCTATTGACTAGATTAGGTACCGTCTCCTCCTCTTCCTTTGTGAATACTGAGCAGAAGTATTTGTTCAGCATCCCTGCTTTTTCGCTGTCCCTCTCTGCCCAACCATCCTCATCTTTATTCAGCCTCAGTATCCCTGCCTTAGTCTTTCTTCCTTCCCTAATGTACCTATAAAAGGTTTTATCCCCCTTCTTAACCAAGTTGGCTATCTTTTCCTCAGTTTGGGCCTTTGCTACTCTGATTGCCTTCCCTGCTTCCTTCTGCTTTAACAGGTACAGTTCTCTGTCCTGCTCCTTCTGTGTTTCCTTATACATCCTCAATGCTATATTTTTCTCCCAAACCTTCCCTGCCACTTCTTTTGAGAACCATAGTGTTTTTTTCTTTCATTTTGATTTGTTTATTTGCTTCACACGAAGTCTTGTTGCAATGTTTCCCAATTGTTGCTCCACCCCACCCTCTTGCCTGTTTGCTAGTGCTTTTCTAGCTATTCTCAACAAGGGTTAATTGAACGTTTTGCTTTGAAAGAGCACCTAGAACATACTGCCAATTTTATCAGTGTTTACACTTTCATATAGTTATAAGGATTCATTTGATTTTATCTTAAAGAGACCCACCAAGATAAAACTACAAGCCCCTGCACCATACATAGAGGTGCCTTGCCACCAAACGTTTCTGATATGAAAAATATCCTTGAGAAGTGCTTTATTAATAAAAAGTTATTTTGCTCACAAAATTTAGTATACCAGGTCCCAAATACTTCCTGGTTTCTTTCTGCTACCAATGCTCAACTCCTGCGCTCATGGACATGATGATGAGAAGCCAGTGAGTGCGCGGGGGCACACTCCATTATATTCAATGGGCGGTAACTTTTCAGTCTGTTTTTTGTAATATAATGGCCACTTGGCAATGAAATGTGGGCACAGGTTGACTAACAATGGCCCCAGTGCTCTCACTGGCATCTCGCCATCACGTCCATGATTGCGGGAGTAGAGCATGGGCAGCAGAAAAAAAATGGGAAATCCATGGGATCTGGTATACTGAATTTTGCAAGCAAAATACCTTTTTATTTACAGAACACTTTTCAGGGATATTCTTCCTATTGGGAAACTTTGGCAGCAAGGCACCTATATATATGTTGAAGGGTCTCATCGTGGTGAGTCTCTTTAAAGTAGCTGCCTGAAAAAGATGCAATTAGAGAAAAAGAGAAGCTAACAGTCCTTTTCAAGGCTATGGCTTTCAATCTTCATAAGGATGTAGACCTGGATGATCTTCACAGGTCTGTCTCAGTGTTCAGAAACTTCTGAAGAAACAGCAGTGCTCCACTGAAGAGAAGAAAAGTAAAGGCACAGTGATTTTCAACAATAGTTCTGGTTGCAGATTCAGGGTCCATGGAATATGTCTTCTGGCACATCACCTGTCAACAGCTATGAGGCACATCTAGTAATGCAAATCCATAAGGATTTCTGTGAAATGCCCACATAGAAAAGGACAGAACTGTTATATTCTATTTTTTAGCAATATGGCAAACTCCAGCTATTCAGTCTTTTAGTAATTAACTATGCAAGGCTGAAACATTGAGGATGACAGAGTATCCTATCATACGAATACATCTTAAACATACGAAACTGCTTCATAACTTGTATCCCTGGTAGTTGAGCAACAGTATATGAGTCATAAAGATAAGTCTAGAGAGCCACAGAAACTTTTATTTAAGCCCAGCCTGTCAGATGGTATAACAAAGCACTTGAAATGATTAGAAGCTCCGGCAAACATATTGCTTGCTAATTATCCAGGCGTTGGCAGCTGTACCATAATAAAACTCCTGCAGATATTCCAGTACATTTAACAGCATTTTCATGCACAGCTAATTCATTCCTTTTGTCAGGCACATACATATAAATTTAAAAGACACCCACAGCATGATTAACATTGTGCTAAAATTAAAGAGTTTTCAAGCTTTTTAGGCAGTGGTCAATTTTATATCGGTTCACATAGCAACATGCCAGTGCTACGTTTAAGGCCATATTACTGTAAGCCAGTTCTCACACCTCATAAAGGAATGCTGTATAGAGATGGACCATGTCATGTTATTTGGTATTGCATTAGTATCAAACATGATAATCAGCATGGGAAATCTAATTTGAAATGCAACACTACCATCTGCAAAATCTCTGTGCTTCCTGCTGTAAACTAGGGATGTGGGAACAGCAAAGGGCTTTTGTTCTGTTATGCCTGCAATATATGTCAAACAAGTTCTCCAAGACTAGTAACAATTTACCTTCAGAATCTTTCAGTTTCTTAAGCAGCCAACATAGTTGGAGGCCCTTCTAGACTTCAAGCTAGGAAATTAACCAAACACAGTAAATAAGGTCAAAGCTAGTTACCATACAGTGGGGTCTAGTCAGTGATCATAGTTATGACTAAAGTATTTGTGAGAGTAGGCACTAGCAGAAGAATCACAAAGATATGCCTACATTTGTATTGAATAAAGGGACACTTTTAACCACTTTATTAAGGTAACATGGGCAGTATTGTTACCCTGTGGGTGTGCTGTAGGCCCCAAACAGCTCAGATATAGTAATGAAGCACTTGGTTCAGACCACGGTTCTTTCTTCCACTCAGCATGACAAATTTTGATGCAGATTGCGCCAAAACAATCTGATCACCTTTTTCAAGTGGGTGACCAGGGAGGTGGACAGGAAAAGGCCATAAATGTATCCTATCTAGACTTTTGCAAGATCATTGATAGCTGGCACATGACAACTATCGATGGTAGTTGGCACATGACAGACTGCTGGGCAACATATGCCAATGTGATGCACATGAGATGTACCGAAGGTAGACTGATAACTGTCTTGGGGTCAGAAAGCTGAGGGTGGTTGTAAATAGGCACTACTTCGAGTACAGAGGTGTACTTAGTGGCATTACTAGGCCCCTGTCAGCCCTACTTGGAGTACTTCATGTAGTTCTCAGCTCCTAAATACAAAAAGAATATTAAAGCTGTTGAGAGCAGTGCTACCAGAATGATCATGGGTATGTGGGACAAAAGCTTTGGAGTAGAGGCTACAGGCTCTTCACACGTCCACTCAGAAAAAATGGCTGAGTTCATGGTCATACTGAAGGATAGCAGCAAGACTGGACATACAAACATGCTTGATCTAGTGTCTCCCAGCTGGATGCAAAGACACTCCATAAAGATCAGAGGTGGCAAATTCAGGGGGTAGAATTAGGAGACATTTTTTTCTTGCAAAGGGTGGTGAACCTGTCAAATAATCTACTACCAAGGATAGTGGATATGAAAATAATACAGGCTTTCAAAATAAGCCTGGAAAAAAATGTTGCTTACCAAGAAAATCAACAGGAACCATGCAGAGTAGAATGGGTAGGAAATTCCCACGAGACCATAATGTATTTATTTGCACAGAATGCTGTTTTCCATCCCTGTTGATGAAATGGGGGGGGGGGACAGACATGATGGATAAATCTAAGTGTCCTAAACTTAAATTACTTTGTTACATTAGGGGCTGTGCAAACCTCCCAAAGTCCAACCGTGAGAACTTTGACTGTCGAACCAGGTAAAGTTTGTCAAAGTTCTCTTACTAGTAGACTAGTTCACATTCAACTGACCATTAAAAAGCATTAGGAAATGGGAAGAAAATGAAAAAACCTAATTCACTGGGTTGATGAAGCACCCAGTACAGCTGGATGATACAGTGGCCCGCATTGAGGGCTACTGGTACCACACATTGTGTCTGTTCGATCAGTGCCAAACATGAACAATGCTAGTAAATAAGTGTATGTGGCAGCTGGCTAACAATGCTCAAAATAAAAAGGTTTGTAAGAATTATGTATGCCCACAAAATATAGTACAGAATCCCACAGTGTTTGCTACTGGTTCATAAAAACCACGTGTCCATTGAGACAGTGCCATACATGTACAAGGCTTCCCATTATGCCATTGTTAATTGGATAAGTGTTGAACACACAGGTTTCATGGGCAACGTTGCTATAAAATTATTTATTTGGGCTGTGTAGTCCTGACAAAAATTCACAAAACATTAATCTGAAGAAGACTGAGCAAAGACAACAGTGCAGCATTCCACAGAGTGTGCTAAAGGTTCCAAAAATTGTGTGCCCATTAGGACAGTGCCACACTTGGACAAGGCTTCCAGTTTTGTAAATGGCTGAGTATTGTACACACTGGTTTCATGAGCAATATTGTCTCAAAAATTACTTATTAGATCTGTGCAGCCCTGCCAAAAATACACAAAACACTAATCTGAAAAAGGCACAGTAAAGACAACAGAACTTGAATAACTTTTCCTCTCCACCTGGTCCCCTAACATTCCCCTCCCCCTGTCCATCATCATTATCAACATCAGCTTTACTTCCAGGTGGTGGTGCTGCTGCTGCCATGCGTAGGCATGCCTTCTCTTACTGAGATCTGTGGGACTTCAGAAAAGGCCTCTTCATGGTAGATGTTCCCAGCCTTGTTCCCTCCTTACCCTGACTCAGGCTGTCCTTACATATAAAGCATACTAGATATGTCTGTGATTCTTTGTCCATGTGAAATAAATCCCATACTACTGATGTCACTGGTTTAGGCTTTCTTCCTGGCACTCGGGGTGCTCTTTGTCATTTGAAAGAGATTCCCCTTCTGTACCCTAGTCACCCCTGTGTGGTACTTGAAGGTCCCTATAATGCCCCCTCTCACTATCCTTTCTTCCATGGTGAACATGTTGAGATCCCTCAGTCTCTCCTCATTGGGATTCTTGTACAACCCCTGCATCATTTTAGTTACCCTTCTCTGGACTTCGTCCACCCTAACCATGTCCTTTCTCAGGTGTATCCTCCAAAACTGGACACAGTACTCCAGATGGAGTCTCACCAGTGAGTGATACAGTGGCAGAACCACCTTCCTCCTCCTGCTGGAAATACCCCTCCCTATACACCCCAGCATCCCACTAGCACTAACCAGTATGTTGTCACACTGCCCTACCACTTTGAGGTCATCAGTTGTGATAACTCCATGGTCCTTTTCCTGCATACTGACTGCCGGTACCTCCCCCCATCCTATACTCTACTCCTGAGTCTCCATGACCTACAGTAGGTACATGATTTTGCATTTTTTAACATTGAACCTTAACTACTATACTCTTGAACTCTTTTTGAGTTTCCCAAGATCCCTATGCTTTCTCTCTTTCCCCTCCTGAGTGTTCACCTCATTACAGATTTTGGTATCATCTGCAAAAAGGCATACCTTTATTTCCAATTCTTCTGCAATATCACTTAGGAAGATATTGAAAAGGACCGGCACCAGTACTAAGTGCTGTACCACCCTGCTGTTCACTCTCCCATCATCGGATTGAGTGCCATTAACCACCACCCTCTGTTGCCTCTCCATTAACCAATTTCTAACTAAAGTCACCACTTTGGATCATAAGCTTGTGCTGCTCCATTTCTATATCAGTCTACTGTGTGGTATAGTATTGAAGGCCTTGTTTAAGTCAAGATAGGCCATGTTTACTGCCCTGAGTTGACCTATGTTACTGGTCACCCATCAAAGAAATCAAACAGATTAATTTGGCATGGCATCCCCCTATGAATACTTTCTGCCTGTAGTCTTGCAGCCCACTGGATTCAAGGTAATCTACCAGCCTTTCTTTTTTGTTGTAAAAGCTTTTTTTGATTATTCTGAACACATAAGAAAAATTATAAACAAGTATATATAAACTGTAGGTACATAATGCTGTAATGAGACATTTTTAGGTACATTGGTACATACAGGTTTTAATCATGTTAACTGCGCATACTGTTAATCCATTGACCCCTATCTTGGGTGAAAGTTCAATGGCTTTCTCAAACAGAATAACGTTATGCTTGTGCAACTGTAGAACAACATTTGTGGCCATTTGAACTCTCTATTCCAGATGCAGATTGGTCAATACCAGCAGGGACATCTGCCAGAACTAGACACATGGTGAATTCCTTGCAGGGGGAGGGCCTCAAACAACTGGTACCACAACCCACAAGAGACAGGGCTATCCTAGATCTAGTACTGACTAATAGGGATAGGATCACAGATCTCCAGGTAGAAAGTCACCTGGGTGTCAGTCACCATCACATGGTATGGTTCAATTTGGCCACTAGAACAAAATCATACCATTCCAAGGCAAAAATATGGGACTTCAGAGGAGCTGACTTTGATAAGATGACCAACAGAGTTCAGCTAGCCCTGGCAAAAAGAAATACAGGTGAGGGGCTACAGGCAAAGTGGGCAAGCATTAAAGATGCAATACTTGAAGCAACATCCCACTGTGTTAGTGAGAAAAAGAAGTGCAAAAGAAGAAAGAAACCACTTTGTTTCTCAAACACAGTAGCAGTAAAGGTCAGAGCCAAAAGGCTGGCCTTCAGGAAATATAAGGGAACACAGCAGGATGAAGATAGGGAGGCATACCAAACTTCCATAAGGGAAGCAGGGAAGGCAGTAAGGCAGGCAAAGGCCCAAACTGAGGAAACACTGGCACGAACAGTAAAAAAAGGTGACAAGACTTTCTATAGATACATTAGTGAAAGGAGAAAGTCCAGAGGGGGTGTTACTATTATGAAAGGGGATAAGGCGGTGTGTGAGGAGGAGGACCATGTAAAAGCATCTATCCTAAATAGATACTTCTGCTCAGTATTTACTGAAGAGAAGGTAGGGCAGGGCCCACAGCTCAGTACCATGGACACCGGAGGGAGGGAGGTGTGTACTAGTCCCTTCACAAAAGAAAGGGTCCTGCAAGAGCTTGATAAGCTCAGGGTGGACAAGACAAAGGGACCTGATGGCATACATCCCAGGGTACTAAAGGAGCCAAGGGTGGAACTAGCAGAGCCATTATCACAACTGTTTATTGAGTCTCTGCGCACAGGAGAGGTCCCAGAAGACTGGAGAAAGGCTCATGTGATCCTGTTCCACAAGAGTGGTAGCAGGGAGGAGGCAGGGAACTACAGACCAGTCAGTCTTACCTCAGTAGTGGGCAAGACTATGGAGACACTCCTTAAGGAAAGGATAGTGCAACACCTGGAATCCATAGGAGCACAGGATCCAAGACAGCATGGGTTTACAAAAGGAAGGTATGTCAAACTAATCTCATAGATTTTTCTGACTGGGTAACCAGAGTGGTGGACCAAGGGGGAGCAGTTGATGTTGCCTACCTTGACTTCAGTAAAGCTTTTGATACTGTTCCACATAGAAGATTGATTAATAAGCTGGGTAGGCTCAGATGGGTCAGAAGTTGGTCAACTGGGTGGCAAACTGGTTGACGGGCAGAAAACAGAGAGTGGTGGTAAATGGTATACAGTCAGAAGAGATGCAAGTCACAAGTGGGGTACCTCAGGGATCAGTCCTGGGCCAGTCCTCTTCAATATCTTCATCAGTGACATTGCAGATGGACGGAGGGTAAGGTTTGTCTGTTGGCAGATGACACCAAGATCTGCAACAGAATAGATGATCCAGATGGGATGGGCAGAATGAGAAGAGATCTGGATAAACTAGCAAAATGGTCGGAAGAGTGGGAACTGGGTTTAACGCAAAGAAGTTCAAGATCATGCACATAGGGAAGAGAAACCCTGAAGCCACCTATAGGCTGGGAGGGGAGTTGCTAGCAGTCACAAGAGAAGAAAGAGACTTGGGCGTCATCATCACCAATGACCTGAAATCATCCAAGCAGACCACTAAAGCAGTAAGTAAAGCTAGAGGGATGTTGGGGTGTATTAGCAGGGGTATCACAAGTCAGAAGAGGGAGGTAATAATCCCTCTTTACAAGACACTGGTGAGGCCCCATCTGCAGTACTGCATACAGTACCAGAGGCTACACCTTCACAAGAACATTAACCAAATTGAGGCAGTCCAGAGAAAGGCAAACTAAAATGGTGCAGGGACTGCATCAGAAAACATATGAGGACAGATTAACTGAGCTCAATATGTATACCCTAGAGCAAAGGAGGGGAGAGAGGTGATATGATTGAAACATTCAAACACCTCAAGGGCATTAACAAGGTGAAAAAGTCTAACATGTTTCAATATGAGAAAAATAGCAGGACAAGGGGACACAGCCTGAGATCAGAGGGAGGCCGATTAAGGGGTAATATAAAGAAGTTATTTTTCACAGAAAGGGTGGTGGATGCATGGAACGGCCTACCTCAGGAAGTGGTGGATATGAATACAGTGCAAGGCTTCAAACAGGCATGGGGATAGGCATAAGGGAGCAATACAGATTAGTATGAGTAGATAGGCCATTGACAGAGCAAAGGCCAATGGCACATTCATAAGGTAGAAAAAGAAATGAGAAGACTGAATGGGCCTTGCAGTCCTTATCTGCTGTCAACGTCTATGTTTCTATGTTTCTATGTACTGACAGCAAGGAACCCTGTTAGAGGGTTCCATCCCTAGAGGTGCTGCAGGAAGGGTCCCTTGACTAAAGGTACCTTAGGAAGGAACCCCTTGGGAGCAGAGAGGTGAGCCGCTGGAGAAGGGGATGGTGGGGCAAAGATAAAGTGCTTCAGATGGAGGCTGCGAAGAACTGCTTATATAGTTTAGGAAGTAGGTGTGGCTGGTTGCTTACCCATTGAACTGTAGGCAGATCCTTTCAATGCAATGGCTTTCTCAACCAGAATAATGCTATACTTGTGCAACTATAGAACAACATTTGTGGCTGTTCGCACTCACTATTTCAGTAGGAATTACCCTGTAGGGGTACTGAAAGCAAGGAACCCTATAAGAGGGTTCCACCCTTAGAAGTGCCATGGGAAGGGTCCCTTGGCCAAAGGTACCTTAGGAAGGAACCCCAAAAGAGTTGCAGCAGCAATCGATGACTAGGACTTAGAGAACCAGACTGACAGCAATAGGCAGCTTAATGAAACATACGTGAGACACACAAGTTAGCAGGATGGCTCCAATAATAGGACTTGTATTGATGACAGCAAGGGGCTTTGGCTAGTAGGACCACTATCCATCTCCATTTAACAGTGGAACCTACCTAAGTGAGCTAGGGACTATCACTAAATTAACTAATATTATGACCTGTGGCATGGAGGAGAGAAAAAAAAACCCTTGGAGGAGGACATCTTTGGGGATCCAAGGCCAAGATTGCCTTCCCTTCAGGCCTCGGATTGTATTTTGTGATGGCTCTGCTACTACCATTTAGAAACCCAAACAAGGGGAGCAGGAAATATTCCAATTTCTTTTGAGGAAACTCACTCTTTCTCTCAAATGAAGCGCTGAGGATGGTTGAGGGACCTGGCTTGTGCAACAAACTCTTAGCAATGGAGCGGGCCATACATAGTAATATAGAAAATATTAAGCAATATACAACAGTAAACACTTTTAGTAATGGTAAGGCCAGATGCAGTAATGTAGGGAACAACTGGCAATGAGCAGCATGAAAAACACTTTAGCAATGGAGCGGGCTGTAACAGGCAATGAGCAGCATGGTAACTTAGTCAGTGCATCTAGCTACTTAGTCCATCAATGACTGCCAGTTAAAGATGACATAAATACCTGGAGGATTCTTGTGGTCGAGGCAGGATACAACCATGAGGTAATGAACCACGCTGGGCCACGACACTCCACTATGGAACCTCCCCAGTTCTCCACCATAAAAAAAACAAAGAAGCTACAGTAAAGCACTGTGTCCCATATGCAGATTTAAAAACTAGTTTACAGCAGCAGATGTAGCTGAGCTGACTTCCAGAGTATGATGAAACAGTGTACAAATAGCGAATAGCATCCAGCAGTAGTTGAGCTTAATAAGCAGGGGACTTTGTAGGCAAGGGCAATAGTACACTGAAACAATGATATATTGCTTAGTACAATTGCAGTTAAGCAGATTTACTGAGGGGCAAGTAATATAGAAGTGCATTAGACTTTGGTTTGCATCCCACTGAGTACAAATAAACATGTCTGAGCAGATTACAAACAACGGAGGGGCAGTAAGTATGCTGAGCTCCGTTGCAAAGCAAAGTTGATGGTGAAGTAATAATGACTCAAAGGCCAAAAGAGGTACATGCAATTTTTACGAAGGGAAGGGATATGGGGCCATAAGTCTCAGGGGCAAGGGAGATAGGGCATCAGGATCCAGGGGTAGGGAGACAAAGCAGCAGTTTCTGGGGTAAGAGAGACACGGAAGCAGCTCCCAGGGGGATGGAAGGAAGACAGGAAGGTCTTTCCAGGGGTAGAGGAGACATGGCAGTAGTTTCCAGGGGTAAGGGAGACATCGCAGCAAGTTCCAAGGGCAAGGAAGACAAGGCAGCAGGTCCCAGGGGTAAGAGAGACAAAGCAGCAGTGCCTGGGGATAAGAGAGACAAGTCAGCAGTATACGAGGGTAAGAGACACAGGCAGTAGTTTCCAGGAGTAAGGGAGACATTGCAGTCAGGCCGTGGGGTAAGGGAGACACTGTAGGAGGTTCCAGGGGTAAGGGAGACATTGCAGCAGGTTCCAAGGGCAAGGGAGACAAGGCAGCAGTTCCGAGGGGAAAGGGAGACAAGAGGCACTGGGTCAGACCAGTGCCGACAATAATAGCGCAGTCAAGAACTGCGCAGCAATAATGGAGTGATTTTTGGTTTAGAGGGGGGCTCTGCCCCCTGCACTCCGCAATGCGGGGGGTCTCTGCTCCCGCACTCCCTGGACTGAAGGATTCTTACTCTTGAGGGGAGTGGATCACGGTGAAAGTTAAAATTCACGGGGCCATGAAATGCTGTTTCCACAGCCCCACATACATTCTAAGTCCCAAGTGCACAAAAAAAGTTAGAGACCAGGATTAGAACTCTGGTCTACAATGCTGCTGGCTGAGCTGCTCAGTACTCCAGCCCTCCATGCCACAAGACCAGCTCAGCCAGCCTCCTGGATCCTGGTGTCCTTGTGTGCCATAAGCACCACAGACAGTGACCAGGAGAGCCCTCTCTGAAAATGCTGTAAATCCCTTCTTGTTATCCATGTTAGCACTATAGGAGTTAGTGCTCTATTGACTGGCACTGTACTTGTAGCACTAATCTAACTGGGTACCAAGAGGAGGCAGCAGTGTACAGGAAAAAAGGGGACAGGCAGTAGGTTCCAGGGGCAAGGGAGACATTGCAGTAGTTCTAGGGGAAGGGAGAGAGGGTTGTAGGTTCCAGGGGTAAGGGAGATGGTGCAGGAGGTTCCAGGGGTAAGGAAAACAACCCAGCAGTTCCCAGGGATAAGGGAGACAAGGCAGCAGGTCCCTGGGCGAAGGCGGTATATGAACACAAGTTAAATAAACCACACGGGGCCATGACTCTACACTAGAACCCCTTAGGCCTCTGCCGTAGGCAAAACAAAGAAGTCACGGTAAGGTGCAGTGACCCACATGCAGATAAAAACTAATTAATAGCAACAGCTGTAACTAAGCTGACCTCCATGGTATAAGGAAGCAGATTAAAAACCCCAGAAGGGCTGTTCATGAATAATGCTAGGGACAACGCATGGAAGCAGGTTTGAATCCCATGGAAAAGAAATATAGATCTGGAGTAGACTCAGGCTAGATTCTGCCAGCAGGGACTAAAGACAGGACAGCAGAGGGCAACCAGAATGATTCAGAGCCAGTAGGGGCTACAGAGAGTACAACATAGGGCAATCAGAATAATTCAGGGCCAGCAGGGGCTACAGAAAGTACAGCGCAGGGGAACCAGAATGATGCAGGACCAGCAGTGGCTACAGATAGCACAGCATAGAGAAACCAGAATGATTCAGGGCCAGCATGGGCTACAGACAGGATAGCATAGGGCAACCAGAATGATGCAGGATCAGCAGGGCCTATGGGCAGCACAGCAGAGGGAAACCAGAATGAATCAGTGCCTTCAGGGGCTACAGACAGCACAGCATAGGGTGACCAGAATGATTCAGGATTGGCAGGGGCTATGGACAGTACATCATGGGGTAACTAGAATGATGCAGGGCCAGCAGGGGTTACAGATAGTACAGTATAGGGTAACCAGAATGATGCAGGACCAGCAGAGGCTGCAGACAGGACAGCACAGGGTAAGCAGAATGCTTCAGGATGAGCAGGGGCTGTAGACAGTACAACAATGGGCAACCAGAAGGATTCAGGGCTAGCAGGGGTTATAGACAGGTATGCACAAATAAAATGAAGTACAAATGCATGCCGATTAAATACAGCAGCAGCTGAGCTAAAATAATGATAAATAAAGGGAACTTATAGGGGTAATACAGGCTAAACAAACTGGTAAACATAATGAAGACTGTAGCAAGAAATCCCCAAAGAAGGGAAGGAAGGAGCAAAGCAGCACACCAGGAGCAAGGAATTATCAGAAGCAGCAGCAGAGATGGCAGAATGGGAGCTGAAACAAACAACAATTGCGAGAACCTGAGGATGGATAGGTAGGCAGGAAAACAGCAGGCTGAGTCGAGCATAGAAAGGAAAATGCAGGGAACTGAGGGCTTGCTAAACTGGTGAGGAAAAAGCAAGGCAAAGAAAAGACTCTCAATCCCGGAGGCTCTGGGCACCGTACAAAATGAAATAAATAAATAAACACAAATAAATTCATAGACAAATATCATTTTTAACATTAAAATCCATAAGTAATAAAATAAGGTTTATCAGAGAGATAAACTAAAAAGAGGGATGCTGGGAACTAGATCTAAACCCTAGCTATAAAAGCTAAGTTGGGAAAAGCCTGGACAAATAGGACTTCCGGTGATGCAGCAGACTGTGTAGCAGCTCTTAGAATCAGCTCCTGTTGCCCAGTGCTAACCCTGCAATTTTGTGGCTCCTAAACTAATCTCCCGATGCTTCTTTGACATTGGAAAGTGAGCAGAACTTCAGGACAGCAGCAATATCACGGAATGGAAGCCGAAATGCCACTTTCGTTACCTCGACATACTCCTCCTGTTTCACTGGAGAAAATGGGTAGAAGACACAGAGCCCAATCGACTAGCGGAGGCAAGCAGCCTACTACCACAGCCTCCTCTACTCCGGCTCCCAAGGCGACCCCTCTCACCCTCAAATTATTTCTGAAGGAGCATCAGCCTTTTCAGGAAGATTTATTAAATCTGTAGTTACCGAAATGAAACAAATGTCGTCGGCTGTGGAAGATTTATCCATCAGGATGACTGACAGCGAATCTTGGCTTATTTCCCTGGAGAAGAAAGTGGACCATACTGAAAGTGAAATAGTAGATGATTGACACAGAATAAAGAAGCTAGAGCAAAATATCGAAGATTTAGAGGGGAGGAGTCGCAGAAATAATGTTGTGATATTGGGCATTCCTGAACGAGAGGAAGGTAACAACACAATTCTGTTTATCCAGAAACTGGTAGAAAAATTATCTGGCCCTTCTCCTTTTGGTGCAACATATATAATAGAGAGGGCCCACAGAGCACTGAGGCCGATGCCAGCACCAGGGTCTCAACCCGGCCGGTTAACATTTGAGTTCTTGAATTATCAAGAAAAACAAATTTTCTTGGGGAAAGTAAAGGAACTTGAACATGTTCTCTGCGAAGGGAACAGAATTCGTATAACCCAGGACTTGCCAGTTACTGTGAGGCAAAGGAGGACACTTTTCCATCCAATAGTGTCCAAATTAATCGCCGCAGGTCTGAAATTCCATATGGGTTATCTAGCCCGACTTCAGGTCTTGATTTCTGGAACGTGGGCCTCATTCGAAGACGTGGATCCTGCCTCAACAGCATTGCAGAAGGCCTAACCTAATTTATTCCATGCTGGCTGAGTAGTTAGAAACTGATCAGTGGCTAAATGAAGGATCCATAAATGATTCCTCTACCTTGGTGTGATGGAAGTGAAAAAAGCGAAGGGGGCCTAAATAAATAAATAAATACAAAAGAAAGAGTTTTATTTCATGTTAGATTGCAACTTGGGAGGAGAGATCTATCTGGAAAGGAAAGCTGTTTAACCTGTGCTTGCCCTCTCTTTTGAAGAAGCTTAATCTGGATAATATTAAAAATCTTGTTCATCAAGATTTGTTGCGGTGGTCTACCCTTCCCATCTCTCTCTGGGGCCGGATCAATATTATTAAGATGAATATCCTTCCCCGGGTCTTTTACCCCCTTAATCTGTTAAATCTTTGGTTGCCCATCGCCTATTTTCAGCAATTTCATGCAATGTTTTCCAATTTTATCTGGCGAGGAAAGGGTGTTAGACGCTCGTACTCTAAGTTATCTCTCCCCAAAGACAAAGGTGGTCTCCGGGCTTCCTAATCTTTTACTCTATCACTGGGCAGCTCATCTCTCTAAACTAGGGAAATGGATTTCTGTGGATCCTAACCTTCCATGCCCGTCCTGGCTTCAAATTGAGAAGTCACTTCTCTCGGGGGCCAAATTGGATACTTACGCTGTATTCTTTATTCCTCCATCAGCAGTTTCGCAATGGTTGACTGATAATATGATTCTGACATCCCTTAAGTCACTTGCTCAATGTCTACAGTCCTTTAATATCCTTGTTGGCCCGGATTTGGGCCAGCCGGTGGTCCTTAATCCTAATATCAAGTTGGGTAAATCAACGGCTTACTCCTGATTGGCTTCCACAACTTAGAGAAGCTAGACTGGAGCATTTTTATGATCAAGGATCTCTCCTTTCCTCTGCCGACATACTCGATAAGTTTGACATCCCCAAGGGGGAGATATTCAAAGTTTACCAACTAAGGCATCTTATTGCTGGGAAGTTTGGTATCTCCTTTAGTGAATTGGTGGCCTACCCCTTTCTTTCTCAAATAATAAATCTCGCTTCTCAACCGCACTCTACTTCGTTAATCTACTCCTTTCTTCTAAATTATAAATTTCCCGATATAGCTGGGGGTTCCAATATCTGGTCATCTTTGTTGCCTGAATCTCCCTTGAATTGGTCCCGTATATGGAAGGATCTTCATAGATATCATACCCAGGATAGACTAAGGCTGACTCAATATTATATTGTGAATAATTTGTACTACACCTACTAAACTTTTAAGCTTAAAACTCCCCACCCTACTTGTTCTAGGTGCACGAGGAGGAAGGGAACCCCTTCATGTCTGTTGGTCTTGCAGCAAGGTTGCTCCCTGTGGTCTCTTATCCAGGACAATTTGGACCCTCTTCTGGGTCTGTCGAGTTTTTACCCCTGAGATCTGTATTTTGGGCGAATACTCTAGCATAGACAGTGTGGAACACCGGTATCATATGGCTTTGGTGTCCATGGCGGTCAAGAAGCTGGTCCTGAGGCACTGGACTGATCAATTGGCCCTGACTTACGCTGACTGGCTGACTGAGCTTACTGCATACCTTAACTCAGAGAGTCTAATTGCCAGTCTACACTGTCGTATGGATCTGTTTCAGAAGAGATGGGGTAGATTACAGTTGCTATATTTGCATTAATGAGTTCATGGCCTTATCCCTGCTGCCCGCACTGACAACTTATACTTTGTTATGTATTGCTTTTAGCAATTTTACTGTTGAGGGAGAAATTCATTTATAAATGGTCGGTATTTGATTCATTCAGATTATAGGAAATATTGGGAAGGCACACTTGGGTATGGGGAGGGGGGTGAGGGTGGGTGAATTTTCTTTGGGTTCTGGTAGAGGTTTCTATCTCCTTCTGCATATGTAATTTTGGAGGGTGGGGGTTTGGATTGGGGGTGGGGTGTTTGGTTTTACCAGGTACTTTCATGTTCTGTCTACCTGGCATGTTTGTTATGTTTTGTGTTTTATATTTGAAAAATTTAATAAACTTAAATTTCAAAAAAAATAACCTGTGCTTGCAGTTTTCTGTCGTTTTCTTCATTCGATAAAGCAGGATCAGGATCTGGAGCATGAGATATGTATGCAGATTTTGTCGTGCACTAATTTTCTTTCAAGTCAATCAATCAATCAAATCAATCAAACTCTTTATTTATCCTGGCAAAACATCGTTGAGCATAGCCCATTTGCAAGATGGACCTGGTTAGGTTAAGCTGTTACAAACATATATGTGTGACCAGACAATGGAATACAAAAGTTTAGAGATTACAAAAACATACAACAATCATAGATAATCATACAGAGACATTCTTTGCCAGTGCAATATCAAAACATCGAACAAGATCTATAATTGTCCAACTAGGCAAGGTTATTCAATATGTAATTGTGAGATGGGCCCGTGTGGAACACGATGGATATAACAGAACAGAGTGGTGTGACTGAGTACAGAGGTATACTTGAAAACAGGTCCATAGGAGTCAACAGAGCATACAAGAACTAGTGTTCAGGCGATATTGTAAAGGGATGGCATATGTATATATTCATTCTGGAAACAGTAATGAGGGAGAGGAAAAGGGAAGAACGTGGAGGTGAGAGGAGGGGCAAAACTGGAGGGACCTAATGGGAATGGGAAGAGAAACAGTAGCAGATAAGCAAAATTAGGGGATGTGAGGGGACAAGGAAATGGCTAGGGATGCAGAGAAGAGAGTGGCAGGGGAGTGGGCACAGAAATAGTCTCAACCAGGGGATACAAGCGGTTACTATCCTGATGATGGGAGACATAGGCTAGGTGAGAGGAGGGGGTAGAGAGTGGGGAACGAGGGGATGGAGTGACTAGCCATTGCATTTGATACTGTCTGCTCCGATATATAAAGACCCAGTGAAAACCTTCTGGTCGACTGGCACTGCTCTTTTTATTACCTTTATCTATGTGAAAGACAAGCACTGGCGCTGAGCTACTTCAAGAAAATGCTCAATATGACGGAATAACTAGACTAACTTTGAAGAAGTACCCATCTCGATTTTGTTCTGTTTTATTTTTAGTTGGCTAGATACTCTCTGTTGTGAGCAGTGTTACTTCTTGAGAATAGTCTACCAGAGACAGTCTGATGCACATAAATTGTTGGTTCATAGCATCGGATGAGTAGAGTCTGGTCTTGGGCTGGAAATGCAGTTACCAATGTGCACTAATTTCCTTTCACTCTATCTGTTGTAATCCGTATTGACTGCTCTGATATACAAGAGCCCAGGACAACACTGCCGTTGGACTAGTTCTGTTCTTTCTTTTTCTTTTTCTTATTTTTGGGTTTATAAAAGATATGTAATGCACTGAATAACCACATGAGGGTGCTTTTTACGAGGGAATAGTAAGAATAAGCTGGGGAAATCCCCTTATCGATTTTGTTCGGTATTGCTTTTTATCAGCCAGGTACCCACAGTGACGAATTGTCTTAACTTTTTTGAATAGTTTATTAGGGATGAATAAACATCCACAAATTATCGCTGTACAGCATTTATAATCGGGGGAGAACCCTCGTCAGAAAGAGACTACTACCCTTCTGTTTCCTCATTTTGTATTTCACCTAAACTTAACGGAGCACCCAGGAACATCAAAAATTATGCTGTATAACCAGAGCAAGGTTGAAATTTTGTTTTTTCTCTACTACCTTGTTTTACATTAACAAGATCAGCTGTTTTGTTGCAAGCATGGGCAAAGGGGAGAGGAAAAAGAGTCATAGGCATAGGACCAGCTGCATAAAATTTTGTCAATAAGAAGGGGGGCTTTTGGGGATAGTCATTTTGAGGTATTAGTAAGGTTTCAATATAATATGATATGGGGGAGAGGGAAGGGAGGGGAAGGAAAAGTACTGTTAAGAGCACAACTAATAGGAAACATAGGTTACGATCCAGGCAAGACAGCTATTTCCTAGATCATATCATAAGAATTAGAGACATAGAGAACAGAAAAAATGGCCAATAGTATTCACATTGTTACTTGGAATATCAAAGGGGGAAGAAAAAGAACAAAACAATATCAGGTATTAAAACACTTGAAACTGTTGAGTATAGACATTGTCTATGTTCAAGAATCACATCTACTAGACTCAGAGGTATCCAAGCTTCTCAAACAGCAATTTGGTCAGTTCTTTGTGGCAGCGGGGACAACTAACAGTTGTGGGGTGATGATCCTCATACCTAGGAGGATACCATTCATAACAATCAATGTGATATGGGATCCGAAGGGTAGATATGTTTTTGTCCAGGGTCTACTTTATAATAAAGAGATAATATTAGGTAGTGTGTATGGGCCAAACCAAGATACGCCCGAATTCTTTTCACAACTTGCCCAGGTTATATAACCACTCCTCCCCACTCCAATGATTATTGGTGGAGATTTTAACTTAGTATATGATCCGATGATGGACAGGTCAGCAAAGAAAAGGTTTATCTCCTGCTCAAAGAGCACTCAGGGAATTGATGGATCAGACAGAAGTGTGTGATATTTGGAGGGTATTCCATCCCTTGGACAGGGAATATACCTTTGTCTCACCAGTCCACTTGTCCTCATCAAGGATAGATTACATACTCCAATCTCATTCTCTAATACCTGGAACTCTCGACACATCGATCCTACCTGGCTCCCCTCAGACCATTCCATAGTTTCTTGCAAAATATCGATTATTTCCCTACCAAAAAGAGGCACTAGATGGAAACTCAATGACTTATTGTTAAAGGACCCTTCTGCAACTAAATTTATACAGGAACATATTGAAAGTTTTTTATGGGTATAATTTTAATCACCAAGACAGACCAGATATGTTATGCGGGTCCTATAAAGCATACCTTAGAGGTATTTTTATTCGTATGACCACCCACAGGAAAAAGGTTTCCACTTCCTGGATGTCCCACTTATTATCTCGAATCAGGGTCCTAGAAAGAGACCTTGCCCCACAGTCACCAGAGTCAGTTAAGCAAGAAGTGACCAAACTAGGAGCAGCTTATATGGAACTCCTTCAGGAGAAAACCGACTATACCATCTTGAAAACCTAGGCATCATATACTGACCAGGGAGAAAAAGCGGGACGTCTCCTGGCACTCAGGGTTAAACAAATGGAATCCACCCGTTACATAGCCTCGATAACTTCTTTATCTGATGACTCCTTAAAAACCCATCCAGAGGACATTATAAAAGAATTTTTTTCATATTTCAAAAAGTTATATGGCCCTATGCCTACCCCCCCCCCAATGGTACATCAATTACGCACCTATCTACAGAAGGCCAACCTACCCCAACTTACCTTGGAACAGCAAAAGAAGCTGCTTGCCTCCATAACAGGTATGGAACTCTCTGAGATTATTAGAGACCTACCAATGAATAAAACCCCTGGGATAGATGGGGTACACAGCCCTCCTTAATAAAATGTTTAAAGCCCAGTTAATCCCTATGCTTCTTCCCCTGTATCAACAAATCCTATCAGGAGCAGATGTAGACCCCACTTTATTTGAGGCATTGATTATCCTGATCCCAAAACCTGATAAATCCCGTGACTGTGTAGCAAATTACCGCCCCATCTCATTAATAAACCAAGACATCAAAATCCTAACTAAACTGTTAGCTAATCATCTCGGTGCACTTATGGACACCCTAATTGGATCAGAACAAGTCAGATTTATGCAGGGTAGATCCTCTTCTGATCATCTAAGAACTCTGTTGCATGTCCTTTCGGTGTTCAGGGATGTACCCTTCCCTGCAGACTTAATTTCTCTGGACACTGAGAAGGCTTTCGATAGGGTGCACTGGGAATATTTATTCCAAGCCTTGGAAACTTTTGGTTTCCCATCAGGGTTTATTGGGTGGATCAGGGTGCTATATAAATCCCCAACTGCACGAATATCAAGCAATGGGGTGTTTTCAGACAACTTTACCCTCCACTCTGGAACCAGACGAGGTTGCCCCTTGTCTCCATTACTCTTCGATATTTACCTGGAATCACTAATCCAGAACTTGAAAAACTGTCAGACTATCCAGGGGATCCCAATTCTTCCTTGTGAGATTCAAGTATCTGCTTACGCAGATGACCTCCTCCTCCTTCAAATCTGTAACCCCTGTACATCCATACCCCCTATGTTAGACATTATTGATAACTTTAGCAAAATGTCCAACTACAAATTAAATGTCAGTAAAATAACAATTTTCCCATTCAACCACAAATTGTTCAGAGCGGATATAATGCCTTAGGATTTACTTGGAAACAGGACTCCCTTACATACTTAGACACAGGAATATCTAGAAACCCCAGGCAAATTATTAAATAAAATTTGGATTCTCTGGTTTATGCAATCTCTCAGGATTTAGACCGCTGGGCCTCACTTCCTATCTCACTGTGGGGTAAGATAAATCTAATTAAGATGAATGTTTTCCCATGGCTCTTATACCCCCTCTCTATGCTTAATGTTTGGCTCCAGATTTATTGGTTCAGGAAACTACAATCTCTGTTCACCAAATTTATCTGGAGGAATAAGTCTCCTAGGATAGCTTGTCACATTTTGGCTGCTCCCAAGTACAATGGGGGATTACACCTCCCTCATCTACGACTCTATTTTTGGGCCAGCCACATTAATAAATACTTGAGATGGTTATCCATAGACAACTTATACTCTGCCCCGGCTTGGCTCAAAATTGAGTTAACTCTCATACACTCACATGGTTCAGATCCTGAGGGCCTCTTATATATTAAGGAAAGCCTCCTCCCCCTAAAGCTCAAGCATTCTACAGTTGCTATATCCTTAAAGATTCATACCCAGATCTGTCGTTACCTTAAATATAATCATATTAAGGACCTCCATCAACCAATAGTGGGAAACCTACAGCTCAAAAGAGATGGCAAACCAATCATTTTAACATGGCTGCCCATTTTATGGAATTTGAATATAACGTATTTCGTTAAAAGTGATGGTTTATGGTTCTCGATTAAAGATCTTATGGCAAAGTTAGCTATTTCTCACAGGTTCACTTTTAGGATTATCCAGCTCCAACATTTATTAATACAAACCTTTGGTCAAAAACCCCAGATAACCCAAGCTTCCCCCTTTTGTAAAGAACTACTGGAGTTCAGGGGAAGCTCTAAGGCAGTCTTTAATATTTACAATACAATATACCTCTGGAAATTCCCTGATAGTTATGGGCCAACTCGACTGTGGGAGTCTTTCTTTCCAGACCGGAACATAGACTGACCAACTATCTGGCGAAATTGCCACAAAATGGTCATGCAAGAAGACAGACTAAGACTAATGCAACTGCATATCCTGCATAAAGCCTATTATACTCTGTGCAAATTAACCAAACTGGGATTAACATCCAACTCATTATGTGCTAGATGTCAACAAGACGAAGGGACTTTGTATCATATCTTTTGGTCTTGCCCTAAAATCTCCCTGTTATGGGATACCATTAAATAACTTTCCAACCCTCTCCTCAGTCTTAAGGACCTGTTTACCCTTGAAATTTGCCTCATGGGGGACCTATCAGGCATTAGAGTCCGTAATCGTAAATACCATATATCCCTTATACCGTAGCTATGTTGGTCAAGAAGCTGGTGCTATGACATTGGATTGACCAGTTAGAAATACTCTATGCTGAATGGCTAACTGAAATCTTGGCTAATTTATGCATGGAGAAAGCCATTGCTAACTTAAATAGCACAATGGAGAGATTTACAAAAAATTGGGACCCCCTTTATGCCCTATGCTTATTATAGAATGGGCCTTATGTGGTATAAATCTTGCTAGCCTCAAGTCAATCCAGATGTACAATCTGTCTTGGCAATCCTGATACAATCAATGTTGTTGGTCTAACAGGGGAGGGATGGAGAGAGTGGAGGAAGGGAAAGGGATGGGTAGTAAAGGGAGGGGGGGCAGAATCAGGTATAAATGTTGTTTTATGTATCCTATGTCTTTGTATGTACATCTGCCTTTTGTGTAAATTTGAAAAATGATGCTAATAAACTTTAAATTGAAAAAAAAAGCCCAGGCAAATAGGAGAATCTTAAGGTGGGCCTTGAATACCTCCAAGGATGGGGCCCCTTAACCCCTGGGGTAGTGAATTCCACAGGACGGGAGGTGGTGACACTAAAATCCCTGTCGCCAACCATTTTTAACCTCATCCTGGGAGGAGCGGAGGGGATGGACCAAGATAGCCGGTGGTCAGGAAACCAGGGCCCTGGCCATGTAGGGCCTTACAGTATAGGTGAGAAGACCCACCTCAAAGAGGATCCTCCATCTGACCGGCAGCCAGTGCAGTTCACGAAGTACTGGTGTAATGTAGCAATATTTAGGCTGCCCTGTAAGTAACCAGGCAGCTGCGTCCTGCACCAGCTGCAGCCTGCGGAGAGATCCTCCCATGACCCTGAGGTACAGCACATTACAGTAGTCAAGCCTTGATGTCACCAAGGTATGTATCAAAGTGGGGAGGTCCAGAGGTGGCACAAGAGGCTTTATCCTGGCAACATTCCTAAGATGGAAAAAACAGGAGTGGACAGTGGAAGCCACCTGCACTTCCATCGTCAAACCCCTGTCCAGAATGACACCAAGATTCCACACCTTGGAGGAGGCCTTCAATGGGACAGATCCCAGAACAAATCCAGTCTCTGCACCAGAGGCCATCCTATCCCACACTCTGTTTGACTCCACCACCAATACCTCCATCTTATTGAGGTTCAGCCACAACCAGCTAGAGGCCATCCCGTCATTGATCTCAGCAAGGCAGCTGTTTAGCATGTCTGCTGCATTGGATGTTCCTGGGGTAAAGGACAAGTATAGCAGGGTATCTTCAGCATAGCAATGAAACCCCAGACCATACTTTCTAATGATCCCTCCCAGGGGCAGCATGTACACTGCGAACAACATTGTGGCCAGGATCGAACCCTGGGGAACTCCGCAAGATAGGAGACTAGGGTGGAGGAGAAATTCACCATTACAACACGTTGCCTCCTGTTGGTCAAAAATGACTCAGATCAGCAGATGACAATGCCAGTGATTCTGCAGAGTTCCCTGAGGTGGTCAAGCAACACACAATGGTCCACCGTGTCAAATGCTGAGGAGAGATCGAGGAGAACAAGAATTGTCCTTTCCCCTCGATCTCTAGCAATGAGGACATCATTCTGCACCCAAACAAGCACAGTTTCTGTGCTATGCCTCCCCTGAAACCCTGACTGGAAAGGTTCATATAACTCATGGGTCACAAGGTGCTTCTCCAACTGAAGCGGCACTACCTTCTCCACAATCTTTTCCAAAAATGGAAGGTTGGAGATACTACGGTAATTTGCCCTGACCTCTGGGTCCAAAGATGGTTTCTTAAAGAGTGGTCTCACCAATGCCTCCTTCAAGGCATCAGAAAAGTCCCCCTCTGACAAGGAACATTGGATAATTAGGGCAAACACTGGGCCAATGGCATCGAAGCATCTCATCAAGAAATATGTTGGCACCGGGTACATTTCACAAAAGGTTGCTTCAAATTGGTTGCCACCTTAGTGACCTCACTTACCTCCACTGGTCTAAACTCCCCCCAACCAGACGGAGTGCACTCAGAACACTTCAGGTGACCACAGCCAGCTCTTGATTGGCTGACTGGGGGAATTCCCTGCCAAATACCAGACACCCTGTCCAAGAAGAACCAAGCAAACTCTTCGCATTCAGAGTTAGAAAAAGCCTTCTTCGGTTGTAGACAGGCTGGACGAAGTAGCCTGCCCACAGTCCGAAAAAGTGCAACTGGTCAGTTCTTCCTGGCAGCAATCTCCCTGGACAGGAATTCTGCCTTCTTGCAGTTGATTGCCCCCTGGTATGCATTATAATGCACACGCAGAGCCAGTTTGTCCTTCTCCAGGCCGGTCTTCCTCCAGCAGCACTCCAGCCTCTGACCCTTTCTCTTCAACTCCCTGAGGTCCCCATCAAACCATAGGGACCTCAGGTAGGAAGATCTGGGTCATACATGGACAGGTGCGAGGGAGTCAATGGCATCGGATAGCACCCTATTATAGGAACCTACTATGGCACCAATACCTTCAACACGTGCATTACCCACACTAGATAGATCAGCTGCCACCAAAAAGTCCTCCAGGGTCAATCCCCACAAAGGATGGCAGCACATCATCTGTGTAGGGGGATGGCATCTTGTGGGTGCCCCAAACATGAACCACACCGTGCAGTGATCGAACCATGCCACCCGATCATTCTTGACATCATTTATCTCAAGCCCCAGTGAGCATGCCAGGTCCAAAGTGTGCCCACCCTGGTGGGTCGTGGAAGAAACTACTGGTGACAGGCCCAACAATGACATGCTCTGGAGGAGGTTATGACCAAGCCAAGATGATTCATCATGGGCCCAAACATTGAAATCCCCCTTGACAATACATCTGGGGGCTTCCAATGTTTCACTGTTGATTAATTCGGCAACCTCCTGCAGGAAGTTTCCCACTCCCCCCGGGCGGTAAATCAAGAGGATCCTGCAGCCTGTGCCCAGACTCCCACAGACAGCCACACATTCAAAAGAACCCAGGATTCTCACTGAACGCACAGTGAAGACCAATTCAGATCTAAAGCAGATGTGTACCCCACCACCCCTACGTTCCTTTCTGGGGCAGAGTGCCACGGTACATCTAGAAGGGACAGCAGCTTCAAAAACTAGGCCAGCATTGTCCCCAGTCCAGGACTCCATGATGCAAGCCAGATCGACCAAGGAAATCAAGTCCTCAATAATAGCAGTCTTGTTCCTGATTGATCTGGCATTGCACAGCACTGGCCATGAGGGACTGGTGGATAAAGCAGCCCCTTGGGTTACCTGGCCACTCAGTCTGGTGGACTCCCTGGAGACAGGTACCAAACACGTCGGGCCTCTTTCTTGTGCCTGTCCTAATCCATGGTGCCTTCTGCACCTGACAATCTCTATCTTGCCACCCCCTGCCGTGCACGGGGCACCCTACCACACAAAATCGCCCTGGCCCCTCCAAATCCCCACCTCTCGGCAGCGTCTTGCTGTGATGTTAAAAACCAGGAGGCTGATGAAGGGCCATAGGTCATGTAGCTGAAATGCCCCATACACTATCCTGACCCTCCTGGCCCCCCCAGACAGCCCTGACACATCACACCCAACAAAGTCCTGACACACCCACCTAATTCCACTCACACCACAACTATACACTAACATGCAATCTACCCTAAGCACACCCCTAAGCACCCTTCCCCCAAAATAACAGTCAATAAAACACAATTCCAGGAGAAAGTCTAATATCACAGAGCTCCAACCACTGTGATTTTTTTTTTGTCCAGAAAATTTCTTCAACAGGCCTGGCCCTCACCCAGGCCAGTATCAGAAAGCCAGCAAATAATTTTATATGCAATAAAGCAGTTTGCTTCCAGGAAACAACAGAAATCACCACCTGGGGTTTTGCACAAAGTTAAAAAGAGTTTTTAGAGTCTGTATGTCACCAAATCAGTTTAATAGTCCAGAGACATTATACTTCCTTGGAAATCTAGTATAAAGAAATCCAATCAACCCTCTTCCTCCACCTCTGTCAGGGGCCTCCCTCCCTCTTGCAGTCCTGCTTCAGAGCCCAGTTTGACAGCAGCGCAACTACACAGCCCCAGGTCATGCCTCTGCACTCCTTAGAGAACTGGCATACAGGCCTACCCCTCAGCGGACCTAATACTGATCCTTCCAGTCAGGCCCATGAAACCAGTTGAGCTACATGCACCCTTCAGGATGGCCCCTGAGCAGAGGCTCCACTTCCTAGTACAGGACCGCAACACCTCACTTTCCCAGTCCAAAAACAGGTTGATGCTTTTCCATGGACTGTCCGTCAGTCTCTCACCCCGACAGATTCCACAATCGTCTGTGTTCATTCCACTACTTTCGGCCCACTTTCTTGAACTTCTTCCAACCCCACTTGACTTCCAATAATCCATTCTTCAATCAAACACCCGGTCCTCAACCAGTCAGAAAATGGTGACTTTTACTCCACTCTACCACTACCGGAGCTCCAGGATGCTCCTTCAGCCAGCAGAAACCCCTCTGGGGTAAGTTTCCAGTTTAAAAGCAGATTGTGAACCCTGTTAACCACAACAGCAGCAGTGTTCATATACGAGGAGCCACTGTGCTATAATATCACTGCTCCTCCTTGCCTCCCTAAAAACCAAAAAGCTGACACCTCAGGTTACAGGCTACAGCTAGAGCACAGGCACAGAGCTGCATATGGAAAGAATACAACAATTAGAAGCCTGTAGCACAAACTAGTAATGCAGGTGCAGGACACTAGGAAACTAAAACTCCAAAGAATTGAGGATGGAGCAAAAGCAGAACGATGTACAGTACATGGAGCTGCAGGAAATACAGCATTAACTGCTTCCACTCCCTGCAGCTGCTAGCTAAGCGCAAGAGCTGAGACCAGGTGCAGACCATTAAAAGAAAGCAGCAGTAGAGGGTTGGAATGGGAACCGAAACATACAACAACAGTAGGAAGACAGAGGATGCCAGGTAGCCAGGGAGGAAAGGGAGCCAGAACACAGCAAAAGAGCAACACAGCACAAATAAAGGGGAACTAGTAAGCCCCAAGAGAAAACACAAAACTAAAGCACAGACACAATAGAACAGAAAGCAGCACACAGGGAGACACACAGCTGCCAGAAACAAAACAAATACTAACCAAAGAAAGAGACACACAGGAACACATCCAGCAGAAATACTAGATGGGGAAGGGGGGCAAGGCAGAAGCAGGCCCAAACTGAGCAGAAAAACCAACAGTGGCTCTGGCTGGCAAAGGGAAAGTGTTTCAGATGGAGGCTGGGAAGAACTGCTTATATGGTTCAGGAAGTAAGCGTAGTGGTTGGTCACCCATTGAACTGCAGGTGGAGCCTTTCAATCCTGCACTTACTTGTGGAATAGCTGTTAAGGGAAATATACTGATAAGTACTTACTCAGTTACCAGATTAGGTATGATTGGAGGCAGGGGTACCTGTGTGTCTTCAGGTTGAGTACCCTCAAGGCTTCCTGATTGTTCCGGGGGAGGGGGACCAATGTGCGGCTTGTCATAGACTGCTTGCATTCTGGAACAGAACAAAAGTACCAACAAAGTATACAAACATCAGAACACATCAAACAGCAATACAGTTAACTAGTATGTGACTGTTTTACATTGTGTAAGACATGTTTGCTAGGTCGTTAGTAAGTTCCCATTTGTGGATTGATGGGTTCAGGGCTAGTAGTACCTATTCCTTTAGTAGTGGGGAGAAGGGCTGGAAGGAGGGTGATGCAGCTCTTTTGGGACTGAACATTGTGCCTTATTAGCCTATGCCTATGGGAGGGTGGGCATATGACACATAGGGGGACCAGCATTTATAGTACTTTTGCATTTGATTTGCCTTGGAGTGACTCAGTCTGTCCATTCCTGCTATCTTAGTGAGTGAGGACATTATTTCATATGTGCAGGGGATCAGGGTGCTATGCCATTTACAAAGTAGTGCTCTCTCAACCTACATAGCTAGCAGAGTTAGTCAACGTAACTCACTAAGGGACAGATGTGGATCTGCTGGTTTTATGCCTAATAGCAGTAGTTGAACATTTACTGGGACCTGTTTCAGTAACACCATGCTAGCTATGTGGCAAATCTGTTTCCAGAGGGGGGTGTATCTTAGGGAAAGTCCAAAGTACAAGATATAAGTCTCCCCCATGGACTGACAGCACCAGCATTGGTCATTTTCTAATATGCTTGCTTGGTGTAACACCACTGGGCTCCTGTACCATAAGTGCAGTATCTTATTTTGAATTAAATGGCTACGTGCATCAGAAAGTAATGTATGTGTGTGGTGCCATGCTTGGGTTCATTATTCCTCTGTAATTAGCAGCCTATGTGCTTTTCCCATTTAGCTTTAATAGCTCATATCTGATTGGGTGTAGTTTCCATCAGTCTGAAGTAGATCTTACCAGCCAGCCTTCTGAAAACTGTTAACCACTCATCTATTGTATTGTCCAGTTGAGGAGGTTTGGGGCTTTGCTTCATAGTCTTAATTGGTCTACACCACTCTGTAGCCACTGATCTATTCACCACTATTGGGTCATAGAAACATAGAAACATAGAAGTTGACGGCAGATAAGGACCGCAAGGCCCATCCAGTCTGCCCATTTCTTTTTCTACCTTATAAATGTGCCATCGGCCTTTGCCCTGTCAGTGACCTATCTATTCATAGTCATTTGTATTGCTCCCTTATGCCTATCCATGCCTGTTTGAAGCCCTGCACTGTATTCATAGCCACCACTTCTTGTGGTAAGCCATTCCATGCATCCACCACCCTTTCTGTGAAAAAGAATTTCCTCACATTCCCCCTTAATCGGCCTCCCTCTAATCTCATGCTGTGTCCTCTTGTCCTATTTTTCTTATATTTAAACATGTTAGACTCTTTCACCTTGTTTATGCCCTTAAGGTGTTTGAATGCCTCGATCATATCACCTCTCTCCCTCCTTTGCTCAAGGGTATACATATTGAGCTCCGTTAATCTGTCCTCATATGTCTTCTGATGCAGTCCCTGTACCATTTTGGTTGCCCTTCTCTGGACTGCCTCAATTTGGTTAATGTCCTTGTGAAGGTGTGGCCTCCAATACTGCACGCAGTACTCCAGATGGGGCCTAACCAATGTCTTGTACAGAGGGATTATTACCTCCCTCTTACGACTTGTGATACCCCTACTAATACACCTAACACCCCTAGCCTTACCTACTGCTTTAGAGGTCTGCTTGGATGATTTTAGGTCATCAGTGATGATGTCCCAAGTCTCTTTCTTCCTTTGTGACTGCTAGCAACCCTCCCAGCCTATAAGTGGCTTCAGGGTTTCTCTTCCCTATGTGCATGATTTTGCACTTCTTTGCATTAAATCCCAGTTGCCACTCTTCTGACCATTCTGCTAGTTTATCCAGATCTCTTCTCATTTTGCCCACCCCATCTGGCTCATCTACTCTGTTGCAGATCTTGGTGTCATCTGCAAACAGACAAGCCTTACCCTCTAGTCCATCTGCAAGGTCACTAATGAAGATGTTGAATAGGACTGGCCCCAGGACTGATCCCTGAGGTACCCCACTTGTGACTTGCATCTCTTCTGACTATATACCATTTACCACCACTCTGTTTTCTGCCAGTCAACCAGTTTGCCACCCAGTTGACCAACTTCTGACCCACCCCGAGCCTACCCAGCTTATTTATCAATCTTCTATGTGGAACAGTGTCAAAAGCTTTGCTGAAGCCAAGGTAGGCGACATCAACTGCTCCCCCTTGGTCCACCACTCTGGTTACCCAGTCAAAGAACTCTATGAGATTAGTTTGACAGGACCTTCCTTTTGTAAACCCATGCTGTCTTGGATCCAGTGCCCCTATGGATTCCAGGTGTTGCACTATCCTTTCCTTAAGGAGTGCCTCCATAATCTTGTCCACTACTGAGGTAAGACTGACCGGTCTGTAGTTCCCGCCTCCTCCTGCTACCACTCTTGTGGGTGGGATCACATGAGCCCTTCTCCAGTCTTCTGGGACCTCTCCTGTGCTCAGAGACTCACTAAACAATTCTGCTAATGGCTCTGCTAGTTCCTCCTTTAGCTCCTTAAGTACCCTGGGATGTATGCCATCAGGTCCCATTGCCTTATCCACCCTGAGCTTAGCAAGCTCTTGTAGGACCCTTTCTTTGTGAAGGAGTAGTGCTCACCTCCCTCCCCGTGTCCATGATGCTGAGCTGTGGGCCCTGCCCTACCTTCTCTTCAGTAAATACTGAGCAAAAGTATCTATTTAGGATAGATGCCTTTACAGGGTCCTCCTCCTCACATGCTCCCTTTTTCCATTAAGCTTAGCAATACCCCTCTGGACTTTCTCCTTTCACTAATGTATCTATAGAAAGTCTTGTCACCTTCTTTACTGTTTGTGCTAGTGTTTCCTCAGTTTGGGACTTTGCCTGCCTTACTGCCTTACCTGCTTCCCTTAGGGCAGTTTGGTATGCCTCCCTATCTTCATCCCGCTGTGTTCCCTTATATTTTCTGAAGGCCAGCCTTTTGGCTCTGACCTTTTCTGCTACTGTATTTGAGAACCAAAGTGGTTTCCTTCTTCTTTTGCCCTTACCTCCCTTACCTCCTCAGGTGAGCTCTACCTGCTAGGGGATCTAAACCTGAACTGGTTGTCACCTGCCCTAGATAAGACTTGTACTGAAATAGTTGCCCTTAACCTGTCCCAATTAATCACAGAACCTACTCACCTAAACCACAAATCCCATAACCACACTCTCATAGACTGGGCTCTCACCTCCCATCCTCACAGGGTAATCCAGTCGGGCCTACTGTAAGACACTCTTAGCGATCATCATATGTGCTTTTCATTGTTCACTTGGGAGCTTAAGCTGCAGCCAGGTAGGAAAGAGGGCTGGAGTATATTCTGTTTTAACTGAAATATTTGAATAGTTTGTAAGTGAAATTAGTTTTATGTGTTAAAAATTATTACCTTGAATTAGAACTGTTACATTGTAACTTTGGTGGCTTGGGGATAGTTGTTTGGCAGGGATACTTAGAGGGAAATTTAAATGTGTTGTTTGCCTGGTGTTTGGGGGATGGGACATTAGCTGCAATTACATTGTCTCTAAACAGGAATTAACTTGGCTTTCATTGTTCACTTGGGAGCTTAAGCAGCAGCCAGGTAGGAAAGAGGGCTGGAGTATATTCTGTTTTAACTGAAATATTTGAATAGTTTGTAAGTGAAATTAGTTTTATGTGTTAAAAATTATTACCTTGAATTAGAACTGTTACATTGTAACTTTGGTGGCTTGGGGATAGTTGTTTGGCAGGGATACTTGGAGGGAAATTTAAATGTGTTGTTTGCCTGGTGTTTGGGGGATGGGACATTAGCTGCTTCTTAAATACTGAAAAGCCACTGGGGGTTGGGATTGAAGGGCTGAGTATTTCTGTTTGGGACTGAAATTCGAAGCAACAGGAGCTGGTGGGCCTGTGACATCGTATGGTACCTGATGTCTGCTTACATACACTGTTAGTGGGACCGAACACACACTGGACTGTATGTGTGTGTGAGACTTGGGAACATTATTGGTGGGGTTGAAATTGGGTTTGTAAATAACTACAGTCAGTATAGAGAGAAACTGTACTCCAGGGAAAGGGACTGAGAAAAGGGGGTGTGCTATTATAAACAGAGGGGGAAAATCAGGGTGGCCATATTCCACCATGGCAGGCATCTTTGGAAGGGTTGTAGGCTGCACAGGCTGTGGGATGGCAATAATTCTAAATTGGGCCTGGAGAGAGGGAGGCTGCCCACTCTGTAGACAGCTATCTTGTATCAGGAGTGAGGTATATTGGTTAAGGAGTAAGCTGTGGGAGCTGGGGGTGTCCAAGGATAAGGGGTGTGGATATGGGCAGCAGAAGGGTGGGGCTGAGGGGAGGCTGGGGCAACGCTCTGAAATTACAGGACGTTATGTTACAGCAAGCAGGAGGGGGGATATTAGGGACAGAGGACCCTTAGATAGGAAGTTGATGCTAAGGGGAAAGCGTATGGGGTGAACATTCTGAATACAAAGAGACTGGAGGGAAGAGTCAGGAGGGGCTGTTGTGTGGAAGCCTAAAACAGCAGACTGTGGGAAGGAGCTCCTAAGGTGAACAGTGCAAGAGAGGAAGAAGAGGTCAGTTTAGAGATGCAGTCAGGAAACTCGGTTACTTGATGGAGGCTGATATAGAGTGTCACAATAAATTTGAGCTACTAAGCAACCTAGAGGGGGAAGGGTTGGTGGAAATGAGGAAACTTATACAGAGGCCGGGGAAGGTCGGATAACCCTTAGGGCATCACAGACCAGCTATGGAAAGGATAGACATAGTCCCAGAGGAGAATGGAAACATATATGTTAAGCAAATGGGAGAGATGCAACATATTCCAGACATGAGGAGGAGAGCATGATTGGAGAGAAACTGGGAGACAAGGAGGTGGAGAGGCCCCCTTCAGCTGGGAGGTCAGTACCAAGGATGGGGCCCTAGCTAAGGGACCCACAGAGAACCTCTGGAAGCAGGGGTACTATTACAAGGGGGGAGGATGGTGGTGTGGGGAAAGGGGAAACCATCAGGGCCAGGATAAATGGTTCAGATAAGAGAGGGTTAAAGGGGACACCTATTCAGAGGGGTTTTGAGTTAAGTGGGCAAAATAGCAAGGGAGGCAGAAAGGGGAGGGTGACAAGGGGGTCTCTAATAAGGCAGGAAGACTCCCATGAAATTGAGATCATGAATAAAGGGGAAGGGGGCTGAGAGGGCATAGTGGAGGTAACCATAAGGATGATGGCGGTGTTAAGGTTCTGTTACTGGGAGACTCGATGATTAGGGGTATCCATTGGGAGGGACAGGGGGGTGGATGCCATAGCCAGGTGAAGGTAGTGAGTATCTCTGGGCTGACAGTGCACAGAGCAAAGTTCATGGTGTATGAAATGGTTAGGATTGTGGAGGAAACCGGATTTCTGGTGCATTTGGGAACTAATGATCTAGAGGGAAATAGCATTTGGAAATCCAAGCAAGGTTCCAAGAACTTGCCAGAGTCTGTCGGATAATGGATGCAACATTTCCTTTTGGAGATATTGCCAGTACCAAAGGCCTCAGTGGAGAAAAAAGACTCACAGAGGTTAATGATGGCTCAGGAAGTGGGGTGAAGAGAATGGGTTAGGTGTTAGGGAACTGGAATGGAGTTTGGGAGGATAAGGGACTATATGCCAAGGACAGGTTTCATCTTGCCCCATTAGGGAAGGAAGTCCTTAAACAGGGATGGCTGACTACATACAAGAAGGTGGGGTTAAACTTGTATGGGGGGAAGGGATGAGGAAGTCTGACCAGAAGCCCCTCCTCCAGATGAGGGAGTAGCCATCAAGCCCAAGAGGGGAGGGGGAAACAGACTGGAGGTGGAGGTTTCAGGAGGAGCAGGGGGAGGATGGAAGTATAAGGAATCTGGGTGGGGTTCAACAAAGAGGATCAGGGATAAGGGGTGGGGGTTGGTGTTAGTAAATGCCAGGAGCTTGGGAAACAAGTTGCCGGAGTTCCAGGCCATGCTGTTCGAGGGGGTGGATGTGGCGGCGGTCACGGAGACGTGGGCCAACAAAAACCACAACTGGGACCTAAATGTACAGGGGTACACTATGCTTAGGAAGGATAGAAAGGAGGTCAGAGGGGGTGGAGTGGCTATGTTCATTAGAGATGATATAGAAATTGCTATGGTAGAAGAGGCAGAGGGAAACGTGGAGGCCTTATGGGTCACCTTACGATCCCCAGCAGGAGATAAGGTCAAGCTGGGAGTAGCATATAGGCCCCCCGGGATGAGTGATGTTCTAGAGGATGGTTTGCTGGACAACATCATTGCCCAGTGTGGTCCAAAAGGGGAAGTAGTGGTGTTGATGGGGGACCTTAATATGCCAGGTACAAACTGGGGAACCATATCCTGTAAGGTGGCCAAGGAGCAGAGGCTGCTGGATGGCTTCCAGGATGTGTTCTTAACACAGCATGTGATGGAGCCCACAAGGAGGGGCATGTCCTGATGTGGTTCTGCAGATGGGGATCTGGTAGGGACATAGCTGTACAGGACCCCTGACTGGGAGTGACCATAATACTGTCTGGTTTCAAATAAGTATGGGGGAGTGGGGTGAGATCTAGGACACTGGCAGTGGACTTCAGGGGAGCAGACTTTATGGGCATGGGAAATATTCTCAAGGATCACTTGAAGGATTACCTCAATGACAAGTGTGGAAAGGAGATGGGAGGTCATAAAGGGGGACTTCATGAGGCAGTCAGGATCTGCGCTAAGTTGAAGCGTAAGGGAGCAAGGTCACGTAAACCATGCTGGTGGTCCAGTGAGGTACAGGTAGCAGTCAGAGAAAGAAGGCGACCTACAAAAATATAAAACAACAAGAGGGATAGGGATAGAAATGTACCAGCTTGCATCTAGAAAAGTCACCCGATGGTGAGGGGAGCAAAGTCCAGTAAAGAGCAGCGGCTGGCACAGGGATACATGGGGGAAAAGGGTTCTTCCGTACATTGGGGAGCGGAGAAAACTAAGGGCCATCTCAGCAGATTGAGATCAGAAGGAGGCTGGGTGGAAGAGGGAGACCAGGCAGAGGTATTTAACGAGTACTTTGCCTCTGTGTTCACTAGGGAGGGGGATGGGATATCTACAAAACAAGGCATGAAGGGGATAGAAGCGGCAGGGAGTGGGATCAGGGGAGCAACAGAAATGGAGCAAGAGGGAGGGAAAGGTACCCCAGGGGGGTCACATCTGGATAAGGATAAAAAGACCAGTAAGGGGAAGGGGACGGATGATGCTATCTTCACCAAAAGGGTGTGGTTAGCCCTCAAGGTCCTAAAGAAAGACCAATCTCCTGGGCCGGATGGCATTCATCCGAGAGTACTATGGGAATTGGCGGACATACTGGCTGCACCCCTGGCGGAGCTTTTCAGCAGGTCACTTGAGACAGGGAGGGTACCTAGGGATTGGTGAGAGGCACATGTGGTACCAATCCATAAAGGGGGTTGAGGAAGTACCAGGTAATTATAGACCCATCAGTTTGACCTCGGTGGTGGGAAAATTAATGGAGTATACTAAAGGACGATTGGGGTGTACTTGGAGGAGGTGGAGGTCTGGATAGTCGGCAACATGGGTTTGTGCCAGGTAGATCATGTCAAACCAACCTTGTGGAGTTCTATGAATGGGTAACATCAGAACTGGACAGGGTAAGCCTGTGGATGTATTATTCTTGGACTTCAGCAAGGTGTTTGACTCTGTCCCACAATGATCTGGTGGAGAAACTGATGGGGTTAGGAATAGGCCCTTTGATGGTCAGATGGATTGAAAACTGGCTAGCTGGATGCACTCAGAGAGTAGTGGTCTGTGGGGAGCTCTCAAACCCTAGAGAGGTTGGTGGTGGGGTACCACAGGGCTCGGGTCCTGGGTCCAATCCTGTTTAATGCACATATCGGACATCAGGGAGGGTATAGGGTGTGAAATGAGTCTCTTCGCGGATGACTCCAAGATGGGAGCAGTAGTTGAGGAGAAGAGGGAGGTGGCCTGCAAGGGACCTGGACACCCTGGAAGCTGGGCTCACATGGAAATTAAATTTCAATATCACCAAGTGCAAGGTGTTGCATCTTGGTGGGGAAACCCTAAACACAGGTACACCCTGGGAGGGAGGCGCTGGAGGCCTCAATAGGGAAAAAGACCTAGGGGTCATGGTGGATACATGTATGAATAACTCTGAGCAGTGCAGAGAGCAGCTATCAAGGCAAACAGGATGTTGGGATGCATCGTAAGGGGATCACCTCTAGGAGCAGGGAAGGATTCTGCCGGCTGTACAATGGACTGGTTAGACCACACCTTGAGTACTGTGTACAGTACTGGAGACCACATTTGAAGAGGGACATACAGCTCCTGGAGAGGTACAGAGGAGGGCAACAAAGATGATACGAGGGCTAGGGGATTTGACTTATGAGGACAGACTTGAGGAGCTCTGCCTGTTTTCATTGGAGAGAGGAGAGACAGGGGACATGATTGAGGTCTTCAAGCACCTCAAGGGAATAAATAGGGTAAACATGGAGGGGATCTTTAGACTAAAGCAGGGAGGTATCACCAGAGGGCATGGTTTGAAGTTGGAAGGTGGAAGGGTGAGGGGGGAAAAGAGGAGGAGGTTTTTCACCGAGAGGGTGGTGGACCCTTGGAATGCACTGCCTGGTGAGCTGGTTCAGAGATCCACAGTGGAGGGCTTCAAGAGAGGGTGGGACAGACACAGAAAGTGGATGTATCAGATGATGGCCTGTCCCGGGGGGGTGGGGATGGATGATAGGGGTTTCTAGAGAACAAGGGATGGAAGGGTCTCGGCACCCAACTAAGGATCTAGGTTCGAGCAGACTCGATAGACCGTAAGGCCTAATCTGCTGGCAAATAGTATGTTAGTATGTTAGTATAGTTAGTAAAGTACACAGACCTAAGGCACCCCACAAACTATTAAAGATCCACTCTTACAAAACATTAGACCTTACCCCTCTATATCATGACCTAACTCACGTTGACTGGGCTTCTATTTCCTCAGCCAAAACTATCAATCATGCCCTGGCTTATTTCAAAGATAATTTCATCAATGTCTAAAAAAATGCTCCCTTGAAGCAAGTTAAAGTGCTTGGTAGTCACCTCCCCTGGGTAACCCCCGGCCTGTCAACAAGTGCATGATAAAGCATGGAAAACCCACAAATCCTCCAAACTCCCTCATGACTACGCTATCTACTGGACACTCCGAAATGCCTGTACCAAAGCCATCCACCTGGCCAAAGCAGAATATTTCTGGTCCACCTTTAATACTAACATAACCAACCCATCAAAGTTTTGGACAGTAGTTCACTCACTTTTCTCTCCCCAAACTAAACCCCAATCCTCACTGCTCAGAATAAACAACCAACTCATTGCCGACCATCCTACACTAGTGGCAGAATTCAGTTCCTACTTTGCTTCCTGTACCTTCACCCTATTAGCCTCCCTCCCACTGCACCCTACTACCTCTTTTCTCCTTCCTGATTCCTCCCAACACCACCAATTAGCAAAGAGTTTTGCCTTTTCACCCATCTCTCCCAATGACACCTTAAAGGCATTGCTCTCTATCAACCCAACTAAGGGCAGCTCCCCCGATGGCCTTGACCCTAAGCTGCTATACGTCTCAGCTCCTGCTATTTTCCTCCCTCTCGCTGATCTCCTCAACCTGTCTTTCTACACTGCGACTATCCCTGAAGCCTGGAAACATGCTACAGTTTTCCCCCTACCATAGAGAGGTGATCTCTCATCTCCTGGGAATTACCACCCCCATCTCGCTTCTACCCATCCTGGCTAAACTTCAGGAACACCTTGTTCTCTTCCAAGTCTCCTCCTTTCTTGATGATTCCTCCTTCTTCACTGCCCTCCAATCTGGTTTTCTGAAGAATCACTCCACAACCACTTCCCTACTTAGACTCACTAACTCTGTCCATTCTGCCATGGATAGAGGTCTCATTACTTCTGCTATCTTTGTCGACCTTGCCAAGGCTTTTGACACAGTCTCCCACTCCCTCTTCCTCAAAACTCTCTTATCAGCTGGCTTGTCTCTGTCTGCCTGCAAATGGTTCAGAGCCTACCTGGTAGGTAGAACTCAATCTGCTAAAATTGCTGACTCTACATCCCCTCCTCTACCCATCTCTACTGGTGTGCCTCAAGGCTCTGTACTTGGCCCACTCTTATTCTCAATTTTTTTATATGACCTACTGTCAGTATGCTCCTCATCCTCTATTCATATGTATGCTGATGACATAGTCTTGTTCACCTCTTGCCAATCTCTCTCCAATGTGACTTCCAGACTATAGCTTGACTTTAATAATGTCCAACACTGGCTAAGCTCACATCGACTCTTCCTCAATGCCAAGAAGACAGTCTCCATGACCTTTGGCAGTAGGCAGAGACTCTAAGCTGCCCTTCCTTCTCTCCTTCCACACCCTTGATGGTACAACACTAGAGGACACCACCTATTTCAAATACCAGGGTATCTGACTTAACCAACACCTTAACTTTCCTGTACATATTGATGTCATCCGGAAAGAAGTGCACCCCAATCTTAGTGCTCTTTACAGGAACAGTAGTTCCTTACCACTACTGGTTAGGCGTGATCTTGTTCAAAAAAGATACTCCCTATTTTTGGCTATTGCGACATACTCTACAGTGCTGCTCCTAAGTCTTCCCTTGCCAGGTTGGATACTCTGTTCAATGCTTTCTCTCACTTTGCTCTTGATTCCCCCTCCCGCACACATCACTTTACCTTGTATCATTCTCTAGCTTTCCCCTCCCTTGAGTGCAGGCATCTCTCTCACTGCAAGTTCACTTCTAAATTCTGGTTTGGTACTCTCCCCTCTTACCTCTCCTCCTTACTTACTGCTCCACTTCCCTCCTCCCACCCTCTCAGATCCACTGATGAAAGCACTCTAGCTATTCTTCATCGGTCGCTCTACCTCCATAGGACAGGAATCTTTCTCCTACTGCTTCCCAAAACTTAGAAACTCACTGCCACCTCTTATCAGAATTTCCTCTTCCCCATTTTCAATCTCCTTAGCCCTTCATAATTTGTATTTCCCAAACTGCACTTGTTCTTAGCCCCCCTTCAACTCTCCCAACCCTGGTGCATTATCCTTTAGCTCTACTTTATTTCTGTTCTCCTAACTATACTTGTTTCTAGCCCCCCTTCACAACCCTCCCCACCCTTGCACACTATCCCCTACTCCTCTATCCCTGACTTACCTCCTGTCTGCTAACTGAACCTTTCCTCTGATTACTTCCTCTCAAGCTACCACCTATTATGCCTCTTCTTTCCACCCCTATCACAACCTACTGTGTTATTTCAACACTCTACTGCTGTCCTTCCCCCCACTACCTCCCCCACAGATGCTCTCCCTTTTTCCACTCCTAGTTTACTCCTGTTTTTTTCGGCTTCCCTATTCCTTATCCCTCTCCTGCCCTCCGGTAACCTGCCACATTACACTCCTTCTCCCTGCCCCCCTTTCCCCTCCTTTTCTGCCTGGTCCTGTCCCCATTGCAGGATTCTCTGTCATCCTGAAGGGGTATAGATCCTGGCTTCCTCTCTTCTACCCCTCTTCTTTTCCTCCCACTTTTTAATCCTGACCCCATTACGGGGTCCTCTACATCCTGAAGGGGTATAGATTGTCTCTCTCTCTTTTTTTTTCCCCTTTCTCTTCCCCCCACTTTCAAATACATCACCCGCCCACCTCCCTACTTCCCTATCTCTCTCCTCCTCACCTATTTCTCCTCTACTCTCTTCTCTATCTCCTTGCTCCCTTTCTCTACCCTCCCTTTCTGCCTGGTCCTGTCCCCCTTGTAGGGTTCTTAGCATCCTGAAGTGGTTAGATCTTGGCTGTCCCTCTCTCTCTCTCTCTCCCTCTTCCATCCTCCACCTTCTACCCCTTGCCTGTCACTTACCCACTTGTCTTTTAACTGCCCTCCCTTGGGTATACAATAGCACTTCAAATCATGTGCTCAGCCTACTACTTCTAGCACTTAAAAAGTGTTATCCATCCTTTAACCTTTATCCTACTGGATCACCTGCTCTTGGGTTGTTGCAATGTACGTTATATCCAAACATGGTTTTGTTTACCCTGTCCGGTTTGTCTGGGTTTCTTCTGTTCTGTAATTGTACTACACTGTTTTGTTTTAGTAATTGTACTTGTATTGCACTGTTATTGCTATGTGTTTGCCTGTTCTCTCAATTCTTGTACCCCCCCCACCACCCAGGACACTTCTGGAAACATGCTGTTTACAGCACATGCTGTCTTTCCTGGTGAAACATTTTCCAAATAAATAAATTAACTGCATCCCTAATCTGTAAATAATACCAGTGATCCCTGTTCTGAAGGTGCCACTTGGCCTTTAATGTTTGAAACTTGAGAAATGCCTCATGTTTTGAGTCCATGATATCTGTCATATAGTTGATACCTCTATTACACCAATGCAGCCTGTGAACCTGATGGTTATCTATGAGGATGTAAGGTTGTGCTGTAGAGGAGTGTGGGACAGCGGGATTGAGGGGAGCTTAGCTTGTGGTGAATCCATGCCCAGCCCTTGTTTGAGGGGTTTATGGTAGGATGTTGGGGGTGTTGCTTACCTACAGGCAGGTAGAGGATCAAGGTGGGCATGGTAAAACCTCCCATAGATTGTTCCATGGAGATCCTGTGACAGAGAGCTCCTGCCACTCTTGAGGACTGACCTTTTCTTAAATCTGTTGCAACAGTTCTTCTGTTTCTTAGCCTAATCTATTCTTTACAATTTCCAGTCCATAAGATTGGCCACCTATGGGCACCCCTTCCCCTTTCTTGACTATGCTATAGTGCCCTCTTTAATTTTCCTTTTTCCTCTCAGGTCCTCGTACAGGGAGGTTATTGTGGTGACTTCTGAGCTGATGTAAAAATAACAGGCTGAGTTCCTCATTGTTGGATTTAGTATGCAATGGGACTATGTCATAAAATACTTTCATGTATATACCTTATTTGTATGAAACTTGTAAATGTTGGAAATACCATGGCACTAGGTGTTTTTGATAAAGGTAAAAAGCTACTAGGGGACTGTATGATAAAAATTAAGTTAGTTGTGCTATTTGAAATGCATGTAAATTACTGTAAACTGAACAAGTCTGCAATTCCACATTGATTTGCATATATCCCATGATGCTTTGCATTACTGAAGTATGTGTAATGCTGTGTTTCTTTAAAACTTGGCTTATTGTCAATGCCCTGTGGGGCAACCCTTGTTTCAGTGCTTCTGCACCAAGGTTCTTTGCCTTTAGCTTTTTTTTTGCTGTTTTTTTTATTTGCACCCTCACCATCCAAGCAAACAAGGCCTGCATAGGGGAGGCTGAATCTCAACTGATAAGTTAGATCAGAGAGTCAGTAGGTCTTAGCTAAGTGCAGAGGAAAGACTTGCATAGTCTGTTGCTACAAATTGATGTATTGAAGAAGGAATATGCCATTGCTGAAGGTTATGTACTGCGTTTTGAATAAACATCACACAGAGATTGTGTGTTGAACTTAAAGTTCGGTGTCTGGTCCATCTCTTATCCCATAACTCCTCCACAGACCCATTGGGGTGTTTGCTCAGTGAGAGGTATAAATCATTGGAGAGTTTGGACAGCTTGGAATGTGTACTTATATCCCTCCATCTAGGCAGGTTCCAGCCTCCTCTCTTCCAGTGGGAGCATAGCTTACTCTGACTAAATCTGGGTTTCTGACCTTCCCAGAGAAAGTCTCCAATTAACCTGTCAGTCTTTTGAAACCAGCTCTATGAGATGGTTATGGGGATATGGGTTAACAAGTAAAAGAATGTAGGGGCAGTAACCATCCTAATGATTGTTATTTTCTCCGCTAGGGTGAGTTTCAGCAGTTTCCACCTGTGAACTGAGCCTTGCAAGTGCATATTAGTGGGTGGAGGTTCAATTCCCATATTTTTTACATCTGTGGGACTATGCTGATTCCCAAATAAGTGATACCTTCCTCTGCCCACCTTAGGCCAGTGCCTGATGCTGTATCAGACTGACAATGTTGAGTTATGGGCATAAACTCTGTTTTCACCTGATTCATCCTAAGGCCGGAGAGGTAAGCAAAGATCATTAGGAGGGAGACAGGGGTTCCATGGAGTTCTGCAGATCAGCAATAGGGATTAATAAGCCATCTGAATACATGAGTGTGGGATAGCTTTGGTCCCCTGTTTTTATTCCCTTTATTAGGGGGTGCTGTCTTATAGCTGCAGCTAACAGTTCTACCGCTAATACAAACAGTGAGGGGGAAAGGTGCCAGCCCTGATGGGTATCTCTGCCTAATTGAAAAGGGGCAGAGAGCATATGATTGGTAGAGACCCATGCAATTGGGCCTGAGTAGAAGTCTTGTACCAGCGTCTGAAATCTGTTACCGAACCCCAAGTCTGACAGTACAAGGTTGAGATAGTCCCATTCCGAGGAGTCAAACACCTTCTCAATGTCTACAGCAAGGGCTGTTGCTGCAGAATGAAGGGTTTGGGCTGCATGGAACAGGTTTACTAGGGACCTGATAATGTTGGTGTTGTATCTCCCTGGAATGAAACCAACCTGGGAGGGTGTATCAGAGAAGAGAAGAAAGGAGTCAGCTTATTTGCTAATATCTGAATACATGAGTGTGGGATAGCATTGATTATTAAAGGGTGCTGTCTTATAGCTGCAGCTAACAGTTCTACTGCTAATACAAACAGTGAGAGGGAAAGGGGCCAGCCCTGATGGGTATCCCTGCCTAATCTCAACTGATAAGTTAGATCAGAGAGTCAGTAGGTGCTAGCTAAGTGCAGAGGAAAAACAGCGTACTTTCAGCTATAGGGCCCCCCAATGGCTCAACAAAATCCCAGTACACATTCTAAACTCCCAATGCATCTCACAATTCAAAAATGGCCTAAGGCAACACCTTCTTAATAGGACAGTTTATGACTACCACTAGGACTCTAACACCCATACTGCCCACTCATCCACATTCTCCTTCCCCCTTCCTTTTACCTCCACTCTTCCCTCTTGCCCTATCCCTCTGTCTTCCTCTCCCCCCTGTACCTTTTCTCCCATTGGATCAACCTTAAAACCAACCTACTACCACTACCTCCCAACCTACTAGACAAAGCCACTTCTTTCGGCCTCCCACTCTCCCCCCAGTCTCCCTTCCCCCACACCTTGACTCTTCCTCGGACTCTCACACTAGGTGTCACACCTCTTTATTTCCTTCGCTACATATAAACACTGTCCTTTACCCTAGTTGAATGCTTTTGATGCTCTACTATCACCATTGGTGCTATGAATGACATTGTAACCTTATTGTATACTAGCTACCTACTAGTTGAGTATTGTATGTAAGCTGTTTGTTATTGCTGTCAATGTCACTGTTTGACGTGGAACCTTTGTAAAAGAGCTCTGAGCTCAAAGGTATGATCCAAATCCCTAAATAAATAAAAATAAATAAATATCTTTTCGTATACTTTGTTGTCTGCATTAATTAATGGAATTGGCCTGTAGCTGGCTGCAAGGGTGGGGTCTTTACCCTTCTTGGGTAGGACTGTAATTATGACTTCCCTGAATGTAAGGGGTAATGTGCTGTTGTCCTCATCTTCTACAAAGTTCTGGGACAAAATGGGGACATTTGGCGTGCTAGTGCCTAAAAGAAATCAACTAGGAATCCATCTCCTTCAGGGAATTTCCTATCCTGTGTGGACATCAGGGCTCCTCTCACTTCCTCCAAAGTTATTGGAGCATCTAGTGGTAGTGATTGTTGTGGGGATAGTTTGGGGAGGGATAGCTTGTCCAGAAAAGGCTGTATACCCCCCGAGGTATTATTATGTGTGGAAGTGTAAAGATTGAAACAAAATGTCTGCATTATTTGATTGACTTCCTGGGCATTAGCCACCACTTCACTCTCTTGGTTTTGCAGACCTGATATGTCTCTGTAGGCCTGTAGTTTCCACAGCTGATATGAAAGCACTTTGCTCCTTCCCAATACTTGTGGCATGTCAGAAGATGGCTATTTCAGTTTTCCTGCTCCGGAGGGTGTTAACCTCTAGGTGGAGGCCCAAATTCATATGGCTTAAGGATGAATGTAGTGCTGAGGGGTGTTGCGCTTTAAGTTGAGTTTCTGCCTGTTTCAGTTTTGCCTCTAGGGTGTGAAGCTGTTGGTCCCTCTCTCTTCTGCACCTACCTGCATAGGCCATTATTTTGCCCCTCACGGTGGCCTTATATGCCTCTGAAGTGACCCCGGCAGAAGTGTCAGCAATAGCATTTTCCTGAAAGAACAGTTTCCTCTCTTGGTCAAAGAATGAAATTTGGTTCTCTCATTAGTAGAAGGTCGAGTCTTCAGGCAGTGGAGGTCTGAGATATGGGTCCCAATGTGAGATAGAACTGTACTGGGACATGGCCTGAGATAACCATGGGGAGAATAGTTGATTCTAAGGCCACTTGGGTCAGGGGTGAAGAGAATGATAGGTGTAGTCCCTCTCTCTCAGATGGAACACATGACAAACGTTTGTCAGGCCTAAATCTACCATTAGTTGTTCATTGTACAGTACAGTATCGGAATTTCAAACCTTTGAGTCAGGGACTTATTTACAAAGGCTCCACGTCCAGGAGAGACAAGTTTACAAACTTATAAACATGGATGCAAATAGTTTACAAACAGTTGTAAGGGAGGTTAAAGTTTATAAAACTCATTATGCAGTTAATGGTATGGTTTACAAAACTCATTGTACAGTTAGGGTCAAACAACCATATCAAGTTACTAGTACAATAAAGCAAAATGACTGAAGTAGTAGGCCAGCTGGGACAAGGGTCCCTGGTCAGTGGGTGGGAAGGGGAGGGTAGAGCGGGACAGGGTCCATTGTCAGGGTGGAGAAGAGCTTAGTTATAGAATGGTACAGACACAGGCAGGACAGGGTCGTTTGTCAGGGTGGAGAGAGACAAGCTTGGTTATAGACAGGTGCAGGCATGAGAGGCAAGCAGGTGTTCCCTAAGGAGGGCTTTGAAAATTCCTGAGTTTGGGAGCAGCAGAAATAAGGGGAGGGAGTGAGTTTAACCAGGTAGGGGCACGACAGTAGAAGGAGTGCTGCCCAAGCACAGTTCTGAGATGTGGTACTTTAAGGGAGTATTTTGTCAAGCTCTGGGTAGCTACCATAATAGAGGAGGTGTGAAGGAGGGAGGAGACACCCGGAGGGGCAAGGTCACTGAGAATGTTCTTGGTGAATAGGCAGGTGTGATACCTTAGTCTTTCATCAAAGTCAAGTAAGTTGGCTACATCGTAGAGAGTGCAGGTGTGAGTGAGTCTGTCACATCTGGTGATTAGGTGACATGCTTTGTTTAGTGAGACCTTAATTCTATGCAGGGATGTGACATCAGCTGATCCATAGACAAGAATGTCATAATCTATGAGGGACAATACAGGTGAGGATACAGAAAGTTTAAGGGCCACAGTTCCGATGGTGGTATAGTTGGCTGAGTCTAGCATTAATAGAGGTGCCAAGTTGGTGTATGTGGGCTTGGAATGTTAGGGCAGGGTCGAGGGTGATCCCAAGGTATTTGAAGTTCTGGACTTGTTTGAGTGGTAGATGTTGCTTAGTGTGAATTAGAAGAGGGGAGTTATTGTATTTGTTCTCACAATGGGAGAAGAGCATGATCTTGTTTTTTTTACTGTTCAGTACCAATCTGTGATCAATGAACCAGGCCTCTACTATACTGAAAGAATCTTGCAGGATTGGTGTTATGATGGGTTGGGATGTGCAGCTTAAGAGGTCTGGCCATTTGCGTACATAATTATCTTTCCAGGACAGGCATTTGGAGGTTTGTTTAAAAATAGACTGAACAGAGTGGGCCCTAATATGGAACCCTGTGATACTGCAGAGCAGACTGGGAGGCAGTTGGAGAAGGTCCCATTAATTTTTATGCATTGAGATCTGGAGGTAAAGTAGTCCTCAAACCAGGCAGTGGCATCACTTGTTAGGCCAAGCTGTGAGAGTGAGGATATTAGAAGGGGGTGATTAACAGTGTTGAAAGCCTTCAACAGGTCAATGAAGACTGCACCCGCCAGTTTATCCTTGTCCAGGGCAGTGTGGATTGAGTTAGAGAACTCTACCAAGGAAGTGGTGGTACTGTGACCACTTCTGAATCTGTGTTGTTCATCACATAGGAAGTTATACTTGGAGAGGTAGTCGGAGAGCTGATCAGAGGCTATTTTTTCCAATGCCTTAGAGAGTAGGGAGAGGCTAGAGATAGGACGGTAGTTTCTAGCTGAGGTACGGTCTCCACTTTTGTGAATTGGGGTGATGGTGGCCATTTTCTGTACCAAGGGGAACTTACCAAGACAGAAGGAGTGGTTTAGTATAGAGGTGAGTGGGGAGAGGACCTCATCAAGAACCAGTCTAAGTATTTGAAGATCTAGAGAGTTACTATTGTGACGGGTGCCACTGAGGGCTTTGAGGAGGTAAGGCTTAGCTTCATGGCTACCGATGGAATAGAAGTAGAATGGCGGGTTGGGGGATGGGGGAGGTGGGGTTCAAGAGCTAGCTGGCCCCTTGTGTGCATTTCTTTCCCATTCACACTTCTGTCCATCATTGGGTCTCTAGTCTAGTTGAAAGGCTGTGCAATCCCGGTTTGACAAGAAAATGTCAACCGCATCACAGCACCAGACCCATGTCAACAGCAATTTGCAGTAGATATGGAGCCACATACATCGGTGTGTTTTTTCTTGGGGTTCCCCTGAACTCCCACATGGGGCTCTGCCCTGGCACTCCATACCTTAGTATTCAAACTCCAGGTCAAAGTTATTTCGGGAGGGAGTGCAGGTCAGGGGAAGGTGTTGCCTGTCCCAGAGACACTTCTACGGTGACATGGCACTCTTTGTCAATATCACCATGTCGCCATAGAAACATACTGTTCAGGGGCATACTAAAGGAAAGGCACACATGCCAGATGGTACATACTTGCTATCAATTATTCAGATCACACTGTAACAGCACAGTTAAGGACAACACACACACACACACACACACACACACACACACACACACACACACACACGCTACTTCAGGACTCAGGAGGAGGAAGGAATTGCAGCAGCTTGAGGGAACGTGAAGACTGTCACAATAAAAAAAAAAACATTATTATAATTTTGGTGGGGGGGGGGGATGCCGCTAAGGTGCCAACTACTTGTGGTCAGGCACTGGAATGCTGTTGGATGGCACACAGTTGCTGCCTGCTGCCCAGAACACATTACAACAGCACATCACAGGATGACACACATGGGCTGCTTCAGAACTCAGGAGGAAAAAGGAACTCTAGCAGCTTGGGTAAATGTGAAGACTGCCACGATAAAGAAAAAGCTGCCAGCTGGCACAACCTTGCTACTCACAGCTCAGGTCACATTACAACAGTACAATTCAGGATGACTCAAACAGATGCTGCTTCAGGACACAGGAGGAGGAAGGAACTGCAGCAACTTCAGCAACATGAGGAAATGTGAAAACTGTCACAGAAAAGGAACATTTATTTTAAATCTTTTTTATGGAATGCCACCAAGGTGTGCCAACTAACAGCGACAGAGTACTGGTCCAGCATGCTGCCAACTGGCACACACTTTCTGTCCACTGCCCAGATCACATTGCAAAAGTACAAGTCAGAACAACACCCACACAGCCTGCTTCAGGATTCATGAGGAGGAAGAAGGAACTGCTGCAAGTCTACAACTTGGGTGATTGTAAAGAGTCTGAAGACTACTACAAGAAAAAAATACTTATTTTAAATATTTTATGGGATGTCACCAAAATGCCAACTACCAGTGGCCAGGCACTATCACTATCAGGCACTGTCATGTTGCCAACTGGCACATACTTGCTGCCCAGTAAAAGAAACCCCACCACAGAAAAGAAATCACATGCCAGGCTTCAGGCAGGGGCTGCAGTCATTCAGTCTGCATGCCCAGCTAAAATGCTAGTTCTGAAATGAAAAAAAAAAATTGCGTGCTGCACTGCTGAGGAGATTAATCAAGTGGGCAGTGGCAGACTGCCACCTCATGCCCCATCTGCCCACTGCTCAGCCCCAAGCATACTTCTCCAGAGTCCAGTCTTTCCCCTCTCAGTTCCCTCTTAGGCAAGCCCATTGACATGGAGGCCTGCTGCTTTGCAAAGACGTCTCAGACTGACTCTTTACTTTAATTTTTTTTCTTCCTCCTTAAATAACCCTTTCTGCAGCCTGCTGTTTGCAGGACTATTGAACTTTAGAAGGTTTTTGCCTTTTTTTAAGAATTTCCTAACTATCTACCTAGACGTGAATCACAGCTCTGCCTGAGCTCCTAATAGCCTTACAATGAGTGTAAAAGTGAGCTTTCACATTGGCTCATATCATTGAGCTGAGTCTAGCACCAAAAACAAGGTTGTAAGTCACACTTTGACTAGTTTATTGTTTTCAGGTGCAAACTGCAGTTTGCAGTTCAAATGATTTGCCTGGTCCACACCATATGGACCAGTCAAACAAAAAGTCCCACTATGAGCCCCAAATGTTTGCCATAGTCTGAGAGAATCAAACACTCATAGTTTGAGCTGTTCAATTATTTTGTAGAACTGAACTTGCAGCTGTAATTACTATGTTACTATGGGCCAATTTTGACCTTTTGTAACTAAATTAAGGGGTTGAAAGTGATAGCTATACAATTTAATTTCATGTTAAAAAGTATAATTATGAGATCTAGGTATTAAGAAATTGTATTTTTAGTATGATTGTGCTACAGCTAGAGAGCTACAGTAGCTGCAAAAGGTAACAAAGGGGACTCCATAATAAAATGAGACTTCAGGCCTTAGATTCCCACCAAGTCACTTTCAGCATTGTTTACCTGCCAGGATTGCCCTCAATACAACTGAACAGGGCTCATGTGTTTTAGGCCTTGTTCACACTGTGCTATTTAAAATGTTTTATCAGTGGTAAAATGTTTTAAATAGCTGCTAGCACGGTTTGCGTTCACATTTACCATGACTTGTGAACCGTTTTAGTGAACCGTGCTCAAACCCTGCTTCGAGGTAGGCTTGAGCATGGTTTTCAAAATGGTTCCAATTGTAATTCAGATTTACTGTTAGTGAGAGCAGGACAACATGGTTTCCAGAGCACGATTGTGCAGCTTTCAATGTCACCGCAAAGCATGATTGTAAGCAGCTTTTGGGTGCTGAGAGTGCCAGAAAATGGATGAATAGACACCAGTGCCACTGCAGTGAGAACATACTGACACGGATTTGTTAAGGCACCAACACGTTTTCAAACTCGCTTTACACAGTGTGGACACTTTGAAACGGTAAGCTTTAATCTATTTCTAAGAATGGTTTAAAGAACCGTTTTCCAGCGTCACGCAGTGTGAACAGGGCCTTAGTGTTTATTTTACCTTTTCATAAAGAACTGGGCCTAATTGAGAGTTCTTTAATACAAACTTAAATAACTGGCCCATTCACAGTAATAACAGAATGTCACTAAGTGATCACAACAACTACTTAGTGAAGTCTCTGATTTGTGATCCTCATAGTTCTATGCACAGCTGGGGTCACATATCTTGCTTGTATGTGGGAAAAACACATAAAGTACATAGAGAGTGGTCAAGGCAATGTTGAACTTAATATGGTGACCTTGGCAAAACCCATTGCAAAGTTTTTTGACATCACTTGCCTGTAGAACTGTTAGAGGCTGGTAGCAAGACTCTCAGAAAGCTCTGACAGTTCTGAGAAGAGCCAGTGGAGAATGGTAATCATTTTTGGACAATGGTGCCATGAAGCTACTTGGGGGAATGGAGCTAGAGAGGGAGTTCCACTGAACACTAAAAATTTGGGACCCATGAGCGAGTGGGGGAACCGCTGCACCACCAGGAAAGGTACCCTGGTAGAGGGAAGAATAAACAATGTCTCAGTCCAGAAGTGGGTCTACAGTAGGGTGCAGGCATGAGGGGGAGCTTCTTGTGGTAGCACCAGTTCTCCAGGAGCTTTCAGAATTACATAGCAGTATGTGACTTGTTCTGTGCTCTTCCTGGACCTCCATTGGTGCCACAAACTAGCATTTTAGTGAGTGTAAACTTTGCACCCACTAGCATCTAGCAAACCAATTTGTTCTGTGGCCTACAATAAGTCACAGGGAAGTACTTCACCTGCAACTATCACCCTCTTTTGTGTATCAGAAATGGGTGGTGGCCTAACAGGAAGCTTACTGTTTGAACTTTAGTTTTGGGCTGCCACTCACTGAGACTGTGAATGATGTCAGATTTGTTTAAAACACTATTAATCCCCTGTATTAGCTTAAAAAAGGTTCACATTGACCAGTGAGGGATTGACAGTGAGTGTCCCTTCACAGAATTTTAATTGGCCATCTACAATGAAGTCAAAAGGGCAACAGATGAGGGACATTCCACAAGAATAATGACCTGAGGGTAGGAAAGAAATCCTTCTTGAGGCATCACCTTAAAGAAAGGCCAAGAATAGTGATATTTATTACTTTTATAAACTGATTTCTTTTTCAAATACTCCAAAATTGTTAAAAACTGTTTAAGACATTGCTAGGTTCCCTGTGGTGACCACAGCATCCAATGGAATGACATGTAATAGAACACTCTTCTATTTACTAGCCAATTAAACATTTGGCATGATTAATTAGTACACTGCTTTAAGTAAATGATGCAGACAAAATATTTATAATGCAGGGTAAATGATTTATAGAAGAAAAGTGTACAATATTTAAAAATCTGTTGGAGAGGATGCAGCTGAAATTTATTCTAGAAAAGTCCACATACTGTAGATGATATGGAAACAGAAACCAAAGCAGTGAAATTTAGGGGCCAGCCATCCAGTGCAGCAGTAGCACTGCCACTTGCGATGCTGGTGGCCCAGGTTCAGGAATGGGCCAGGATCATCGAAGACCCAGCCAAGGGAGGAGACTTAAGCATCTGAGGGACTGCTCATCTCCTTCAGGCGGTGGGGCTTGGAGGGTACACCAACTAGGTGCATGCCTGGCCTCTGGTGGTGGTCAAAAGTACAGCTCACCTGAGTGTGTTCTGGGGAGGCATGACAGATGTTGGCATAAGCCTTGATGTCAGCACACGTCATGCCTCTGGGGGGGGCGTACAAGAAAATTACTCAGCCACAGTGTGACACTGATGCGAGAGTCCAATATGGCCCCACACACTAGCGCTGTGACCCACAAGGAGGACTCCGATGAGATTTAAGGTATGTGGAACTCAGGGCCTGGCCACATTTCATTCCCAACTGGGCGGTAAGCCAATGCTCCATGGGGGTGCTCATGGGATCACGGTGTCTGGTAGGGTAGTTGGGTGACAGTACTAGTGTAAGGGGGCTAAAAGAGAAATTACAAAAACAAAAAGGAATTAAATTTAGGTGTTATGAGAGTAGTATTAAAGATACATAAAGGGTTTCTTAAACCATTTAAAGATTCTGGCAATGGAGAAGATTGGTAAAAGTATCAAAACAAACAGAAGCAGGACTTCTGGTATGCCTCATAGGAGCAGATATGAAGCATTGGATCACTGTGATGGCTTAACCCTCTGCCCACTTGATTTCACTACAAACTGTCATTATAGCTTATAATATTTCTCCATCCTACTTGGTAATATCTCTGTGATCTACATTTTAACTTAACAGAGCATCTTTATCTGTCAGGTCTATGGTTTACAGTGGGAGAACTGAGTGTACAGTAAATCAAAAGAGTGATGCCATGCTGGTCTTGAATGCTGAAAACCATCAGAACAGTACACTAGATAAAGTGGCTGGGCTGCAAGAGGAAGTTGAGATTGTGCCGACTTGGGCATAGGTCCCCATAATAACCCATGAATCCTAAATGCAAGCAACATTATACCAAAGGTTTGGGCAGCTACAAACAGCAATTGAGGAGATGACTTGTGTGACACAGAGTAAATAATGCTGAAAAGAGGATTAGCACTCTGGAAGACAAACTTCTAAGAACATAGACATATAAATTATAAGCAACTGCTTGATATGAAATTCAAAAGAATAGAATCAAAATAAGTTAAAGCATGCCTTATGCAGACCTTTCAAAAAACCAAGCAAACAAAAAATGCAGACACATTTATCTCTGTCACTAGCTAAATTAGGCTACCAGAAAAACTGGTAACAGTACTGTAGTGCCCCAGTTTAGGCTTCCAGGGTCCTCCAAACAAAACATGTTTACCAGGGGTAACTACTCAAGGACCCAGGATAGAGCTTGGGAATGGTGTGCATGTGGGAGATCATCAAGGCTACAATGAGCCAGAGTGAGGGAGAATGGCAAGAATAGGTAGGATATTTGTCTAAAGTATGCCATACACATGGCCTGTTCATTTTTTTTTCTTTCCTATAATTCTTCCATGAAGCCTCCCTGAGCAGATACTTGAGAGGGCTCATGGCAGCCAGTGCCATGCACAGGGAATTCTCTCCCCAGCATGTGCACTTTTCTTTCAAATTATGACAGTCGACAGGTCATAAGACTCTGGACATTCCAGTTGGAATCCCAGTAGAAATGAACTCAGACTTGCTTGTTAACCAGGTAGTTGGAGTCAGGCTGGGCAACACAGAAGATGTAGCAGATCAGAGAATACAGGAAAAAGGAAATGATACATTTAGCTGCAGTGCCCATCAGCTCTGGCTGCGCCTCTGCTGCTCTACTCAGAGCAGCAAGTCCCTTAATATCTGTTGACTACTCCAGGAAACAGTGAACATCAGAAGCCCTCCCCCCTCATCTGGCAGAAGCAGAAGTAGCAGTAAATCATAGGGAGAGGCTTCTCCCTCCCTGTGATCAAGACTCCCAAATCCCAGGTAGTGGCAGTGAGTGTATCGTTGCCCCAGCAGTTGGTGAGTATTTAGAGACTACCATTAGCACCAGTTAGTGCATACAGGTAGTCACTCTGCACTGCTGAGAGAAGCACATCAGGCCACATGGAGTACTTTCACCTCTCAGGGTAGATTAGGTGTGTCCTGGCTCTAGCCAGAAGTGGCATCAACAGCAATTTTCAGCCATGACTGGCCCCTATCCCCCATTGGAAAGGGGCTATTGAAAAAGAGACAGCCTAGTCACTGCAGCAGTATTGGAGCAGAGATCCAAAGGAAGTGAGTCCCCAGGTAGGCACACTAGAGGCCCCAGATTCTGAGAGAGGGATAGGGTTAATTATTTTGTATACATAATGTGATCTCAGACAGGCACAACTAGAGATGGGGTAATTATTTTTATTGCAGCATAACTGCTCCAGGCGGTCTGTTGAATGAATATGAATAAATATTTTATTGTTCAGCACAAAGCCATGACAAATAGATAAAATAACACATTTGCATAAAATCAGTAAGTTACATCAATAAACACATTAGTACATATATTTTACAGCGTCATTAAGTATAAAAGATGTTCCCATTTCTGTCAATAAAGTCCACTGTACAAACTCAAGGTTTGTCATGAAATTGTGATCAGTTCTGTACTATTGTACTTAGGGTAACATAATTATTTTTTTCAGATGGCTCATCAATACTTACATAAAAGCCTGTCAATCATTATTCAGCGTTATTAACAAAAATAGTTATTTAGTCTAATTTCACTAAAACGTCTCTATAGTAACTTTGAGGGTAGTATACCATCATAACATCACACAGCTTAATAGAGAGTAAATAATGTGCTAGTGTATTTAACATTTCATAGTTATTTGTTTTTAATAGATGAACAAGCATTTGATCAGGAGAGAGACCTAATTCAGAAATTATTGGGCCCAACCAAAATCTATGTCTTTTTTCATACAATGGACATAATAGAACCACATGTTTTAGGGCACCATGAGCCTTCACATTACATTTACAATATTCAATTTCAGAGTGTTTTTGGACAAAATATGCATAACTCGCTTCCTATAATTCTAATCTGAATCTTGTAATAGCTCTACATTTTTTTTAGTTCAGTAAGAATTTTAAGATGTGTTTCCAATTTGTGCTCTGTTTTCAAAGGCTGTCTGTTTAGTGGCATTTTTTCCTTTGTCCCTATGCACATTTCCTCCACTCTTTCAATCATAAGAGAATCATGATTGTACATAGTTAAATCGTGATGTTATATGGTTGTGATTAGTGTTATGTATGGTTTGTCCATGATTTTAACCATGGTTATCCATGTGTAGCAACAGCAGAACTGTGGGCACTAGCAAGCAATTAGCTAGCAAGATCTTTGTCGGGTCACTGCCTGTTCCATGAAGAAAAGGGAAACTCCCTATAAGCTTTTTACACACGAATTTGGAGGTAATGAGACTGAGCCACTTGCTTATTGTAATATGATTTTATCTAAAACATTAATCTAAGTATAGAGTTTATTATTGTTTCATTATTTTTTTATTGTTTAACCATATTTCCCTGAACACGTGCCATTAGTCATAAGACATTTGTCTTTTTATACATGACTGTTAATTGAAATAATATTTTGATGATGTGTGAGCAAAGATTGTCCTGGATTTTTCTAATCATCCATGAAGTTCAGATTGTGGACAGTCTCATCCCCACTCAATGCCTTCTTCTTGACATGATCAAGGCACCTGAAACTATCTCATTTTTTTATTTTACATTTTTTAAAGCTGACCATGGTCATCTCTGGGTATCAAAAACAGTGATTTACTAAGTTATCTGCATTATAAAAATTATTTTATATGAGCTCAACTAATTGCGTTCTTTTCCCAACAACTTTAGCATTCTGTAATGAATATGTATTACCTTTGTATATTTTTGAAATAGTTGTGTTTTACTTACCCCATCCTGGCTGGTGTTTCTGTTTTCTATAGTCTCTCCTCATTCATAATAACTATTAGAATTGTCTACTTTATAGTTATACCACTATAAAATAAAACTCTTTTAAGATGTGGTAAGTTGACATGTTACTGCTCAATAGATTAATTTCCTTGTGTGAACTTTTTATCCATTCATAACATAGAAAACCTATCATTACAGCAATCTGTATTACCTAACATGTCATAATATGTAGCTTGATATGCAAATAAATTTAGTAACTTTGGTTACACTCCTGTGCTCTTATGACCATGGACAAACCATGGTCAATTCTGGATGAAACCAGACAAAACAGATTGGATCAAAAGGCTCACTCATTGAATTTGTAAAAAATAAATATGTTGTTTATTTTCTGTACAGTTTATCCTTTTCCCTTTGTGGCTCTGCATCTGCCACATTACCAGGACTCTTAGCAAGGTAGAAGGCATGGAGCCACAAGGGAAGACCCTCATTGTAAGGTAGAAAACATGATATGAAGCACAGAGTGCAGGATAATGTTTAGAAATTCCATAGCCTGAGCAAATAAGAAGACAGTCTGTCAGCATTTTGAAAAGCTTGTGTTTTGAAAATGTTTATATTCAGTTGCAGAGAGATTGAAATGATAATAACCAAATTTTCCTGATGAAGGGGGTTTTATACCTCAAAACATTGATGTATTGATTGATCTGAATGGATACATTGTGCAACATTGTGATATTTGTTTTTTTACAAATTTGGTGAGTGAGTCTTTATATCCAGTCTATTTTGTTTGGTTTTATGTGACATGACCAGATTTAACTCCTCCTTCATTGCATTCTCTTTACGTTTGTACCGAGGTGAGCTGGGCTGAAGTTTCAGACTGCCAGTCATGGATGAATCATGCTTGACCACATTGTCCAGAACAGTCAGAAAACATATTAGGAAAGGTCATAATTAATGGAAGTACTTGAAAAATTCTATAGCAGCATTAGCTAAGAATAGTAGTCAAATGGAATGAAAACAAAGCATGGTCTAGTATAGTGATATATCCAGAATTTAGGAAGACAGGTACAGTATGATTTGTATATATTTTGAGGAACTATTTAATTTTTATGTTGTGTATTGAAAAGATACATCAAGTAGTTGTCAGTCACACACTAAATTCCTTGAAAAGAATGTGGCATAAGCTAAACAAAAATGCAAGGTAGAAATAAAAAAAATCAGTGAGATATATATTTTAGTGTGATCTTCACATCCAAGGTTGAAACCTTAGAAACACAGAATGTGATGGCAGAAAATGACTGCTTAGCCCACCTAATCTCCCAGATGTTCCCTACCTATTCTGCCTCTGCCGACCCTATCTGGTCCTATCTAGCCTTCCCACCTCCCTGCCTCCTATCTAACATACCCTATGTCTATCCCATGCATGGTTGAAGCCCACCACTGTACTAGTGTCCACCACTCCTGCTGGTAGTCTTTTTCAGCCATCCACTACCCTTTCAGTGAAGAAATATTTCCTGACATCACTCTTCAGTCCCCCCCCTGTAAGCTTCATTGCATGTCCCCTTGTCCTGGTGCTTGTTCTTGTTTGAGAGAGACCTCCTACTTGTACCCTGTTTACCCCTTTGAGGTACATGTAGGTCTCTGTCATATTCCCTCCCTCTCTCTCTCTCTCTCTCTCTCTGTCTCCCCCTCTCTCTCTCTCTTCCTCCTTTCTTCCAGGGTAAGCATGTTGAGATATTGCAATCTGTCTTTGCAGGACTTTTCGTGCAAACCATGTTCATGAGCTGTCAATCAGTGATTGCGTACTGTATACAGTAAGTGCTCATTGACAGATAAGTGAGTGGACAACCATGGTGGAAAGTGGAGGGCTGTGCAACTCTCTGGCTCAGGGAAAGGATGGGGGTAAACACTGTGGTGGAGCACTACCTTTTGGTGTGGGGGTCTACTGGACACCAGTGACTGAAGTGTAGTTATTGAGCATTCCCCAGGTCATGGTTGGTTGGGACAACTAGACACTAGGAAAGTTAGTGTACATATACAAGCAAACTGGGGAGAGGGAGCCACTGGCCACCAACCTAGGATGGGCTTGGGGGGTGGAGATCTCAGGATTGAATCAGGGATGTCTTTTTGGAGGGGGACATGTTACACGCAGGCCATGGGTTGGGCAAGGGGAGGGTCCACTAGACACAAGGGACTATGTTTTACAGATTGGGTGAGGGATTGAGTGGGGGGAGGGACAGCTGGGCATGAGGGTAACAGTATTGTGACATTGGGTGAGGGATCAGGTGGGAGGAGGGACCACTAGACTCCAGGGAAAAACATATCTGTTTCTCAGGAGGGCATCGGATGGGGAAGGGGCCACTGGCTACCATGGGACATGTCTTATTACATTGGATGAGGAGTCAGGTAGGAGTGGACCACTGGACACCGGTGTAAACCTTTATTTATAAAATTTGCCCGACGATTGGTGGGGGGAGTGGCACTGGACAGAGGGGAAAACTTTCAGTTTTTCCTTTTTTCACAATCGAGCCAGAGATGAGTGATTGTGGGGGGACAACTAGCAGAAGAGAAATACATTAGTTTTATTACCTATCGGGCTGGTCATCTGCAGTCGGTGGGTTAGGTCACTGCAGTACCTTCGTCAACCACTAGGATTGTGTGGGATAATGCAAGGTCTCATCGGCAGTATTTGCTCTGTGAAAGGGGATTGTGCAAGAGGTCCTTGTGTGGAGAAAATACTATGTGAATTGGACAGTGCTGATATTCATTTCTCCTCCCCCTCATTTGCATTGTGGCACCTCCACACTTTGTCTTGGTGCAGACTCAGTACAAGCACACAAACCAGGCTTTTGAGAATACCAATTCAGCACAAAACCAGGTTTGTGCTGGGGAAAAGTTTTGTGAATCCTTGACCTCATCTTTTGTTTGCTGATCCAGCTGTCCTCCATGAGATACATATAATTACAGAGTGCTGTACTTAGCCCCTAGAGAAAAGCAGTACCAAGAAACATCTGCTCAGAGATTATAAAAGCTCTAACATGTACTGCAGACTATTGAAACTCCCACTACTGCCTACTGCTCTGATGTCAGCTGCAGGGGATTCAGGGATTTGTAGTAAAAGAAGATGTTAACCTGCAACTAAGCGAAAGCAGTCTGATATAACATACTATACTCAAGGCCACTGATTTACGGTGATTAAAATAATGAAATTCCGTTTTCAAGACTTCAGATTCCGGAATTACACCGGTGATTGTTACTCTAATTTCCGGATTTTACCGGGATTCTGCTATCATTCTTTTAGTATGTGTATAAGTAATCAGAATTAAAGAAGGCTTAATATACAGAGCATTAAATAGAGCAAATTGAAAATAGTACAGGAAGGAATTAAAAGAAAAACACAAGTTTTGTAGATCTACTGATCTGATATAAAATGCCAGATTCCATGAAATCTTTGTTTTAACCGGTCTTCAGGCAGCCCTAATTCCGGAATTTTACCGGATTTTCCGGTAAAAACCGAAAAACAGTGGCCAGTTAGTAAACCAAAATGTTTTGCCACAAAGTGCATATTGGGATCAGCCCCACACTTGAGTGTGGGGTCCTTTGAGCTGACAGTTCTCCTTTAATGTTTAAAGTCATCCCATTCTTAGATACCCACTTTTCAATTTTCTCAAGATCGAGTTTCAGCTTCATCCTGTTTTCTGCTGTATTAACTGTCCCATGCAGTTTACTTTCTGTTAATTTGATAAGCTATTTTTTGATGCACTTATGCAAGCCACCCATGAATAATGAAAAAAGCACAGGACCCAGTACTGAGCCCTGAGCTACTACGTTTGTCATACTGTAGGTCCAGTTTCTGAAAACACCCCTCTGAATCTTGTTCTTTGCATTCTTCTATTTGACCATCATCTAATAATGCTATTAACCAGGTTTAATCCTTTAATCTTGTTTAACAGAGCTGAGTGAGGGACTTTGTTGAAAGCTTTTTGGAAATTTAGGTAGATAAAGTCAACTGGTCTGTTTTTGCATAGATATTTGTTTACTGTCTCATAAAAGCATAGTACATTAGTGACACACGAATGATCTGTGTTTCTTAAAACCATGTGCTTTATCATCTATATCAAGTTCCCACATTTCGGTGTCTATTCTGTTTGTAATCAGACTTTCCATTATTTTTCTCGGTACTGATGTGAGGCTTGTGGGTTTATTGTTTGATGTGATTGATTTATCTCCCTTCTTGAAAAGTGGGACAGCAATAGCTTTGTCCAGTCCTTTGGTATTTCCCCTGTGTTAAATGACTTGTTGTAGAGCACTGTAAGAGGCTTAGCTATCCAGTTATACTGCAGTGGTTTAAGGCTCTGAGCTGCAAACCTGGAGACCTGGGTTTGAATCCCATTAGTTGCCACTTGCATACTGTGTGACCCTGAGCAAGTCACTTACCTTCCTTGTATTCCCAGGTCGCACCGGGAAATAAGCTTTGGCTTAGTGTACCTTTCCTGGTTAAACAATTTCCCTTTTAGCCCTTTAAGCATTCTTGGGTGAATCATATCTGGTCCCACTGATTTATTAATTTTGACACCATCTAATATTCTTTGTACTTCCTCTATGGAGAACAGGTTGGAATAATAATTTCATAAGCTGAATGTAGGGGCTTCATTATCTAATGAGTTATCTTTAGTATTGTGTATGGTAGAACGCTATTATTAATACAGTAGAATTTGATGTAAAGCTAGTGTTGTTATAGCATTGATGTGACATCACTTTGCTGTTAACCACTGTCTGCATGTCACATCAATGCCATAACAAAACAGAATGCTGCCGAGTTTCACATTCTACCGCACCAGTGCTTTGCGGTCATCTTCATCACTCAGCAGCATTCAAACTCAAATGGTGGTTCGTAACTTGTGGTGTTAAAAGGAAAAAAACAGCAATAATGATGGCAGCCACAGTCCACTCTAAACTGTGTTGAACTTTATCCCTGTTCTGGTTCCCACACACTATATAAGACAATGTATGGGCAACAGTTAACAACCTTGGTGAATTTGCTTCTCGAAGTTACCATGGTAACTGTAAATCTCCTGAGTTGTGCTCTCAAGGTTTACAAACTATGGTAACCTCTCAAAGCAAATACACTGTGGTTGTTACCTGCTTCCCATACATTATCCTCTATATAATAACTGGTGACCCCCAATATCAACCTGTTTTTGAGACTTGTAAAAAGTCATATCAACCTGTGAGATGATATGACAAGTCATATAAATCCACACAAAGTCATGCAAAGTCACACAACTGCGCAAAGCCGTGCAATGTCGAGTTTGCGCTGTGCAAAAAGTGCAAAATGCCAGTAATTATAAAAAATAAAAATAGTCAAGTGTGTCTTATGGATTTTTTTATATACCCTCAGTGTGTGATGACTGTGTAAACCTCTCGAGCTTTGCTGTCGAGGTTTACGGGTCATCACACACCTCGGGTGTGTAAAAAAAATCCATATCACACACTTGCCTATCCATTATTCTCTATATACAGTATATGGAACAAAAATGGTTGTGAAAAATGTTAGATACCTGTACCTTGTGTGGTTCGTTAATATCCTGTTTGTTATTCATAATAGGCCCTAAGTATCTATCACTCCCTCTGGTGTTGTTGGCATATACATAGAAGGTTTTTGTGTTGGTCATGATGTAAGCCATTTTGAACTCAAGTTTCCTTCTCTCCCTTTGTAATCATATACTTAGATTTTCCCTGTTTCTGTTTGTACTTTCCTACATAGTAAGCTGTTTTTTCTTCTCACTGCATGTCTTTATAGGCTTTCCTATTCTTTTTTAGTTGGTTCATTAGTTTTTTTTAGTATACCACAAAGGGACTTTTCTCTTATTGTTGCAAAGATTTCTTCTGGGTATATATTTATTTTCTAACTTAGTTATTTTCTTCTTTAGTATTGTCCAGAAATCCTCCACATTACTGCCACATAGTTGGTGTTTTCATTCCTACCTTTGTAATTAATATATCATACTTCTATTGTTTGCCTTATTATAATTTCTGATTTTGGTTCTACCCGTCACCCTACAGATCTTAGTTAATATGTTGCAGCCTATCTTGCTGTGATCACACTTTCCTAATGTTTCTTTAACTTTGATGAAGGTGTAATATATTGTTTTCATTAGCTTGAAACTTCATTAATTGGTGTAGACCATTGTGTAACAATGTGGTTATAATGAGGATTTTACCCCCCAAGGTGTGGGATGCCACATAATCCCAGAGAGTGAAGCTCAAGGGACATATTAAGGCACTCCACACTGAGGGTGTGTGTAAAATTTGAGTTTTACCACCTATCCATCCATTATTCTGTATAATTGCTGGGAAGCACATTCACACCATAACAATTATACAAAATAACGATATCACTACAGAGCCACAGACTGGTCGGCTTTCAGTGTTGTCTGCGGCTCATGATAAAACCATTACTTGTTTTTCTCTTTTCTTTTTTCAAGAAGAAGCAGTCAAGGTAAAGCTTAGACCATTTGTTTGTAATTTTATTTTTTAATTAACTTACCACCGCTGACTCCCACTTCGGTGAATTGTGTAGTGATAGAGATTGGCAGCCGACGCTGAGGAGATGAATAACAGTGGCTGTGCATGCTCAGTGCTAGGGAAACCTGGCATGTGTTTGCTGTTATATCCAGCTGGTTACACAATAATGTCTCCTACAGCAGTCTGTCCAACACAAGCCATCAAACTCTGAATCAGTGCAGCGTCATGATAAATTAAACCTTCTATTTTTAAATGCTTGCAGTCTTTGCAATAAGTTTGAAGAACTAGTAATACTATCCAAAATTGATAACCTGGATATCATAGGAATAACTGAAACTTGGTGGCCCAATGATAATTTATGGAACAATTCTATTCCAGGTTACAATCTCTTTTCTTTAAGTAGGAATAATAGAAAGGGTGGTGGTATAGCACTATATATTAATACACCACTAAACCCTATTGATATTTCCCATAAGGTTAAATCCTCTACATCTATAGCTGAATCAATCTGAGTTAGTCTAAATAAGTTACACAACTGTAATCTTGTTTAGGGACTTTGTTATAGGCCTCCAGACAGCCCAAATTCTGTTATTAATGAAATTCTAGAAGAGATGGAATTGGCAGCTGATTATGGTAACATCCTATTCATGGGTGATTTAAATTTTAGAGATATTAATTGGGCTAACAAAACAGCTTCTACTAATTCATCTAAGGATTTTTTGACAACATGTGAGGAATTGATTTTAATTCAGTATGTTACATCTCCCACCAGAGGTAATAATATCTTAATATTGTATTAGAATGCGACTCTATCAAAATACAAAATTGTCAAGTTACTGCTCCCCTGGGAAACAGCGACCATGGTACAATAAAATTTCAAATTCACACTGCTTAGGTACAAACTAACAAAGTGTCTGAGGGTTTTGTTTTCAGCAGAGCTAATCAATCATCTATTTATGAACACCTTGCAAAGATTGATTGGGTAGCACTACTTGATGGCATTAATGCTGAGTCTATGTGAACCTCATGTAAAAATATTGTATTCAACACTGCTAACACATTTATCCCCAAAGTCAAAAAACAGAAAGTTTGTAATACTCCTAAATGCTATTATACAAACTAAATATACTTATCGCAAAAAAAAAAGGAAACCGAAAAAAAAAATACCTAGCAAATTAATGTGCTAGAACATGGGCAGTCTTTAAACAGATTCAAAGGAGATGTAAGTCAGAAATCAGAAAAGCCAAATAAAATGCTAAACAATTAATTGCATCATAAGCTCAGAAAGGAAATAAAAAAATCCTGTTCAGTTACAATAATTCATTAAAGAAACAAGAATGTAAAGTTGGTCCTATTGGTGAGAATGACATTGTTATCTCCTCACCCATCACTGCGATCTTTATGAGAAATTAGGCTGGCTATCCCCGACCAATCACCTAAACTTTGGTATAGGGTGCCACGTGAGCAAAGTGATCAGCACTGGCTCACCCTCGGGGTTGGCCCAGCTCCTCTCCCCAGCTGACCGTTCATGCTACCCCCTAAGGTCCCAGGGTCCTGGGATACTAAAAGTACCCTCAACCCGCAATCTTATGGGTGAGAGGGACTATGCCGCACATGCCCCTAAGCTCTGGAACTCCTTCCCTGAGCAGGTACGCACTGCCCCTTCCCACAAAAGCCTTCAGACCTCCTTGTGGGAGCATCTTAAGCTGGCCTCACACTGTGAATGCCTAAAGCCTCCCTAGCTATAAGCCCTGGACACTGGACACTGTAGTCCCTCTGGCACTCTGCTTCAGGAGCTACATTTATTTAAACCATATCGGATGCCGGTTTCCCTGACCAGCTCCTCCTCTGTTCCACTTTATGCTACAGATAGTCAATGTTGTTCAATGTCAACTCACTATGTATTCTATCCTCACTGTCTTACTCTGTATATAGCCTGCAGCTTATCGACTTACTGTACCTAACCTTCAAGTGTATATGTAATCATTTCAACTAGTGTGAGACGTAGCCATTCACTTAACTTTTGCTGTATTGTTGTACTCTGTATTACCTGTATTACCTGTTTGTACTCTCCCGGGTCGTTCCTGAAAATAGGCATACTCCTTGTCTAGTGTACTTACCCGGTTAACAAAAGCTAAATAAATAAATCTCATCTCCAAGGGAAATGGCGCAGTTTTTAAATTATAACTTTTGTAAAGCTTATCAAACTTCTACTGATGTGGATTTTCCAGCATACGACAATCTTACAGATAAGCTAATAGTGTCTATTGAGGATATAAAAGTAAAATTAGACACTGTTAAACATAATTCCTTACCTGGCCCTGATGGCATCTCTAGTGATGTAATTAATTTAATAAAAGACCATCTCCTTGTTCCCTTAAAGCTCATATACGAAACTAGTTTAAACACAGGTGATGTACCCTCATACTGGTAAAAAGCTAACATTATTCCACTCCACAAAAAGGGTGATAAAAGTAGTTCTGACAACTACTAGCCTATTAGTCTCACATTAATCCTTAGTAAAGTGTTAGAGAAAATTATTAATTATATATTAACCCATAGACTTGCCAGTTCTGACAATTGCCAGCATGGCTTCATTAAAGGATGGTCCTGCATGACTAATTTAGTTAGTTTCTATAATATTATAAGCTTTAATTTGGAAAATAAAATTCCTTATGATGTCATCTATCTTGACTTTAGAAAAGCATTTGACTCAGTCCCTCATTGGGCTCTTATACAAAGGCTACAATTATATGGAATACATGCTCTCCTTTTATGTTGGATTGCCAGTTGGTTAATAAATAGAGCACAAACAGTGGTTATTGATGGACATGCATCTAGTTGGTCATCAGTGAATAGTGGTGTACCGCAGGGAAATGTCCTAACTCCTCTTATTTTTCAAATATTTATTTCTGATACATGGCATAATCTGAACTGTTAAATAACTAAATATGCTGACAATTGTAAAATCAGTAATGTATGTAGCAGCACTGAGGAGATTGCTGAATTACAAAAAGACTTAGATAAGCTAAGCACCTGGTCACTGAAATGAGGTTTACATTCACCTAAATGTTGTATTTTACATTTCAGGAAACTCAACCCTAGAAATAAATATTTATTATATAATGAAATGTTGAATAGTAGGATAGTTGAAAAAGACCTCAGTGTCATTATTTACTCAAATCTTGACTCTGATCTCCACATTACAAACATTCTTAACAAAGTTAATAAAATATGGTGGGCCATTAGGCATAATATTAAATCAAAAGATCCAAATAGCCTACTATCCCTTTATCGTGCTTATGTTAGATCCCATTTCGATTATGCTTCCCAGCTTTGGTGTCCTTATAAACACAAAGACATAAAGAGAATTGAAAAATTTCAGAGAAAGGTGACAAAATTCATCAGTACAGGTAAAAGTCTATCCTACAAGCTTAGACTATTCAAATTTAACCTAATATCTTTGGAACAATGATGCATGAGAGGTGACTTGTTGTTCACCTGGGAAGTTGTTAGGGATCAGTCTCTCATGTTTGACTACTGGCTTGAATTCAAACAGGTTTCCATTAACACAAGTGGACACCCTCTTCAATTGGCTAGGGATAAATTTAAATCAAAAAGTAGAGCATACTATTACTCACAAAGAATTATAAATCCCTGGAATTCACTACCCACATCTATAATTATTAGCAAAACCAAATACACTTTCAAAAACAGGTTAGACAGATTCCTACTTTTGTGTTTCCCTATGGGAGAAAGTGTTCACTAGTTATTATAAATCATTTGTCGATTGTTTCCATTTATTGTGAGATTTTCATATTACCTCCTGTGTTAACACCTTTTTAATTTGTCTTAACTATCCAGATCAGCAATGTGCCATTAGACAACATGGGAGATTGCTGAATCAGGTTAGTTAAGGTATTGTACACTAAAGTAAATCAGTTAGTTGGAGGTAATGCTTAAATATATACCTCCTGCATATCACAAGTATAACCTATCCTGCTGGTTGACCAGTTTTAGCCCTCTAACTCCCTATCAAGGGATGCCACTGTGCATGTTGCATGTAGCCAGTATATGTGCATATATGTGGAGGAGTTGGCATCGACCCTGTCCCCACCCTGCCTTTTGCTGTGTCCCTGAACACATTGCCACCTAGCCTCCACTTGGTGGCAGTCATACAGCAGGCAAGAAATCCTCTCAATCTGTAAAGGAGAGCTGTTCTTGGGATACTCTGTTCTCCTCCCCCCTGCCAGCCCCAGTGACTCAAGCTCATTCCCAAATCTGGGTCACGGCATAACAAATGGCAGTGCTTCTGCTGTGCTATGGGGCCTGCCATGCTAGTTCTTCTTAGTCACATAAAAAGCAATGTTAAACAAGAAGGTTCAAATACAGCTGAGAATATTTATAAGACTATAGGGATAGACAGCATTACCAGAGCTCTCCTTTAATTATTCCACAACTAAAAAAAATGCTTTAGCAGACACAAAATAGAGGAAGTTATGTCTTATAAAATGGAAAAAAGGAACTATTTAAGCAAGAATTAAAATGTAAGTGAGCAAAATATTTGCCATTGCATAGTCTGCTGCTTTAATTAAATTATCTAAATCATAAATATTGTATCCACTTTTTTGCAACTTTTGCAGGAAAATTATCCTGTGAGAAACTGTTAACTGGTGAAGCTGGTGGATGACAAAAAATGTTATCTGGAATCTAAAAATGCAGTGCATGTTTTATAGTTCAATTTCTAGTGTAAGGTATAACAGCACAATAAAATGTCTCTTCTATGGCACATAAAATAAATTTTAAACAAAAAATCCAGGACTAGGTTCTTAGTCATACCTGCCATTGCTCTGTAATTGTACAAGGATGTTTGGACCCATTCTTGAATGACATTACATTTAATGTGGGCAGACTGGAAAAGGGCAGCCATGCAAAAGACTTACAGGGTCACTCTGAACAGATGTCAGCCTTCTCCACTGGCATTCAATGGCCTGGACATCAAGCTCTGTTGGGTGTGACCACTGCATCAATAGGAAAGGGATGATGCTAGGGTTAGGTAAGGGAACCTCTGGATTAAAAGGATGATTAGCATCTGTGAAAGTTTCTATTGGGTCTAGTCTAACATGACACCTGGATACTGGGCAATGGGGGAGTATGAATTCAGCCATGATGCCAGCTAGTTCAGCTTTATGACCATGGCACAGCTTTTGGCATGGCAGTATCTGTCAGTTACATGTCACAATGCCATGTCATACATACCTTGGTCAGGCGCTCAGGGTTACATGCTGGGGTGTTGGATTATGTCAGTCAAGACATTTTGCATTGTGCCACTAATCATGAGGGGGACTCATTCCCTGCACCCTGTGTCATGATCCTACATTGGTACTTTAGTGGTGGCACAGTAGTGCTAGCACAAAGTCATAATTTTATACCACCTCTGTTAGCTGCTGAAAATTGTGTCCCTGGCTTATAATGACAAAACAACAAAAAAGCAAACAAATTGCATATCAACTACAGTGGCTAACACTGCCACTAAGTAAAAACAAAAAGACAAGAAGAGGTACACATAACTTCAAAAAAGAAGAAAAACAGCAAAGCAGAAAATGACTTACTAGAAGATGACTCCTGGAGTGTGAGGTCTGCATTCCACTTCCATAGTCAGTATAAAAGTTGAATAATGTAGAGAAGTCATTAACAACTCTTTATTTTGTAAGAAAGCCATCAAATAAGGATTCAAATTAAAAATATTAACTAAGGTAACTTCTCTGGCATGAATCCAGTCACCTAGTCACCTTACCAATGTGAAATGACTGACAAGTTGTCTTCCTGTAAAAGGATGGTTTAACAATATTTATCTGTTTGCTGTCTTTTATATTGAATACCTGTAGATGCATGCTGCACTCCTCCTCTCGAAGAGCCCTTCTGTTGTGTATTTTTTGTTCTGTGTTTGTTTTTTCTGCTTTTCTGTTGATTATGTATTTGTTGTTTAACTATAGCTGAGATAACACTAGCTTGATCTGGAAAAAATATTTATACAACAAATATATTAAGCATGATATAGTTATAAAAATGCACCTAATGTAAGTAATGAGAAAATACGCTTGTTATGATCTATGAGATGCTGCTGAATTCGGACACAGCAGTAATTCAAAACATTCTCCAGTTCAAGAAACAAAAGCACTTCAAAGATATTACACTTGAACTTGATGGATCTTTTGAGATATTCATGATAACACAGCAGGTACACTGGTACTTGGAAGAGTACAAAGTGGATACCAGAGAAATGGTCAGCATAAAAAACTGGAGCCGGGCCAGGACAACTGAAGAAAATATGAGACAGACAGTAATAAGCTACAGTACGTGCCTTGTTCAGAGAACTACTCAATCTAACTTAAAGGAGATAATCATGATGACTTCCACATAGGCAGAAAATCAGTCTCCCTGGATCCCCTACTGTTAACACAGGGTTCTTACTTTTTAGATAATGGATTTAGCCAACTGTTGGTTTAAGAGTACATTCTGATTTTTGGTAGAGTACTGGGATAGTATTCTGGGGGTCTGGGTTTATAGTGAACATGGTATTTCACATTTTTTAAGATTGAAAATGTGAACATGTCTAAAATCTGGTTAATATATACAGTGTATTGTTTTGTGGGTTTCCTTTTAAAATTGTCATTTTTTTCCTAATTTATGATCTCTTGTTAATGCTGCCTTTTCCCTGCCCAGTATTAATTTTTGTAATTACTTATCAGTTCCAGAACATAGCGAAATCAGCTGAGTGGAAACCCTGTATGGAAAACTTCACTCCAGTCTTCCATTCATCTGATGTCATTGATTTCAAGAACTCATTTGGCCTCCTTATCTGAGAGGGAATTATCAAATTATCAAAACAGTACAAGGAAAGGTATCCTATCAGGATACTGAAGCTGAGGATACCAACACTCATGGACCCGACTTTGGTATCCCAAAATTAGGGATGCCCGAAAGTGTTGCCCAACAATGAAATTGCATTTCGCAGGGTGAAATTATATTTTGCTCAGCGAAATGCTAGGTTATGCCCACGGAACATGGTTCCATCGGATATAACCTTGCAAGGGTGGCACAGTGAGGAGCTGGTTGAGCTGCTCCATGGTGTGGAGCACTAATGCTCCTGCAGCTCAGCCAGCAAGCTTTCTGGGATGTGGGTCTGTTCCCAGTAGAGGAACTTTTTTCAGACTTTTTTTTGCACTTCCTCACAACCTAACTACCAACTCCAAGGTCCACTCCCCTTCAGAGTTGGTTATATTAGGGGGGTGCAGGGGGTCAAGCCCCCCCCACAAAACACAAGTCCCTATTGGGGTTCTGAAATTCAGTCTTCTGATCTCAGTGTAGTGTAGGTCAGGTGACTGAATTTTGGGATTCCATAATATATCCCAAGGAAAATGTACTAAATTAAAAGCATGCATGCAGGGACTAGATTATGGAGATTATAGTAATTAAGAACTTAAATGAGTTATATCTGCATTCAATATTATTATGCAATAGTAGAGGCTAAAAAAGCCTGATAATAGAGTAAACAGCAAGTAAGGGGGGAATAGAGGGTGTTTCTTTTGACCAAGCATATACGGGTTCTTATATGTCCATTGACTAGACAACAGGAAAAGGGGAAATCAGTATCTGCCTTTAACAGGCTTGTTGAGAGTGATCCATATCTGCATTTAAATCGACATTATCATTATTAACAGTAAATTGTCTGATCTGCTCTTTATTAACAATAAAGTGTGTGATCTGCTCAGGGCATAGAGAAGGTATAATTGTCTAAACTGAAAAATTGTCTGATCTGCTCAGTGCATCGAGAAGACAGAATTGTCTTAACTGCATGGTACAGAGGGAATTTAGAATTGACTGAACTAGACAGTACATAGGGCATATAAAATGGTCTGATTTACGCAGTGCATGGGGAAATTAGTATTATCTGAGTCAAAAACAATGGTACTGAGTAGTTTAGTTGTACTGAGTAGTTTAGTTGTAGGGAATATAACATTGTAGAATTGTCTTAACTGCATAGTACAGAAGGAATTTAGAATTGTCTGAACTGCATAGTACCAAAGGAATATAACATTGTCTGATCTGCTCAGTGCATTGGGAAATTAGTACTGTCTGAAACAAAACCAATTGTACTGAGTAGCTTAGTTGTCTGAAGATAGGGTGTACTGTTTCCTTCTTTTGAGACTAAGATGACCAAATGGATGGACAGTGAAGTTGGAGGGGCAGTCAGAAAGGGGTTCAGGCAGGTCCTGAGTATGGTCTCCAGGCCACTAGGGCATGGGGCAAATTAGGAAGGATGGTAGGGTGCAATGGGTGTGGGACAGCTATGGTGTTGGATATAGCATGGAGGCTGGGGGGCTGCATGGTGTGCAGACAGCTTACATAGCTAACAGAGGAGGCGGGATGGTTGAGGTGGGCACTAAACAGAGTGGTCGAGAAGGGAATGGGTAAAGTTTGTAGGAGATCCAAAGGGGACACCAGCTGGGAGAGGGAAGGAAGAGAGAACATAGGTGGGGGTGCAAGGGTATTAGGAACAGGTGTAGAAAAAGACGCGTGAAAGGAAGAGGACTGGAGGAGGTCCAAAGGATGCACCAGCAGTGCAAGAGGAGAAAGGGGGAACATAAGATGGGGCTGCTGATGACTTTGGAACAGGTATAAAAGAAGATGACAGGGGTCGGGGAAATGGCAGGTAGTAGGATCAAAAGTAGCAAAGCAAGCACAAACAGGGAAGGGGCAAAAATTAGGAGGGGGAGCATCACACAGCAGGCTGAGAAACAATGGTGCAGAGCAGAGAAACAGATTGATACCCCTGAAGACCCATGAAGAGGATGAGAGAAAGGTGAGCAGCTGTGAGGGGATCGTAGGGGATGGAGGTGGGTCTAAGGAAATGGAATGTTCAGGAGGAAGGGAAATGGGAGATGCACCTTTGGGAGGGAACCTAGAGGGAGGTAGACAAAAGGAGCAAGAGGAGGGGGTGAAAACTCTCTTAAGGGGGGAACACCACAGAGAAGGGACAGTGAGGTAGCCTACAATAAGCTCAGGGTGGGAGGGGATCCGGGGGGCAGGAGGAGGGTACCCACTCACTAATGAATTAGGCAGAAGAGAGGCAGGACAAGCACAAAGGGAGGGGACAGAGCTCACAAAACGTGAAGCAAGGATAAGTAGGACTGGCGGCATCACGGAGGGGGGAGGATGTAGTCCAGGGGGACAGCAGAACTCAGGGAAAGGGGATAAAAGGGGGGATGGGAACAGGGAGGTAAATGGGATGCCAGAGAAGGGGTGTAAGCAAGAAACCCAAAACTACAAGCAGAAGGAAAGGAGTAGCAGGGTCTTGCTCATAGTGAACTCAGTATTAAAGGGAATCAGATGGGGGAGGAAGGGAGACAGGAGCAGTACAATTTGGGTTGATTGCATTCCGGGAATAACGGCAGTAGAGGTGAGGCATAATATACCCTCATGTGGCAAACAGCAAGATGGGAGGCCGCACTTGGTGATCCACCTGGACACAAATTATCTGGAGTGGAATAGTCTAAAGGAGGTGCAGACAAGGTTCAGGGAGCTTGCTAGGTTCTGTAGTAGTACGGGGTTCTGTTCTATTGCTTTATTTAGTTACTTTGTTTCTTAGGACAAAAGAAGGCTGAGACCCCATTGAAATTGTCCCCCACACTATGTGGGCAAGTAGCCTAGGCCAGTGAAGATCTGAACCAAATGTCCATCCCTTTTTTAAATGAATTAAAGCTGTTCATGTCTACAAGTTCCTGAGGAAGTAAATTCCACTCTTTCAGAGCTCTTACACTAAAAAAGTTATCTCTCTTAGTTGTGTTAGCCCAGTTTGCCACCAGTCGCTTGTTATGCAACCTGGCTACAGTATGTCTGTTTGTGAATTGTAATCCACATTGTGACACTAATTCAGGTAATTAAATCATTTTATATATAAAAAGAAAATCTCCCCTGCGTCTTCTGCTTTGTAGAGAATAGAGGCCTGTTTCTTTCAGTCTAGTAGAGTAATCCTTAGATGTTAATCTTGGCACCATTTTAGTGGCATGCCTCTGAATCTGTTCTATAAGGGCAATATCACCTTTGAAGTAAGGACTCCTGAATGGAGATCCATAATCAAGATATGGCCTTATGTATGCTCTGTACACGGGAGTTACAAAAGTTCTCGTGATTTGCTTGAGAAGACCGTTTGCTGTTCTGGTGACTTTAGTACAGTGCTCTACAGATGAAAGTTTATTATTAACTATTATACCTAAGTCACACTCACTTCTGGATGACTTTAGTAGTGTGTTATCTAAATAGTAATCATTATTGGGGTTTTTATTTCCAAAGTGTAAAACTGAGCATTTATTGACATTAAAACTCATACCGTTTATGAGTGCCCAGTGTTCAATGTTTTTTAAATCATTAACCAGAGCTACAAAGTTACTGATACTATCTACTTTGCCTCCTAATTTCACGTCATCTGTGAATTTGAATAGAATGTTATTTGTACTCGTTTTCATATCACTAATGAATATGTTGAATAAGGTTGGGCCCAGAACACAGCCATGAGGTACACCACTGCTGACTTCACCTGTGTTGGAAAGTACTCCATTGATTTTGACCCTTTGTGTCCTGTTAGTTAGCCATTTGTTAACCTATCTAATCAGACATAAGGAGAATCCCATTGTACCCAATTTATCAATAGGTATGTGATGAGGAATTTTGTCAGATGCTCGACTGCAATCCGAAAAAGTAATGTCCATAGGGATTCCTGCATCAATGTGTTTATAAAAGGAAATGATGTCTGTTGTGCAGGAATAAGCTTGTCTGAACTCGTGTTGCTTTCTGTCCATAATACCAAGAAATTTTATTTCTGATTCAAAGTACTGTAGGATTTAATGATTTTTTCCATGAGTTTACCTACAATCGAGGTCAGGCTAATAAGCCGATAGTTTATTACATTAGATTTACTATCTTTTTAAAATATAGGTGTAACTGTTGCCTTAAGCCAATCAGTAGGGATCTCATTATCATTTAGGGATTTATTAACAATGATAGTTAGGAGAACAGCCCACAATTTTGATGTTTTGATAAAAAACCTGGGGTGAATATCATCAGGTCCTGCACTTGTTTGTTTGTTTTTTGTTTACGTAGTACGTTAAGTACGTCTGCTTTCATAATGTTGTAAGGAGCAGGGTTATTGTTACTTAAGTTATCATTCCAGACACAATGATTTAATTTTTTGGAAAAAAAAGGAACAGAAATAGTTGTTAAAACAGTGTGCCGTATCAAAATCAGATTCCAAGTTTTTACAATCATGTATAAGTGGGCCCACTTTTTTGATATTGCCCTTTGTATTGTTTAGATATATAAAAAAAAAAATGTTGATTATCTCTGGAGTGAGCCAATTTGAACTCTAAATGTTGTTTTGATTGTTTAATCATATACTTGATCGTTGAAGAAATGTTTTTGTATTTAGTAGCCTGTTCTTCTCCTGGATTATTTTTAAATTGTTTGAATAACTTTTCTTTAAGTTTGATTTGGTTTCTGATAGGTTTTATTAACCATACTGGGATCTTACCTTCTTTATTGTACTTTTTTTTAATAGGGATGTGAGATTGTTTGAGTAGCTTAATGATTGACTTAAGTTTGTCCCAGGCCTGATTTGTTGATAAGGGAGTTAGTATTGTCTCCCAATTAATATTATTTAGTACATTATTGATTTCCTTAAAGTTTGCTTTATCATAGTTTTTATAACTTGGATGATTGATGGTGCTGGTACAGTCAGTAATTATTATAAGAAATACAGAGTAATGATCACTGCTGCCTTGGGGGTTACTTGATTTCTATATCCAGTATTTTCTCGTCATTATTAGTTAAGATGAGATCTAAGATGTTATTACCTCTGGTGGGATGATTTATGAGCTGTTTCAATCCCTGGTTTAAGAACCCTTACAGAAATATATGTGTGCTGTGTACTTGCGGAATGCATGCAACATGTTTAATTGTGCAATGTTTGCATGTAGTTCGCATGCACAAAGCAAACCTAAGCGAACCAGGTCTAAAAAGCAAATCAGGTTCACATGCTGCAAGCTTGACATGTGCACAGCAGATAAGCTGGTGTGAACATCTTCTAAAAATTACATCAGGTTAGCATGTTGCATGCTTGACATGAGTGCAGCAGTTAAGCTGGTGTGAACATAATTTAAACATCCCATCAGGTTCACATGTCGCATGCTTGCCATGTGTGCAACAACTAAGCTGGTGCAAATGTCCTCTAAAAAACACATCAATTTATATTTCTTGTACTACTGCTATGAATTAAAGCCATTAAAGTACATTGTTATTTGAATTCTCATAAAAATTAGATCAACTCATTAATCCTTATCCTTTTGCAAGTTGTTTAATGGCTTTTGAGTTTTGTCATTAAATCACCATTCATTTGTAAAGTATTTTTTGCTTACTGCATTAAATGCCTAGGATGTAGCCAACCAACATCCCCCATTACAGATGTATGAATAGGGGCCTCTGTGTTGTGAAGTCTGTCCTTTTTGTTTTGGACAATGCAAATCCCTTATGCATATTTAGTGAAACAAATGTGTTTCTCCATGACTGTTTCATCTCTCTTACTTTTCCTTTGTCATTCTGTATTGAGCATATACTCTATGGCGATGCTCAGCACTCTTTGTGCTGAGTAGGGTCTTGGAAGCATGCACCATACCTCACATTTTGTCACTGAAATGATGGACATGGACACTCAAAATGAGGGACAATGAGGGGCACTAACCCACATGATGATCAGGACACATCATGAAACAAGGAGCTACTGTACCTCAGAATGCAGTGGAAACCATTGCATTAGCACCAGAGAATGATTTTCTACCATCAAGCAGGGTGCCTTTTAGGTAGGGCAGAGGGGAACAGTTGCCACTCCCCCCCCCCATATTTGTGCCTAGGTTGTTCTTCTGGTGTTGCCATAATGGCATTAATTATTGGATTTAATTTTTTTGCACAATAAGTGCCCACCTAGCCTGTGTGTGCTCATGCTGCAGGTACTCTACAGACTATACTGTGTCTGTATTGTGTTGTCCACTCTGTCCACCTATTAGCAGTGGAACCATCACATGTGTTGTGGATGAGCTCCAGCCAAGAAAGAGCACATGAGTCTTGCAAGTGCAACACTGTCTTTCCCACCACAGAGTAGACAGACTGCACTCTACAGCTTGGAGGAGTCAATGAGCACTGAACTCTTAATAGCAGTGTTGTGGCAGCATAGTTTTGTTGGTCTGCTCTTAGTGAGTCTCGGTCTGTTGTGCCTGGGTTATGACCCCTATCATCCCCCAAACACCTCACATGCACCTTACACTGTATTCCTGGCCTTTTATACTGTGATACTGCTATTTTGTAATAATATATAGATTTAGGTATCCATCATACAAGCATGAGTGCCAGGAATGTGCTTTGCTGTTAATATTTGTTAATGTTTATATCCTTCATAGGATTAGATCATGCATGACTATTACACCTCACTATAATGCATTATGTTTGTCTTTTACATATATTCCATATATAACCTACCTAATTACTGATATGATGACCCTGAGGGATCATCACTGATTACTTTATACATTATACATATATTCTCATATATACAATAGGGGTGCATGGTAAATGAGTGAGATAAAACAGCGTATCATCCACTGCAGTGTGATATTTTTACCCTCTGCTCTACTGTGATGATATCAGCCATTTACACACACAGGTCACAAAAGGTCACTGATATCATCACCCTAGGCAGCTTTCCCCTCAGCATGCAAGAAACACCTGTGCTGTTACCATAGTCACAAATGCAGAACTACCTGAGAGGTCTCACTGCTGCCTACAGCTAACTCAGTGAGCATTACAAAACACACCTATCCCCCCCAACTTCCTGCTCATTACTGTGATGCTCTCAACTTTATGCAGCCAAAATTCCAAACAGCACAGCTTCACAGAACAGTCTAAACTACTGCCTGCAGCTAACTCAACTACCACTGAAAGACACTCTCACTTGTTCCTCAAACTCTGATTCTTGCCCATTACAATTACTGTGACAATCTCAACTTCACTGCAGCCAGAATCCTAAAGAGCACAATTTCACAGAACACTCTGCACTCTGCCTGCAGCTAACTTAATTACCACTGAAAACAGTATCAGCTGTTCTGTCACTCTGCCTCTCATCTCATTACAATTACTGTGATGCTTTTAACTTCACTGCAGCCAGACTGCTAAACAATACAGCTTCACAAAAGTATGTTTCTCATTCCTATCTAAAACTAACTCATTTAGCATTGCAAAACACACTCATGTGTCTCTCAGAGTTTATAACACTGCCAGCCCATTCAGAAAAGCTCACACACAGAATGAGCAAACACATAAACAGGAACAGAACACAAGACAGCATAACAAAACTTCTGAAACTCTTGGCCCTATTGTATATATTGAATACATGATGGGCAGATCATGTGCTATGGCAAATATTGTCACTCCTGCATCGTGAGCTTGGATATCTCACTCTGCAGGAATGACAATATTTGCCATATCACACTCATGTCCATCATGTATCCCATATATATATATATATATATATATATATATATATATTCTCATATAATCATATGTAGTTGTGGCCAGTCAGCACTTCTCTTTGTCTAAGCAAGCTGACACAGAGATAAAACCTTTGTTCTGTCATATACACAGGCAAGAAATGCCATGTGTAGTTTGAACTCATCAGCATTTCTTTTGTCCAATCTATAATGCAAACAGAAGCATATTATCTGTCTCATATGATACTCATTAGAAATTCTGTCTCCTAAGTCATCATCCAATGGAGAATGACTTAGACCAATACATATTGTTTCTCATATCTGTAACTATGAGGTAATCTCTGTTGCTATGGTGTTATCTGTAGTATTTAGCCTTCTGCAACCCAGTTCCATGGGGAGAGAGAACAAGATCTTGGAGAACCTGAGATCCTACAATTCTGGAGCTTATGTACATTCTTCAGCAGAGTGGTGAGAAACTGATCTCCCTTGTGATTTCTCTGTCACATGCTTGGTGTAAGTAGTATAATAAACATTTATTAGTACTCTTGCTTGTTCACGAATGTTTCTTGGCAGACTCTGAAGACATAAGAATCTGTATTATTAGTATTATTATTTACCCTACACACTAAGAGTGTTTAGGCAACATAAAATGGCGACCGTGGAAGTGTGTCTAGGTGTTTGCCAAGTTACATTTTAATTTCCTCTGTAAATTAAAACACTGGGTGAGAAATTTCCAGTAACAAGCAGCTGAGAGTGTCTTCTGTTTAAATCTGCGGTCTGTTGTGTGTTCTACAGTGCAGGCAAAACAATCATTTGGCAGACATTCAAACTCTGTGTAATGAGTTATTTTATTTTTGTTTGTTTTTTTCCTCTTATTTCTCATGGGAACACACAGCTCTAAAGGGATCCGAACAGCCAGATAGACTGCTTTCATTTGTGGTTTCAAATCATAATTGGTTTTTTACTCATCTAGGAATCCACATACACCAAATGCTGTTTGTGTCCTGTCATGAACTTTGGTTGCAAACAACATTTTTGATACACAGACAGCTAAGGGTTTCTTATTTCTTAAGACATGTCTCAAAAATCAGTACTGAAGTTGAGGCTGTATGCCTCACACATTGAAATTGCTTACAGTGGTTTAGCAGATTTTGCCAATGTGGCAAAAAACAGAAACAGTCCCTTGAGGGTGATTTCTGAATGCTACAGTGACTTAAACCATGGCACCAAGGGAAATATTCCTGAAAAGTTACTAGTTGCAACACTATTCTCTTGCTTAGAATTTTCTATAACAAAATGTGATACTCTGAAGTCAGATTATGCTGCATACAGGCAAAAGATGAATATGTTACATGCCAAGTCTGATGAAAAAGTTAATGAAGTGTTATTTCAAAACAGGACCTTGACTAAAGAATATGATTCATTACTAAGTAGTTATGAAAACAGTAGATGTAAAATATATGCTTTTAATACTAAATGTGATAAAGCTTCTCTGGACAACAGATTAATTTTACACTATGAGAAAGTCTTTCGAACTGAAGTTAGATTACTTAACTGTGTGCTTGCTCATGTATTTGAGGAGCTGGAATGTAAGAGTAAGGAAAATGCACAATGTACCATTGTGTGTAGAAACTTGGAGAAACAGGTTATGCATAATTTGTGTGATACCAAATCTGAGGTTGATCTTATAAATTGCAAGGCAGAAATGGTGAACTTGCACCATTAGCCAGCAGTATTGGCAGGGCATACTAACTTAATGCCCAAAGACCTTGCCTCTTCTGATGTTGAAGAGTTTGATTTTGAACACTCACAGTATGCTGTGGGTTGGACTAGAACAAAGGCTAGCCACTTGTTTTTCTATGATTCACAAAATGGAGACTCGTTAGAGTCTCAAAATGGTGGACACACATGTCATCTGGTTGCATCCCAATACCATGCCCAAGATGACTGCTCATGGTCATGTGATAATGGTCATAACACAGTAACCAAAGATGCCCATGAGGTAATCCAAAATAGCTGACAACCACATTATGGAGGTTGAATCATGCAGTCACAGGGACCTGTGATTGCTGCCATAACCAAACAAAACATACCGGAGGTTTTTGGCATGATTAATATTGTTATCAGTAACACTAGTGGTTCTGAGGGACAGAAGATTCTCATTAAAAATGATGTTGACATTCTTTTGAATAAGGCTGATATGCAATCTGTCATGAAGTCAGTGTCTGGCGTTGTTGCTACCATCCAGCAACCTTCCGGTGGGGAAACCCACTTTACATTTGATGTGCGAGGGGACAACTCTGATTCTGAAAGTCTTGTGGCTGTGATATTTTCTGCATCACAGGACACGTTGTGGGGGCGTGGTTACAGGTTTGATTTCTGAACCTGGGCTGACAGCTGTTTCAGCGCTACTTTCTCCACCCCTGATGGCTACTGAACTACAATCCATAGCTGAAGGACTACATGCAACTTGCACACAACATTTCTGCACTGTGCAGGCACCCCGATAGTGCCAGCACTGCCTGCACATGATGCAGAATCTCCTCCATTAGTGACACCTGGATCATCCCATACTGTAGCCACAATAGCAGGCAAAAGCCAGGAACAGTCTGGGTTACTCCCAGCACATGCAGTAGCAGACACAAGTCAGAAACAGTCTAGGTTATTTCCAGCACAAACAATAGTGGGCACTTCTTGCAAGAAGGTGCAAGATAGCCTAATACTGATATCATTGACTTTTCTTTTGGGATCACTAACCATGGTCCCAGCATTGGTTAATCCTAACACAATTTTAGGGTATACTGAAACTGCTACATTGGATGTAGCAATCTCAGCAGTTTTAGCCCAAAAATACAATGGACACAGCACAGCCATTGCTTATGCATCCCAGATGCTTGCCCTAGTGGATCTGAAATACAACCTTTATGAAAGGAATCTTTTGGCTACATACTGGGCAGTGATATACTTTATGTACATCATTGGATGTTCACCCACTGTGCTGCATTCCAATCATTTGCCAACTAACTTTCTGTTGTCAGACAGAGTAAAAGATGACCGAAACCAATGTCAGACTTACACACTGGTCTCTTATTTTACAGGATCATGATATCACTGTCCTTCCTATCAAAACTTCATCCTTGCTGGCCCGTGGCCCACAATTTACAGGAGAGACCCAAGATTGTTCACTCCAATCCCCTGACCTACCTGTCCCAGGGCCCTTTCTGACAGAACCTCAGGAAGTGTTAAAAGACACCACTGTGTGTCATGTTTTGACTGATGACTCAGCCACACATACCAAAGAGGGTCAGATAGCAGGGTTTGGAATTATTTTACATTCTGATGATGACAGAGTGTACATGGCTAGTAATTGCATCATTATATATGTGCAATTCACAGGCAACGTTAAAACACACCTGTCAAATAAAATGAAAAGCAAGGAGGAGAGGAGTCTGCTTATTACCACAAATGTTTCTGGATGGTTTAGAGAGCTGGAAAGTCCTTGAAGAAAACACAGCTTGTGTTAAGAGAGGAATATGGAGATTTTTCCTTACCTAACATGATACCAGCACTCCACGAGAGGGTTAAGTTCTGCACTCTTTAAGAAACAACCTTGAGCTAATTACAAACTGCAAAAACTGTTTTTTTGTTTTATTACAGTTTCTAATTGGGTCTGTTTCTCTCTTAACTGAATTTCTTTGGAAGAAAACAAACACTTCCAATACTATAATAGTACGTTTGTGAAATACAGAGACTTGTGTACAACCCTAACCTAACCAGTTTAAATACAAAATGTACCTTCATAAGGTTCGAGCAATTCTAAAATGTGAACCTTATGCTCCAAAAGAAGGATCCTCATTTGAGGGAAGTGTATAGGTTCCTTAATAAAGGAAATGAAAGAATAACTTCTAGAAATAGCTCTTATAAGAAGGTGAAAAATGACCTTCATCTATCCAGTGATGGCGTTCTCATTTTGAACATCACTGCTGTAACACTCAAAAAAAGTTATGGGTAATTCCTGAACACCTGAGAGTAGATTTTATTTACTGTACCAAGTACATAATGCTCCAGCTGGTGGACAACAGTGAGTCAATAAAAACCCTAGACAGACTGAAATACTCCATCTGATGACCACACATGAGAAATGATGCAGAACTCTACACTAGTAACTGTTTGATCTGTGAACAGAACAATCCTATACCAGCTAGGAAAATTTACCCCAGAGGCAATCAGGCACCTGGTAAAACATCCAAAGTGACTGCAAATGCCTTGGTAAACCAACTATTTACCAGGTGGAGGTTACACCTAAAGGTAAATTCTGATTACAGGGATCTGGCTTTATAGCCACAGTAATGCAGTAAACTCTGGATTTATTATGGGTAAAACAAAAGTTTCATATCCCTTACAACCCACAGTCATCAGGACAGGTGGAATGGCTAAGAGGCAGATCAAAGTTATGTTATCCAAACTTGTTCAGAAAACCCCCGAAGGACTTGAATTCATTATTGCCTTTTCTCCTTATGGCAATAAGAGGGACACCATCTGCAGGTACACAGCATACCCCATTTTTGAAATCATGACTGGACGGTCCATGAGACTCCCAGAACATTTACTTTTGGATCTGTGAACTGCCACTGCTGATGGAGCATCAGTAGATAAATATGTTAAATATCTCAAACAAGACATCCAAAAGGTACACTTGTTTGCTGCCCAATGTATGGACAAGACCCAACAACAGGCACTATCCCAGTGTAAACAAACTCAGTCCAGCAGTCTACCAAGTTAGACTGCCTCACAACAACAGTCATTGATAAATGGCTACATGCCAATCAAATGAACCTGTTTAAAGGAGATTAAATTACTTTTTACATACCCCAATGAGTGGAATAGTACTAAACTATGTTTTTCTTTACTCTTTCCTTTTAGGTTCCAGAGATGGAGAAAGAAGCTTGCTTTTATGCTTGCTATTCTTTTTAGAAGTATGGGTCTTCTTGCAAGCCCAAACTGCACATCTTATTGCAGATAAGAACCAGTGACCTAAAGCTAAACAGATTGTTGAAGCAGAGAACCTCACAAGCCCACATGATTTAATTGCATCCTGTGGAATTCACACTAAAGTCCTAAAAGACATGTTCATCATCCAGAAGGGTACTAAGGCCCTACTGAATGTTATGATCATTGCCTTGGATCAGTTTCTAGCAGCTAGACTTGAACACACTTGCCCCCCGGGCTCCTGCCCGATAGGTGCTACCCCCAGACGCCACCTGAAACCTAAAGCTGCCCACACTCGCCCAGGGCTCCTGCCCGATAGGAGCTGCTCCCAGACACTGCCTGAAACCTAAAGCTGCCCACACTCACCTGGGGCTCCTGCCCAATAGGAGCTGCTCCCTGACACTGCCTGAAACCTAAGGGTACGAGTGACTACCTGTGACGCCTCTGCCTAGCTTGAAATTCCTCTCTGATTGTAAACTTGGCACCATTTCTGGGGCTCAAGCTACCAATTTCTCCTGAGCTAGAGCCTGGTGTTTCTGCTGACTGATCATGAAATAGTTGGAGCAGTATTTAATTAATTAAATATTTTTTTAAGGGGACTATAATTTTTTAAATTCTAGAGGTCTCTCCCCACACCTCGGGATCTGGTGTGCTGCTAGTCAGCTGGGTTACACTCATAGTGTGTTTTGCTCTGTGGCAAAGCCCATAGGACCAGGCACTCTCTCTCTCTTCTCAGAGCTGCTAGGGCAGTAGCCTCTTAGCATTATTTGCAGCCCTGTCTAAAGTGATTGCCAACATTTTATGTTTAAATACTGCACAAATTATTACATGTACAATATTATCTGCCAACTGCTTTAAACGCTGTAAATTAATAGTCACTATCTGCTGATTGTTTAAAAGTTTATTAGCTGTACTTCCACAATACTACAGAAAGTGAATAATTGTGCTTGTGCTTCCAACTGTTTGTTTCTCTCTTGCCTCCTCCTAGTCCTTCTTACTTAATCTATCCTATTGGATACCTTTCCTCATTTCTTTTTCCCCTCTGCTGCATCTCCCACCCACACCTTGGCACCCCGCAGTGTCATACAGCTGATTTCATTGTCCTCTCCAACCCTCTCTGTCCTCTGCAGCAAATCCTGTCTGCCCTCAGATTTTCTTTTGTCTACTGTTCCCTCCCTCCCTCCTACTAATCTTATCTCTCTTCTCTATCCTTAGCTGCCCACACTCGCCCCGGGCTCCTGCCTGATAGGAGCTGCTCCCAGACACTGCCTGAAACCTAAAGGTACAAGTGACTACCCATGGCACCACTGCCCAGCTTGAAATTCCTCTCCGATTTTAAACTTGGCACCATTTCTGGGGCTCAAGCTACCAGTTTCTCCTGAGCTTGAGCCTGGTGTTTCTGCTGACTGATCATGAAATAGTTGGAGCCGTATTTAATTAATTAAATCATTTTTCTAAGAAGACTATAATTTTTTTAATTCTAGAGGTCTCTCCCCACCTTGGGATCTGGTGCGCTGCTAGTCAGCTGGGCTACACTCATAATGTGTTTTGCTCCATGGCAAAGCCCATAGGACCAGGCGCTCTCTCTCTCTCTCTGTCTTCTCAGAGCTGCTAGGGCAGTAGCCTCTTAGCATTATTTGCAGCTCTGTCTAAAGTGATTACCAACATTTTATGTTTAAATACTGCACAAATTATTACATGTACCCTATTACCTGCCAACTGCTTTAAACGCTGTAAATTAATAGCCACTATCTGCTGATTGTTTAAAAGTTTATTAGCTGTACTTCTACAATACTACAGAAAGTGAATAATTGTGCTTGTGCTTCCAACTGTTTGTTTCTCTCTTCTTGCCTCCTCCTATTCCCTCTTACTTAATCTATCCTACTGGATACCTTTTCTCATTTCATTATCCCCCTGCTGCATCTCCAACCCCCACCTTGGCACCTCACAGCATCATACAGCTGATTTCATTGTCCTTTCCAACCCTCTCTGTCGTCTGCAGCAAATCCTGTCTGTCCTCAGGTTTTCTTTTGTCTACTGTTCCCTCCCTCCCTCCCTTCTACTAATCTTATCCCTCTTCTCTGTCCTTAGCTGCCCACACTCACCCCGGGCTCCTGACCGATAGGAGCTGCTCCCAGATGCTACCCTGAAACCTAAAGGTATGAGTGACTACCTGTGGCACCTCTGCCCAGCTTGAAATTCATCTCTGATTTTAAACTTGCCGCCATTTCTGGGGCTCAAGCTACCAGTTTCTCTTGAGCTCGAGCCTGGTGTTGCTGCTGACTGATCATGAAATAGCTGGAGCAGTATTTAATTAATCAAATCTTTTTTCTAAGGAGACTATAATTTTTTTAATTCTAGAGGTCTCTCCCCACCTCGGAATATTGTGCGCAGCTAGTCAGCTGGGCTAGTAGTGTGTTTTGCTCACGGCAAAGCCCTTAGGACCAGGGCTCTCTCTCTCTTCTCAGAGCTGCTAGCCCTGACACCTTCAAGCGTCTCCCACCCACCGCCCTATCTGAGCTTTTACTTTTATAGTGTGATGTGACCAATCAAGTAGAAGACTAACTCCTCATTTTTCCATTGGCTCGTTATACCAACAAGCCACTGGGGGGCACCCTAAATTAATTTTCTCTATTTCTCTTCACTTCAATGACTATTCTAATATTAGTGTTGAAATCATTCTAGCTCAAGACTGCCCTGATCTTTTACATCCATAGCTATATTTAGGCAGAAATTCTTATCCTTATTTACTGTGCTAAACTGTCTGCTTGACTATTCAACTTTGCACAGCTTTTCCTCTCCACATCTTGCAGCTCCCTTGGTTATGCTGTAGCTATCAGTTGCCATATCAGATTGAAGCTCACATACCCTTCCGACAATCTAGGTTTTTTCTTACTTTTTTGGAGTTTTAGGGATCTCAAATATTAGGCGGATCTCAGGACCTCCTAAAACTAGGTGGATAATAGAAGCTCCATTTGTGGCAGTTACCTTTTGCCCTCCACTGCATCCCCTAACCCTCCATCCAGCCACCCAATATGCTTACTACTAAATCTTACAGAATGGCTTGGTTACCTCTACTTGTACCCTCTCTTATCCTGTTTCTGATGTTACTTAGTATCCTTACAGCGCCTAACCCCAAGAATCACCTCCAAAATGGTGACTTGAATCTCAACGATTTCACTTACTCTAACATGCTAATCCTATCAGAAAGAGGCATTGCCATGACCCCTGCCCTCCTCCCTAAACTACTCATCCACCACGCTACTGCATCTGTTGCTAAATGGTGGCGTATCTATAGCTGTAATAGCCCTCGATTTTCCCTGCATAAGTTAGGGTACATCATATTGTTGGTTCTCTTGCTGTCTGGGGACATTGAATCGAACCCTGGTCCAACACCAAGTAAATTACCTCTAAACTGCACTGGATATGATATGAAAGGTCTTCACATAGTCCATCTAAATGTTAGGAGTCTTCTTTGTAATCATGCAGATCTTGAAGCCTGGGTGGCTAACCACCACCCAGATGTGCTTTGTCTATCTGAGACATGGCTAAAGCCTTCTATCCCAGATACCTTTTGCCTGGTCCCAAACTAGAACCTTCTTAGGTGTGACAGACCACCTCTAAAGCGTGGTGGGGGTGTCGCAATCTATTACAAAAACAATCTAAACCTAACTATGATAACTGACAAGAAAGACTCCTTGTGTGAATACATCCATACCATACTCAGACTAGGAGCTAAGAAACTCCACATTGTCTGTGCCTATAATCCACCTAATAGTGGAATAAAAGGCCTAGTGGACTTGCTGGATCATACGGCTGCATATGCGGGGAAGAATGAACTCATCATTCTCAGAGATTTAAATTTAAACTGGCTTGGCAAATCTCAAGACACCCTACAATCCCTGGTACAGAGCTACAATTTACACCAAATCATTACTGATCCTACAAGAGTGTCTGTTACCACTGATTTCAGCACCCTTATTGATTGGGTCTTAAATCATGTGGACAGAATTTCAGAAACAGGAACGCTGCCGGACAATATCAGTGATCATTCTCCTGTTTTCTGCATATGGAGTCCATCTACAACCTCCACGTCCCCCCAAAACTGTATATGCTTCAGAAACTATGCAAACTTAAATCAGGCTCATTTCCTATATAATATGTCTCATACTGATTGGTCCCCTGTCTACCAAGCAATGAGTATGGATGCTGCCCTTCATGCTTTCCTGAGTAGGTTTGTATTCCTTCAAGATAAACAAACTCCAGTCATCACTCTGCGCGTTCGTGGCAAACAAACCAGATGGCTGCATAAAGACCTCCTTACAGCCCTCAAAAACAGGGACAAATGCTGGACAAAGTTTAAAATCTCTGGTCTCTCAGCCGACTATAACAGCTATAGAGAACAGCGATCGAAGTACAGCACACAAATGAGACATGCAAAAAGTCAATACTGTAAGGGCCTTCTGATGGATGCAGCTGGCGACCCTAAGAAATTTTGGTCCCATATCAAAATTTTCCTCAGTTCAAAGCAAATTCTACTAAACAATGACATGATACTGAAAGGTGTTCACTGTAATGACTCGGGCACAATTGCCAATGCATTTAATTCTCACTTTTCTGACCTCTCTAGCTACACCACTGCTTTCTCTTCCAATAACTTAATGTCTGGATCCCCCACCCTGAAGGACACTTCAAAGATGCCTCCCTTCTACTTTAAAGCTATCTCGAAGAAAGCTGTCCTTAAACATCTAAATTCCATATCAGACAGTACTGCTGTTGTATCTGACTGCCTTGAACCTAAACTCTTAAAGCTTTCGGCACCATTTATTACAGGACTGCTGTCCAGAATACTCAATTTGTCCCTGAGTGAAGGCGTGGTGCCCGATAAATGGAAACTGGCCAGAGTCATGCCAGTGTTTAAAAAAGTGACAAAAAAGATATAGCCAATTATAGACCAATAGCTATACTGTCAGTATTAAATAAAGTTCTTGAGAAGCTCATCTCAGCACAGATCTCAGAACACCTTACTAAGTATAACCTTCTCCACACAAACCAACATGGCTTCAGAAAAGTCCATAGTACTCAAACTGCTCTATTACAGCTGACAAATGATGTTCTTCAAGCCATGGATCAGGTTCATCAAACCGGTGCAGTATTTATCGATCTGACGAAAGCTTTTGATCTTGTTAACCACCCTCTTCTGATTGCTAATCTTCAAACCCTGGGCTTCTCGACTGGAGTTGTAAACTGGTTCCATAGCTACCTATCAAACAGATCTCAAACTGTGAAATTCAACTTGGCCACCTCCGAAAAAGCAGTCATTAATTTTGGTGTACCACAGGGATCTATCCTCGGACCCCTCCTCTTCTCGATTTTTGTTAATAACATAGCACAAAATATATCCTCCTGTTCATCATTGCTATATGCTGATGACCTTGTCCTTTACACTAGCTCAGATAATGGCCACTCTATTAATCATAAGCTCTCTATGGACTTACAAAATATTCAGTCCTGGATCACCAGAAACAAGCTCATTCTTAACATTGGAAAGACCAAGGCTGTGCTCTTTGGATCCTCTATTAAACTAAAGCAGTGGCATGAATTTTTCCAGGTCTCCTGGGCTGACAGTTGTCCACTGGAGATGGTAACTTCCTTTAAATATCTGGGTGTCTTGCTTGATGAATCCTTTATTATGACACCCATATAACCTCCACATGTAAGGCTGTCAATGCCAAGCTGGGCTTAGCCTACAAAACAAGTCATATTCTAACCCCTTCTGCTAGGATAGCCATTGCTAGAGCAATCCTACTTCAGTCACTCTCTTATGGATCCATAATCTATATTAATGCATCTAAGGCTACTCTTCATAGGAGGGACACAACTTATAACAGTATATGCCGATAAGCCTCTGCATCCTCCAGACTAAGACACCACTGCCTGCTGTATTCAGATGTAAATTGGCCATCCCCCACTGTACACTGTATCCTCTCTCGGGAACCTTCTGGACAGTATACTGTGATCTAGTATGCCTACCTACCTCATCTCCTTGCTGACCCCTCAGCCCATCTCCTACGGTCTCTGATCTTCTGACCTTTCCTTGCTTAGTATTCCCAGATATAGAACTACCAAAGGGAAATCAGGCTTCTCGCATGTAGGCCCCTCTTACTGGAACTCGCTGCTCCTAGATGTATGCCTGGCCCCTAATCATGCCACTTTTAAGAAGAGGCACCACTCCCTCTTTACTGCATGTCCTCATTGCACCTGCTTCAACCCACCATAGAGCTTTCCTTCCTTTGCCTTGGCTGCTCACAGTTTCCCCCCACCTTCTGTGGTGTGAGCTGGCACCCTGCTCCTTCAGCCTCCCCATAAAGCCTATCCCCCCCTCTTTTCCCATCCCTTTCCCTCTCTCTCGCTAGGCTATATCTCACCATTACCTCTTTCCTTGCCTCCTCCCGATAACTGCCTTTTGGTTTCAGCCAGATGTAACGATACCCTGTGGCATTTTTTGCACCTTATATGTGATATTACTATTACTGTCTACACATGGACACTTACCTTCCATTTGTATAATTTACACCTTTACAATCCTTGTACCAATATTGTCTTAATTTTGTTTCACTTCTGATTGTGATGTATTGCATATCTCTTGACATTGTATTCTATGTATCTGTATTTCTCTGTGTTGTTGACCTCCCAGGTCGTGCCTCAAAATAGTCACTTTCATGTCTAGTGCACTTTCCAGGTCATCAAAAAATACATAAAAATAAAAATAAATAAATCTGGACCCCTGTTTACATCTTATTGATAAGCAGGAATTTTGCATCCAAATTTATATGGCAATGAAAGTCATTAGACTTTAAGGTTTTATCCAATGATGCCGCATAATATGTGATACCTAATACTGAGTGCCCAAAACAGAACTTTGGCCCATCTAGTGATCTAATAGCCACTTCTCAACCAGGTACCATAGTTAATAATGTGCAGTTCATGCACATCCCAGTGATTTTAAAATCTCACCTTTTAGAACTTGGAATGATTTATGTTTCACAACAAACATTTCTCACATTTTGTTTTTTAATAATGATGTGATTGGATACCCTGACAACATACCAGGTACTCATTAATGATTCCCTATACAGGGACTCATAGCATGCATGCTCCACATACACACACTTAGGAGTTTCACATCCTGACTGCTAGTGGTACATCTTATGACTGTAAACCTATCCAAACGCACTAGGCATTTTGCTTTGTTTTTGTTTTTTATTTTAAAAAAAAACACAGGTTTAGATTCAGGCCTATTTGGCTCTGACATATCTATTTGAAATAGGGCTGATATAACCATTATTCAAGCATATAAGGTTCATGATAGTATGAAATATAATATCATACCCCCCCATTGAATGGTATACATGGTTTTGCTCAAAAAGAGTGATTTACATTTACAATATTAAGGATATTGTGAAGAGGTTTGACCTCACAAGTGTTCATATTAATGAATTAATTTCTGCTTACATTAAGGAAGCAGATGAGCATCATATAGCTATGGAAGTCCTTCATACTGCCTACAGCTATTATGTTCATACAACCCTTTGGTTATCTCTTCCAGGATCTGTAATTAGGACATATCCTTGATCTCATACTTGACAGATGTATGGGTTGGTGGCATTGCCACATTTTGCACTTCTATTGCATGTGTTAACAAATGTTTATTTGAATCTAGCACTATTCCCTTGTCAATGGCAAGGAACCTTGGATATGTCACCGCACACACCAGTATTGCTCCATATTCCTGTACAATCCAGGGAGCTATGTTTGTGACTCTCACAGTGTCATTGCTGCATTTTTATCCGGCAACATCCATCTCTGATTATCTGGCAACTGTCCATTCTATTGGTCATCTTGATGGGAGCTTTTATTGTGAAAGGTTGAAACTACCTACTTTCCTTGTTTATCATGCGGTCTTGGAATCATGACTGACTCTGAAGATTGAATGTCGTACCTGAAAGGAACACCACCATTTATTCAGATGTGACATCTTCCAACTTGTATTACCAACTTGAGAATACAGGCCTAATAACTGAAATTAGGCTTCCATTTGTGAACTTTCAAATAAACTATATTCAGTCCAGCCAATTAAGATTCTACACTGAAGCTCATTGTTACACATACTATGAAGCAAGTCTGGGTGGGGGCAAACCCCTAACTTCAGCAAGAAGACTCTTCTTCATTTGATCTACAGTTAAGAAATCCATTTTCCTCACTACTTGTTTTCCAAGCCTGGCTGGCACCTCATACAAACTGAGTACTGTCATAAACATTTACACTTTGTGCAGCCATGTGATCATCTTCAACTGAACACTGTTGCTATTCCATTGTAAAACTCAATGTGCAATCTAATGAACCCCCTGCTGAGGCCTCTGAAAATATTGCTGCCTCCTGAACATTTGGATCTACCTTTAGAAAATCTAAATGCATCACATTTGAACTATGAATCTTCATCTAACACTTGAAGAAACCATGGATTTATCCCTGTAATTGAGGACATTGACATTTTGTGTCCTGTTCAACTTACCAACTGAAACATGCCATCCTCCAAGGTGGTATATTCTGCTGATGTGGAACATTGTGTGGTGACCAACTATACATTCTTCTGATATGGACTAAAAGTTATGTAAAGTGAATGTTTCTAACTTTTATTTTTACTTCCTAAACAGATAATAGGTTTTACTGTAATCACACCTGTTCCCATCCCGGAATCAGATACCATTAAGTCTAGTCCTATCTTGATGATCTGTCTTTACACTTGGTTATTTTTAATATCCATGCAGGCAACTTAAGTTTGTCTCTTCAATTTCTTCCCAATAGGACAGATACAACCTGATACCTATCAGTAATTACGGATTGTTTTGATATTGGAAAACTTCATTGTGAAGATTTATTCCAAATGTTTATAGTAATACAAGGTTTGCTAACATTTTCCCTTATAATTACATTTTGTTGTTTAAGGAAAACCCTGAAACACCACCATGACCAGTTAAAATTCCTCTATCAGGCTCATGCCTTGGGCCTGTAGATGAATGGTGCTGTCCATCATCTTTTTGTTCTGATGCCACTTTTGCAATTGAGGAAAAAAAGAGGGGACTGCTGCACCTGGGTTATGCCCCTTATCATCCCACATACACCTCTCATACACCATACACTGTATTCCTGGTCTATTATACTGTGTTACTGCTGTTTTGCACTAATATATAGATTTAGCATCCATCATATAAGCATGAGTGCCTGGAATGTGCTTTGCTGCTAATATTTACTAATGTTTACATCCTTCATAGGATTAAATCATGCATGACTGTTATACTTCACTATAATGCATTATGTTTGTCTTTTACATATATTCCAGATATAACCTACCTAATTACTGATATGATGACTCTGTGGGATCATCAGTGATTACTTTATACACTATATATATATTATCATGTACAATATATATATATATATATATATATATATCTCATATACACTGAGGCCCAGATATTCAAAAGGGTTGCACATGGCGCAAAAGTGTTGCACCATGCACAACCCACTGATGTGCCCTGTCACGATATTCAAAAAAGAACAGTGCTGGCATATCTGGAATGTGTAGTATTGTACGGGCTGCACTCCCATTGGCTCATGCTGTGAACCAATGGGCGTACAGCCCTACTGATGGTGTCAGTCAGCGGGCAGTGGGGCGACAGGTGGGTGGGGTCCTGCCGCCTGCTGGCTGACTGGAGGGAGCGGGGCAGTGGGGCTAAGTGGGCGGATGAGGAGGGGGATACCGCTAGACCACCAGGGATATAAGACATATTTCTTTTTTTGAATTACAAATGCCCTCGATCGGTCAGATAGCAGTCCACCAGACCACCAGGGATATTGGCGAGCTTTCTTTATTACTAATGCCCACAATCGGGAAGATAGTGGTCCACTGGACCACCAGGGATATTGGACAGCATTCTTTATTATTAATGCCTGTGATTGGGCAGATAGCAGTCCACTGGACCACCAGGGATATTGGCCAGCTTTCTTTATTACTAATGCTCGTGATCAGACAGACAGCAGTCCATTGGACCACCAGGGATTTGTGTTTTCCTTTCTTTACTGCAGCCATGTTTGGGCTGTGGAGCACATTGCCGGCTGCAGGGGGCATTGGTCCCCGATGGCTGCTGCCTGGCAGGGTGCCAGGTGCAAGTGGTCGGGGATAGGTGCACCTGCATGCAAATGGGGCCATAATGACATGCAAATGGACCCATTTGTGCCTTGCATACATTATGGCCCCATTTACATGTCAAGTTTTGAATATCGCAGTTGTTGTGCATAGCACAATGGAACTTACGCTAGCGCATCTCCAAGCTCCACTTTGGCACTTACACTGGCACAGTGCCACTGCACCATGCACACTGCGGGTGGCCAGGGTGCAATATTCAACTATGCTGTGCTGTGGCATAGCTCCATTGGTATCGCCCAGTCACACACCCTGCATGACAAGTGGGCGCATGCTTAAGCTTGTGCCACAGCCTGGCACAGTTTGAATATCTGGGTATATATATATATATATATATATATATATATTTATGCAATGGGAGAGGATGAAAAGTAGCAAATAACAGCAGTATTTCTGGCTGGTCAGACCTACAGTGAGAATATCGCATTTATCCTCACTGTAGGTAATAACCAGGCACTATCTGCACTTCAGCACAAAGCTTTGATTGGTGGGAGCTGGCAGCATGAGCAGCACAATTAGAATGCACCTGTTCACTTGCATTCCAGCTCCCACTGGCAGTTTCATTTCTCTCCAGCAGCACACAGAACAGTTTCATTTTCTCCCCTGTTCTTTCACTGTAACTTATTTAAAAAAAAATCAACTTTCAGCTTCGCACAGTGTTAATTACCATTTCTCCTAAAGGTCCAAAATACCAGACAAAACACAGTGAATTATTTTCATTGTCTCCCTCAACCCACTTTCTTTCACCAAATATAAAAAAAAAAAAAACTTTTAGCCTCACACAAAACATTCATTTCCTTCAAACCACAGTACACAAAAAAGCAACCAACTCACTGTTTTTTACTCTTACCACTCTCCCCAGCAGCACAATGGTACAGCGCCCTGACACAAAAGTTCAGTTTTACAGAACACAACACTCACTCATCTGGAAACAAAAAGAAATAAAGACATGCTTATTTTAAAAAAATGAAAATGACACTGATAAAAAAACTTGGACCATTGCATAAATGGAACATACAATGCCCCCATCAAAAATATCTCAGATATTTTCCCCTCGAACAGTTGCCACTCATGATGTTGAAAGTCAAACTGCACTCGGTAAAATATCAGAGATATTTTCGATGGGGCATTGTATATCCTATATATATATATATATATATATATATATATATATATATATATATTCTCATATAATCATATGTAGTTGTGGCCAGTCAGCACTTCTCTTTGTCTAAACAAGCTGACACAGAGAGAAAACCTTTGTTATGTCTTATACACAGGCAAGAAATGCCATGTGTAGTTTGAACCTGTCAGCATTTCTTTTGTCCAAGCTATAATGCAACCGAAAGCATATTATTTATCTCATATGATACTCATTAGTAATTCTGTCTCCTAAGTCATCATCCAATGGAGAATGACTTAGGACCAATACATATTGTTTCTCATATGTGTAACTATGAGGTAATCTCTGTTGCTATGCTGTTATCTGTAGTATTCAGCCTTCTGCAACTCATTTCCATGGGTAGAAAGAATGAGATCTTAGAGAACCTGAGATCCTACAATTCTGGAGATTATGTACATTTTTCAGAAAAGTGGTGAGAAACTCATCTCCCTTGTGATTTTCTCTGTCACATGCTTGTCATAAGTAGTATAATAAACATTTATTAGTACTCTTGCTTGTTTATGAATGTTTCTTGGCAGACTCCGAAGACATAAGAATCTTTATTATTAGTGTTATTGTTATTTACCCTACACACTAAGTGTTTAGGCAACAGGTCTCCCTTGGTGGCTGAAGGGGCAGAGGGTGAGCTAGAAGCTAACTCAAAACTAGGCTACCTACTTATTCTACTAGGCTCACCTCACAAAAAAAGAAACACTACAGACCACCACAACAGCAAGCTAGGCTTAGCAGCAGTGGTGACAGTGGTGTGGGTGGCCTTCATAGGCCTTGATCAGTGCAGTTCAGCAGCAACCACAGCAGCAATCAAGCAAGAAGCAAGCAATCCAGGTTGGGTGGGTTCGGTTGGTGAGGTGACTTGGTCATGGACCATGTCGGGAACCTGTGATTGTCATTTCTAGCATCCAGCTTCTGGAAGAATAAGAGAGAGGGGGGCAGACTGAAAACTGGGCTGGTGGCACACTGTGCCAGGCTTCAGGTTCTGGCCATATGGCCAGGTAAGTAAAAGTAAATAACTTTTTTACAGGGGGATTGGGAAAGGAGGAAGGACTGAAATATTGATGTGTTTTTCACTTTTCTTCATCTTTGGGTGGCTTCATGACCCATAGGGGATGGGTATTGAATGGAATGGAGTCGGGGAGAAAAATAATGATAAAGTTCTTTTTTTGGGGGGGGGGGCAGAAATTCAGCCAGAAAAAATGGGCTGGTAACTGGGTGGCTTTAAGCCCAAATCTGATACACTGCTCCAGGGTATATACAGAAGAATCTTATGCATTTGAATTTTTCTTGATTTACATATCACCTTTCAGTAACAACAAATAAGATTTACCTTTTAGAGATGTTGCAGATATTCTAGAGCTGTTCCATGCATTCATGGACAGTTGAATGTTATGGTATGCACAGACTATTGGAGCCCCACTATAGTCAGGCTTATGCCCCCCAATGAAGCTGACCTCCACATCCCCACACTCAGGCACATTATGACAAAGGGCAAAGGAGACTGCAGGAGTGTGCACCACTGAAATGAATGGGGGTATTTTATTATTACTATTTTATACATTTTTGATGGAGAGCTGGAGATTAATGAAGGCCACTGCTTGACTAACAAGGGCCTTGTTAGTAGAACAGTGGCCTTCATTATTCTCAAACTCACCATCCTAACATATAAAATAGTAATAAAAAATAACTCCATTCAATTCAAGGGGGCAGACCCCAGCACTGTGACCCATGGACATCATCTCTTAAAGACTCCTGCCTCTGCCTCTCTAGTTCTCAAGTAAGATACTTTTTACTTATATCTATACTTGGTGGGTTGTCTGTAGCAGAATGGCCACACCTGCTACAGTTTCTGTGCATTGGGCGGGATTGGCCATGTAGGTGTGTGTCACGTTATTGCTACTTTTATGTTTGCACCTTAACGTCTGTTTGCCAGGAAGTATTCAAAAGTATGGAGAGAAAACAGTAGGAGTACAGGCCATACAGAAGTAATTGTGTGGTTTTGTGGGTAAGTGTGTGTATTGGGAGTGGGAAGAACCACATGTGCTTCCATTGGTATGTGTGCTACAGTTCAACTGTGAAACAGAGATGAGGGAGAGAAGAAAATTGAAACTTATAACAGTGGCTACAAGCATGCGGCATGCATGCAGATGTATTCAGATATGTATTGAAGTGCAAGCAAGCCATATGTGTGCAGACAGTATGGCTTAGTGGTTAAAGGCACTGAACTGCAAGCCAAGAGACTTGGAGGCATGTAGACCTAGATCTGAATCTCATCATTCCTCACTTGTGTATGGTGTGATCCTGAGCAAGTCACTTAACTTTTATGTGCGCAGTTATCAGTGACCACTTGCTTTTTGCATGCATGCCACATGCATGCATTCTTTTCCAATTTAACATAAAAATCATGCTTTCCATGCTTGCTTGCTGCACGCATGCCATATCCATGCAATTGCTTCCAATTTAACATTTAAATCATACTTGCAGCATGCATATCACTTGGGTAGTTTTATGTGTGCAGCATGAAAACATTTCATATAATTATTTCTGTAAGGGACAGTAGAGATGAATAGCTTCTCTTGTTCACTACTTCCCTTCTTTGTTTCCCAGTCGATATTAAGCAAATTGAAGTCCCCTAAAACTAAAACATCCCCCTTATCAGATAACTGTAATATTTCTTGAAGAAGATTTGAGCTGTATTCAATATCAGCTGAGGGAGGCCTATAACGGTTACTAATAGTGAGTTTGGAATGCCCACTAAACTGTACATTGACCCAGATGCTTTCAGTGTTTGTTGAAAACTTTAATTCATGAGATGGAATGTCTTCTCAAACATATAAGCAGACACCACCCCCTATTCTATCAACCCTATCTTTAGAATATCGTTTGTAATTGGAAAGTTTCTTAATCCAGTTAGAAGTAGAGTCCCACCATGTTTTGGTCACTACTATAATACCTAAGTCATAGAGTTTGGATTTAGCTTCTAGTTCTGACATCTTGGTATTATTCAAACTTCTGGCATTAAGTGCAAGTACAATATATTGCAAGTTTTTTTGTGATTTTGGGATGAGTCCTTTATTAGAGAAGTGGGAATATTCCCCTTCTCCGCGATAAACTAGTTTAAAAGATGATTAATTACTGACTCAAAAGATTTCCCCAAAAGGGTGCTGCCCCTTCTGCTGAGGTGTAATCCAGCCCAGCAGTATAAGGAATCTCTATCACAAAAGTTTTTCAAGTGTGTAATGCATGTTAAACCCTCTTTAAAACATCATTTTCTGAGACATTCTTTTATGAATGATATATTGAGTTATTGAATATGTAGCTCTGGGTACTGGTAAGATTTCCGAGAAGCAGGTTGTGCAACCTCTTTCAACAAGTATATTATTTAATGCAACAAAATGTTGTTTAAGTTCATCCAGGTCGGTACGGTTAATATCATTTGTTCCAGCATGAATGATAACCAAGGGATTTGGGCAAGCATATTTAAGGATATTCTTAGCTTATTCTTAGCCATTAATGTTAGTTCAGATACTCTAGCCCCTCTAGAGCTGGAGCAAGTTCTGGTAGCCTTGTCTGGATTACAAATAGTTCAATCAAGGTGTTTAATGATTGAGTCACCTAAAATGAATACCTGTCCTTGACTAATGCTGGGTGTTGATGTTTCATCAGCTTCCATACTGGGATCAGGAACATTAGAAGCAGAACAGGTAGTACTCACAGTATCATTCACTACTGGTGGTATGTTAACTGAATTATCATTAGGCTTGGCGTTAGGGGCAGTAGGTTTGATGCACTTGGCAGTGGCTGTGCTATCCATAGCTATGTTATGGATTGGACCAATGTTAGGAATGTCTTCAGGGTCACATGAATAAGGTTCATCGGTACTACCTGAGCTTAGATTGTGAAGTAGGGGACTGAAACTATTAAAGGTTAATAGGGCAAACAGTTCTGCTTTACATCCTGTCTTACTAGACCTTTCTCAGTGGTACTGCCTGTGCCAAGAGCAAGCACATCAAGGAAGCAGATGATTGAAGAATTCAGTCATTGGTTGGTGGGTTGGTGCAAACAAATGGGTTTGGGTTAATGGGGGACTGGGGATCAATGTGGGAGGATGAAAGCCTATTTGCCCAGGACAGACTGCACCTGAACAAGGAGAGATCAGCAGTACTAAAGATTAAGTTAGGGGAATTTATCTAAAGAATGTACAATTTAAACTGAATTTGTTTTGGGGGGTTAAGTAAAAGACAACTCAAAGAGGCAGTAGAGAAGGGACACTACCAGCCTCTCCCCCAGGATGGAGATACAATGCTAGAAAAAAGCATGGACCATGGAAGATTGGAAGGGGAGGTTGGGGGAGTACATGATGGAAGGGACTATCAACCAATACCAAGAGCTTAGGGAACAAGATGGTGGACTTGGAGGCCATCATGGTGGATGAGGGGCTGGACATAGTAGCGGTAAGTGAGACATGGTGGACTGAGCATCATACCTGGGAGACAGTTATCCTAGGCTGCAGACTGTTTAGGAGGGACATGACTGGAAAGAGGGGGGTGGCATTATGCATCAGGCATTATACATCAAAGATGACATTTGGGCAATGGAAAGGCAGGTGAGGGATGGTGAGACAGAACTCATGTGGGTCACACTGGACAAATGGACAGGTGAATCTTTGAGGCTGGGGGTTGTATACAGACCCTCTATGCAGGGGGAGAAAGGGGACAGATGGATGATCCAGGCAGTTACACAGATGGCTCTCAATGGGGAGCTTATGCTAGTGGGGGACCTAAACCTCCCAGATGTGGAGTGGGAGATCCCGACTGCAGTATCAGCCAGGAGCATGGGGATCCTAGAGGTGCTACAGAGCATATTCATGCAGCAGGTAGATAGGAAGCCCACTAGGGAGGATAACCTGCTGGACATGGTCCTCACAAATAGGGAAAGCGTGGAAGAGGTGGATGTGGGGGACAAACTAGGTACAAGTGATCACAGGACTGTAAGGTTCAGGGTAGGGATGGGAAGGGAGGCAAATTTGACCAGCACAAGAGTTATGGACTTCAGGAAGATGGAATTAAATAGAATGAGGAGGATATTTAGGGAAGAAATGACAGGAAAGGAGAATATATGGGATATGGATGGATTGTGAGAAACTATCAAGGGGGGTACTGAAAGCTACTGAAATTTGTATTAAGAAGGTGAGGAATAACAAAAAAGGAAGAGACCATTCTGGTTTACAATGGAGATGGAAGGAGTGGTCAGGGAAAAGAAAAGGGTATTCAGAAAATATAAAATGACACAAAAGGAGGAGGACAGGGAGGCTTATAATGTGAAGTGGAAGGTAGCAGGGCAGAAGATAAGGAAGGGTAAAGCAGACACTGAGGAGAAAACAGCTAGGAAGGTCAAAAAGGTAACTAAAACATTTTTCTAGGTATGTGGGGAAAGAAGGAAGACAGGGCAAGAGAGGGTAAGGTTGCAGGGGAAGAAGGGCTACAACTGGAGGAGGAATTTGAGAAAGAAGAGGTGCTGAATAGCTACTTCTGCTTGGTCTTCACAGAGATGGGAGGTAGGGGACCCAAGCTGAGTGGGAAGGGTAGGGAAGTCAAAATTTTGAATCCTAACCTGTTTAGCATAGACAGTGTAAGGGAGGAACCGGGCAGGTTAAAGGTGGACATGACTATGGGGCCAGATGTCTTGCACCCAAGGGTACTCCGGGAACTGAGGGAAGAGCTGGCAGCCCCACTGATGAGACTGTTTAACTTGTCCCTGGATAGAGGGTGCTTTATTTATTCACTGAAAATTTTCACCACAAAAACACACTGAGTAACCAGGGCTGCTCGTCTCATGGTGCATCTTGGGGAAGGGGTACATTGGAGCAATGATGCAAAAATGCCAGTGGAGGCTGCATACATCACAAATACCAAGGAACTGGAGGAGGGTGGATGTGGTGCCACTGCACAAGGGTGACAGAAAGGAGGTGGTGGAGAATTACTGCCTGGCCAGCCTCACCTCAGTGGTGGGTAGGATGATGGAGGCACTAATAAAGGAAAGGATGGTAGGCTACCTGATGGACAGTGGCCTGTGGGACACTAAGTAGAATGGCTTCATGAATGGGAGGTCATGCCAGACAGACCTGATAGAGTTTTTCAAATGGGTGATGCAGGTGGTTGACCAGGGAGGAGCGGTGGACATAGCCCATCTGGGCTTCAGTAAAGCCTTCTACACCATCCCTCACAAAAGGCTAGTAAATAAGCTAGAAAGCTTAGGGGTGGGATGGAAAATAACTAGGTGGGTGGAAAACTGGTTGGCGGGCAGAAGCCAGAGGCTGGTAGTAAATGGGGTGCACTCCAAGGTGAGTGGGTTGACAAGTGGGGTGCCCCAGGGGTCAGTACTGGAGCCCCTCCTTTTTAATATCTATGATAGTGATAAAATGGACAGGCTGGAGGGAAGCGTGTGCCTATTTGCAGATGGTAGAAAAATCTACAATAGGGTGGACACCTCAGGGGGGTGGAGACCGAGAGGTGGGACCTGAAGATTCTGGAGGGTTGGTCAGAAACTTGGCAACTGAAATTCAGTGCCAAGAAGTGTGCTGTAATGCTCTTGGGTTGTAAAAAACAGCTAGAAGCTTACACTCTTGGGGGGGATAAAAAAAAACAGAGCAGGAGAGGGATCTGGGGATTATAATACCAAGCAATCTTAAGGTAGGTAGCCAATGCAGCAAAGCAGTGGGGAAGGCAAATGGAATGTTGGCATGCACTGAGAGGGACATAACCGGAAGAAGAAGGGAGGTGCTGATGCTTCTTTTCAGGGCCATGGTGAGGCCACACCTGGAGTATGGGGTCCAATTTTGAAGACCGCACCTATGCAAGGGCATAGATGAGATGGAGAAAGTTCAGAGAAGGGCAACCAGGATGGTGCATGGTATGCAGAGGAAACCATATGAGCAGAGGTGTAGGGAACTGGATCTGTACCCTTTGTAGACTTAATCCAAAGGAATACCATGAACAGCAGCTCTCAACCAGTGTTGCACCTCCAGAGGTGACTTGCCTCAACAAAACACAAATCCAAAAGTGGTGGTGTACACACTGAGACCCAGTATGCTGTGCATGAAATAAAGAATGGCAAAACTCTCCCAGGGAGTCTAGTGGTTCCCCACCCCCACCCTAGTAGGCGATGCCCCACCACCCCACTCCTCCCCATCCCTGAGCTGGTGACCAGCACAGCCCTCTGCACATCTTCACAGCTGGTCACTGACTGAGCTATCAATGAGTGTGTTCTGTATACAAAGAAAAAGTAACTGTAGCAGCGCTGATATTGGAGCACGCTGTAATCCTTAGCACTGTTTTGCTTGGCAGTCTTTTGTGTTGGCTGTTTTTGGTCAGTGTTGTCTTTTCCTCACTATTACTGTATCACACAGAACTGCAGCTGTGACTGGAAGTGCAAAGAGCTGAGATTGGGTGGGGCATATCTTTACTGTAAGGATAATGTAGGTCAATACAACAGCCTATAGACGTATACTGCCAGTTTCCAAAAATAAGGCATGCCTGACTGGTAAGGAGGATGACAGGCTTGGAGTGATTAAAGTTAGGCACTCTGGAGTAGGCTCTTGAAAGGGAGCAGAGGATGAGGTTTGGAGTGACTAAAGCTAGGCATGCTCAAGTAATTGCATCTTTATATGATTTTTTTTATAATAGTAGTATGTTATTTACTATTAAAAAATATTTACATGCATTTGTTATATTCAGATGAATATGGATGAAACTCAGAGTGACTGAAGCTAGGCACACTGGAATAAGCTTGAGGATGAGGAGGAACTTTAAAATGACTGAAGCTTGGCACAATGGAGTAATGCTATATATAGTTATATGATTTACTTTAATATTATTTTATTGTAGTTATTATGAAGGAATATATATTCATTTGTTGTAATTAAGATTACGAAGGATGAAGTTCAGAGAGACCAACACTAAGCACACAAATATAGGTGTCTGGGGAAGAGGAGGAGAAAAATGAAAATAATGTTTTGAGGGGCTGATGCTAGTCACACTGAAATTGGTCCCCTGAGGAGGAAGCGGATAACAATTGGAGTGATATGAACATGATGTGGGTGGTAATTTTAGTAAGACTGACTAACAAATAGCCTGAGCTTAAATAGTTCAATTAGGTATGATGGACTACATAAACAATGGAATAAATTATGACTCCAGTTCTATTTTGCTGCTTTTTTGAACTTAGGCCTTGATTAAGAGGGTAATCTGGGGAAAGAGTATTGTGCTGATATAGGTGAAATTCCTAGACTGCGACAATGTGAATAAAACAAAACCATTTGCCAAGAATGTTTATATTATTATTTATTTTATCTTATAAAAAGGGCAGTGAAATTCCTGCATCCTGGTTGGTTGTTACCTGTGCATTGAATCCGTTCAATGAACAGGTAAAAGCAAGTACTGAAAATCAAAACCGCAGTAGAAAAAAAATCACTGTGCCATTAGAACACTGAGCTTTTCAAACGCCATCTTTCTAAGCAAGGAAACCATCCTTCAGTAAAAGCCCTCCAGTAAACCATCGGGGGAGGGTCTAAAGTACAGCTGGTCACTCATGTACTACTGCTTCTCTAAGAACCCCACAAAAATTTCAATACAGCAGTAGTAGATAAAGCATTACAATTTCCAGCAGAATTCACTTACAGTTTTCCAGAATAAACCTAAGATGCAGTTACAGGCTAGTGATGAGGAACACAGAGAGCAGACAGATTGTTTGAAATGACACACTTTTTTCCCTTACATGCCCCTCAAGCTGATGTACTGTTCAACCTGGAGGATGCCATTTGAGCTCACACACCATTTGATCTGACACAGAAATTCTAGAAACATGCTGATACAGTATGAGGGGGGGTGAGTAGACCTGCTAGGTCATGGCACATAGATTCATAGAGTCATAAATTCATAGAAGTAGCCAGTAAATAAGGACCGTGTGGCCCACCTAGTCTGCCCATGGGAACCCCCCAGTGAGACATCTACCAGGGGATCATCAACCCTGCCCCACCCCACTCAAGCATACCCATGTGCTTGTCCCATACATGCTTGAACTGTGTGACCGTAGTCGCCCCCACCACTTCTTCCATCAAACCATTCTAGTCATTCACCACCCTGTCAGTGAAGTAGAACTTTATCATGTTGCCCCTGATCCTGCCGCCTGACAATTTCATGCAATGCTCACTGATGTTAACAGTTCTGCTCAATTAAAAGCAGCAGTGCAATGAAAAACGTTATTCCAAAAAGCTAATTTGATGCTATGGTTATGAAAAATATTGGCAAAACTGTTGATTTTGGTTTCCTGGATGCTTCCTATGCTGTGTACTGTACATTTGCATTTTTGTCTGCATTTGTACCCTCCTCGGATCCTCAATATTATTTCTATGTCGAAATGAGGCAGCCATCATTTTTCTTGAGAAAAAATACCTTAAAACTTTCATAACATTCTTAAATAATAACAAAAACTGAAAATTTTACCACCAAAATAAACTGGAAGACTCCTGGCATTGATTAGAAAGAAAAAAGGTGGGGTCATATTTTAGCCCATTTTTGTTGCACTGCTGCTTTAAACAGCCTGTCCCCCCGAGCGGTGTTGATTCCCTTTAAGTATTTAAATGTCTCAAACATATCCTCCCCTCCTTCTCCTGTCCTCCAGGGAGTACAGGCCTAATTTCTCAAGTCTCATCCCATATGACTTCCTCTACATACCCAGCATCATATTGGTCACCCTCCTCTGCTCCGTCTCCACCCTGTCCCTGTTCCTCTGGAGACAGGGTCTCCAGAACTGCATGCAGTACATGAGATGCAACCATATCAGTGATGCATACAGGGGGAGAAGCACCTCCCTACTCCTGCTGGAAATCTCCCTTCCTATTCATCCTAGCATTTGATTTGCTTTTTCCTGAAGTTTTTGGACTGGTCGCGCAAACCGTACGACCTATAGGCGAGAGCAAAGAATTTGCAAAAAAGCGTAAATGCACATTTCGTTGGTGCTTAATAACTCTGAGTGCTGTATATCTGACCAGTATAAACTTGGCAGATCCCAAGATCTGCCATGCCTAATCATGTGTACTAAAGTGCATTAATGCTGTGCAACTGTTAAACAGTGGCAAAGTTATTAAGGTGCAAGTTTGATCCTTTAACCTTAAAATGGCTCCTCAACCCTAACTATGGTAGCACTACCATGCTACCATAATATATATATGCATACATAGATATAGATATAGATATAGATATAGATATAGATATAGATATAGATATAGATATAGATATTATACTAGCATGATAGTGCAAGTATAGTTAGGGTTAGTGAGCATTTAATGTTAAATGACAGTTTTTACATGGTAATAACTTTGGGCAGGTTCAACAGATCTGCTTGACATTTTGCATGCATCTTCAGATGTACTAAATTTGTTTTGAATCCCTTGTGTGGTTTCTAAGCTACAGAGTGTTGAAAAATAAGATACTTTTATGTGTTTGGCTTTTTGTTTGTCAACCTGTATCTCAGAAATGGCTGCAGCAATAGGGCTGAAAATCTCAGGGTAGAAAATGTTGCCTTCACAGATGTGCCTTTTAAAAGTTTGGTGAAAAAATCTGAATCCATTCAAAAGTTATTAATCTTTGTTTTCCCCATTATTTTCTATGGCAAAAAATAGATGTCCTTGGTGCATGTTGGTGTGTGGAGGGTGGGGGCGGTATTGTGATGGTAGGTTTGGGTGGAGGTGGGACCCATGGTCTTAAGTCACACCCTGATGTCTGTTGGTGTGTGGAGGGTAAGGTGCAGTTTCAATGGTAGGTTTTGGTAGCGGGGTATAACAGTTGTAAACCCTAACATCCAATTTCCTGGCCTATATCACTTTGGTTGAAGACCTATGTCTAGAACCCTAATTGTGTTTTAAACTAAGTTTTTGTTTTTGTTAACTATATATATATATATATATATATATATATATATTTATATATATATTATAGTAGCACGATAGTGCTACCATAGTTAGGGTTGAGGAGCCCTTTTAATGTTAAAGGGTCAAACTTTGCACCTTAATAACTTTGCAACTGTTCAATAGATTTGTCTGAAATCTGGCAGGCATGGGGCATTCCCATAGATCTTGGGATCTGCCAAGTTTTGTACCAGTCAGATATACGGTTGCAGACTTATTAAGCAACATCCATGTGCGCATTTACTTTTTTTGCACATTCTTTGCTCATGCCTACAGGTCACACGGTTTGGATGACCAGTCCAAAAACTTCAGGGAACATGCGGCCGGGGTGCCTGATGTGCCTTTTTAAGATTTTGTGAAAAAATATTGAACGGTTCAAAAGTTATTCAAAAAACAAGTTCCCATTATAAGTCTATGGGAAAAGTTAACAAAAACTTTGAAAGTGTCGCAAATGCACTTTTTACTTTTGCAAATGGCCCTAGTAGTGTTACAAATCCACCATCTTGTTTTCACTTAACTATCAGAAAAATGCTTGGTATTTAAAATTGGGACCCTCTAGGGACACAATTATTTCTGTGTTCATCTAGTCGGACCCTGAGGATGCTAGCCATGTCTTTATTTTGGGGTTAAACACCCCAGAAATATGTTTTTCAAATTTCTGGAAAAAGTAGTGTCACAAAGTAGTGTCGTACCTATGACACTTCCACAAAATTTTGTGAAAAGTGTTGCAAATTGCGACACTACTTTTCCAGGCTATGGCCAAAATGACAGGAGTTCTTTGCCAACCTGCTGGAAAAGAACCATTTGCTCTTTTGGGTTCAAATTTGGAGGAAAGGCAGCCAACATATCACAGATGTGCCTTTTGGTGGTCTAGTGAAAAAATATTGCACAGATGGCAAGTTATGGTACTCCGAAGTTGACGTTTTTCCCCACAGTCTAACATGGTGGCGTATGCCGCGTCTTCCGGGGCTCGTATCTCGAAAACGATGCGCGTTATGGATTTTATGGTGAGAGTTACATAGCCCTATGGGCTATGTAATACAAAACAGTAGCCAGGAAAACAATGATTTCTGTGAAATTTTAATTTTTTTTCTACGTCATATGGTTGCTGAGATATTTGCAGTGAAGAACTTCCAATGCTCGTTTTAAGCTTCCATTGCCATTACAATGCACACATTCTTTGTACACACTGTGTTTCTCTATGCAGTTGTCCAGCAAAAACAGGGTATGCACTTCTGTTACTGTTACAGTTACTGTTTCCCCTTGCGTTTATGTAACTGTTAGTGTTACCGTTTCCCCGTGCGCCACCATGTGTGTTACCCTTTGCGTTGTCATTTGCCATTGCATTTTTGTTACTGTTATCATTTGTGTTTCCACCTTGTGTTTGCATTGCTGTTATTGTTACTATTTCACAAGACATCATGTGGTGGGAGCGCGGGGCCCGCTCCCACTGCTGCATTACATTCAGTATTTCTCATCATCATTCTCAAAAGAATAGAGGCAAAAATTTGATGTTAATGCAACAGATTAGCTGCAAAGCAGTTAGGTTGAACTTCACACCTCCAGCCCGCCTCAACTGCCATCAGGTGCTGCTAGTCGCCGGTCCCAACTCTCACCCCATTCTCCTATTCCTCTGCTTCTTCACATGTGATGGGGTGAGATTTATGGCTGATGACCCCAATGCACACCCGATGGTGGTTGGGGGTTGGGCTGGAGGTCTCCGGGGGGTTTCAACCCTAACACCAAATTTCCTTACTTTTGTCGCTGTGGAACAACCCTAAATGATGCATTAAACAGAGTTTTTTGCCTCTAATATATATATATCACTTTATTCAAATAAACTTGGGAGCTGCCTGAGGTGACAAATCAATAATATAATAGTCCCACACAATGATCTGAATGTGTGGTGGTAACTCACTGTGGCAGGAGCTGGAGGTTTGTGACATTAATTGTGTGGCTTGTGGCAGTTTTTTTGCTTTATTTTGGGCATCATAGACTGATGGGTTATATGACTGATATTAGTTCCCGTTTAGACTGAGAATAACAAAATAAACCATTTGTTTCATCCACTTGGAACTCATCAGTTTAGAACAGTCACTATCTTAGCCAAGATCTAGTTTAGTTGCACAGGAAATCAGCCATTTAGTATACTTTGAGGTAGCATCCTGGAGAGGCAGTTTGGAAGAAGAGCAATGTGTAGGATCCAGAATGGATGCATGGAGAGAACAAATACCCAAATTGTTTGGTTTTGACATTTATATTGAGTCCATGAGGTATAATAATCATTATAAAAATAATTGCTTGACCAGTGCTATGCTACCAATTGAATATGATTTCCGCTAAAATATCTAATAGCAAATTTAACATTTGTCATAATATAATATCACAGTTTATTTGGGAAAATAAAGCTCCAAAGTTGCTCGTAAGAGACTAGCATCCATGAGAGAATAGGGGGATTCCAACTGACCAAACTGTTTGAGTTAACAGGCATACTGTACCAAGCTAGTCAGTAACCAAGGTAGGATGTGATACAATTTCTGACAGAGGGAAATGACTGTCTCCTGCTATAGCTAAAAATAGATCATTAGCCATGTCTCAAGTATAAGGTCCACCTAACCACTCTACTATACTGACCTGTGGTCCAGCTACCTAAAGAATGTAACATTTTACTAATTAGTGGATCTAATCTTATTTTTAAATAATTACTTTGAGATCTGAAATGGAAACCACTGTATTTCTGAAACCAGCTGATATGAAATATCCTACAATGGTGCCCAGTAACAGGTTCCTTTATGTTTAGTTGCGCCAATCAGTATCTTGAGTGAAGAATCACTAGAAATATTCAAGGCCTTCACTTCGCACTTGCCTGCTTTTATGCAGTTTGCCAGCTGGCTACTATAGCACACATGCTAAATGGCTTGTGGAGGCATGTCCATGTAAATCACTGTGTCTGTGCAATGTCAGCTGCTAATGCTTTAACAGCCCTGTAAATGATGATATACATTTATAGCATTTTAAACCCAAGAACTCAAGTGCACTAAGCATTACAACTAGTTTTAACTGAGAACATGGTGAAAGTACTATTAAGGTATCTTTATTCATGATAGAACCTGACTTAGGGTAGTAGTAGTAGTAAAAGTTTATTTATACAGAATTCTAGCCATTAGGGTTCAAAGAATCCCTATTTACAAGGCAAACCTGTTTATGCAGAGTTCAAATTGCTAAAGTTACAGTACATAATAATCATACAATACATGTCATTCATGCGTAGCTAATACATATACCATTATTTCAATTACATAACAACACAGAATAAGAACTCAGTCAATTACAATATCTTATATACAAAATATCATGTGTGGATAGTGTGTGGGGAGGGTTCACCTATTACACTGACATCTAAAACACAACTCCTGCTTTACTGCTGTTTTGTACTCTGTAGTGGATAGTTCTAAATCTCAAAGAAAAGGGGGGAGTCTATTCCAACTTGTAGCAACCTTGTATTGTAAGGTCATACTACTAAAACTATTTTTTATTTTCAGAATCAAAAGATCTCTAGCTCCTGATTTCCATAAATTCAATCCATGGTTTCATTTTTGAAGTTTGTCTACCAAGTGATATTGAGATATATTTTTGAATAATCCTTGAATCTAATTTAACCAGATACCCTTAGCCCGCTGGTGTAGTGAATTCCATCCTAATTCAATATACATTGTACAATGGTGAGTAGTAATATCACATCTCAATACAAACCTTGCTATTTTGTTATAAAGTACCTCCAAATTTTGTAATCGCTTTTTGGAGGTATGCTTATAAATGTGGCTCCCATAATCTATTGTTGGTAATACTAGTTGATTTAATATATTCAATCACATTTCTTTTGTTAGACAATTTGATATACGTCTCATTGCTCTGATTTTTGCATTTGTTTTCTTTATTAATTCTGTTACATGTTGTTCAAAACTTAAATTTTGGTCAATTTGTATACCTAAATATTTATATACTTGAGTCTGCTCTAAAGTTTTTACTTCCTGGGTTTTAATAATTATATTTGAAATAGTTTTATTTTTCCTCGCAGGGCCAAAGCACATTGTTTGTGTTTTTTTATGGTTTATCAGAAGCTCAAGCAATGAGAAAAAATCCTGCATAGCTAGGAAACCAGCTAGGGTGGCACAGTAACTTTTAAACTGGTAAAAAACATTATACAAGACTGGTTGGAAAAAGGTGTTATTTAAATGGATTTATTATAAAATCAAACAGCAACAATGAGGGAGGCATTAATAGATTATCAAGCAAGCCCCAGGGGTATAAGGCACATGGCTGAAGGCATAGTATCATTACACCCTGAGGAACTGCATGTACACCTTGGAGTGGCTTTAAAGGATAAGTAAACAACCATTTGACTAAATTCCATGAACAATCAATTTAATTTGATAATTCAGTTGGTATTAGTGTTGTAATACACTCTGATTCATTTTTCTTTAAATTGATTCCTAACTTTTTTTTTTTACATTTGTTGTCCTCTGTTTGCCTGATTTCACTGCACTAGCGCTAATGAGCTGCATGAGCTAGCATGTCTGGACATCTTCCTGTGACATTATTAGAGTGACTCAGAACATTGACGCAGTGTCTAGGTAGCATAATCTGGGCAGATAAGGATCGCCAGGCCCATACAGTCTGCCCATGAGCCCTACCTAGTTTGCAGCCTCTGACCCTACCTGGTCAATGGCTTTTCACCCCTCCTTTGATACACACTTCTTTGATCACCAGATGTGCTCATTCTTTCACTTCCTATACTGTATTTTAATACCATGGCCAAGACCACTCTTAGAGTTGTGAGAGTGGCCTCACACTCATTTTTAGGATATGAGAACCACAAACTAAAGATCAGCTGCTCTGATACCCTAACAATGTAAATGGGACCACTCTTACAATTGTATGAGTGGTCTCAGAGATAGCATTAATATAGTCTTGATCGAGCATAATCAAAGTACTGTAATTTGTTCAAAAACCTTAACAGAATGTGTCTTTTTGCAGGCATCAATGTGTGAGGCACTCTTGACAGAATATGAGTGCCTCGTGTGCTGAGGAAAGGAATGCTCCAATTGGTCAGGAGTTCTCACTCAATATATAATGTCAGTTCAGACCACATCAAATACCCTGTTAAATTCCTACCCCTCTTACTCGAACATTAAGAATCCTTACTTTGTATCCCATGCAATTTGTAATCTCCCCACTATTTCCACCAAATCAACATCACTGGAAGCCTAGTCCAGATGTCCACCACTTTTTCAGTGAATAAATACAAGTACCAGTATTGTTGCATGTACAGTTATCCTTGTGATTATTGTCTTCTGAGACATACTTCATACTCCTGTACCTTATTCACCAATGTAAAGAGTCACTACTGAACAAGTGGCTCATGAAGTACCTGGAGGCAAAAGGACTGCAGGATCACAAGCAGCATGGTTTCACAGGGGGAGGTGATGTCAAACCAATCTCATAGATTTCTTTGACTGGTTACCAGGTAGGTGGATCATGGGAGAGCAGTGGATATGGCCTATCTGGAATTCAGTAAGGCTTTTGACACTATGCTACACAGGAGGCTAGTTAAGAAACTAAGCAGCCTGGTGGTGGGGTAGAAAGTGACAGGCCTGGATATCAAGCTGGTTAAGGGATAAGAGGCAAAATGTGGTCATAAATGGTAGCCACACAGGCAATAGGAGAGTGACTAGTGGGGTACCACAGGGTTCAATACTGGGACTAGTCCTTTTCAGTGTCTTAATAAGGAACATTGCAGTGGCGCTTGAGGGTAATGCTTGTTTCTTTGTGGATAATACAAAAATCTGCAACAGGGTTGACACTCAGAAAGGGGCGAAGTGAATACAGTGAGATCTGAGGAAGCTAGAGGAATGGTCTATGGGGTGGTAGCTGAGTTTCAATGCCAAAAAGTGCAAGGTTATGCACTTAGGGCTGCAGAACCCAGGGCTTGTGTATAAGATCGGGGGGCTGGAGCTTACAGTCACCAAACAAGAATGAGACCAAGGGGTCATCATATTTGATAACCTCAAGGTAGCTGAGCAGTGTGACAAAGCAGTGGGAAAGGCTAGCAAGATGCTGGGGTGCATTGGGAGAGGGATTTCTAGCAGGAAGAGGGAGGAGGTGCTGCTGTTATATCTCTCACTAGTGAAGCCCAAATGGGAGTACTTTTTTTTTCAGTTCTGGAGGCTGCACCAACATAAGAACATTGAAAGGGTAGAGGCAGTACAGAGGAGAACAACCAAAATGGTGAAGGGGTTGCATGAGAAGCTATATGAGGAGAGACTGCAGGAACTCAGCATGTGCTCCCTGGAAGAGAGAAGAGTGAGACAGGACAAAACTGAAACCTTCAAGTACCTCACAGGAGTGAACAAGGTGCAAGTGGAGGTTCTATGTTACAGAACAGAAGGCACCAGTACAAGGGGCATGTAATGAAGCAGAGATGTAAAGATGAGAGATTTGCAGAAGTTCTTCTTCACAGAAAGGGTGGTGGATGACTGGAACAGCTTGACAGAGGAGTACATTGGGGCAAAGACTGTGGGGAGCTTCAAGCATGCATGGGATAGGCACAGGGGCATATTAGGTAGAGGAATGGGGGAGGCAGTGACTCTTATGACCAGCTGGGATCAGTGGCGCCATAATAGGCAGGGACAAAAGGCAAACTAGATGGGCCTAAAGGTCCTGTTCTGCTGACAAAATCTATGTTTCTATGTTTCTAGGTAATGTATTTATACTTATCAATCTTGTGCCCCCTCTTCCAACAAAGTTTAATTTGGTAATATGTACATATGAACATATGAAATGCCAGCAGAAACAGGTCTCTCGGTCTATCAAGTCTGCTTGATTGTGCAGCTAGCCCCTCAACTTTCCACTGCCCCACCCTTTCCACCCCTTCTCATACCACCCATCCCCCACTCTGTCCCACCCTCCCTTAAATCCTCCCACCATTCTACACAATACCACCTCCTCGGGCAGAGTGTTCCACTTATACATTGTCCAGTCTTATCACTAGAATCAAGATACACTAGTACCTTTTTCTCATGTAAATGTAACAGTGACTAATAACACCTCCACACAACAAATTTGTTAACCAAGTAAATGTTTTCTTCCCACTGTGCTGCAGGTATGTCTATCACTCAAGTACAAACACTGGGTATGTCTCCTGTCTGTAGTGTGACCCTAGATAGCTGCTGGAAAAGCAGAGGGAGGTGGGGAAAGCAGTAAGGAGTGTAAAGGCACAAACAGAAGAAAAACAGCTCAGGCAGTAATGAAAAGGGTCAAGAACTTTTTCAATACGTCAGTGAAAGAAAAAAGAATAAGAGTGGGATTTTGAGACTAAAAAAAGAAAGGAGGGAAGTGTGCAGAAGTGGACCAAGAAAAAGCAGAAATTCTAAACAATTATTTTTGTTCAGTAGTCACAGAGGAAGGGGAAGAGGAGGGACCAAACTTAGGTGATGGAAGCACCACTGGGAGGAGGGTGGACACCAGTCCATTTAAGGAGGAGAGAGTCTTAAAGGAACTTGCTAATCTGAAAGTGGACACAGCAATGGGGCTGAATGGGATGCATCCTAGACTATTAAGAGAACTCAGGGAGGTGCTGTCAGCATCACTGACAGCCTTGTTCAACAGTTCACTGGAAACAGGTGTGGTACCAAAGGACTGGAGGAAGGTGAATGTAGTCCCTCTCCACGAAAGTGGGATCAGGAAGGAGACTGGCAATTACAGGCCGGTCAGTCTGACCATGGTGGTGGGGAAACTAATGGAATCACTACTAAAAGAAAGGTTTGTGATATATCTTGAATCAAGTGGAGCACAGGATCCATGGTAGCATGGATTCACAGTGGGAAGAGCTTGTCAAACAAATCTGATAGATTTCTTTGACTGGAGGTGGAACAGGTATGGGAGGTGGATGTGGCTTACCTGGATTTCAGCAAAGCCTTTGACACCGTTCCACATAGGAGGCTAGTAAACAAGATGGGCAGCCTAGGAGTAGGGTCCCAGGGTGGTAAACTGAGTCAAGAATTGGTTGAGGGAAAGGACACAAAGGGTGGTGGTGAATGGAGTTCAGTCCAAAGGGGGGATGACCAGCGGGGTCCCACAGGGATCAGTGCTTGGACCAGTCCTCTAATTTCTTCAAAAGTGACATTGCAGAAGGGCTGGAAGGGAAGGGAAGGTGTGTCTCTTTGTAGATGACATGAAGTTATGCAACAGGGCTGACACTCCAGGAGGGGTAGAGAAAATGAGAAGGGCTGAAGCAAGCTTGAGGAGTGGTCAAGGGTGTGGCAGCTATGATTCAATGCAAAGAGGTGCAAGATAATGCACTTGGGGCACAGAAATGCAGGGGAGGAGTACATGATGGGGGAGGTACTGACAGCCACCAAACAGGAAAAGGACCTGGGAGTATTCATATCTGATGATCTAAAGGTTACCAAACAATGTGAGAAGGCTTTGAGGAGAGCCAGTGGAATGCTCGGGTGCATATGGAGAGGTATCACCAGCAGAAGGAATGAGGTGGCGATGCCACTGTATAGAACATTGGTGAGACCTCATCTAGAGTACTGTGTCCAGTTCTGGAGGCTGCATCTCCAGAAGGACATAGACAGAGTAGAAGCAGTTCAGAGAAGGGTGACAAGATTGGTGCAGGAGCTGCACCAAAAGTCATATGTGGGGAGACTGGAGGATCTTAATATGTATTCCCTGGAGGGAAGGAGAGAGAGGAGGATATGATAGAGACTTTCAAATACCTCAAGGGTATAAATAAGGTAAACAAGGGTAGAATATTTCAAAAAAAAGATGTGCAAGAACAAGGGGCCATGATATGAAGATAGAGGAAGGTAGACTTAGGAGTAACATGAGAAAGTATTTTTTCATGGAATGGGTAGTGGATACATGGAACAGCCTCCCTGCAGAGATTGCAGGGCCAAAAATGGTAGGGAAATTCAAACACGCATGGGACAGACATATAGAAACTCTAGCAATAGGAATGAGAGGGTAAACTGCAGATGATTTAGGATCTGTGGTATATGAAACAGGTAGGGGAAATGGGCAGACCAGGTGGGCCAAGTGGTCCTTATCTGCCATCAAATTCTATGTTTCTATTACTTCAGCTCTCTTTTTCTATTCACTGTTTCATTGTTTGTAGGTCATCTTGATACACTCATTTACATACAGCACAACATAACTAGACTTCCTCATAGGCATATTTTTTTAATGGGCTATGTGTATCATGGGATGTGTTTGCCCTTGTCGTAGTTCAGGTTGAACAGTACCATTTTCTTATTGACAATAACTCTGTTTAATTTGTTTTCAACAATTCTGTTTTTACTCCAAGCCAAGGCAGGCTTGGGTGCACATGTGGTCTGTCATCCTGATCCCCACCATTCAACAGTTTCCTTGGACTTACCTGGGCATCCAGAAAACACATCAACTGCACCTCCACATCACCCCACCCCACACACCCAGCAACAACCCCCCCCCCAAAAGCAGGGTCAGGAGACAAACAGGCAGTCTTCCCATTCCCCCTTCCTTCACCCAAAATTCAAATGCAATGTCAGCTGGTAAGTTAGTCCTGATGATGTGGCAGGTGACTGCTCACCATCCAGAGAGTCATAGATGCCGGTCTAGCCTTTTTATTACACTTTGTTTAATTCCTATCCATTTGCTGGTCAAACATGTCACTGTACACATGTAAAGGTACAAGCATGTTGTGGGATCCCACAGCACTCACCTCCATTGCCACTCCCAGACCTGCGCTGAGACCAGGAATCCACCTACTGGCAATCATTTTGTGGGAGAGGCAAAAGCACCCCCTCATCCCAAGCCTTCCCCCTGGGGGGCATAGAGATGAGAGAAGTCCACCTAACACTTCTTCTTTCCACCACTGTTAGCAACCAACAGCACAAGATTTCACTCAATGATGGGTTGCCAGCTTTGTGCACTGTAGTGCTAATGCCTTGCCACTGTGCCAGCATCAATTACTGTTTTTTAGCATTGTTAAGCATTGTATATGACGCATCACCAGAATGTAACTAGTTCTCAATATCAAACTTTTTACCACTTGGTGATGCTGTAATTACGTCCATGCCATAGATAAACGTGTTAAATCATTCTTACATTGTTACGAATTAAATACAGTATACATATTTTTCTTCCTAGATCTTCTGACATACTGCATACAGATGCTTTGTGCGGTGGATTTGGAGAAAACTTGGTAAAAATGATTGCATGATTCTGTCAGCATGTGTCATGACTGCTATGAAGGAAGCTTTTCTATTAGAGGACTGCACAAGATTCAAATGTGCCTACGAATCTGCCCTCCTTATCAATGGTCACTAAACAACATTATGCAGCTACATTGTAATAATTGTTTTACAACTCACTTGTACATTGATATTTACTTAATGATGTCAAAGCTGCCTGGTGCCTTTCTAGTTTGGTAGTGAGTGCCTGAATGTTTTGTTACCTGTTCTGGAGCTTGTTTCATGAGCACCACCTCCCCTGTGTGCACTTCTGTTGTTTGAATTTACCCGAAATATGTGCAGTATGCCTATTTACCCACTGAAAGACTGTCTGTTAACTGCATGTGGTATAAAAAACAACTGCATGTTCACTTGGCGAACCTAATAAGGACTGCCTGTTTGCTTGGTGTCCCCATTAAAATGCTGCCTATTTGTTTGTGGCCTACATTACAGAACTGCCTATTTATTTGGTGCTTACATTACAGAACTGCTTTTTACTTTGGTACCCACAATGAAGAACTGCCTATTTATTTTGTGCATATGTCACAGAACTGCTTGTTTGTTTGATTCCCATGTTACAGAACTCCCTATTTGTTTGTTGTCCACATTAAAGAATTTCCTATTTACTTGGTACTCCTATCCAAGACTAATGATGGGCAAAATTACAAAAATCCATTTTGTGCACTTTTTGTGAAAGTGCAGAGTTTCTGCCAGTTTTTGCACAATTCCTCAAATTGTGCACTTTATATGTGAAAGTGCAGTTTCCACATAGTATTGTATTGTACATCTGTCTGAAAATAATGCACATTGTTGTTTAAAGATTAGTGGCAAAAGTAACAAACTCTGATCAGAGCCAACACGGCAGTATAAAGCCATTCACACTGCTCATGGAGAGCATGGAGCTCATGCGGGAAAATTAGAAACATAGAAAATTGAGGGCAGATGAGGACCACTAGCCCCATCTAGTCTTCCCTTTTTCCTTACCTGTAACAGCAGCTGGTGATCCTATTTTAGCATCAGCTAGCCTCTCCTTCCCACTTCTAGGGTTCCTTTATGTCTATCCCAAGCATGCTTGAATCCCTTTACTATGCTTGCTCCCACCACCTCTTTGGGCAGGCCATTCCACGTATCCAACTCCCTTTCAGTGAAGAAAAACAACCTCCTCATATTTCCCTTATCCTTCCCCATGCAATCTCATATTGTGCCCCCTTGTTCTTGTACTCATTTTATACTGAAAGTTGTCTCCCATTCGCACCTTATTTATGCTTTTATGATACTTGAAGGTCTGTATCATATCTCCACTTTGTCTTCACTCCTCCAGCAAATACATATTGAGGTCCCTCGATCTCTCCTCATATGTCATGTGATGAAAGCCCTGTACCATCTTAATTGCCCTTTTCTGAATCACATCCACCCTTTCTACATCTTTATGAAGATGTGGCTCCAGAACTGCACAAGATATTCCAGATGAGACCTCACCAGAATTCTGTAAAGTGGTATCACCACCTTTCCTCTTCTGCTTGTGATATCCCTCAGTGCACCCCAGCATGCCACTGATTCTTCCTATAGTCTTTGTGCATTGTTTGGCCACTGTTAGGTCATCCAAGATAATAATCCCTGAGTATCTTTCTTCCCTAGTGATTGCCAACATTCCCCCCATCCTGTAGCTCTTTGCAGGGTTTCTGCACTCCAGGTGTATGGCTTTGCACTTCTTCACATTGAATCTCAGTTGCTACACTTTGGACCATTTTTCCAGCTTTTATAGGTACCTCATCATTTTCTCCAGCCCATCTGGAGTGTCTACTCTAATCCAGATCTTGGTGTCATCTGCTAAGAGGTGACCCGTTCCTTCCAGCCCTTCTGCAATGTCACTAATAAAGACACTGAAAAGGACCAGTCCCAGGACAGATCACTGAGGTATCCTACTCTTCACCTCCATTTCCTCAGACAGGATATCATTAACCACCACATTCTGCTTCCTATCCCAGCTAGTTCCTAACTCAGTTCCTGCAATGAAGTTCTTGAAGAAGGAGCTCATGGCAGAGAAGTGAGCCATGTCCAAGATGTCCACTGGAGTTTGTGCATCCACATTGACTCAAGAGATCCATGGCAATGAGAATCATGAAGTGGCATAATACACTGTTTTTGAATAAAGTTGTTCACCCTGTATTTTTATAGTGTATAGTATTACCGTTTTATTCATTTGTTAACCGGGTTGGTGCAGTAATCCAAAGACCTTTTTCAGTCATATCCTGGACCAGAGACATGCACAATCAATGATAAAATACAGTGAACAACAGCAGTGAATCATACATAAGCAAGTACACTATTCAGTGCAGTCAGACAACATACAGAGGTGGACAAATAATAATACAAGCACACAGTACAAGATACAACAAACAAGGTGGGCATTATACAGTACAAGATATAAAAATACATAAATACAGGCAAGGAATCAATCTTCTGTAACAATAGGCCATGTTACAGTTATGTGAAATGTGCAATGTTACAGTTATGTGAAATGTGCACACAGTAGTTCTTTGGCTTTCATAATGAAACTGTTGTATGCAGTCTGTAGAGGTTCCATAATTCTGTTTTTTAACACAAGGGTACAATGTGCACACAGCAGTTCTTTGGCTTCATAATGAAACTGTTGTATGCAGTCTGTAGATGTTCCATAATGCTGTTTTTTAACACAAGGGTACGATCACATTCCATAACCTTTGAAGTGTGGTACAACAACATTTTGAAAGGGAGAAATTCTTTGAAGAGTAGTGCTCTACTATATACACTGTATATCAGTTCTCGGCAGATAAGGATGTCTTTCCTCACCTAGACAGCCTGTTTCCCCTATCTACTGTAATGCAACAAACCCTACTTATTTGCTGTCTTTATCACCACTTACACTGCATCAGTGTTCCATTATGCACATCTTATTCATTAGTGAATGCCAGTGTCATTTCTGACCCTGTCACCTCTGCTTTGAGAATGTTCAATGCATTCACCGCCTATTAGAGAAGAAGGACTTTCACAGATTTTGCCTAGGTCTGCTCTTCCCAAGCTTCATATCATGACCCCTTGTTCTTGGACACCTTTTAATCTGAGTATGCTTCCCTCTTGAACCTTATTTATACCTGTGAGGTATTTGAAAGTCCCTATCATACCATATTATACCGTATCCCTAGTTACCTCTGGAGTGTATATAATGAGATACTTTAGTCTCTGGTCATAATTATTTTATAATAACTGGTCACCAATTTTTTATATAGGCTGACCGAGTTATAATTAGCCATTTTAACCCATGGGTTATAATGGCGAGAATGCGCTGAGTCACTCAAAAAATAGCCACTCCCTGATTGGCTGGTGCTTTACTACTGGGCAGGGTGAACAGTTTCAGAAACATGGTGGCTCCTTATCCCACGTACCAAGGAGCCACAGATCAAGAGTCATCATCGGCTTCTCTTTATCAACCAGCTCAACATCTACAAACAAAAATCAATCTATCTGGTTGATCCTGTCATTCAGAACCCACAGTGGACAACAACTACCAGCGGGAACAGGGAACGGCTCAGAGGCCGAAGTGCCTGAGGTAAGCCCGATTGCGATTGCAATCCAAATGTCCAGCTCTGCAAGTCTGCAAGTGAAAAAATAAATGCTAGATTAAATAAAAAAGCTTTACAAGAAAAAACAAACAAACAAAGGAGACAAAAATAAAATGTGTGTGTGTGTCTGTATGTGTGTGTGTGTGTGTGTGTGTGTGTGTGTGTGTGTGTGTGTGTGTGTGTGTGTGTGTGTGTGTGTGTGTGACTGACACATGAGTGAGACACAGCAATACCAAATGCACTTAGGCAAAAAAAATGCTGATCAGTAATTATACAAAATAAAAGATGGGGAAGTGCCCTACTTGAATGCAATGGTCACTCTTGGTGTGGGATGCTTTAATAACCCTTTTGGGTTTTGCCCTCAGGGTTTATGTAGCATCCCACACCTCAGATGACCATTAAATTCTCATAACACACACTTCCCTATCCATTATTCTCTATGCTACAGTCACTGCACCATTTATTTAATCTTGGAAGATTTTATAATGATTTTTCAACAATAGAACATGGATGAAGCAGAGATGATTTGGCATCAAATGTGGTAGGTAACAGTTGTATGCTTAACTTTTGTTTATAGTACACACTGTTTGCAAATATATGCATGCACTGAAGAAATTTAACACTAAGTAGAACTCTACATTGGGATGATTAGCCCCTTTCTATATGAACCATAATAAGTAAGAACATCAACCATTGCATGGTGAACCCAACCCTCTAGCCCTGAGTTGATAAAGCAGTATGCAGCCTAGCTATACATCAGCCTTGAAGCGACGTGGTCTCATCTTGTTGAACCCTTACAGAAGGGAACTGAGCAAAATCCTGAATATTACCAGCCATTGCTGACCCATCGGGTGGGGGGGGGGCTGAGCCTGTATTATTAAGAGTAACCCCTTTCTGGGACCTTTCAGCCTATAAGGACTGAAGTGAACCAGTTCGGGTGGAAGCTTAAAGTGGAGTAAGAGTGTTGTCTGGGTCAAAAAGGTAGGTTGCCAGGTGGTGGGGTGGGGGTAGAGCATAGGTGTGATCTGAGATAAAAGCCCCATTTCTTGTTGTAAACCTGTGTGTGGTTGGTGGTTGTGTATGTCAACTGTTAGAAAAGTGCTAACTAAGCCACTGTCATATGCCATGTAAGAAGACAGGGAGGTAGATTCTGGCACCACCTCATTAGGATAGCCATGTTGGCTTTGAGTAGTACCATGAGGATCCATTTTCTGGATTGGTTAGAACAGTTTGACACCTTCGAGGTATTGCCCAAGAGGCTAAGGGTTGGGGTAGCAAGGACTTGTGTTTGCAGAATCTTGGAGCAGTCCTGAATTACTCCTGTCCAGGAGGGCACCAGTATGGGACACTGCCATAGTATGTGCAGCAGATTGGCCTGTGGGGCCTGGCACCTTCAGCATGTGGAATGGGGGATGAGTCCCATCTTTTGGAGTGTCTCCAGGGTACGGTACCATCTCTGCAGTACTTTAAAGGTACACTGTCAACCCCCTTAGGTCTCAATGTGTTCCTAGTTTAAAAAACACATTTTTGATTGCCAACATTCTGTAAAGATTACTGATATAAGTGGTAGTTTGATTCTGACTCTTTTTTTTTTCTTTAAAAATGTGAAAAACAGACTGCCTTCCATATTGGTGTTACAACACAAACACAGGTTTGTTAACATTCCTTGATCAGCTCCAACTGCATCTTTCCTGGACTTGGAAACACCCACAACACAGTCTAGCCCCTCATGATGCAGTGGGAGGTTAGAAGGCTACTGCCTCATGAGTGACTGCACTGTTTGGGTGTGTTTCTAATGCTTAGGAAGCATGCAGTAAGAACAGATCCAGGATTGTAAACAAAACACGGTTGTTTATAAATATACATTAGCATGCATTTCAGTTCTACTAAACAAGAAGACAGACAAAACAAACAGCAACATCAATGAATTTTAGAGAAGATAAGAAATCATAAAATGTAGGTTTCTAACTATAAATAATATGATGAAAAACAGGCTGACAGTGTCCCTTTAAGGTGTATAAATGGCTCCTAGAGTCCCTGTAGACCAGACAGGCATCTTTGAGGTATTGCCACCCTTTGGTGTCTGTTATTTTTATTTGTAGATCCTGTTCCCATTGCACCTTACACTTAATTGTGTTATTGAGTAGGGAGTCCCTAAGCATGCCGTACATCTTGCCTGCAGTGCCCTTTATGTTGCCTTGTTTACGCCTGCTGGTCAGCTATTTCCATTCATCTCCCATAGGTGATGTGGCTCTGAGGGTCTTGGATGCATCCTGGATCTGGAGAATCCTCCAGAAGTCTGTTTTGGATAGTAGATACTGTGCCTGCATTTGCAGAAAGGACATCATGGCTTCAGAGTCCAGTGCATAAAGATCTGCTATGGTACAGATGCCCGCCTGCTGTGAAGAGTGCCAGTTGATGGTTTGTCCCCCCACTAGCACATCTGGGTTGCCACATAAGGGGCTGTACTGTGCAGATGGTGCCCATAAGGGGCTGGATATTGAGCACTTGTGCCAGACTTCTCTTGTCTCATGGATAACAGGAGGAAAGTGGCCCTTTGGGTGTCTCTCTTTGCTCTGCAGGTTCCCCAGCCATTTGGATTCTGATTGGTCCATTTCCAGATTCACCCACACAGGGCTATTTGTCGTTTTAGGGAAACACCATCTGGTTGCTTGTGCAGCCATATATGCTAGTAAGTATTCCTGCAGCCAGGGGAGACCCATTCTCCCCAGATCAGTGTGCCTGTAAGCTAGTTTTTCCAAGTCTTGGGTCTTTGCCTTACCAGATAAACCCTGCTATCACCTTGTTGATTTTCAGAACTGTGTCTGGTTTCATAGGGATTGGCAGGTCTCACATCAGGTATGCTATATTAGGCAGCACAAACATGCATACAGTTTCTACCCTGCCTTTCAGGGACAGGTGTAGTTTTGTCCATCTGTGTGTTTCCTCTCTGATGGAGGCTGTGATGGGTGTGTAGTTTTCCTCAACCACATTCCTCCATAGTGTGGTGATGTTTATCCCCAATTATGTAAAACCTTGGGATGCCCATACCACTGGCATGCCCTGTTGGCATTCCCTCGTGCAGGGCAAGTTTAGTGGCGACAACGTGGTACTGCACCATTTTAGTTGCCCTCCTCTAGACCACCTGTAACCTGTGCATGTCCATTCGAAGATATGGTCTCCAGAACTGGACACAGTACACTACTTGAGGATTCATCAATTACATAATTTTACAGTGTTATGAACACCTAATACTTCTTGCTGGTGATACCTGTGCACAGCAACATCCCACTAGTGCTCCCATCTGCTTTGTCATGCTGCTTGGATTCTTTTAGGTTATCAGAAATGACGATCCCCAGTTTTCTTTTCTCTTTTGTGCTCATCATTGCAGCACCTCCTTCATGTACTCCACCCCTTGGTTTCTGTGCATCAAGTACTTGATTTCTCATTTATTCATAATGAATATATGGCGTATTGTAAAGTGTTGTTGTGTGCAGAATTCCATGCCTTTTAATATGCTTTTGTATCACAGTTCAAAGCTCATAGAATGTGATTGAGCCCTGTTGGGTTACAACATTATTCTGAAAGCTACAGAGACTGCACACCTCAATTTCATTCTGAAAGCAACATAACTGCCACATGCACATTTAACTCAGGACTATATACAATAAATAAAATACAGGATGAGCAACTTTATTCACAACCAGCGTGTTCTGCAAACGCAGGGTTCTGATTCCCACTGAAATCTCAAGCTTCACTTTTGAAGTTAGAGGGAATCAGAACCTGTCTATGGCAGAACACACTGGTTGTGCATAGTTGCACATCCAGTATTCTCTACTTAATGACACACACTGGACCACTCCTCAAGTTTAAGTGGTTCTGTCTTCAATGATCCATTCAGTTTTCCACTCCCCTTCAGTAGTGTCTACCCTGTGGTAGATTTTTGTCTCAACTGTAAATAAAAGCATATCTTACCTTCTAACCCCTCGTTATTGTCACCAGTGATGTCTATAAAGTGTACAGGCCAAAGTACTGATCCCTATGGCGCACCATTGATCACTCCCCCAACACCAGGTGAATGCCATTTCCAACCACCCAAATGATTCCAACTCCCCAACAACTTCTCTACCCAGTTTAACATTTTAGTACACACTCCCAGGCTGCCCCGCTTCTTTACTATTCTGCTATGTGGAAAGGTATTGTGAGCCTTACTGAAATCCAGGTAAGCCACATCCACCACTCCACCCTGATTAATATCTCTCATCACCCCCTTAAGAAAGCTAAAAGATTACTTTGATATCAGCTCCCTCCAAGTGAATCCATGCAGCTACAGATACTGTAAGCCACAGGATTCAAAATATTCCACAATCCTTTCCTTCAACAGTGTCTCCATTACTTTCACCTCCACCAAATGCACATTGATGGGCCTATAGTTGCCAGCTTACTGCCTGCTGCCAGCTCCTCCCTGCTCACCTTTGTACAAAAAAAGCCCATGGTGAGGGTACAGCTCTGCAGTGCTGCTAGCTCACTTGTTACCTGATATTGCAAGCATTATGCAGGGAGGCAGTAGTGCACATCATTTCAAATGTGACAAAGAATGCACTTGAACATAGGGTCCTTGACAATGAGCCATTTTTGTCACATCCACTTGGCACGATAAACTAGAATAAAACTCCTAGCTTTTAACATTTAGATCCCATAGAATACTTAATGCTCTAACACAGTACCTCACAACAATATCTAATTGGTATTCCCATACATAATGCATCCATATAAAACATTTTTTCCTGACATGTTATAGATTGCAGTATGATACTGTTAGACTGCCCCCAAACACAGCCTGACCAAATGTCCAAACATTGTAGCACACTTTCAATAAAAAAAAATGCTTTCTATCACCACCCATTAAGTTGCACACTTTCATTATAATTGTGAGTCCTCTTGTGGTTGTGTGTCCACACACACACACACACACACACACACACAGGCCATGTCTCTCAGTCCTAACACAGTGCATGTATAAAACTAATGTTTAGCCTGGTATCTGTAGCTAGCAGCAGATGTTTTGAAGGAGAAGACTCTTTTTTTCATTTATGAACTGAATATTTCTGACATCTTTTTCATACGTTGTGTAAGTTAATTCAAGTATGTCAATAAGAGAGCAATCATTTTTCTGTTGTAACACATAGCAAGATTCTGAGGTACTAACACAAGCTTTAAAACTATTCAAGCCAATCTCACTGTATATGCAAATGAAGCACTTGTAATACATCCCCCTTCCTTTCTTGGATATCACTCAGAAGCTCTGAAAACATAAGGTTTTCATTGTCCTCTTTGTCTTGTCTACAATGTTTTCAATGCTTCTTATGAGTATTTTATGTTGTTTTCAAAGGCTTAAGACAGTCCTGTCACACCACTCACATAGTCCGTAGTACTTGTAGCCTTTATTTGGGCAAAGTGTATTTTTTATATTTCAAATGCTCCTTAAACCACAATTGCTGACTGGAAATATCAAGAGGGGGAATGACTATGACATGGGAAAACTGAGGTAAGCAACCCCCCCCCACATTCCTTTGTAAATTAACCCATTCACCACTGACTTTACCATACATTTGAAGAACTGACAGTGCAGCACAGAAGGGAGCATGCACCACACACACACACACACACACACAAACAGAGAAGGAGTAATCAATTGTAAACAAAGCAGAGTGTGTGTGTGTGTGTGTGTGTGATCAGTAGGCAGCACAGGTCCAGGGAACAACATGGCAGGCATGCAAAAGTAAACAAAAACAAAGAAGAAACTGGGCTCAAATGCTGCACTGCACAGCAGAATTTTAAACAGCTAGGTGCTCAACAGATCAGAAGAAAGACATCTATGTGGTACTGACTTTTTTATGCAGTATTGTTGCTTTAAGCAGGAAGCAGAGATTTGTGCCTCAGCACCAGTCAAAACACCAAGCATAGAACAAGTACCTCACATTCCTGTCACATGCTACCACAGTCATTTTTCTGTCCTACATCATGGCAATATGTCAGCATGGCTCTGCCCATGCTGCCATAAAAATGCAGTTTTTGTTTTTTGTACCTCTGTTACAGCCTGCCTATTAGAATCTTATCCCTGGCAATCAATATATACATCTTCTGTCATTTTTGTTAATGAAATATAAATTTCATGCCCCTACATATTTACTGAATGAAATCCAACAGCATTCCCTTTCCAGCTATGGCCACTTGGTTTCACTCAGCTAATTACGTCATTACAGGACTGACATGAATGCTCAAGGTTGATGCAAGAAGAAAAGCTTGATTAAAGCATCAATTTGTTAAGTACATATGCAGTTTGATTTTCTTTCTTTGAAGCCTGGCCCCGGTCATTTGAAAATAAATAATTTAATTTGGTTTGCCTTGCAAACACAGTGCTTAAAGAGGTTTTGTTTTGTTCTACATCCCGATCAGTAGTCTTGTTCTTATTGTTTTACAGCTAATTGGGTTCTGCTGTTTTCACTACTATTTCTAGAATATTTTACTATTTCTAGACTATGAAGAGGGAAAAATATACAGCTCACCCTTGTCTTTAGACATATGTTCCTGCTGAGATATGAACTGCATAACTGTACCCCATGTACAGTGCATTCCTTATAGCTGCTGGGCAAATTATAGGCATTTCCCGTTTGCAGAAATCACAGTGCTTTTTGCCGTTACATTAAATGTGAACTGTAAGTGAAGAGAATTTTTTTTTTACCTTATCCCAATCTACAGTCTTGTTCTGTTTTACAGCTGACTGGGTTCTGCCAAGTCCATCAATTAACCAGAATATGAAAAATAAAAAACAATAATAAAAAACAGTACAGTTAAGTTGGAAAGATTGCTAACAGTCTCTGAAAACAAAAATATTTTACCAGTTTCACTTCAAGACAGGTGGAGGGCAGTAGTCTGCAAATCATTTTTCCCCCCAGCCAAAGCAATCAAGATTGCATTTTCTTTTCTGCCACAGTATTCCAACCATAGAGCCAAATACAAATATACAGGTCACTGAGCTCTTGCATGCAGGAAGACTAGCAGCTGTAAGTGAAGTAAAATGCAAAAGTACATCTGTTTGAAGTAGAACCTGATCAGCTGTAAAACCACAAGAAAAATATGGCGGAAAAGGATGAGAAATGCAACAGTAAAAAACACAGATTACCACAAAAGGGAAATGCTTATAATTTGCCCAGCAGCTATAGGACATTAATTTTACATGCAGTATAATTCTGCAGTTCATATCTCAGCAAGGACATATGTCTACAGGCAGGGGCAAGCACCTCATATTCTAGTTAGACAGTAGTGAACATGGCAGGACCCGATTAGCTGTAAAACAGTAAGAACAAGATGGCTGATCAGGATGCAGAACAAATAAAACTCTTTAACAAAGCACTGTGTTTGCATGGCTAACCAAATATAGTAATTTCCTTTCAAATGATGGGGCCAGGCTTCAAGGAAAGAAAATCAAATTGCATTTGTCCTTAGCAAATTGTTGCTTTCATCAAGCTTTTTATTCTTGTGTCAGTCTCCAGCATTCACGTCACTCCTGCAATTAACATAATTAGCTGAGTGAAACCGAGCGGCTGTAGCTGGAAGAAAATGCATTCTGATTTCCTTTGGTAAATATGTGGGGGCATGAAATTTACATTTCATTTAAAAAAAATTACTGAGTCATATATTGATTGTCAGGGATAACATTTTAATACGCAGGCTGTAACAGAAGTACAAAAAACAATAACTGCCTTTTTACATTTGCCATTGATCTTCAAGTAGCACCAGGTGAATGTTTGGACCAGTCACAAGTTATATAGCTGTAATATGATATGGCAAGCATGTTGTGCTATTCATGCAGCTTTTGGTGCACCTTGAATAAAACTGGACAATCTCCACATAGGAGAAATAGCGCAATCTTTAAAAGCTGTACTTTTTTGGGGGATAGGGAGGGTCTTTCACTGAGCATGCTCCAGGTTTGGCCAGCCACCTCTATGCATTTGAGAGAGAGCTGTCAGAGTTGTCAGACTTATAGAGGTTGAATCTCACAAAATTCTTGTTCAAATATAGCCTATTTTTTTGGTGGTGGTGAGGGGATGTGCCAGAGAATATTTGGCAATGTTGTTTCTGATGTTATTTTTACAGTGCCTTCAGTTTATAGGGTGTATTTAGAAAGATTTAATTTGGCTATAGAAAATTACATAGACAAGCATCAGAGTGTTTTTTTTTCCTGACTCAGCACAAACGCCCTACTGATAGGGGGTGTCTGCGTCATGTGTACTGACTGATGTCAACCGAAACATAATCACTAGTATTGGTGCTTATGCTGAACCCTGTCCCACTCATTCTCCTATATTTGTGAAATCATTGGTTGTCCTCTCCAGGGTAACACCCCAACAGTAAATCCAGAAAACAGACCATTACAGTGACTGTCACTGTAATGGTCTGCTCTTCGGTGATGCCTTTCTCCCAGTATTCTGCCCCCTCCCAAGAACAACTCCAATCTGGAGTTGATTATATAGAAATCTGGGCATGGCGTCATAATGTTGCAAGACATTATGCCACAGCAATCACTGTGCTGCCAATACAATGTGATATATTGCAAGCAGCATATGTCTTTCTTTTGCAAGGGGCTCTGCCCCTCCCGCACCCCCCATTTTGGGGGGCTGTGCTCCCTGAACCATCCCCAACTAATTTAACCAACTCTGGGGGGGTTAACACTTAACTTCTTACAAAGTGCAAAAAATAAAAAAAGCCCTTGTGTCTGTGACTAGGAATCAAAATTCAGTCCCAAACACACCACCTTCCTACCTTGCTTTCTGTGGCAGCACAGATCTCATCCCCTACCTGGGAAGAGTGAGAGGGTGCACTACTGTGCATACACTCTTTTGTGGTTTTGTACCCTCTCGCTCTACCCTACTGGGTTGTTTCTGTTGCACAGTTTTAATGTACGCTATTAAGCATATGAGATATTGACCCATTAGGAGAAATCTGGGGGCTGTGTGGGGTGTAGCCCCTCTGAAAAAAACACTTCATTTTGGGACAGCACAATACCGATGTCAGTACTGTGCCATTGCTGTGCAGGAGGTCAGCAAATTCAATGTCGACCTTCAGTGGTGCTTCCTGAAATCATCAAGAAGCAATGCACATCTGGTCACACTAACTAAAAAAAACAGAGTAAACAGCAGTTGATTGTGAATAGATCTTCCAAGCTGAAAGTTGTTGTTGAGACTGATGTTAGCAGTAATGTTTCAAGTCATACAGATTTCCCCTTGGCGATTCATCTCCCCATTCAGTCAACAGATGAGAAAAATGTTCCCTGGTGTGGGGTTTCTTTATTCTTGATCAGACAGATAACTCATTTGCAATTTGTCAGCTGCATAAGAAAGAGTTAGCAGTGGTAAACAAAGTAAACACCTAGGCACCAGTGGTCAGTGAAACCATCTAAAGAATCATGATTGCAGTGATTGTAATAAACACCAACGGGCAGCTAACATGGCAGTGGAGGTCATCTGCACAGAGAAACATCAGCATCATCATTATTTTCTTGTTATAAAAAAGGATTATGATGGTGTGTGTGAAGCTGAAAATGAGTGACATGGAGTTAATGTACCACAGTGAGAGAAGCAATATGTCAGAAAGTGCAAAACATTCATCACTGAATACAACACCAAAAATCATCAAATGATTTAACCATTAAGTCATACAGTACCATTTTCTCATATTCCTCCTCTTCCTCAACATGTCATAGAGCAAGGGTCAAAAACACAGCAGCCTACCGTCCCACAGATGTTTGGGAAACATTCCATTTAAGCAAGTAATCACTATGTAATGCTGCACACAATCAATGCCGCTATTGCTCAAATGATTGCAGTGGACCTAGTTCCTTTTTCATGGGGGAAGGTTTCCTCAATTTTGCTAATACAGCAATACAAAAGTGGAATATTCCCAGGCATAGTTATTTTTCACATGTAACAGAACCAGAGCTGTATGAACACATGAAAGCTGTTGTAGTTAAGGAACTGAAAGATTCAGTAGCTTCCAAAGTCCACCTGGCCACTGATATGTGGACCAGTGGTGCAACAACTATATGTGCATTCCGGCACATTGTGCCACAAAGTTATGTAGCTCTGGTACAATTCATCTTACTGCCACTCTTTTAATGTATGCCTTGGAGAAAGCACACACAGGTCCCAACATCCTTAGAGAACTTAAACTAATTGGCCACTGGCTGACACCACTAAAGCTTGCACAGGGATTTATTTAATCTGACAATGAATCAAATGTAAAAGCAGCACTTGAAACTGGGAATTTCTACTGTGTTACATGCTTTGCCCATTCGCTTAACCTCATAATTAATGGCTTCCTCCAAAACACTGAAAGGCTGACAGAGATGTTGAACAAGGTACCTAAGATCTGTGTGCATTTCAGCTTCCCAAATTACGGCAGATTCACAATGATCTACAAAGGAAAAATGGTCTCCCTCTCTACAGATTGAAACAGGAAGTATCTGCTCTATGGAACACAGCTTTGTGTATGCTACAATGCTTGTACAAAAAGTACATGTCTATAAATCAACAAGCCATGCAGCAGAAGGCCAGTATGCATGAACTGGCAACACATCATCTGAGTGGCAATTGATAGAAATGCTAATAAAAGTTCTAACTCCATCTGAGCAGTGCACACTGGAGGTGAGAAATAAGAGGGCCTCACTCATTCAAACAACACCACTCACTTATTTGGAAAGGGAAGAACTGCTGAGTCTGGACCTTGGGTTCAAGAACAAGGATAATGCAGAGGGTACAGCCATGGCACTGGATATCATTATATACAGCCATGGCATAGGATATCATTATATACAGCCATGGCACAGGATCTCATTATATGCATGTCCAATGATCAGACTGAAAGAAATGAGGAATTGCAGGCATTGTATGCTTGCATCCATGTTTGATCCACACTACAAAGGCAGAATATTATCTTTCCTCCATCATGGTGTTGAGGAGGCTGATCAATATTAACTGCTATTGATTAAAGCAGTCAGTGTCTGACACGACCTTCTTCAGTCCAAGTCAGAGTTGGACTCCAGAATTCTCACTGTTTTAAGTCAATCTCATCACAAGTTGTGCCGGCCCAATGGTGCTGAGGGTTGAGGCACTGGATGCCACACCACACGCCACGCTGGTGACCCAGGTTCGGGAACAAGCTCGGGCAGTCGGGGGTCAGTAGGGGGAGAGAGGATTGAGCATCCATGGGACTGCTCTCCTCTCTTGGGGAGGGATCCAGGGGTAGCTCGGTGAGGCAACAACCCCTGGTGGAGACCAGCAGCACTGCTATGCATAGAGCTCATACAGTAGGGGGTGACGTCGGGCAGCTGACTTTCTGATGTGGGTGGGAGCACCTATGTCAGGGCTGGGCAGCATTGCACATCCCGTGTTGGTGGGGTGGGGTAACCAAGAACACAGGAAAAACCTGGCTCCAAGGATCAGGTGATGGCATCAATCCTCCATGCCCTATGCTGGGGTTTCCTTGGCATGTCTTCAATTTCCCCAGGCCCACTCCTCGTCCGGTGCCAGAGTCTGCTTTGAAGAGCACCCCAAGCAGGAGAGGGGCAACCCACCCTAGATAGGGTTAGCCAGGGCAGCTGGCATCGGTGAGGAGGGAGAAAGGAGGCATAGCGTGGGATCCTCAGGTGGGAAGGACAAGGATGGGATGCCTGAGAGAGGACCTTGAAGCCGCGATGAGAGCGAAACAAAGTTGACAAAAAAAAAAATCTCATCACAAATCAAAGGAGCAAAGTCCGCAGAGTGAAATCCAATTTGCAAATACATACACCAGAAAGTCATCCAGTTCTTCCATCTCTTCCTCTTGCAACCCAGTATGGGAAAATCTTTCTAAATTTGGAATTGTTCATGCACAGTGAACAGAATCTGATAGAGGCTTATCATCTGCCAATATAGTGGAGTCGCATCTAGCTGATAACATCACAATTCCCAGTACAGGAAGGCAGTATAGAGCAGTGGTTTAGGAATCTGAGCTGCAAACCTGAAGGGGATTTGAATCCCACAGCCACCATTTGCATACTGTGTGACTCTGAGCAAGTCATGTAACTTCCTTGTGCTCCCAAGTTACACCTGGAAACAAGTTTTGGCTTAGTGTGCCTTTCCTGGTTAAACAATTTCCCCTTTCCCTTTCCCTTACAAAGGAATCAATCCTTTACTGGCTTGCCCATGAAAAGGACTGACCAGCACTTAGTCAGGAGGCAATTTAATATTTATCCTGTCTTGCAGCCAGTGTTTCATCTGAGCACGTATTTAGTGCAGCTAGTACAATAATGACAGATAGATGGAATAGTCTTTCCACAAGAAATGTACAAATGCTGACATGCTTCAAGATAAATCAGAAATGTTTAAATGTACATCATGCTCTTTGGGAGTGAAGAGACACTAACTGGATGCTGGTGTCAAATTTGACTGTCCTGTAATAGATAATGATACAACACAATGTGAGAATTGAGAGGATACAATAGTACATTTAAAAATAAAAAGAACCATAATGTAAGAAAGATGTAATTTTGCTTGGCAAGTTGTGGTATTCTGCAAAGCAATAAATAAGATATTTCTCTTTCTACAAATACATGGCATGCTTCATATGATCAGAACAATTTTAATCAAAGTCAATACTGTAAGTGGTAGTCCAGATTCTGCCCTAGTCCTCTCATCAACTCCATTTTAGGTGCTACCTCCCCAAAAAAGAAATATTTTAACTACATCTGCAGTTTTTATTTATTTATTTATTGAAGAATTTCAGAATTAAAACCTTTGAGTCAGAGAATCCTTTACTAAAGCTCCACATCAGAATACAAACTTTGATTGACAGGTATACATCAAGTAGACATAGAGAGGTGGGTTACAGCTAACTTATACAGTGTGGGCATTGCAGTACAGTTATAGAAAATTTAATACATAAAGAACAACAGAGAAAAGTAACCTGGAGCAAACAGGTACCAGGTTGAGGTTGAGGCAGGATGAGAATCCTTTGTCAGTGAAAAAGGAAGGTAGGATGAGAGTCCTTTGTAAGTGATGGAGGAGGACAGGGGAATCGTGGCCAATTTGTGGGAACCTTAGGTGATGAGAGGCATAGAAAGGCCCAGAGTTAATAACAGTCACAGGAACTGGAAGAATTAAGCTGATCCCTAATAAGGGATTTGAAGCAGCCTAGCTTGCTTTCAGTGCAATGGAACTGGGAAGTGTGTTCATCCAATAAGGGCCTCTATAGCTGAAGGTTCTCTGGCAGAAAAACGTACTGCATCAAGGGACCAAGAAAGGGAATTTGGTGGAGTAGTGTGTGTTTCTTAACACGGGCACTAGCCATAGAAGGGCAGAGAGGCCCAGTGGGGGGAAAGGCCAAGGGAAATCTTTTTGACCAGGAGGTAGGTTTGATACTTGAGCCTACCATCAAAGTTGAGCCAGTTGGAGAGACTGTAAAGGGGGCAGCTGTGTGTAGTATGATCACAACCTAGGACTAGGTGACAGGCTTTGTTAAGGGACACTCTGGGTCTGTAGAGGGAGGATTAGTCAGCAGCCCCATAGACCAGAATCCCATAATCAATTAGTGAGAGGATTGAGGAGGAGACAGCTATTCTGAGGGCCTCAGGGGTGAGACAGTGTTTGTACCGGTGGAGTAGTTAGATTCTGGTGTTGACATCAGTGCTGAGGAGATGGATATGTTTGTGGTAGTTGAGAGAAGAGTCTAGAGTGATGCCAAGGTACTTGAAGGTGTCCATTTGGTCAAGGAGGTGCTTCTGGGAGTTAGGGATTTGCAGAGGGAGGCTTTTGTGCTTGCTCTGGTGATGCGCAAACACCATAACTTTGGTTTTCTTATCATTTAAAACTAGTCAGTGGTTGGCCAACCAGCATTCAGCCTTATTGAAAGTTGTTTGGAGGGATAGCAGGAGCATGAGGGGATCTAGGTGGGAGGAAAAAAGTACCATGGCATCAGTGTAAAAGAGCAGATTCTCAGAGCAAGCACTGGGTAGGGTGTTAGAAATAGGCCGAAGAGAAGTGGCCCTAGAATGGACCCCTTGGGCACCCCAGCCTTAACTGGGAGACTAGAAGAGAGCATGTTGCCTATCTTAACTTGCTGAGTTCTGCCAGTTAGATAGTCAGCAAACCAGTTTGTGGCATCCTGGGATAGACCAATGTGAGAGAGGGCTGATAGGAGGAGAACATGGTTGATGGTGTTGAATACTTTTGATAGGTCCACAAAGACTGCACCAGCCAGACATCCTTTGTCAAGGGCAGAGTGGTTAGAGGTGGAAAACCCCAGCAATGCAGAGGTGGTGCTGTGGCCTTTATGGAAACCATGTTGTTCATTACACAGAAGATCATATTTTGTGAGGTATTCAGTGAGTTGATCTGAGATGATTCACTCCAGCACCTTGGAGGGAGGGAGAATTGAGATGGGACCGTAGTTCCCAGCAGTAGATTGGTCACCATCTTTGTGGATAGTAGTAATGATGGCCGCTTTCCAAATGGTCGGAAATTTGCCAAGGCATAGGGAGTGGTTGAGGATGCTGGTCGGGGGGGGGTGACGACTTTGTCAAGGGTCAGGGTAGGAGTTTTAGGTCCAGGGCATTACTACTAAACCGGGAACCCCCAAGTGCTTTATGTAGATAGGGCTTAGCTTCTCAAGGAACAAGGGTTTTAAAGCAAAGGGGGGTGAGTGGTGATGTGGAGGCCAGAGGATCAAAGAAGTGGGGAGGGAGTATACTGTTGAGGTCTGAGAAGGAGGAGTTAAGGGTGTCAGCAATGAGTTTAGGGTCAGTGGTATATAGTAGTTGCCATCTAAGTTAATTTGGGAGGGGGGCACTGATTTCCCATTGAGTTCCTTGAGGTTGTCCCAAAAATTTTCTGCCAGAGCCCCAGGAGGAGGTGAGGGATGCCTTATAGTGTTCTGCCTTAGCCCTGCATATAGCCCAAGTACACTTATTCCTGGCAGCACAGTAATGTTGTCCGTCGGCTGGCTTGCCTGTGTCAAGGGTTATTTGCCGGAGGGAGTTGTGATGGTGCATCTGGTCTAGGAGAATTTGGGAGATCCAAGGGGTGATGGGGCTTTTGACCACACATTTAGAAAGAGAAGCAAAAGTGCTGCAGGCAGAATTGAAGGAGCAAATGAAGCAGTCGAGTGCTGAATCTATGTCCACGGCTTTGTTAATGGGTGACCAGTCCCAGAGCTTAAGATGGCATTTTAAATGCATTAGTTTACCAGGTTTAAGTCTACTTTGGAAAATAGTTTTAGGTGGGGGTTTCAATACCTTACAAGACCAGGTACAGAGCACAGGTGAGTGGTGACTAGTGGCATTGGGGAGCACTGAGACACCTGTAATTCTATTGGGGTGGTTGGTAAACACCAGGTCCAGAAGAGTAGCAGATCTAGTTTTTGGGTTATGTCGCATAGGGGAGGTGACTACTTGTTGTAGATTCATACCAGTAATAGTGTCTTTGTATGGGGCAGAAGAAATGGATTGCCAATTGATGTTGAACTCCCCAAGAGCTATGCATTCAGTCTTTGGGGGTAGGAGAGAGAGAGGTAATTCAGTACAGAGTGGAATGTAGATTTTTGGTTTTGGGGGGAAGGTAAACTGAGGTGATGAAGAGCGGGGCAGTGGCCTTACCCATAGTAATTGGTCTGGTTGAATGGGAGGGAGGGCTTGTCCTTGTAGGGTGTCCCGAGGATAAATGGCACAACCCCCACCATGTTTCCCCCCCAAGCCCCCAAGCCCAGAAAATGGAATACCTGGGGATAGACACCGCTGAGTCAGGGGTAGTGCTGGAGATCCAGGTTTCTACAAGGGAGAGTACATCTGGTTGGTGTTGGGCCATCCATCCCTGGAGGCTGTCAAACTGTTTCTGAAGGCTGAAGATGTTAATGGATGCTGTACAAAGCCAGTTAGTGGCAGTATGGCTGAGGGTGGGCAAATGTGGGCCCCAGCTTGGGGTGAATATTTCTGGATAGCAGCAGAAGTAGTAGGAGGGCTCTAAGAAGAGTATAGAGTACAAGTTTGTGGAGGCTGGGACCTAGAGGTGAATGGTGGGAGTGTTTGGTGCAGACGACCAAGACGGGGAAGGCTAAGATATTAGAGGTAGCTAGGAGGAGCGGGTGCAAGTGGGAGAAAGGACTGGGGAGGGGAGGCTAATAAGGGGAGAGTGGTGGGACTGAGAGGCAACAGTGGGGAAGAGTGAAAGGGAGGTAACAAGGAGGAGGGGGACCTGTCAGGGGCATAAGATACAGCAGCAGGGATATGACCAGTGGTGAGAGTATATAGAAGAGTATGAGAGAGAGAGCAGGGGGAAGACAGTGACCATGGTGGGGGGTAGGAAACAGGGGGTTAGTTATCACAGATGGCAGTGAAGAGAAGCTTGAGGGGGAGGGTTGCAAGGTGTTTATGTGAAGGGTAGAGGACAAGAGATAGTAAAGGTTACCCAGTTGTAGGGCTGATCACCTGGCGCAGCAGAAGAGTCTTGGCCTTGAGAGCAGCAGGTGCGGGGTTTGAGTCTAGGGTGGGGAGACTTGGGCAAGAGGGCAAAAGTGGCTTAGAAGACATGGGGAGAGGGAGAACAGAGCTAGAGTGGAAAGGGAAGGGAAAAGCAATATGTGAAATACTGACCTCTAGTGGCCGTTGCATATAACACACTAATGGAGAAACAGGCACTTAGAAAAAACTGGGGGTGTTGATCACATGACCTGATGACATCAATAAATTAAGAGATGTCCCTGGGTGGCTGAGGTAGGTGGGGCAGTCGATCAACGTGTCAAGGGGCTAACACCCTCACCAAATAGTAGCAGGAGAGGAGTAGCATTACCTTTAGCGAGTCCCAGGGAATCCTGCTGCTAGCACTTTTTGCAGGCTGCTGACTGCAGAAGAAAGGGGTTCCAGGGCTGCCTTTATGGAGCTCCAGGAAATCCCACTGCTAGTGCTGTATGCAGGCTGCTGACTGCAGATGGAAGGGGTTCCAGGGCTGCCTTTAGGGAGCTCCAAGGAATCCCACTGCTAGTGCAGTATGCAGACTGCTGACTGCAGAGGGAAGGGTTTCCTGGGCTGCCTTCATGGAGCTCCAGGAAATCCCATTGCTAGTGCTGTATGCAGGCTGCTGACTGCAGAGGGAAGGGGTTCCAGGGCTGCCTTTAGGAAGCTCCATGAAATCCTGCTGTAGTGCTGTATGCAGGCTGCTGACTGCAGAGGGAAAGGGTTCCAGGGCTGCCTTTAGGGAGCTCCAGGAAGCTCCAGTGAATCCTTCTGCTAGTGCTGTATGCAGGCTGCTGGTCTACTGGAACTTCTGGCAACCATCATCATCATCCGCCCATATACTGGAGTGCAATCCCTGCTGGTTCACTGGTCCCCTCACCCCTCTGCTCACCCACTTGTATACCAGTGTTTAACCCTTGGTGGTTCTTTGGTCCCTCAAGCTGACTGCTCACCCACCCATATATTGTAGTGTACCTTTTGGTGGTCCACTGGTCCCCCAAGCCCCCTGCTTGCCTGACCGCACACAAGAGTGTAACCCCTGGTGGTCATCTTCTCCCCATCCCCCTACTTGCTTGCCAGTGTAACAGACTGTAATCCCTCCTTGTCCACTGGTGCCCCAGCCCCTGTGATTGCCCACCTACAGTATATACAACACTGATTTCCCTGCTGGTACACTGCTCCCCACAGCCCTCCAGTTGCCTGCACATATTCAACAATCTAATCCTTGGCTGTCCACCAGCCTCTACAACATCTATAGCCAGTAGCCACTCAGTCTGTGTTTCTCACTTTGGGACATCATCCACAATTTGGCCACACAATCACTGTAGCATCCCTTCCCTTGTTTCCCTTTAGGTGACCGTCGCAACATCCGACTACCTTGGCCTGCTGTTGTATAAGTGCATTGAAGTCCCCCATGATTAGAACCTCTTTGTCTTGAATATGATCATTTATACTTTTAAATAGATTGATGTGGTAATTTTTTCAGTATCCGGGGGTCTATTACATACCTCATGAGCAGTTTGTTTATTATTTGCTCTCAATATTTTGACCCACAGGAGCTCATTTTGTATTGTCAGCCCATCAACATGATTCATTTAAGTTTCCAGGAGACTCTGTTTTCCAGATGTCAAGCAAGAATTCTCTAAACTGGGCCATTCATCTGAGGTGCTAGTTAATGCTGTCAGGCTAATGCAGGAAATAAATGTATATTTTAAACTCAGACTTTTTAATGGGAATCAAACGTAATGGTAAAAATGTCAATATCATGTTACTAACATGCTATCACAAAGCTCAAAATAGTATTCAATTAAAGTCTGGGAGGAGCTAAACACTATTCAGGAACAGTTACTTTTCATTTACCCTACTGTATTTATGAAATAATAGTGATGGGAGACTTTCATTCAAAAGCAGGTCAATTCAAAGGAAAGATGAATCAAAATGGAGAACTGTACCAAACAGTACATTTTCAAGATAATGTCCAAATATAGAATTGAGGCTTAAAGGAACAGTAGCAACAAATCAATCAATGCACATGGTAAAAATCTCACACAAATTGTGGAAGACTATGTCTACATATTATTGAATGACAGATCCAAACGGAATGGAATAGGTGAGTTCATATATTTTGGGGCCAAAAGGAACTTCGGTAATCAAATCATACTTGAATAAATTTAAATATGTTGACAAGAATAACCCATCTAACAATAATCACACGACCTGATTCAGAGCATCTTACTGTATAAATCGGAATATAATTTAATTCCATGTTTGCTGAGGATATCAATTTAATTGTTGAAAATCTAGATACATTAAGTAAAAATAGCCCTCGGTCAAAATCTTGAGAAAGATCTTAATAATATTAAGTGTTCTTCCATGATAGAAATGTTGAAACAAACCCTCTTGGATGAAACCTCAAGTACATGGGTTATTTAAGTCAACAGACTATTTAAACTCTTAAGGCGAACCCTTTCTATATTGGTCAGTACAATAAAAGCTGGTCAAGAAAACTTGGTATAACGAGATAGTTAGCAATATAAAAAGGAGTTGAAAAGTGTATCATGATACTAAGAAAAGACAGGTGCAAACAAATTATATGGATTTCAAACTAAAAAGGAGGCAACACAAAAGATTATTATGGAAGAGAAAATTAAATATCAATCTTAATAGAATTCTATAGTCGAAAAACATTCTGAATTATTCTGGACCTTGATGGTAAAAGGTCATGTAAATCTCACTTCAAACACAGAAGTGCAAAAACAACCTGGAATGTGGAAGAGGTAGAGTGCTGCAGGGTCCTCTGTTCCACTAACAGACCTTCTATATTCCATGTCATAAAGGTGACTTCCCTTATGGCAAAGACAGAGCACCGAAAATCAATTTAGGTGCTCCGACTCCCTGGCACACAGCAAAATGGCACCAAGGACTTCACACCCCACACCCCCCTACTTAAGGATTCTCAACTCTGGTGGGTTGCAAAATGTTTAAAAAAAAAGATTCGGGCTGGGCTCTACAAAAACATACCTGTGCCTGGACCTGAACTCAGCACCCTGCCCACCCAAGCTGTGAACTCACCCACCACACCACAGGGCCAGCTCAGCAGCCTACCACAGCACCATCCCTCAAAACCCCTCTCGCCCCTTGCCGAGTGTGCTCGCTTCCACCTCCCTGAGTGCATACATGTAGCGGCATTCACCAACCAACCCCATCCAGTCGGTCTACCTCCTCGGTAGTCCCAATGACATGTGCCACAATTGAATCACCATTTTTCAGTTTGCTCAATCACAGTCATGAATGTCATGGGCTACCAACCTTCTGTTGTATTTAAAGGGACACTGTCAACCTGTTCTGCATCATATTATTTCTAGTTAAAACCCACATTTTTTGATTGCTTACCTTCTCTAAAATTCATTAATGTGCTGATTGTTTTGTCTGTCTCCTTGTTTAGTAGAACTGAAATACATGCTAATGTATATTTATAAACAACTTTGTTTTGTTTCAAATCCTGAATCTATTTTTCTTGAATACTTTCTAAACATTAGAAGCAGCCCCAAACAGTGCAATCACTCATGAGGCAATAGCCACCTAAACTCCAACTGCATCATGAGTGGCTAGACTGTGTTGGTGCATTCCTAAGTCCAGGAAAGATGCAGTGGGAGTTGATTAAGGAAACAAACCTTTTTTTGTATGGTAACACCAGTATGGTGGGCAGTCTGTTTTTCACTTTTTAAAAGAAAAAAAAATCAGAATCAAACTACCAGCTACATCAGCAGTCTTTACAGAATGTTAGCAATCATAAAATGTGTTTTATAAACAAGGGATACTTTGAGGCCAAAATTGGTTGACTGTGTCCTTTTAAGTATTTTTGGCTGAGTGATTCCTTTTTGTGTGCCTTTTCAAGTATTTGTATGCTGGGTTAGCACCTGCTTGTACTGTGAGTATGGGTCCATTTGTGTAGTGTTTTAGTGTGTTATCAAAGCATATTTCACAAATTAGAGGAACAATCCTTACAAAGTATTGCAGATCATATTCAAAATATAATATCAGATTATGCCAAACCTTACCCACAAATTATTATAGAACAAGACATTCACTCAGTAATAAATTCATGTACGTGCAAGAAGGCCCCAGGACCAGGTAAAATTCCTTCAGATTTACATAACTTTATATCAGATTGATGGACTGCAATTCTGATACATTTTTTTAATAATATCTGTATCCAAAATAAGAAGTTTCCTATCAGCTGGTTGGGGAACATTATATAGCCATGACATAAAAGGGTTCCTCTTCTGCTCCCATCAAGTACAGACTGATCAGTTTGATCTAGTCAACACAGAAAATATCCTGCAGGATTATCCTACAAAAACTTAATTCTTGTTTATTGAAAATAACCTCATATAAAAGGTCCAAAATGGATTCATTGTGGGGAGAGCCACTATAGAACATTGTTTTGTTCTAAGCCTTTTGATCAGTAAATCATTTCAACTCAAAAAAGGAATCATTTACTGTGCATTTGAGGATATGAAATCCATATTTGACAGCCTCAGCAGAAAACATGTATGGGATCATTTATTTAGAAAGAAGATTGAATCAAAAACCACCCAATAGTTTGATAAGGCTTTATAATTTAACATGGTCTCAGATAAGGGATTTTACTTACAAAATTAACATCAATTTAGGGGTATGACAGTGTTGCCTTCTAGCACACCTACTTTTCAGCTTTTATGTAAATGTTATCACTCCTGCATTATATATATATATGTGTATATATATGTGTATATATATATATATATATATATATATATATATATATATATATATATCAATCACTGCATATTACTGTCTAAAACTGTTGGAGACCAACTTAGGCTACCTTTCCTGTGCAGAGTATATAATGTTTATCTAAACTTCTTTGCTGAAATTGCAGCAGAAAATTGAGAAATTCACTGGTTTGTGTAAGCAAAACAAATTGATAATCAACAGGGCCAAGATCAAACTGATACCCTTTTCATTAAAAAAAAATAAAACTGCCCAAACTTTTTTTGATAACTCCCCAATAGAAACAGCTCATTTTATGACTATGTGGGCATTAGAATGTTGGTCAATAATAGGACAAAGACATAATGAACTGATCCAGTCTATGGTTAAGTAATCGCTATCTGCTTTTAAAAGATTAAATTATAAGTTGGGTGGAGAAACAGCTGAAGCACTTATTAAGGCAGTGAAAGCTAAAACAAAAACTGCATTATTGTATGGCATAGACATTGGAGGTCTATCTGACTTTTTATTTCTAGTGAGGACTTTTCACATTACTTATAGATATGCTTTAAGATTGCCTCTATTTGTTAACATCCCCATACAAACAACCAAGTTGGGGCAATTCTCTCTGGTTACAACTGGCCAATGAGAGTTTCTGTTTTCTTCCTTAATATTATGCAACTTCTAGATAACAGATTTTTTACAATTTACGATGAAGAATGGATTAAATAAGACAGTGAAGGACTTCAATTTCAACATATTGTATGTCATTTTTAAGAACGGTGTTGTTCCCCACAGCAAGAGGAAGGAGGTGCTGTTAGAACTTTACTACTCTACTGGGACTTAAGAACTAGAACTCTACTACTAGGACCTTCAATTTATGGTAAAAACAAACAAAAATAAAACTAGAGTTAGTGTGTTTGTCTGAGTTGGGTGAAGAGAACTGTTACTTGTGCAGTTAGCTAGGTGAAGAAGGGAACGTGAATTAGCGGGAGTGCCTTAGGCAGCAGGAAGCCAGGTGTTTGGATTTTAAACTGCCCTAGATAGCTTTTGGCAAAGAACAGCAAGAGGAAGGAGGTGCTATTAGAACTTTACTGCTCTGCTGGGATTATATTGTCCTAATGTCAGACAAATCTAATAGATTTCTTTGACTGGGTGATCAAAGTAGTAGACCAGGGAGGAGCTGTGGACATGGCCTACCTAGACTTTAGTAAGGCAAGTGCCACAGTCCTACGCACTAGATTAATGAACAAATTAGCCAGCCTGGGAGTGGGTCCCAGGGTGGTAGCCTGGGTACAAAATTGGCTGGACAACAGGACATAGAGGGTAATAGTAAACAGAGTCCACTTCGAAAAAAGGGGTGTTACTAGTGGGGAACTGAAGGGTTCAGTACTGGGTCCGGTCCTTTTTAATGACTTTATAAGTGACATTGCAGAGGGACTGGAAGGAAAAGTATGCCTCTTGGAAGACAACACAAAGATCTGCAACAGGGTTGATACACAGAGGAGGTGGAAAGGATGAGAAGGGATTTGGCAAGGTTGGAACAACGGTCAAAAGTATGGCAGCTCAGATTCAATGCAAAGAAATGCAGAATAATATACCAGGGAAACAAAAACCCTGGGGAAGAGTACACAATGGGGGGGGGGTGGTATTAACAACAACAAAAATGGAAAGAAAATAGTCATATCAGATGACCTAAAGGTAAGCAAGCAATGTGAGAAGGCAATACAAATGATTGGGGGATACTGGGATGTATAGAAAGAGGCATCACCAGTAGAAAACAGGAAGTTGTTATCCCTCTGTACAGACAGTTGGTGAGACCCCATCTGGAGTACTGGGTGCAGTTCTGGAGACTCCATTTCCACAAGGACATAGACAGGATGGAGGCAGTCAAGAGGAGGGCAACTAAAATGGTGCAGGGTCTGCACCAGAAGCCATACGAAGAGAGACTAAAGGAGCTTAATATGTATACCCTTGAGGAAAGGAGGGTGAGGGAGGGACATAATATAAACTTTCAAGTACCTTAAGGGAATCAACAAAGTCCAAGAAGGTAGCATCTTTCAGAAAAAAAGATGTGCAAGAACAAGGGGACACAATTTGAAGATAGAGCGGGGACGGCTCAAGGGCAATGTGAGGAATTATTTTTTCACAGAGATGGTGGTGGATGCATGGAAGGGCCTACCTGAGGAGGTTGTGGGGTCAAAAACAGTGGGAGAATTCAAGAATGCATGGGACAGACATAAGGCAATTCTGGTGGGGGGGGTAGGAAGAACTAGGCTATTGGTTAACTAGGATCTGCAGCTTATCCAATAGGTAATGAAATGGGCAGTCTAGATGGGCCAAGCTGTCCTTATCTGCCGTCAAAATCTGTTTCTATGGCCAAGGTCACCTTCTAAACAGCATGTATTGGTAGATTAAAGAAGACGAAGATATAGTGATTTAAATAAAAAGAAGATACAGAGATTTACAGTATTATAGTGGGCCGGTAGTGCCACTATATTTAGGGTTGAGTAGGGGTTTCTATGTTAAACCTCAAATTTTGAACTTTAACATCTAAGCAACTGTTCAACAGATTTGCATGAAAATTTACATGTGGGATCTTGTAGTATAGATCTCTTGATTGGCAAGTTTTGTTTTGGTTGAATGTGTGGATTCCAAGATGTGGAAAGAGAAAATATATTTTAAAAAATCTCTGTTTTTTGCTGTTTGTTATAGCCTTGTGCCCAGAAGGTTTCGAATTTTGGTCTGAAATTGTCAGGGTAGAAAGAGCTTGGACCACAGAAGTGCCTTTCTCTGATTTGGAGAAATATTTGGTGAAAAAAATATGAATCCATTTTATAGTTATTACATTTTTATAATTTGGGTCGCACTTCAAATTAGCTGTAAAATTATTATTCATGAGCTCACGAATAATAATGAACTTAGTTACACACTTTTTTATTGAGGTAGTGTATACTGTAATAAGTCACAACTTTGTGAATGAAGTAATTCTTTTGCAAAGTTGTGGATTATTACAATATGCACTGCATGCCCATTGGTTCACAGTGTGGACCAATGAGCTTGCAACTACTACTGTACGCTGTCAGCTGGTGGGGAGCCGCGGTGGTATGCAGGTGGGTGTGCTGCTGCCCACCAATGACTGGGGGTCCAGTGTGGGTGGGGGGTATCATTGGATCACCAGGGAAAATTATTTTTCTAATGTGGTGGAGATCAGGGATTCAGGCGGGGGGGGGGGTTCCACTGGGCCACCAGGGAGATTTAAATTATTATCATGACAGCGATTGGAGGGTCAGGATAGAGGGGGGTTCCACTGGACCATCAGGGATGGTACCTGTATTAATACATGGCAATCGGCGGTACAATACAGGAGGGAAGAGCCACTGGGCCACCAGGGTTATATAACATATTATAATCATGGTGATTGGTGGTACAGTACAGGAGGGAGGAACCACTGGACCACCAGGGTCATTTATTGGATTTATAGGAAGGTGATCAAAGGTATGGGCAGGGAGGGGGGTACCACTGGGCCACCAAGGATGGTACATGTATTACTATATGGTGAGTGGTGCTACAGGAGGGGATGGGAAACCACTAGACCACCAGGGCTGTTTCATATTGGCACAACAGCTGGTGGTGGTACGGGATGGGGAGGGAATACTACTGCAGTTTCTGGTACAGGGACTTCATGCTGTGCAGGGTACCAGGTTAATTTCGCTGGCCAGCCCTGTACAACACATGCAAATGGGGACATAATGACATGCAAATGGCTCCATTTGTGCCTTGCATGCATAATGGCCCATTTGCATATCAGTGTCTGAATATCAGGAATTTGTGCACAGTGCATCTCTGCTGTGCTGGTGCATTAACCATTCCTGGTATTCAGACCTGCCTGGGGGGATGTGCCACTGCATTGTATTTGTGCAGCATGCATTCTTTGATATATTAAGAAGGGATGCACCATGGCACATCTCTTTTGAATGTATCCCTTAATTGCTCCAATGCAGATCAGTTGCACAGCGCAATCACTTGCATCATTGCCAGGCACATTTCTGAATATTGGGCCCATAGAGTACAAAGAGCAGTTTATGTACAATGCAAAAGGTTCACCTAGCCGGAGTGAGTCCACCCCGTAGAGATACAATCTAAGAGCACCTATAAGTTGAATTAAAAAAATATATCAGCCCCAAATATAAGAAAAACAGTAGAATAATAATAATACTATGGGTGTCACACTAGAAAACAATGAAATTACTAAACACTAAAATTATTGAACTCTATGAGGTCTGCTGGGAATACACTCAGCCAAGAGAGAGGCAGCAGAGGGCCAGTATGAGGGGATGGGCCGACCACTATTTCTGCTCGACCAAAGAACCCCAAAAAGAAATTTAATTTCACAGTTCATTTGGGAACATGTGAGGAGGGAGACAAAGCCTGCTCTGCAGTAAAGAAATGCCCAGAAAGTCCAAAAAAGGGCACCACACCCTGACAAACCTATCATATTTGCCTACTGCCCTTATGGCACTCTTTTGAATCCAGCTACCCTCAACAAGCAGTCTAACCATTCACTGTAAGTGGGGACATCCATAGAGTGCCACCTGTGCAGCAGAAGGTGCTTGGCTTTGGTTATAGCCATAATGAATCATACTTGCAGATATAAGGTTGCTTGAGGCAAAGCTTTTGTGTTACCCAATACAAAAAGTGTCAGTACAAACTGGACTTCAAACCCCAGAACCCTTTCAAAGGTCTTACTCACCCTCTGCCACCAGGTGACAATTTCAGAGCATCCCCACAAAATGTAATGCAAGGTCTCTTCCTCCCTATCACAGCGCAAGCACTTCAGATTGGGGCATAGTCTCATACAGGAAAAAATCTCTAGGATTCTATATTATTGCAAGACAGTCTTCAATTGCATCAATCTCCCTGCAGAATCCTTACCAGCTCCATAGGCATTAACCCAGATAATTCACTATTCTTCCTCCATAAGTGAATGGCCCAGCATATGTTCCCATTGCTGCTATAGTCTGCCCATGTCTGGAGATGCCAATTTTAACAAAGTCCTGTAAGTAACCCCAAATTCAGGGGCAGTAATAAATCTAACTGACTATTTTCCCACTAGCCCCATATACTGTATGTCTTCCCAGAGTCAGAAGGATGGCAACTTTAAGGGACTACCAAAGTACATAGAAATCAAATGCTGAAGTTGGAGATAGCTCCAGTGGTGAGAATTGGGGAGCAAATATTGTCCCTGTAGGTAGGAGAAAGACATGAAATATCCTGACTCTTTCGAAAATAAATCTTGCACCCTCATAAGCCCTTTCTGGGCCCACATAGGCCAAAACAGGAACTCACCCCCAATAGTCAAGTGAGGATTATACCATAAGGGCCATAAAGGCCATGGTATCTCCCAGCTTGCACCACAGTATTTCTTTGCCATGGTCCACACATGACAAGCATACTTCTGCAAATATGATCATTCAGTGCAGTATGGCTTTTGCCATTAACTACACTCCAGGGGGTGCTCGGAAAAGTTTGCACTTTGATATATTTGCAACTGCTGAATGGATTTGCACAAAAGCATGCATGGTCTTGCGGGGTAGATCACGTGATGTACCAGGTCCTGTTCTGTTCAGATGTGCAAATTCTGAGATGTGAATAGTGAAAAATTAAAAAAAAATAAAAAAAAACGCAGTTTTTTGCTGTTTATTTGTCAGCACCTTGCACCACGATAGTTTGGAATTTTGTTCTAAAATTTTCAGGGTAGAAGGGGCTTGGCCCACTGATGTACCTTTGTCTGGTTTGGTGAGAAAATATGAATTTGTTCTAAAGTTATTTAATTTAAGAAATATTGGCTTCTGGGCATGCTCAGTAAACACTTGCCATATGAATTTTGTCATTTGCTGCTTATACATTTCCCTCAAACCAGAAAAAGTGGTTCTCAGTTGGTAATCTGGTTCATGACCACAAAGCTGTGGTTCCAACTAGTATCTTTTTAGTTCCAGATGCAGAAAATCTGCTCCAGACTCTGGATGTGGGTAAGGCACAAGGCACAGCTGAGTGCCTTACTACTCCCCTGAGAGTAGTGATGCATGAGGTGCAGCCCAGTGGCTTCATCCCTGGGATGTGGGGTAAGGTACAAGGCAAAGTGGAGTGAATTACTACACCCACTGGGGCTTAGTAAGGCATGAGATGCAGGATAGTGCTTTCAGCCCCTGGGTATGGGGTAAGGTACAAGGTGCAACTGAGTGTCTTACTATGCCACAGGCACAAGGCATAGTTGAGTGTTTTCAGACCTAGTATGCCATTGTGCTATCTCAAAAAGTAAGAAAATTCTTTGCAAAAAACTGTGTTAATGGAACATTTAGGGTTAAGCTTAAACTGACAAAAATAGCAAAATGCAATTTCAGGGTTTCCAACTCTTAAAGTGTGCCACCACCCCTGAAGCAAATCAGGGGTGGAGTCTTCCTTAGGGTTGTCAATCTTAAAGCACACCCATTGCAGTAACAAGAAAACTCAGATGTGATGGACACAAGTGTGTATGTTTCATGACTGTATAGAATGGGGTGAACTTTAGGGTTGGCAATGCCAAGGAAGACTACAGTCCTGATTTGCTTTAGGGCTAGGGTGGGGTTTTAAGGTTGGAAACCCTAAAACTACATTTCCCTACTTTTGTCAGTTTAGGCTTGGCCCTAAATGTTGCATTAGTACAGTTGTTTTTAAAAGAATAACATACAATGGGATATGACTCAGATAAAAAATTCCAAACTTCAGCCAGCCCTCTGGTGCAGTGATAGCACTACCGCTTGTAATGCAAGCAACCCAAGTTCAGGACTGGCTCAGGTTGTCAGAGGGCAGGCTGAGGTAAGGAGGCTTGAGTGTCCCAAGACCAGTTGTCTCCTCTGGGGGGGTCATGGCTTGGTGCATGACCGGCCTCTAGTGGTGGCTGGAGGATCGGCATACCCAGTCTGCATGTAGGAGGTGGAGCATGAAGGATGCTGGCTTTTGCTTTCGTGTCAGTGCATGTTGCATCTTGGAAGGATGTACCAGAAAAAGCTTGGCCCCGGTGTAACACTGGCTAGAAGGCTGGTATGACTCTCACCCACCAGCACCGAATCCCTTGGAGGATGGACCCCTGCAAGATTCTAAGGTACAGGGGAGGGGTTGAGCCAGAAAGACCCCTCTCACACTTCGTCCCTGCCTGGGGAGTAGATCCATGGCTCTGTGGGGGGCTTCCCACAGATCAGGTGCATGGAGGGGAGGGTAAGCCAGGTGACAGTGCAAGAGTTAAGGGGGCCTACTAAGCAGAAATTACAAAAAAAAAATTCCAAACTTCACATATGGCTGACTGGTAAGAAAACAACCATTGGTAAAGAGTGTTATTTAACAAGTAAGTCTCCAAAAGATAGGACCCTAATTAAAAGATACAAGCTTGAAATATTTCAAAATAACAACCTCCTTTTCAAAAGGGACCAGCCAGCACCAAAAGTTCCACACCCAAGTTTTGTGGGCAAAAACATTTTATTCACTTGTTTTCTGTAGTATAGTAGATTGTGTCAGACTAATTTTGTTCACTTCCTGGCTGATTTTTTCTGTAACTACAAATCACAGAATCCCCCGCAGCTGACATTGGAGCAGGACTGCATAAGTGGTAAGTTCTATAGCCTGCAGTGCATTTACAAGTTTTTATAAGTGCTGATCAAATGTTTTCAGTCCCACTGTTCTCCCAGAGCCAAGTCCAGTCCTCTGGAACTGTCTTTAGCTCCAGGAGGACAGCATGACCACCAAACTAAAGATCAGAGCTTATAAACTCTAACATATGCTGCAGGCTATTGAATCTCCCAGTGCTGCAGCCATGCTCTGATGTCAGCTGCAGGGGATTCTGGGATTTCAAGCATACATGTAGAAAATGGCTGCACAAGGAATGGTGGTGCTCCTATCCAGCAGCAAATACAGTTCAGAAAGATGGGCACTCACCAACCAAAAAGTAGCACAAGGGCTCCAAAAATACACAAAACTCCAAATTTATTCCAAATACATCTGTTGTACACTTGATGCATTTCTGACTGTGGTTCTTTATCAAAAGCCTGTGTGTTACTGTTTGGTTGGTGAGTGCCCATCTTTTTTTAACTGGATTCTGGGATTTGTAGTAGTAGAACATGTCAGCCTGGAAGTAAGCAAAATTAGCTTGATACAAGCTACTGTATTGTAGTAACCTGTAAGTAAAAACCTAAATTGGGGGGATACAAAATGCAAATTGGAATCAGCCTAACACTGGGGTGTGAATCTCTTAATGTTAACTGTTCCTCTTAAGGGGGTCACATGATGCAGGGCAGCTAGAGGCAGCACTTCTGTGGAGCTCACATTCACAACCCTTTTATATATTGTTTTTTTTCCTCCCTACTTAGCTAAAAGTGAGCAGTGGTGTTATTGTATGCTTAATTAGTATAACTGCAGTTGCGGAGTGGTGGTTTGGGCTTAATTGACTGTCTTTACTGGACCGTATCAACGATGGAAGCAGAGATGAAGCCAGTTGGTATTAAACACACCCCACCGTCAACTCCTGAAAAATCTACTAAAAAAACTAAAAGCCAAGGTTCGGGGACCACTCCTAAGGCAACTTCGTCCAGTGTTTCCCCAATTCCTCTTACCGAGGACCGATTTCTCCAGGAGTTGCTGCCTTTCAAAGAAGCGTTGGAGTATATCTCAGCAGAATTAAAGTCATTGCAAGGGGACCTCAGCATGCTTACGACCCGAATGGGAGATTCGGAGGCAAGAACCTCCTCATTAGAGAGGTGGAAGGAGAAAGCAGATCCAGAGCTTGTCCAGATGAGGCAGCAAATTATGAAGCTTCAGTTAAAAATGGAGGACTTAGAGGGGAGAAGTCGGAGAAACAATTTGCTGAAACTGGGCCTCCCGGAGGCTGAAGAAGGAGCAGACATTGTCCATTTCCTACAAAAGTTCCTGACTAAGGTGGTTGGCCCGTCTCCCCTTAACCCCCAATATCATACAGAGCGAGCGCAACACTCCCTCCGACCAAAGCCTGCAGCTGGTACACCTCCAAGACCTATTATTGTAAAATTCTTGAGCTTTTTGGAGAAGCAACACGTCCTGATCAAGGCAAGGGAGCTGCAAGCAATTGCATGGAGTGGTTCTAAACTACGCATTACCCAAGACCTCCCCTATGAAACAAGGCAGAAGTGAGTAGCTTTTCACCTGATGGTCAGCAAGCTGATTGCTGCCAGCATCTGATTTAGAATGAATTATCCAGCCAAACTACAGGTGTCCATTGATAGGACCTGGCACATGTACGATGCCCCGAAGCAAGCTTCAAAGGATCTCAAGATTAAGCTGCCCAATTTGTTCAAATCGGGCTGACCAGTTACTGCATTGTTGGACTGACAAGAGTCACTTGTGGTGGAGAGGTTAAATCCCTACCTGTTTGCTGGTTGAATTTCCTTTTTTCTTTCCCTTGGCTTTTTGTCAGTAGGGGACAGGGTCAGACAGGTTGGGGAGTGGCCTAGCAGGCCTTGGGCCTGTTTAGAGAAGGGCGAGCTGCGTTTCCAGGGAAGGGGGGAGGATACATAGATACATAGATACATAGATACATAGATACATAGACAGTGTCGGCAGATAAGGGCCTATGGCCCACCCAGTCTGCCCATTTGAGCTTGTAAGTTCAGTTTGTTTTCCTAGAAGTCTGTTGCCCCTTACCCCTGACCTCTAGAATTCCTTTATGTCTATCCCATGCATTCTTAAATCCGTGATTGTTTCAGCCCCACCACTTCTTCTGGCAGGGTGTTCCACTTGTCCACCACCCGTTCTGTGAAGAAATTCTTTCTCATGTTTCCTCTGAATCGTCCTCCTCCAACTTCATCCCATGCCCTCTAGTCCTGGAACATCTTTTCGCTTAAAATAGTGTTTTCCTGCACCCTGTTCCTCCCTGTAAGATACTTGTATGTCTCTATCATATCCCTCTCTCCCTCCTCTCCTCCAGGGAGTACATGTTCAGTTCCTTCAACCTGTCTTCATAGGACTTGTGATGCAATCCATGCACAATCTTTGTTGCCTCTCTGAACCTTCTCTACCCTGTCTATGTCCTTACGTAGGTATGGTCTCCAGAACTGTACACTGTACTCCAGGTGGGGCCCTCACTAGTGTCTTGTATAGCGGAATTATGACCTCCCTTTTCCTGCTGGTGATGCCCCTGTCTATACATCCCAGCATCCTATTTGCTTTACCTGCTGCCTTGTCACACTGTTTCCCTACCTTGAGGTCATCAGAGATGACAACCCCAAGATCCCTTTCCTGCTTGGTGCATGCTATATCCTCACCCCCCAACTGATATATTGTGCCAGGGTTTTTGTGCCCCATATGCATTATCTTGCACTTCTTTGCATTGAATTTCAACTGCCAAACCCCTGACCATTCTTCAAGTTTCTGCAGGTCTTCTCATTCTGTCTACACCCTCTGGTGTGTCTACTCTGTTACAGAGCTTTGTGTCATCAGCGAACAGTGAAATTCTGCCTTCTAGGTCCTGCGCAATGTCACTGATGAAGATGTTGAATAGGACCAGTCCCAGCACTGATCCCTGTGGTACCCCACTGGTCACTCTTCCCTCTGTGGAGTGACAGCCATTTACCACCACCCTCTGTGTCCTGCCACCCAGCCAGTTACCTACCCACCACACTACTGTCCTGCCCACACCCATATTCCCCAGTTTGTGTAATAGTCTTCTATGTGGCACAGTGTCAAAGGCCTTGCTGAAGTCCAGATAGGCCATGTCCACTGCCCTCCCCTAATCCACCTCCCTAGTCACCTAGTCAAAAATTCAACTAGGTTGGTCTGACATGACCTCCCCTGGTGAAACCATGCTGCCTTGGGTCCTGTAGTCCATTGACAACCAGATGTTCCACCAATCTCTCCTTCAGTAGTGCTTCCATGATCTTCCCCACTCACCGAGGTGAGGCTGACTGGTCTGTAGTTCCCTGCTTCCTCTTTGTTCCCACTTTTGTATAAGGGACTACATCTGCTGTCCTCCAGTCTTTGGGTACCTCCCTGTTTCCAGTGATTGGCTAAACAGGATAGCCAGAGGTTCAGCCACCACCTCTCTTAGTTCTTAAGGACCCTGGGTGCACTCCATCTGGCCCCATTGCTTCATCAACTCTTATTACTTCCAGTTCCTTCAGGACCCTTTCTCGTAAAGGGACTTGTACATTTCTGCACCATTCTCACCCTTTGTACTCCCTTCAGACCCATTACCCTCCTCCTTCAGTAAAGACTGAGCAGAAATACCTGTTCAATATGTCAGCTTTACTGTTGTCATCCTCCACGAGCCCCATCCTCCCCCTTCAGTCTCACTATCCTCCCTTTGTCTTTTCTTTTTCACTTATGTACCTGTAAAAGTTTTGTCCCTCTACTCACTGATTTTGCAATGTGTTCTTCTGTCTGAGCTTTGGCTTCCTTACTGACCTCCCTGCCTCCTTTGCTTCTCCTGGTACTTCTCCCTATCCCCTTCTGCCTGCGCTTTTTGTATTGTCTGAATGCAATCTTTTGGCTTTCACTTTCTTTGCTGCCTCTTTGGAAAACCATAATGGTCTCCTCTTCCTTTTCCTCTTGCTAACCTGCTTAATGCATAATTCTGTTGTTCTTGTAATCCCCATTTTAAATACTGCCCACTGTTCCTCAACCCCTGATTCCTGTCCCATTCTCTTAATGCCTCTTTCAAGTATCTCCCATTTTCCCAAAGTCTGCCCCTAAAATCCAGGATACGTGTTTTGTGTGGTTTGGTTCTGCTCTTTCTGTGATTTCAAACCACAATGACTGGTGGTCACTGTTTTCCAGGTGCTCCCCACTGTTACCCCATCACACTGTCCCTGTTTGTGAGCACAAGGTCCAGTATTGCCTTCTGCCGAGTTGGTTCCATGACCAGTTGCTTGAGGAAGGCACCCTGAAGGGAGTCCAGGATAAATCTGCTCCTAGTTGATGCTGCTGCTGGGATGCTCCAGTCCACATCTGGAATATTGAAGTCTCCAACCAGTACTACCTCACCCTTGTCTGCCATCCTTTGGATGGCTAGCATCAGCTCCCTATCTGTTTCTTCCTCCTGGGCTGGTGGTCTATAGACCACACCTGTGCGGATGGCTGTCCCCATTTTCCAGCTTAACCCACAGTATCTCTCCCCCATTTTGTTCCTCCTGGATCTCTGTGGCCCTTATGTCATTTTTCACATACAGTGCCACTCTTCCTCCCTTCCTGCCTGCTCTGTCTCTTCTGAATATGTTGTAGCCAGGTATGGCCATCTCCCAGTCATGGTTATCATTACACCAGGTTTCAGTGATGGCCACAATGTCCAGGTCTGACTGTACCATGACAGCCTCAAGATCTTCCATCTTGTTGCTAAGGCTCCTGGCATTTGCACACATGGCTTTCCATGATTTGACCTCCCTAGACTGTTTCACTTTTCTACTCCAGCCCCTTCCTTGGTTGTCATTTATCCCTGGTTCTCCTTGCTGTCTGCCCTTCTGCTGAATTTTACCCCTTTTCTGATTATCCACCTCTTGGGCACTAATCTCCATCTTCTGCACACTGCTTTGCAGAGATAGCCACTCCTCTGGTTCACTGGTTCCACTGCTAGCTGTGGGGGGTGAGCAAGTAGGTACCCTCCTTGCTGGCCTGCCACCCCCCTTTGCTAGTTTAAATGCTTGTCAATGTAGCATTTAAACTTATCATTGAGTGCTTGGATTCCCCTCCAGGATGGATGCAGGCCGTCAGGCTTGAACAAACCTCCATCCCTCCAGGTGGGTCCCCAGTCACCAATGAATCCAAACCCTTCCTCAAAGCACCAGTTCTTCAACCATGAGTTAAAGTTCCTGGTGCTGCACTCCTATGCTCTCCCTGCCTCTCACAGGTAGTACTTGAGAAAGTGACAGAAGTAGCTACTTGCTTGAGACCCTCCCAGTTTCCTAAACTCTTCCTGAACTTCCTTTGGCTCCCCATTTGCCAGGTCTTTAGTACCTAGGTGGATAATGACATCCAGCTCACCCTCCCGTCTTGCCTTCCCAGTGAGCCCCAGGATCTTCCTTCCATCTCTCCATGCCGTGGCACCTGGTAGGCACCTCACCTCCCTGTCCTCCCCCTCCTGTGTTCCTAGCTGGATCCCTCTTATGATGGAGTCTCCCACCAGGATTCACTTCCTCCTCCTCTGGGGTCCACTGCTTTCCCCGCTGAGGTCACCTCCTTGGCTAACCTCCACATCCTTTCCTTCCACTTCTTTGGGTACCTCTATTTGGTTGTCCTCATTTGCCAGTGTGGCATATGAGTTCTTGAGTGGAATAGGATCTGGGATGTGCCTCTGCCTGACTGCTCTAACCCTCCCTGAGTCCACTGTCATCCAAGTGCTCCTCGTTCTCGGCATCCTTTGAGGCAGTTGCATTGGACTGGGTGGTCCCTGGATAGAGGTGATGGTACTCCTGACCCAGTTTACTTCCACTCTGAGTCTGGCTACCTCATCCCACAGTCCAAGAGATGCATGCAGATGGGCAGCACCTCAGTGTCCAGAAGGTCTGCCTGAATATGGCTGGCCCCACAGCCACTGCATTGCACCACTCCCCATTATACTGCAATTCCACTACTTGTCTGCTACTGAAGCTCTCCTAGTTCCCTTTTATTAATTTACTGTACTAAAATCCTGCCACTGATCCTCCGATTTTTTTTAAGAAAAGAAACCAATAAATAAATAAATGAGTCAAAACACTTGTTGTGCTGAGGGTGGGCTTCTTCCTCCTATGCCCCTCCTACTTCACACCTTTACTATACCTGTGTTTAGCTCCTGTCAATCAGATTTAACAGGGCATATAATTAAGAGTTGGGAGAAGGAGGGGGTGAAATTTGCAGCAATTAAAGACAACACAGAATTACACCACCACTATGTTTTAAATTCTCAACAGCCCAAAAACAATTATAAGTAAAGACAACAAAGAAAGTATAGTGTCACTAGAAGCCCACAATCTAAGTTTAAAAGAAAAGTAGCAATTACCAGTTACTCTAAAGCACTGAATTGAATATGTTTCCTTCCTTCCCCTTCTGGCTTCTCTGGAACCTCTGTCCTGGCTGGTGTTCCCAGGGGACGTTAAATAAACCGGACATTCTGGTCCACCTGACTTTTCCCCTCTGATTGTATTCCCTGTTCCTATATGTGCAGTGAGGGGCCTGAGACCTTTGGGAAGGCATTGCCTCGAAAAGGAGTTTTGAAGGGGCTCACCCTCTAATCTCAACTTGGGCTGAATACAGCAGTTTTAGCTGGAACTCTCAGCATTAATCCTTCCTGGGCTCAAGTAGGTTCAACAGATAACTCACAAGCTTCCTTTGCTCAGCTATACTTGAAAGTACAGGGTTATTACACAATATTTTGACCTCCATTGTCTTACATCTGATTCTCTGACCTCTCGATGAATAGTAGGGTTATTCTTTACTACCTAAGGGGATTGGGAGGAATGGGGTCTCCGGGTTGGAGCTCGCTCTGGTGGGTCAGTATCGTGCACTAAAGCATGGGGGGGAGGGCACCTGCTTTGGGGGGCCTTTTATTATAGATGTTTTGAAGTTAAGGTCCGGGCTGGAGAAGTATTCAGGTTACTGGCATTGCTTATGGTTCACAGGAGGTGCCTCCCACTGGAAGGGTGCCTACAGGTTTTGTTTTTCTGATTCAAGACTTATGGGAACATCTATACTTCAGGTCCCGACTGGGAATCTGTTTGTATATAGTTCGAAGGGATTGGGGGGGAGGGGTCTCGAGACACTGATGTCCTTTCTTCTCGTGACTCTGTTTGGAGAGGCTACTGCAAAGTTGAGGACATTTGTGCATGTATTAGTTTGTACAAGTAATCGGGGGGGGTCCTAGATGTGTTTTCCTTAAGATTTCAATGGGGGAGGGAGGATGTGCCTCTTGGGATGGATTTCTCTTGTTTAGATGTTCATATATGGATTCCTCAAATACAAATTAAATGGTAATGGTGTTGTTTAAAATCACCACATGGAATGTCAGAGGTGCTAGAGAATTGCCTAAGAGATACCAGGTTCTCAAAAACTCTGCCCTGTTGAATATTGATATCCTTCTGCTACAGGAAACTCATTTAATGACTTCTGGAATCAGTGGGTTACGTTGGCAGGGATACTCTCAGATTTTTGCTTCCGCAGGATCATCGGCGAGTAGAGGGGTGGCCATATTGATGAAAAGACATGTCCCATTTCTGGCAGAGGAGTGCCTAGTAGACCAAGAAGGTAGATTTGTCATAGTTATGGGCACCCTCAATAATATTAAGTTGGTACTTGGTGCTATTTATGGCCCTGTTGGAGGAGACGTGGATTTTCTTATGAGACTAGCTGACAAATTGAGTGGCTTCCTGCCTTCTCCGATAATACTCGGAGGGGACTGGAATATTGCTCCGTCTCAAGATTTAGATAGATCCTATCGACCTCTAAAACCACTTTCCCCTTCACAGCTTGCTCTATGAGATTTCATGGACTTATTGGGGCTATGTGACCCATGGCGTTTGTTTAACCCCTCTGGTCAACTTTTTTCCTTTTACTCCCAGGTCCACCAGTCATGGTCCAGAATTGACTTTATTTTGGTCAGTAACACCCTCATGTCAGATATTTTACAGACGGGAATAGAGCCAATTGTTATATCTGACCATTCGGTAGCATGGATCTTGATCTCACCAGACTCACAGGTCCAAAGGGATTCCTCCTGGAAACTAAATACACAACTTTTGAAAGAGGACTGTACTGTTTCTCATATTAAGTCACTGATCTCATCCTTCATGACTACCAATTCAGGTTCAATCAACCAGGAAGACCTGATTTGGTGCTCCTTTAAGTGTTTCATTAGAGGTGAATTTATTAAATTAGCGTCCAGGAGGAAAAAACAGAGAGAGGCTAGGACTCTGGCGCTTTTAAGTCAGATAAGACAGGCCAAAAATACCTTATCCTTGACATCTTCCCAGACGGATTTAGAGGCCCTAATGAAACTTAGGAATGAGTATTCAGATCTGTTAAGAGAGAAGGTGGAGTATGCTATCCTCAAGACTAAGGCTTGCTATTTTGACCAAGGGGACAAGCCAGGCAGGATGCTAGCCCTCCGATTGTGTAAGGTAGAGGGCTTGAGATGGATCCCCACTTTGTCTTCCCTGGACGGCTCGCTTAAGACTTCCCCTCAGGATATTTCTCAAATCTTTGAATCATTTTATCGGGACCTTTACAGTATAGGGCCGTCTCAGCCTTCTCTTTCCCAAATTGAACAATTTTTGGACAGGCTTCAACTCCCTTCCCTGCAGGCTCACCAGCGTGAGTTCTTGGCCTCTCCTATTACCTTGGCCGAGGTGGAAGAGGCGATCCAGGGACTAGCTCCAGATAAATCCCCAGGTCCTGATGGTTTCCCCTCTAATTTTTACAAAGTTTTTTGTAAGGAGATTGCTCCTTTGCTTCTGAAGCTGTTTGAGTACATGTTTATTAGTGACCTCCTTGACCACTCTCTGTTGGAAGCCACGATTGTCTTGATTTTAAAGCTGGATAAACCCCAGAATGAACCAGCCAGTTATCACCCAATTTCACTACTAAATTATGACATGAAAATTTTAATTAAAATCCTATCGCTTAGACTTAAGCAAGTTTGGGCTAACCTGTTGAGCCCTGAACAAGTGAGGTTTGTACAAGGCAGATCTTCTGCAGATCATTTACGTACCCTGTCACACATTTTTGAGTCTGCCCAAGAGTCCCAAGCTCCCATGGTCTTAGTTTCACTAGATACAGAAAAAGCCTTCGACAGAGTCCACTGGGATTTCCTCTGGGCTACCCTTAAGAAAATGGGGTTCCCGGACATGCTTATCCAGTGGATTCAGATGGTATATAAGTTCCCTACTGCCAGAATTTATTGTAATGGGGTCTTTTCATCCTGATTCCCTTTATTTAGGGGTACCAGACAGGGGTGTCCTCTTTCTTCTTTTTTGTTTAATCTATACTTAGAACCCCTTTTGCTTAGTATTAAAAGTTCTCCCCAGGTTAGAAGTTGCTCAGTACATCAACAAATTTTGACCCTTTCGGCCTATGCGGATTACATCCTTTTACACTTAACTAATCCGGAGTGTTCCCTAGAATCCGTTTTACAAATTATTGCTTGTTTCGGTAAGGTGGCCAACTATAAGCTTAATCTATTCAAATCAATTATTTTCCTGCTAAACGATAGCACACCTCATGCCAACTTCACTCAGTTCGGTATGAAGTGGGCCTCCTCTTCATTTAAATACTTAGGTATACATCTTACTAGAGACCCTGAGGTCTTTAGGAAACTTAACTTGGATGAACTAATCTCAAGGATACAAAAAGACTTTCAGAGATGGTCCGCCCTCCCTTTATCACTGTGGGGTCGCATAAGTATTATTAAGATGAATGTGCTACCTTGGGTTTTTTACCCGCTAAATCTACTGAATATTTATCTTCCCACATCCTACTTCCAGCAGCTTCATTCTGCTATTATTAAATTTATTTGGCAGGGTAAACACCCCAGGTGAGCCTTCTCCAAACTTAACCTACCTAAAGAAAAAGGAGGCCTCCGCCTTCCTAATTTTATGTTATATTATTGGGCAAGTCATTTGTCCAAGATGGGGAGGTAGTACGAGGCAAGAGCTGAAGGATATTTTCCCATTTGGCTGCAGCTGGAAAATAGGATGCTGGACAAATATAAACTTCGGTCATCCAAGGTCTTCTATTATTCCTCTTCCGCTCTACCCCCCCAATTACAAAGTAGTGTCATAGGGGTTTCTGTTAGGGTGCTGACTCAGTGCTGAAACTTCCTTAATATTTCAGTTAAGAAAGATACAGCTCAGCCCCTTACTTTAAACTCCAATATTAGGATTGGTGGTTCGCCAATTCCTCCAGACTTGCTCCCGCAGTTACAGGACTGTTGTGCAGAGAGTCTCTTCTCTCAGGAATCCCTTCTTTCCTCAGTAGAGATTATGACCAAGTTTAACATATCTCAGAAATTTATATTCAAAGTCTTCCAATTGAGACACCTCATGGCTTCCCTTTTTGGCCCTATACTTACTCCATCCCGAGTTAGGCTTATTCTAAAACAGATACAGGACTATGCGAATAACCCTCATAGTATATCTAGGATTTACTCTTATTTACTGGATGCCAAATATCTGAATCCTCTCAAAGGATCCATGATCTGGGACACTCTTCTGCCAGACTCTCCCATGACTTGGGGTCGGATATGGGGAGACATGCATAAATACCTCACCCAAGATAGACATAGGCTAACTCAATATCATATTCTAAATAATTTATATTATACACCAGTCAAACTGGCCAGATTAGGTAGATTGCCTTTGAACACCTGTACAAGGTGCGGTATTGTGGAAGGTAACCTGGTACACATTCTTTGGCACTGTGACAAAGTGGCTCCTTTATGGTCTTTAATTCAAGCTAAGTTGGACCCTCTTCTGGGATTAAGTGATTTGTTTACTATAGAAATCTGTATTTTAGGACAGTTCACTAATATTCAGGTTCTGGAACGTAGATTCCATATGGCCTTAATTTCGATTGCAGTGAAAAGACTGGTTCTTAGACATTGGATGGACCAATTAGTTATATCATACGAGGAATGGATCAAAGAAATGTCTCTTTAGTTTAAGACTGAGAAGCTAATAGCAAGTACTCGGAACTGTTTGACATCTTTTAGCAGGAGATGGGGCAAATTGTATGCTCTTCACTTGCATTAAGTCTCATATGGGAACACCTCTGATTACCTTATGCGTATTAAGTTTCCCTTGATGTTTGGTTACTGTATATTGAATAGTTCTTGATGTATTTCTGAACAGGTTTTCTTCAACAAGGCACATCCGGGGGTAGAGATTTGCGTGGGGGGGAGGTTCTCCCTTTTTTTTTCTTTTTCTTTTTGGGGTATTAGGAAGGAGGGGGTATGTTTTTGATATTGCTTCAGATCATGGGGCATGACACATCTCAATTGTAACTTTGAAATTGGGGTGGTTCCTGTAAGTAGCCTATGCTCTCAGTTCTTAATGTGAGTATATTTTTCTTATGTTTCAAAATTTCAATAAAAGTTTAAATTTAAAAAAAAACTGTTCCTCTTTAAATAAACTCTGGCAGATGCCATGGTGGCTGCAGTTCAGTGGGATAAATGACAGATGACATATTCATGAGATGCTGTAAAGAAAAGGCTATGTTGAAAATATGGTTTAAAAATATTAAATATTACCAAAGGTATGACCCTATGTTCAAAAAATTTCAATGTAGGCTCACAACTTTGTTGTTCAATATTTTTATACAAAATTTTCAACATAACCTTCTTATGACCCTGCCTCATGAAGAAGGGAACAGAACATTTTGAACTCTTGCCCAAAAGGTGATTTTGGGATGTAAAAATACATTTTGGAAATGATTTGAAAAATGGCAGCTGTCGCATTATTGAGGTACATGTTCCAGAAAAAAAACAGAGGCGGTGTTTGGCAGAAGCGTGGGGTGCCAGTATAGGAAGGGGGGGGCAATAACGTGGAAAGTAAATTCAGAGATCAACCTGACATGCAAAAAACTTCATATAAAAAACAAAATTGTTGTTTGTCACCCTTGTGTTCAGAGAATTTGGATGTGATGTGGGGCAGGAGAAAGGAAAGGGGTGGGAGTGGATACTGTAATGAAGGGGGACCAAAAGTGTTTCTGCTTGTGGCACTGTAATGTCTAATACCAGCCCTGACCTGAAGACATCAGCTGAGTGGAGGCACAGCACTGAACTGGCACTGTGAGCTTCCACTCAGATGATGTCACCCTGTCTCAGAATGGATTAGTGATTAGAAACATGCATTTGTTTGTGAATGTTGAATATTTGTGATGTACTAGTTATAAGTGTTGTTATTTTATTCACCCAGCATCCTGCAAGGGTGAAGCAGAAGACTCAGGACATGGGATGAAATCCTACCAAAGCATTGCACATACTCCTTGTGACACAGGCAGTGTGGCACTTTGGTGGTTAGAACACTGGTTTAGGAATCATAAATTGTATGGTTTCTGAAATTAAATAATAATCAAATTCTAGAGTATGAATCTTGAACTGTTGAGTAGTAAGAAAACACTTAATAATTTGAGTATTTAATACTCCATGGGTCCACCAAGACTAATTCTTGAATATATTATTTAATAATCAAATGTGTAGTACGATGTGCCTTATCTAGTTTAGACATTTCATCCTGTGCATAAAGCACTACATTGAAGTCCCCTGCAATGATATATGGTGGTGGGTAAGTAGAAAGAGTAAAACAAAACTGTGTGAAAAAATTTGGATTATTTTCATTCGATGCATAAATAGTTGGCAAAGTCACTTTTAAGTTAGGAATTTTTAAATCTGCTATTACCCATCTTCCTTGTGTATCTGTTTCAGGTTTGTTTACTTTAGGATATGATTTTGTCCTATTAAATAATATAGGGACGCCCCTCGAGTTATTAGTGTAGTTTGATATTATGCCATTACCCCATCTGTTCATAAACCACGATGACTCCTGATCCCTAAAATGTGTCTCCTGTAACGTTGCTATGTCCACATTCCGTTTTTATATATATGTTATAATGCTCAACATTTTTGTTTTATTTTTCAGGCCTTTAACATTCCAAGACAGCAGCTGGATAAGATTAAACATAGTTAATTATATGAATAGGCTGGTTCCCCCTCCCCTTCCCCCATGCCAATTATACCATTTTTTTGATGTATCAAATAAAATGCATTAGGCTGAGAATAATTCTTATTAAAAGTAAAGAAAAAGTACCACCCCGCCCCCCTCCCTACAAAGAAACTAGAACTGGAGTCAAGTAAACTCCAGATCCCCCCCCCAAAAAAAAAAACATGACAACTAAAAGTGGTTATCATTCTGTTCTGAACAGAGAAGTTGAGCTGGCCCTGAGCCGGTAGCAAACTCTACTAAAATTATATTATCTTATGGGTATGCTGAGAGGTAGTCAAAGAATATAGGATAATATGGAGTAATAGCTAATTCTGTATTAAGCTACAAGCATGCTGCTAATAAATGAGAAAAAAGAAAGAGAGAAATCGGGGGAAAAGGAAGCCTAAACACCCCCTAAATAAATCATATATAAAATATTCTTCTATATCCTTTCTCATGCCTTTGCTATCGCTATTTATGATTGCTGAGGTCAAATATACTGGTATTCTAATTTCTAACCACTCTTCTTGCTTATTAAGAATTAAATATAATCAATCCCAGACAGTTTTAAGCATTGGAAACTAAATGACCCTCTTCTACAGATCCTTCAAGTCTCTCAGATTCTATACAGTGAAATTCAGGAATTCTTCACTAATAGTCTGGATTCTGGTGTTACAATTAATATTGTCTGGGGAACATTTAAAGTTTGGCTAAGAGGATGTCTAATTACAATACAACAAATCAGGAAGAAGAAAATGGATTTAATCATTAATCAATTAATAAAAGACATACAATCTATTTAAGAAATACATACCCAGACTTTGGATAGCAGAATATTTAATCAGTTAATCCAAAAAAAAGACCAGTTAAATACTAAACAAACAGATCAAATAACTCAACAAATTATGCACACAAAATCTAATTATTTATATGTAGCAGACAAACCTCAGAAATTACTGGCTTGGTAAACAAGGAAAGACTAACAAAAAAATTATGTATTAGCAATAAAGGATCAACAGGGTAGGATTTTCAAGGATCCCAAGGCTGTTAATCAATGTTTTATTATGTATTATCAGTATTTATATAAATCTGAATGTTCTGATATCTCGCTAGAACAGATCAATCAATATTTGCAGACATTACCTCCCCCACATATACCTACTATATTTCAAGATCAAATAAAGGGTGAAATCACATTTGAAGAGATTGAAATAGCTATTAAACAACTACCAGCTAGTAAATCTTCTGGTCCTGGTGGACTTGTAATTGAATTATATAGGCAATTTAAAAAGATATACTTATCCCCATAATACTTCAGCTCTTCAAGTCTTTCTATAAATCCAGAACCCTATCCAAATCCTTTGATGAAGCTATTATTCAAGTTTTTCTTAAAAAGAATAAAGATCCACTGAGCTGCTCCTCTAATCGCCCCATCTCCCTATTGAATGTGTACTATAAAATGTTTGCTAAAATGATAGCATAAAAACTAGAAAATATTCTTCCAAAAATAATAAACACAGATCAAAATGGCTTTATAAAGGGACGAACTGTACGAGAGAATATCAGACAATCAATTAACATATTATCACTAGCCAAGGATGAAGGTGCAATTTTCTTAGAACTAGATGCTGAGAAAGCATTTGATCATGTAGAATGGCAATATAGAAACATAGAAACATAGAGGTTGATGGCAGATAAGGACCGCAGGGCCCATTCAGTCTGCCCATTTCTTTTTCTACCTTCTAAATGTGCCATTGGCAATGTTGCATTTGATCAGGGAGATGGGAGTGGGGGAGCAGCTCAGAGGATGGCTTCAACTAATATATGATAGGCCAACAGCGATTGTTAAAACTAACAATAATTACTCACAACCTTTTAATCTATTTTGTGGAACAAGACAAGGATATCCGCTCTCCCTCTTACTATTCACAATGGTAATAGAAACATTAGCTGATAGAATAAGAGCCACAGTAACACGGGTATACAAGGTATATCTATTAATAATGAAATATATAAATTAAGTCTTTATGCGGATTATATTCTTCTATGCATATCTTCCCCTGAAACATCTATACCTGAGATCATTGAGACATTCAGACAATTTGGACTATTGTCTGGATATAAAATTCATTGGGACAAAACAGTAACTATGTCATTAGACCAGAATCTTAAAATAAATTACCCACTAGATCAACAGATACAGATAAATAAAGAGATGCAATATCTTGGCATCAGACTCACTTCTGACCTTAAGCAAGCAATAATAGCAAATTACTTACGAACCTCTTATAAATCAAATAACTAAAGAATTAGATAATTGGAAATGCTTATCTTCAACATTGATATTAAAATGAAGATCCTTCCTAAATTTATTTTTCTTTTCCATTCTTTGCCATTAATACCTCCTCAAACATATTTCTATCATCTTAAGAAAATAATTACCAAACTTATAAGGAGTAATAAATCTCCTAGAATAGCCTGTTCCCACTTAGTACGAGATAAGGCCAATGGTGGACTAGCTTTACCAGATATGTATAATTATTTTTTAGCCTCACAAATTTTACTGGTTTGGGAATGGTTACATGAGAACAAATTTCCATCAAAAACAACACTACTGGAGCTTAAAACACATCCATACTCTGATATGTTGCAATTACTTTATTCTGAATACTATAAAAAGGAAAAAAATATAATGTTGAGTCAAGCCACTATAACTACAATCATAGCATGGGAGAAAGCTCATCTCCAAGTTAAAGAACATATTATAATATCACCTTATTTACCTATTAACTTAAACTATAACTTTGAATCATCAGTCAAAGACCAAACTTTTTAAATGTGGTACATAAAGGGTATTAAACAAATAAAAATGCTATAGATAAAGAAAAGTTGAAAACTTTTTCAAGTCTTCAACAAGGCTTTAACTTACCTAATACACATCATTTTCAATATTTACAACTACAAAACTTTGTACATGTTTCTTATAAGAAACAAAATAAAAAATGGACTTCATCACTACTTAATGCTTTAAATGATAAAAAAGAAAACAAAAATTAATAACGACTCTATATAAAGCGCTAGCTGATACATTGCAAAAAGAACAACAGAAAATAATTAAAAAATGGGAAAAGGATTTAGGCATAAAAATCACAGATCCTATATGGCAGAACATAATAAAATCATATACATATTATGTAAAAGCTTGTAAGCTTCAACAAATTCAAATTAATACCTTTTATAGAACCTATTATACCCCCTCTCGATTAAACCACTTTAATTCTGCCATTACAGAAAAATGCCCTAGATGCACTACAATTACAGGTACCTTAGTACATATGGTATACACCTGTCCATATCTCTCCAATTTTTGGCGTAAAATTATATGGCTCATTCAAAAAATGTTGTATAAAAATGTAATGAACATGGCTCAACTGGCATTATGAATGATACCACCTATAGAACTTAATCTAGATCAGATGATCTTTACTACAACAGCAATAATAATTGCAAAGAAATGTATATTGCTTAAATGGAAATATAGGCAACCTCCAGCAATACAAATATGGATTGACTTTATGATAGAAATCATGAATTTAGAACAAATTTATTATATTAAAGAACAGGCACAAAAATTCGAGAAAATCTGCGCCTCCTTCTGAGATGGCATAAGACTGGGCATTATTAATTAACGATAAAATAAAATTAGGTGTGTAATTGTTTGGCTGGGTCTCCCCCACCTTTTACCCCCCCCTTGTTCCCTCAATTATGATGACACAACATGCCTGGAATATGATGGTCTATGTGATTGGAATTGATGGGCTTGGGATCTGAATTGACAGGGGAAAAAAATAGAACACTGGTTTGGGGTCTGGAAGACTGCATGTTGGGCCCTACTGGAGCCAAACATTTGCTGTGTTACCAGTCACTTGTGTTCTCTGTGCTGCAGGTCACCCAGCTGCAGAAAAGGTATGAGCAGGACCCCACAGAAAATGAGATGTTTCAGGTCAGATACACTATCCTGGGTAAATAAACTGAAAGGCAGGATCCCACTGAAAATGACATGCTGCCTGTCATCTGGGCAATCCTGGGTAAACAAATTATAGTCCAGGACCCCACTGGAAACAAGATGCTGCATCTCAGCTGGGCTATCCTGGGCAAATAAATTGTAATGCAGGATCCAACTGGAAATGAGATGCTGCATGGCAGCTGGGCTATCCTGGGTAAAGAAATGGGAGTGCAGGACCCCACTGTAAATGAGATGCTGCAGCTGTGCTGAGTATCCTGGGTAAATATATTGTAATGCAGGACCCCACCGGAAATGAGATGCTACATCTCAGCTGGGCTATTCTTGGCAAATAAATTGTAATGCAGGATCCCACTGAAAATGAGGTGCTGTCCCCCATACAAAATCCTACAGAATATTTTGACGCTAGGGCATTCTTGTCCAGCTGTGTATCTGAGATCTGAGCTGGGGATTGTGACTATAGTTGCTTTAATTGAAATAAGGAAACTTAACTATTGAATCAGGGTCACAAGACAAGATAAACCCACTTTAGCAAAACTTGCTTTAAAAGAAAAAGAAGCCTGGCTTAACTTAGGTTATAAAGATGGATATGGGTACACTACTGTCTTGTCTACATTAAAAAAACATAAAAAGTTGAGTTTAAAACAAGCAGTTGACAAAGGAATAACATTGAGTGTAATGTACAAAAAATATATTACTAAGAGGGAAACAAATTACTGGAACTCTTTGGATTTAAAATCAATTATCAGTTCTCCTTACTCAAATTGGTTTGCTCAAAACAATTACTATTTTGGGTTCAAACCTTATTTGGAATTACTAACAGATCCAAAATTTAGGTCTATTTTTTCCAATGATAAATTTGAACAATGTCAGAGCAATGTGTTATTTTGTTACAAGATTCCAAGAGAGTGAGTAGAGCATGGCACAATTTGTGCCATTGCGTAAAGTAACGTCCAAACCCTTGCAACATGCAATCTGCAATCTGCCCCCTATTCCAAGACAAAGGCCAGTTACGATGTAGAACAATCAAATTATGCATGTTGCAAGTTATGCCCGCAATGCAAGATGTAACCCACAATATCGGGCGTAGAGGTTACGCCTGTCGCAAACCAACACCTATATAAATGTGCTCAAGAGGCAGAAATGTCATAGATGTAAAAACCATGGCACAGGCCGGTAGTAACACAGAGGCGGCATGTGCAGCAAAAAAGCATAAAAGGAACTTTACCAATGAGGAGACAGACATGCTCCTTGATGAGTTAGAGGCACAGGCAGCCCTGTTAATGGGCAAGGGTGGGGAGCGCGACCTGTACAGGAAGCGCAAAGAGGCCTGGGATGACGTGGCCAAAAAGGTCAACACGGTGGCCAAAGCCAAGTGGAGTGTGAGGGACCTCCAGATGTAGGTGAATGACCTGAAGTGCCATGCAAAGGTGAAGGAAGACTTCAATAGGTGGCAGGCGGAGGCCACAGGTGGTGGATCACCAGAGGAGAGACTGCTTAGCGGCCACAAGGATAGGATCTTCATGTTCCTGAGCAAGCACAGCATCCATGGAGACACAGATCTGGACACAAGACACAACGTGGATGGCAGCAGGGACAGGTAAGTGGAGGACTAGCCAAACCATCCAGTGGAAAGCAAGGCATGGCACATGCGCCGGTGTGAACCGACTGTGCAGCAGAGCAGCACTGCAGTGCACGTGGGCCCACACCCACTTGGGACAGCACGGCACGTAGTGCAGGCAGTTACTGTGGAGGGCAGGGGCATGTGCAGGTGGCTGGGCGCAAGGTGACAGGGACACCCATGGTAAGGGTGATGGGCTGTATGGCCGTGGAGTAGTGCTGTGACCCACAGGGGTCACCTCATGGCTGCACTGTGCACCGTGACATGTTCCCCTAGGGGTGGGTATTGTGGCATGTGTGGAGGGCATGACATAGCAGGGTAGCACTGATGCACTGTCATCCTCCCACAGGCACAGCAGCAGTGGACACAGGGGCAGAGGACAGTGGTGGCACAGGCAGTGAGCCAGAGCAGGACAGCACACAGCTTACCACCCAACAGGCCCCCGTGACATACCCCATGGGTAGCGCAGACAAGGTGCAGCTGGACGTAGCCCCTACACCAGTGGTGGGAGAGCAGCAGGCAGTGGCAGGGCACCAGCAGGAGGATGACAGACTTGACCTTTGTGACCTATTCAGTGTCAGCAGTATAGCGGACACCATAGCACAGGACCTCAGCCCAGCCTCATATGACTGGCTGCAAGCGATCCTGGACTAGGCATCACAGTCCCTGCAGAAGAACCACACAGACACACCCACTGACTAGACTGGCTTCTGCAGGACCCTGGTCACCACACATGAGGAGCAGTCAGAGATGCTCGGCTGTATCTGCCTTAGCATTGATGCCCACCACACAGCAATGGATAATCACATGGGCACCCTCATAGGTGCAATCGAGTCGGGGACACACACAACAGTTGCAGCCATAGGGAGGCTGGCGGATGACCTGGTCACCTCCCAGGCCTGCGTCAGGGTGCAGACAGAGGCACTCACCTGACTGGCCATGGCTGTGGAGGGGTCAGTGGCTCAGCAAAGCAGGCAGACAGACATCATTGCCACGGCACTACAAAGCGCACTGACTGCCCAGCCTGTGCGCCACATGCAGAGGAGGGCCTGCAGGGTGACGAGACAAATACCACCACAATGGCAGGGGGCACACTGCCACCCTGCGCAGAGCAGTCTGTGCCACCAACAGCCACAGGGGGCACAAGTGTGCAGCCAAGGCCAACACAGCCACCTCCTCCCAAACCAGCAGCAGCACCACTACCACCACCACCGCCAGGGGCACCAAGGCCACCGTCATCACCACCACCAGCACTAGCAGCACTACCGCCACCATCACCACCACCACCAACACCACCAGCAGCATCACCAGCACGACTGCCCCCACCACCGCCACCACCAACACCAGCAGTGGCATCCCTGGCAGCAACAGCACCACCGGCAACAACAATGCCACTTGCAGCCATGGCTGTGGGCATGCTGCAGTAGCCTCCAGCTGCAGGACAAGTGCAAGATGTGGTGTGGTAGCACCTGTCAACACTGCAGGACAGAGCACAGCTCATGTGGCAATGCCAGCACAGGTTGTGAAGGAAGGTGGAACACCCACAAAGGGACAGGGGACTGTGCCAGGACCAGCACCTGCCACCACTGGAAGGCAAGGAAAGCGTCAGAAAACAGCGTTGCCTCAGGAATACATGGACGGGGGGGACCTGCAGCCATGCAACTGGTGCAGGGTGGGCTCAGTGGTGCCGCAGGAGCAGCGGAGCCCACTACACAGGGTGCTGCAGAGTGCGGTAGTGCTGCCAAGTGCAAAAAAAAACAAAGCAGCAGCAGTGGGTGGACCAGTGACTGTGCCTATGTAGAGTGTTGCTGCAAGGGGTGGTGTGCAGTGTACAGAGTGGCACTGAGGGAGGGCACTGTGTGTGGATGTGTGGTATGTGTGTGGTGAGTGTGTGTGTGTGTGTGTGCACTGCGTGCGGGTGTGTGGGACATGTCAGACAGCACGATTTGGGTGTGGATGCTGTGATATGTCACTGGGTGTGGGTTTGTGTGTTGAGGGTATTTGCACTAATGTACTGTAACATTGCACCATATCACAACCTGTCAATAGTAAAACATGTGTACTGGCAATTTGTGTTGTGTCACTCATTCCCTCATGCTGTGATAGGGCCTGTCACAAGTAGCATACAAATGGTGCTTGGGATGAGTGCATGGCTCAATTCACACATGCACATCCGAAATCGAAACCGCAATAGCGATGTCTACCAGATACTCAATTTCACCTACTGAGGCCTGCACCATAGCACCGCAATGCCACTGACACAGGTCCGAACATGCTGGCCGCAACTGAGGCCTGCGGTGGCATAGTGCGCATATGCGGTCTGCGCATACGCATGCCACATGTGCGTGGCGCCACTGTAGGCCGCACATGGGTCCTGGATGTGTGCCATGTGCTATGTGTGATTGCGAACAGGCCGCACAGCATTCCTGCTCTCCAATGGCTGCAGACACAGAGCACTGAGAGGAGGCCCAAGGTGGGACACCACAGCTGTACCAAACCACTGTGCAGGACAGATCACCAGCCTGTGAGGTGCACCTGACCTGATCCCACAACAAGTCCAGAGGTGGCACAGGTGTGATGTGTGGCTGTCACACAACATGTGCCATGCTGAGAACTGCATCATAACAGTCTGACATATTGCAGCTGGTGTAGACCACTGCGTAGGGTCTCTGTGCAGGCTGCTGTTGTGTAGGACATGGCTATATGTATACCCCATCCAGTGAGTAGAGGAGGCAACTCTCACACTACCCGGATGTGTATGGGAAGTGGCAGTATGGGGGTGAAGTGTACACAGGTAGTGGGGGGGCCCTGTTACATAATGTGTGCTCAAGGCACTACTCTGTCCTGTCAGGCAGGGGGTGGTATGTGGGGGGGTACACAGGTAGATGGGGGGGGCTACTTTAGCAATATGTGTGTACAGCACAGCACTGCTGGGCTACACTCCTGGGACAGCATGTATGATGCAGTGCTGTATCCTTTGCTACTGTACCCCAGCACTGTACGGTATGCAGGTTACGGGTGGCCATGCCATGTAGCATGTAGGGGAGTGTGACACTATGGTGTTCCCCCACTACTGTGCCATAACATGATGTATGTGTCATGCTGCCTTGCAGGACATTGCTGCCTGCAGCAGGACTTTCCCATGCCAGGTTCGACAGGGTGTGACCATAGGCAGCAGCAGCAGCTCACAAAATGCAGACAGGGCCATGTCATGCCACAGCAGTATCAGCCTTAGCAGCAGGGCACTGAACTATACTGTGGCAGAGACAGCACAGCTGGTGAACCTTGTATGGCAGTGGGAGACAACACTGCTACCACCTGGGTGCAGGACTCACAGCACAGCAGAGAAGGCCAGGGCATGGAGGGCAATCGGGGCATGCCTTAGTACCATCAGCAGCGTGTCCCGCAGTGCACGGCAGCTGTAACACCAGTGGCAGGACCTAGCATGGCGGGACTCAGAGATTCTGCAGCGAATGTTGCCCATGATAGAGAGGAGGGATATTGAGATGAGGACTGGCCAGGCCTCAGGTGCAGGTGGGTATGCCATCATGTAGCTGAACATTTGCTCAACGCTGACAAACAGGCCATGGCCAGAAGTGATGCTTGCATGTAACCATGTTCCCCTTCCCCACAAGTGCAGAACACAGTGTCACAGAACAGCAGGGGTGGAAGGATGTGGTGCATCGGTGTGGAGGGAGCCAGCAGCAGGTGCAGGGCCACCAGAGGTCAGGTAGGTGCATGCACTGTCTACCATGTATTATAACCATGCAGTGGGGGTCTGTGGTGCTGGGGGTGGGGGCTATGTGTTGCATGGGCTTGCAGTGTGTTCCATCACGGCACTGACCTTCACCTTTGCTACCTTGCAGGTGGCTGGAACAGAATTTGCCCAAGGCACTGGGCATTGCTGCAGGCTATGGCAGAACAGAAGGCCCAGGATGTGGCGGGCTACCTACTCCACACCCAGCACCGGTGTCATAGGGCCCAACCCATCCCAACATTGCTGGAGGAAGAGGAGGAGGTGGATGAGGGCACTAGCGACAGTGAGCTGCAGGTATTGGAGGACCGGCCAGTGGAGGTGCCAGTGGAGGATGACCTGCCTGCAGAGGTGCCGGGGGCAGGACACTAGCCTGCAGAGGTGCCAGAGGCAGAAGATCAGCCAGAAGAGGAGCTGGAGGTGGAGGAGCAGCCTGCAGTGGAGCTGGAGGCAGAGGGCATGCTGCTGGCTGCATGTGCCTCCCACCAGGCTGGACCTGTGGACATGCCTGCACAGAACCCAGATGGACATGGTGCTGGACAAGTGTCTCCTGGGGGACATCCTGCCCCATAGCCTGTGAATGGCCAACAACAGCAGGTGGTGTTATACCAGGGGCAGCAACCGGTAGGTGACCAGCAGCTGATCCAGCTGGTGTCAGCCATCATGGAGGATGTAGCACTCCTGCACGGCTCCCTCGGGGCACTATTAACAGCACTACAGGGGTGATAGGGCAGTGAGTGTGTGGACTGGAGCCACGGACACTGGCACTGTATTGTGCCTTGTGAGAGTGGGCCATACCTGATGTAAGTCAGGGTGGCGGGGGGGGCTACTGTTGTGTGAATACAGGATGGGGGCTGTGATGGGCTTTATATACTATTCTGTGGGTGGGCTTGCATATCATGTTTGTAGGGGGCTGTAGTTCCAGATGTGCCTGGGTGAGGGTCCATACCTGCTGGGGAGGCTTGCCTGCTGTATGGTACTGTGGGTGGGGGCCTGTACATATGGGCTGGATCTAGGGCGGGGGTAGTGTACATAGTGGGAGTCTGGCTTGGGTACAAGGGGGGTGTTCTGATAGCCATTATTGTTGTTTGCTTACTTGTTTGTTCCTTTACTACTGTTGTGTGTTTGTACTTTTCCATTAAATAATATTTTTCCATCCCTGGCTCTGTGTGTCTGTCTGTGGTCTGCATGGGCATGTGCCTGTGTGTATGTGTGTGTGTGTGTGTGTGTGTGTGTGTGTGTGTGTGTGTGTGTGACTGTGCATGTGTGGGCACATAGGTGGTGGAGCTGCGCCATCGCATGTGCATCCCCAACCTGCACATGGTATCTGTGTGCCGGCTGTCCATCTCACAGTGTTGGGTGCACACCAGTGAGCATGGCTGCATGGCGCCCTGTGTGTGCAGCAGTGCCATGTGCTGTGTCCGATTCACATGCCATCACACCATGCATGTCATGGCTGTGTGGCAAATATGGGCTGTTATGGCACCCTTCCAACTGGGGGCATGGTGGGCCCTGTGGGTGGCACCAGTAGCACAACGCAATGGTGTGTCCTACCACCATATGTCTTCAGGTCTGTGCCTTTTGGTGCTATGTCCCTGTTGTGGTTGCACTGTTATCATGCATGAGTGGCCATGGCAGGTGCATTGTGCCTGGTGGCACCATCAATGTGTCGTGCCTCTGTCCTGCAAAACTGCCACCCGCCTGTGTCTGCATGTCCGTGAGCCATGTGTGCTGTGGTCCTCTGTGTGTTGCCTGGGGTGCCTTCACTCATTCGCAGTCATGCCTATCAGATGCTGTATGACACGCATGGGCACTGTTACAGCTCCAATGAGTCCACGTGTGTCACATGGCAGCTGACAGACAGAATTCCATCCTCCTGTTGCTCGGTGAAGGTGTCATGCATGCCTTGCTGTTGTTAGGGCTGTGTTGCACCACATTGTGTCCCCGGTACTGATCAAGGTGCCACCGTGGTGGTGGTGGTGGTGGTGGTGGCCATGTGCCACCTCAGAAGCACTGCTGTATCAGCTCCTGTCTTGCATGGTGTCCCGCTGTTGCACCACCTTGCAGCATGTGTCCTGCCATGCCGTCAGGCTCTCCGTCACCCTCCTGCAGTGCACCTTTCTCCTGGTTGCTGTCAGGCATTGGTACATGGTGTGTAAGGGCAATGTTGTGGAGGATGCAGTGGGTGAGCACTATCCTGCAGGCCATCACAGGGCTCTACTGAAGTGCACCCCCTGAGGTGTCAAGGCATCAAAAGCGAGACTTCAGTAGGCTGAAGGTGTGCTCGATGACCCCTCTCGTGCTGGTGTGGGCCTCATTGTATCTTTCCTTGGCTGCTGCTGTCTGGGGTGTCCTCACAGGTGTCATCAGCCATGGCATCTGGGGTATCCGCTGTCACTTGTTGGGAGGTGGGGAGAGGTTAGCTGCATGTTGCTGTGTGCAGATCTGTCATCAGCATCTAACTATCCTCTGCATGGCATGCACTGCCACATGCACATGCTCATTAATGCAGGCATGCACTCTCAGTCACATGCATGTCTGACTGTGTCCATGAGCTGCATGGGCTTCTCTTGGCAATGTGTGGCCCTCCCAGTCCCCTGTGTGTTGCACGGTTTGGGTCCTGGCCCTGCCTGCATCCCTTGTGTGCCGTGCCATGTGTCTGAGTGGCTGTCACATCTGACTGCAGCAGTGCCTGTGCACTCTGTGCCTCTGTTGTGCCACTGTATCCATTCACACCCACGTGCACTGTCTGCCAGTCACTCACACACTGCTGCTTGCACACATTTGCAGTTGACATTCCCCCCGATACATACCTATGAGCCATCCACAAGTGATGTCCCCTCTCTCAAAGGCCTCCTGTAGTCCACAGTTCCTGTATATGTGGGAGTCATGGCAGGATCCGGGGTACTTGGCCACCACATCTAGTATGCGACATTCACTGTCACATACCACCTGCTGTCTGCTGTCTGACTGTGTTGGGGGGGAGGGGTTATATATGCTTGTACTCTGGTTAGACCAGCTATTCCTTGGTCTATCTTATGTCATCCTCATCTGGCGTATTTACTTATGCCTCCTGTTCTGGAATAGCATTTCCATTGTACTGGTGCATTACGATGTGACAAGCTGCATTAAGCAGTGGTGCATGCTTTATTTGGTGTAACTGTGCTGTAACTTGTGTTTGGAATAGTGGTTGCGACTTGCGGTGTAAGTGTTCTTTTGGAATTTCACATGTAGCAAGTAGCAGGTGTAACTTGCGATTTGCATCATTCAGGGCTGGCGTAATGCATTTACATCTGGCGTAGCTGTCTTGGAATTGATCCCATGGTCTCCAGTCAGGAGAATGTGACTGCAGCTATGGGGGTGAGGAGAATCTAATACATATTCTGTGATACTGCACTTGGTAAGAAAATCAAAGAGTATATTGGCTCAGTCTCTTTTTAAATAATTTTTACAAGATTGATTAACTCTTACAAATATTCTATTTCACATTGAGCATTTTTGGTCAATTGAAAGATTGGTACCTCACTCCACGCCGGTGACCCAGGTTTGGTGACGGACTCGGGCCACTGGAGGGTCGGCAGGGGAAGAGTGGGATAGTGGGATTAAGTGCCCAATGGTGGCTCTCCCTCTCTGGGCAGGGTTGCAGGTCTGTCCCTCTGCTCTATCGCCACCTCCTAGGTGAACCCAGGATTGGCGATGCAGATCGGGACTCACAGAAAGGGAGGGGCAGCGCCAGCTGAAAGCCCGAGGAGGAGTTGTGTCTTAATGCATGCCTCCTCATTGGCTCTCCCAGTGTGCTGGCAACTGCAGGGGCAGGGGCTCACCAGAACAGGAGAAAATGGAGCCTGTCACTCCTAGGTGATGACTCCTCCAAAGCCAGACAGCATCACAGGTGATCACTGGGGCAGACTCCATTGTATCCCACTCACTCTATCATTGTTAGGGGGAAGGCTTGGGGTTCCCTTCCTCCACCCCATGTGGGGGAGTATACCGGGCTACCTGAGGGTCTCTGAGCAGATGGACACTCTAGGAGCAGACTCCTGGGGGTACCACGGGACATCCGGAAGGTGACTTGAGGAGCTCTGAATGAGTGGAGGGATGGTGCAGAAGGCGGATAAACATAAGTTTAAAAAAAAAAAAAGAAAGATTGTCTAAATATCTGTATATAATTAATGGTGTCCCTTTTTTCCCATAGGAAAACCATGGTGTAATTTGCTGTAATAAAGGAGTGTTTATTATGGCAAACATGTGCATGGTTTCCCACACTCTGTTCATGCCTCGCTTACCAACTGCTGTCCCCTTCTCATCGACCTGCTAAGCAACACACCAAACCACCTGGCCAAACCACCACTTGGACTTGGCGGTAAGTTTTTAAAATAAAACCTCTTACCAGAGCTACTTTTTTCAGCTGCCCACAAGAAAAACCACAAAAACATTGAAATAAGAAACACGAATTTGGACAGAGCGCTGTAGCCTAACCAGATTGCATGGCACAGCAAAAGTTTTAATTTTATATAATTGCTGAGGAGAAAAAATGGAAGCCCAGCAATTATGTAAAATAAAGTATGGGGTGGTGTGTATAAACTCGAAGTTTACACACACCCTCAGGGTTAGATGCTTTTCATAAACCCCTCAAGCTTCACTCTCGGGGTTTATGTAGTATCTAACCCCTTGGGTGTGTGTAAACTTCTCATTACACACCCCACCCCACACTTTATTCTATATGTAATCAATGGAATAAGAAAGCGAATAAGTGTGGTTTGATACTGGAGGTCATTAGCAGACTTACATTCCTATATAATTATGCTGTTGGCTCTGTGCACTAGACTTATTTTAGTCCAGTCTGTATTCTTATATTTGCACTGATCTGTTTTTATATATGCATATCATTTTAAGATTACAATATGCATTTTATATGTGATTGTTATATTTATGTGTGCATTTGTAAAGGCTTTTAAGCCACACAATAAAATTGTATTGAGAATTGATCAGTAATTAGAAACAAGCATTTGTTTGTGAATGTTGAATATTTGTAATGTACTAGTTGTAAGTGTTGTTATTTTATTCACCCAAGATCCAGCAAGGGTAAAGCAGAAGACCCAGAATATGGTATCAAATCCTACCAAATCACTGCACATACTCATTGTGACAGAGGCAGTGTGGCATTTTGGTGGTTAGAGCATTGGTTTAGGGACTGGAAGACTGCATGTCTGAGCATCACTAGAGCCAAACATTTGCTGTATGACCAAGTCACTTGAGTTCTCTATGCTGAAAGTCACCCAGCTGCAGAAAAGGTATGAGCAGGACCCCACAGAAAATAAGATGTTGCAAGTCAGATACCTAAGTAAATAAACTGTAATGCAGGATCCTACTGGAAACAAGATGCTGCCTCTCATCTGGGCAATCCTGGGTAAATAAATTGCAATCCAGGACCCCACTGGAAATGAGATGCTGCATGTCAGCAGGGCTGTTCTGGGCAAATAAATTGTAATGCAGGACCCCCCCTGGAATGAAATGCTGCATGTCAGCTGGGCTATCCTGGTTAAATAATTTGCAATGCAGTACCCCACTGGAAATGAGATGATGCATCTCAGCTGGGCTATCCTGGATAAATAAACTGTAATGCAGGACTCCACTGGAAATGAGAGTCTGCATCTCAGCTGGGCTATCCTGAGTAAATAAATTGTAATGCAGGACCCTCCTGGAAATAAGCTGCTGCATCTCAGCTGGGCTATCCTGGGTAAATAAACTGTAATGCAGGACCCCACTGGAAATGAGATGCTGCATCTCAACTGGGTACTCTGAGTAAATAAACTGCAATGCAGGACCCCACCAGAAACAAGATGCTGCATCTCACCTGGGCTATCCTGGGTAAATAAATTGTAATGCATGACCCCATTGGAAATGAGATGCTGTATCTCAGCTGGGCTATTCTTGGTTAATGAATTGTAATGCAGGAACCCACAGAAAATGAGATGTTGCAACTCAGCAGGGTTATCCTAGGTAAGTACAGTAATCCCTCGCTATAGCGAACCCCACTATAGCAAAACTTGGGTATAACGAATGTATCTTGTTTCAGCTGTTCATCTGGAGCATGAACCCGCAGCAGCAATGTCCAATCCATTATCAGCGGCAGTCGGGTTGTGGTAGTGAGCATGAGTGAGTAGAAAAGTACAGTAGTGAGCGAGAAGCAAGGAGCGAGGCGTGGCAACAGCATCCAGGCCAGTCAGACCCTTACCCACAGCCCTGAGTTAATCTGTGAGTCGGGTGGTGGGGGCATCTTTGTAAAAGAGCAAGGAGTGAGCAAGGAACAAGGAGTGGTGGCAGCATCAAGCCAGTCAGACCTTTTCCCACAGCTGTGAGGGAATCCATGAGTCGGGTTGGGGGCATCTTTGTAAAGGTGATAAATGCCATCTGTGTTAGACCCACAGTGTTAACGGGAAATATTTTCAACCATTCTAGCTACAGTACTGTATTTACAACAGTGGTGTTCTAACTTTTGCAAGCATATTTTAAATAATTTCAATGGCAGCTCATAATATATAAAGAATGTCCACAGTGGGAAAGCCTGAAATCAACAAAATGACATATGTGCCAGCCAATAGCAGTGTAAAGTAACGTCCCTCGTTGTAACGAATGGGGAGCTATAACAAACAGCTGACATGGCTCCCAAGCTGTTCATTATAGCGAGGTGCTACTGTAAACTGTAATGCAGGACCCCACTGGAAATGAAATGCTGCATCTCAGGTGGGAATCCTGGGTAAATAAATTGTCATGCAGGATCCCACAGGAAATGAGATGTTGCAGGTCTTCTGGGCTATCCTTGGTAAATAATTGTAAAATAAGAACTGTTACCATGAGCAAGTCACTTAACCTCCATGTGTTTTCAGCCTAGTCCAACTGAAACGCAACATCCATCCTGGGTCCTGCTTTACAATTGAGGGGGTGAAGGTACACAATGGCTGCTCATGGTGACACAGTTGTAACACAGTTAAAAATGAGTTATCCTTGCATATATTGGCTTTAATTAGACTGATTTTATTGAATTTTCAAGCTGTTCTTATATTTGAAATGATTTCACTGAGGGTGGTGAGAGAACCCTCAGTCTCAAAACCTGATACTTGCCTTCAAAATTCATATCAAATGGCCAGAATGTGTAATACTTTCTTATCTTAAAGAATAATATGTCTACAAATAGTGGGTCTCATATATTTAGTGTTAAGGAATGTTTCTATCAGGTCAGTTCAATTATTTAATAGTTTGTGTGTACAGAAGTAGCTCTAACATTATTGCAAAAAATTCAGTAAACTTTTGTGCAGCAAGGGTAACGTTGAGTGTGAGTATCATAGCGCTATGCAAATTTCATAGCAGTTGAGAGGTATGACTGTGATTGGAAGGAAGCTCAGAGTTTTCATCTATTTTGGGATTCAACTATTCTACATAGCTGAAGCATAACTTAAAACTAACAAGCATTGAAAATACGATTGCAGCATGTCTTTCAGTTTCTCTACTCTTTAGTAGCACTTCAACACTGGGGATGGGATATTCAGAAATGCACCAAAGGCATGTGTGCCCCAGTGCAGCACAAGTCAACTGTGCAGTGGTGCAGTGACTGTGATATTCAATGGTTGCACACCGCAACATGTGCCAGTGCACCATGGCTGACTATCGCAGGCACTGCTCCATGGCGCAGTGAGAGGTAAGCCAGGGAGCAACCAGAAATGCACCATAGCGTAACCAGGGATGCACAAGGGGCAGTGGAAGATGTGCCAATGCACAGCAGGAACAGCCACAGGCAGAACAAGGAGCCAGGCAAGGGGAAGAGGGGGCAGTGTGGGAAGGCGGGGGCACCAGGCCAGGAACACTGGCAGGGACACAGCCAGCACACAGGGTACCAGTGCACATGGGATGCAGGCATGCAGCTGGCAGCCCCCCCCCAGTGAAGGACAGAGGGCACAGGTGGCACTGACATCCAGGGGTGGGCACCCTAGTCCACCACACACCGGAGGGCACACGGCTGCCAGGCCAACAACAGGCCACACTCTGACACATGGCACCCACCACACACACATGCCACGCAGCCCAAACTGCCAGTCCAGTGCCACTCCAAGGTACAGCCTCTGACTGAGGGGCATGCCAACACGATGCATGCACCACCCAATGTCACAGGCGCACCAAACGGCCACCCACCACACAACTGCAGCATGGACCCACTCGCCAACTGCAAAGCAGACACAGACACAGAAGGGTAAACATGTAGTAATAGTAATAGGCTACACAGCTGAACAGAATACAGTGAACAAAGGGGAGGGTAGGTGTAGGTGGGATGGGCTCAGGGGACAGGGCCTGTACAGGTGCAAGGGGGAAGGTAGGGTAAGGGAGGACAGAGGTGGGAAGGGGGCTGGGGAATATCATGGCCCACCAGAGCAGGATCCGTCTGGTCTGGTCAGTGATCTCCATGGTATGCGACGTTATCAAGATTATTTGTCACAGCTGGTGGCAGTATAACAGGAGCATGGAACCCTTCCGGACACCTACGGCAGAGGAAAGGACAGGTGATCAGTGCATGTCCAAAGCACCCTAGCCCCCATGTGCAGTGGACAGTGGGAACACATGCCCCTAGGAGTGGCACCCAGACCACCTGCAGTGGTTGGGCCCACATCTGCCACCAACCCGGCAAGCCACATCAGTACACAGCGCTGGACTCCACTGCCCAAGGGCCACCTGACAGCACAGTGGCAGGCAGGAGGCATGGTGCTGCAGTGGAACCACAGTGGCACAAGTGGTAGTCGGATGCACGCCCGGCCCACCAACAGCTGCCACACATGCTCAATGGCCACCCCACAGTGCCACACATACTGCAACATGTGCTGAACACAGCTGCCATGGCACAAGGCACAAGAGACCAAGGCCATACCCCCACCCCCACTGCCTACCCTGCACAACAATGTGGGAATGCACAGTGCCTACCTGCTCCCTGTGCCACTTCGTACACTGCTCCCGACACTGCACAACTGGCCAGGCCTTCTCCAGCAGCTGATGGTCCCGCAGTGGCCTGCTGCAGACTGCCAGGTGCCCCAGCTGCCTGGCTCTCCTCCAGTCTTCAGGTCCAAGGATGGGAATACAGACAGGCACACATCAGACCACAGCCACAACATGGGCCCACTGCTCCCACCATCCAAGCACAGAGTGCTCCATAGCCTGGCAAGGCCACAGGGCAGTGGTGCAGCACACCCAGTGACTGGCAATGCCATGCCACATGGCATGCAACAACAGGTCCCCCCAGCATGGCATGCAGCCCTGCCAGCCCCTTGGAACTGTGGACATGCACAGATGCAGGTGGAGCCCACTTACCTGGTCATGGCATGGCCCCTCTCCAGACACGAGCATGCAGCACCCTCAGTCTCTCTGGGTTCCTCCATGCCAGATCCCCATACTGGTGGTGACACTGCTCCCTGGTGTGCAGCACACTGGTGGCCTGGACAAGCCTGTCGGCAATGTCCTACCACACCTCAGTCTTGGGTCTGTCAAGGGGCTGCTGGCCAAACAGATCAGCAGCATGGGTCTCTACCTGGGCCACCAGATTCACCAGCTCAGCCTGGCTCCAATTACTGGCACAGGGCACTGCATGATGTGGCATGGTTCTGTAGCAATGTAGCAGGCCAAAATGGCACCCAGTAGTGCATGGGATGCGCACCTTGCATGGAGATGTGCTGTCTGTGGCAATTGCACAGCTCTGGGGATGTGGGGCATGGGCATTGCCACACTGGCACATGGGGCAGAGGTCCCTGGGGTCATAGGGCAGGGCAGAGGTCAGGAGTCAGCACACACAATATGTGTGTGATCACTATTGGGCCCATGACTCATGTGGCACAATAGGGCCATGAAGGCACCACACCCCATAGGCCCTATAGCACCTAAGTGCCATAGGCCCTATAGCACCTGAGTGCCATAGGCCCTATAGCACCCCAGTGCCATAGGTCCTATACAGCCCAGGCTCCATAGGTCCTATAGCACCCAAGCGACATAGGCCCTATAGTGCCCGAGCGCTACAGGGTCCATGGCGCATAGGGCATGATGGCCCCTATAGTGCACCTAGCGCATGCTGCGCAATAGGCAGTCGCATATGTCATTACACATGCGCATTGGTGAGTGCCCACTGTGAATGTCATGGCATTGTGAGATGACATATACCAGAGCAAGTCCATTGTGCAATGCGCAACAGTACACTATTCAGCTGTCATATGCAGATTAGCTCATCAGCCTATCCGTGGTGCAATGAGGACATTTGCATGTCATTTCAGTTGCGCATCAGCTCATTTGCATGTGATGCACTATAAAGGCACCGCACAGCATCACAGGCCATGGACTGGTATTGCAACCATTAGAGGTAAGTTGTGCCTGCAGAGGGGACGGCCAGCATTGGGCACTGGATGGCTGAGGTGGGCCGCTGCAGCCACTAACCACATGTCCATATCCACAGATAGCATCATGTCCGAGCACGAGGAGGCTGAGGAGTGTGGGCCTGCCTAGAAGTGCAAGCCAACTTTACAACAGCTGAGGCAGATGCCCTGTTGGAGGCATACCTCAACAGGGAGCCTTTGCTCAGTGGCACCACAGGCACACCCCAGGCCAGGGCCACGGACTGGGAGGAGATGGCGGAGGCCATGAACCAGCAGGGTAGCCACCAGTAGTCTGCACAGGAGAGCAAGAAAAAGGTGGGTACCAACAAGCGTCAGATAAAGGAGAAGGTGGCGGCCATTTGGGCCGCCAGGTAGGCCACAGGTGGGGGCCAGGCTGCCATGATACAGCTCACGCCACAGGAGAAGATGCTGGTGGCCACCATGCGATGTAGTGTGGTGGAGGGTGTGCCAGGCGGTGGCTTCCAGACTGGATGGAGCCCATCACAGCATGGTAGGTATGGCAGGCAAGCAGGCAGATGGGTGGGCAGAGGGGGGTCCTGGGGCCTGGGGACCGGAGCTTGTCAAGTCAGTGGCTCTAACACATCTGTGTTTCCCTACAGCACTGGCTCACCAGCATGCAGTGGTAGGGACACCTGTGGCTGTCATGGGAGCCTGCCCAGCCTCAGAGGACCAGCCATCCACCTCCACGGGCATTCAGAGGCCCGATAGGCTGCAGAACACCACCGCCATCCAGCCGGATGACCTGGGCGTGTTGGTGGATGAGGCCCTGGTTGTGTTCCAGCGAGACACCAGCCACGGCATGCTCTGTGCAGAGACACAGATCAGGGTGGGGTCTGACACTGATGATGATCTGACCATAGTCCTGGACGGTGGGGGTCTTGTCAGTGGGGAGACACCAATACCATCCACCAGCACTGGCAGTGTGACCGGTGGCCTGTTGGCGGTGGAACAGCTGCCCGCCACTTCCCCTGGTACCACTGTGTGTGTAGGCACAGTGACGCAGGGTGGCAGGGCATCTGCACAGGCACTGGCCAGTGTACAGGGGCCAGAGGGATGGCAGCAGTGGACGGCTGAAGATGTTGGGGGCCTGGTGCCGCATCTGCCACTGAGGCACCTGTCATTGCCCATCCCCATGAGGATCACGCTGTGCAGCACCCACCTGAGTGGTGGGCCATGCAGCATGGCTGCACAACACCGGTGGGTTGGCACCTTGCCCATGCACCCCAGGGAACTGAACCCTTGGCTGAGCACACCCAATTGCTGCTGGCCTTCATGAAGCAATAGGTGCTGCTCATGGCTGGGGTGCAGACACTCCATGCAGAGGTGAGCCAGGCAGATAAGCAGCATGAGAGGGGCACTGTACAGGTCCTGAAGGCCAATCTATGCCTGCAGGAGGACATGACCGCAGCCCTGGACTGCATTGTCAATGCAATCTCGGTCAGCCTTGCCCCACTGGGTGCTACAGGGTGTGGCTGACCTCCACAGTCACTGCAGAGTGCAATGTCCACCCCACAGCCCTGGCATCAGATGACCCCAACCTTGTCGATGCCAGGCTCTGCTGTGGGCATCCCAGGCACACCTGGTGCGGGCCTATTTGGGAGCCTTCAGACCCCTGCGAGGACCCGGTCATGGTCCCGCAGTCTCACCCCTGGGGGGTGGTTGCAGAGCCCCCTGTGGTAGTCACACAGCCTGTGTTTGCTGGGCGACCACGGCGCAGCCATTCTCATGTCTGTGGGAGCCATGTGTCTGCGCAGTTGTCCTGATGTGCATGCCTCTCTGTCTGCTGTCTGCAGCCACCACCCTGTGTGCACATGGGCGTTGTGTGTGTGTGCATGGCACAGTCATGGCAGATGTGTGGTGCATCACACACTGCCCTTGTGTGCACCTGCCTGCTCAACAATGGTTGCACATATGCACCAGTGCCCTGTGTCTGATCCACGCCATGCGCTTGCACCTGGTCGTGTACCTGCAGGTGCCACTATGTGGGTGTGTGCAATGCTGTGCAGTGTTGTGTGGTGTGGTGTTGAGTGTGGCTGTGTGGCACTGCACTGCCCCGCACCTTTGTGTGCATTGCCTTGGCCATGCCCACACATGGCTGTGTGCACTGCTACTGTGTCGGTTCTGTGCATGGATGTTTGTCCACCTACCTGCGTGCACCATAGTGCTCCTGAGCAATTGTGTGTAACAGGTGGTGTGCCAGCTGCATGAGCCAGGGATCCCTCCACCCAGGGGTGACTGCCTACCACCTCCTGGCCCAACACCCACATCATCCCCACTGCTGTTCCCCTCATCGGCCTCAACAGCTATCCCATGGTCAATGGCCATGTTGTGCAGCATGCAGCAGGCCAGGAATAGGCTGCAGACCTTCGAGGGGCTGTATTGTAAGGCACCACCAGACCTGTCCAGGCAATGGCACTGTGCCTTCAGCATCCCAAACTCATGATCAATGATGTTCCACATGCTGGCGTGTGCATCATTGTACTGCTCTTCCACTGGGGATGATGGACATCGATAGGGGTGAGCAGCCAGGGCCTGAGTGGGTAGTCATTGTCACCTGTGTGAGGGGAGAGAGAGGGAGAGAGAGAGAGAGAGAGAGGGTTAGACTGGTGACCTCTGTCACTGTGCCCCATGCACCTCCCAGATGCACATGGCAGTCCCCCTGCCTGGCCACCCCCCTTCCATGCCCTGCTGTGCCCAGCTGCCCATGGTCATGTCATACTCACCCACTAGGTGTCCTGTGGGAATTTTCTCACTCTTGAACCTGTGGCACTGTGCTGAGCTGTGCCAGATGAAGGCATCATGTGCTCCCCCAGGGTGTGTGTCACTGACATTGGTTATGCACCCCCTGGCATTGCACACTACCTGGCAATTGATGCTGTAGTAGCCCTTTCAGTTGATGTAGGCTACCCCCTCCATGCCAGGTGGCATGTGAGTGCCCACAAGGGTGCAGTCAATGACTCCTAGCACGTCAGGCGTACGCGCTACCCTGTGGAACTCCTGCATGGTTGCTGTACACTCCGCCAATGTTCTGGGGAAGTGGATGTGTTCCACAGCATGTGGCAGCAGGGCGTTGAGGAATTGTGTGAGGAGCCATGACATGGCCGACTGGGTTACGCCTGTGGTGTCCCCTGTTGATCTCTGGAAAGTGCCCATCGCAAGCAGGAACATGACAGCTGTTACCTTTGTCTCCACTGTCAGGGCATGGCTCCATCATGTGGGTGCTTGCATCTCCTCATTGCACAGCTCACAGGGCTGCCTCAAGATCAGCAGGTTCAGGTGATACCAGCCCACAACCTCTGTGTCAGTGTGGCTCTCGTAGCTGATGTAGGGCCAGCACTGCCTGTTCCGGGTGTACCACAGACGAGCCCTTCCACAGCCACATTGCTCTGCCTCCTGCTTCCTCACATCCCTCATTATGGCCTCCATCTGGAATGTCACACTGGCCATTGTCCCTGTTGTCCTGTCACCCCCTAGGCGTCCAGCTCTACTGGCCCCCCCGGCTCTGGGGGGCAGTGCCTGTCACTCAGCAGGGGCCCCCCATGTACCCTGCCCCTGGCTGGGTTCTGCCTGCTGGCTCTGTCACCCACCCCTGTGGGTGCCTGTGTTGCTCCCTTTGGGCCTGTGGCTCTGTTGGGCACCCACTCTCTCTCCCTCCATCAGTGGGCCTCCTTGTGTGGCACTCTCACACTCTCTCTCTCTCTCTCTCTCTCTCTCTCTCTCTCCCCCCTTTCCTTCTCTTCCTCTCCCTGTCTACCTCTTCCTCTCTCAGATGGCCTGCCTATCTCCCACCATCCTGCTCCCCTCTGGTGCAAGTGCTGTCCTCCTACTTGCTCCCTGTTTTTATCGGCTCAAGACTGCTCCACACAACTGGCAATGCTCTTCACTTGTGCTATTGCTCGGCAGTTGAATATTGTGCTGTACTGCATATTCATGGGTCCACACCATGCCCTTGAACATGCATACATTTCTATTGTGCACTGGCGCACTGCAACTTGCACTGTGCAGTTGCTTCCACTGACTATCACTCTTTGGCGCATCTCCACAGTTGTGCAACCCTGTTGCGCCATGTGCAACTGCTTTGAATATCCAGGCCTGGATGTTTTATGACCTTGTACATCTGCATAGTATTCCTTTTGCGACTTTTGACCTTCAGAATGCTACATCTTATCTCTAGTGCTGTGCTTCCCAGCTAATTATTTTTCTAAAACTGAGGCATTTATGTGTAGAATGAAACTGTTTTTTTTTGTTTGTTTGTTTTTTGAGAAGGGCTGCTATGGAATCACATATCTTGTGCATCTCGGTGCAATACAGGCAAGAGAAAAAGGTTAGAAAGAGAGGGAGATATTAATCCCAATTAGAGATGAAAGGCTGACTAAGTTGACATGTTTATCAGCTTTAAAACTTTCTTGAAAGAGAATAGTAACAAGATTCAGGATAGTAACCACAACATAGTCTGGTGCAGTGATTCCATAAAATCTCCAATTTTATCAAATCTGTTGGGTATCTGAAGAGCTCCCTTTTTATACTGTCACAGCAAGACATCTGCAGGGCGACACCCACTATAGCCACATCAAAAGAGAAATAGAATAACTACCCCATTCTGTAGTTCACAATGGGGAATGCAACCGCACAAAGGGCAGCAGTGCGACAATCTAGAAAACAGTAAGGCAAAAGTCCATGTAGTCATGAGGTGATTGGCACCTTCCAAGGCTTCTAAGCTGTATACAGTATGTTTTTAAATGAGGAAGGGAAAGGACTCACTAAACTACTGCTGGTTCGCTGTTACGGTTCCTTTATTAGTTCACAAAACACAGGATAAAAACTCCAAAAACTCCAACAATGAGAACAAAGTCCAGATAGCTTCCTTCTTCCTCCAACCGCTCCCTACGTGCAATGTAAGTCACCTGACACATTTTGCCAATCAGGGCTTTCCCAAAGGTGGTCACGTCGCAGTGCTTCCAATGTTTAAATAAAAAAAAGTTTTTAAAGGTGCAGTGTGCCATATATGCATATAGTGCATGTAATACTACAAAGGTCCACTAGTGCAGCATTTTAGATACACCATTCATAATGTACAAACACTGTTTAGAATGTAATGTACCTAGCTTGTAACAACACTTGTTTCTCTCTGTCAGCACCTTATATTATAAGCAGCATTTCCAAAACATAGCAGCAATTCTAAATAAGGTTTAAGGAACTAATGCACAGATTAAATAGTAATAAATAAAATGTATAAAATGTGCAAAATTCACAACGGCATTGTTGATTACCACTGAGATTCAATCTATTATCCACAATCAATCCATTATTGCACTATACAGTATTATTTTAAATAGCATAATTTTTGCTTCATCATTTTAAGGTGCAATTTAGATTTATGATGTACACAGGTGTGCACTATTAGGCAAAGCCAAGGCACCTGGTCCTGATATTTATAAAAAAAACGGTCAGATCTGATGGTAAAAAGTCAGTGACATGCATAGTATCCAGTGAATATAGTCACATAAGGTGACAGGTGCATATCTGGAAATTGAAAAGAAAAAAAACATTATTCAATATAAGCAATAATACCCAAGGGTGGGCAGTTGGAGAACACCGGACTGCCCAGGGGCGTAATGAGGCCCGACGCTGCAGGCGGAGGGCCTTATAGCCCCTGGAAGGTCTGGTATTCTCCAATACCGCCCACCCTGGAGGGTATTATTATGCTTAGAAAATGGGCAAACTGTATTATATGTGGTTGCATAAAAATGATTTTCATGTTAAAATGTAAAAATTGTTGAGTGTTTTATTTATTTTGAAATAAAATAGTTCCTCCGCTTGGATTACGATGCTGTATTTTTCTTTTTTTTTGTAGAGGGTCTTTTGAGCTAGGCGAGCCTCTGTAGTTGTGAGTTTCCTTTTTTTTTTGGATGTTACCATGGTTACGTAGGTGGCTGTCGTCTGTAGTATGGACAGAATTTTCAGAGGGGATAATTAACCAGTAAAATATGTAAACAGTTTGAGGACTTCTGTGTTGTGCAGCCCTGAACATGCTGTGTGTGAGGCGTTGTTAGGTAAGCAGAGCAGCTTCGAGTGGAGGAGGCGGCAACACCAATATGATAATGTAGGTACTATACTGTACACGGCTTGTCAGAGGATCGGGCAGCAATAAAAACAAATAAAAAAAAATTTGTTTGGGTCGACCGGGTGCGACACAGTTGAGTGAGAGCAAAGAAATGCTGGTATGTGCCCAGCGCAGCTATGGGTTGTGGAGTTACTGAGGGAGTGGTGGGTTGGACGTGTGCCAGAGACGTTTACTTGGCTTGCGCCAAGTACTGCATCGTGCGGCTTGTGCAGGAGTGGGAGCTGTGACTGCCTGTTTCCGATCACCATTATATGCTGTGTTTGAAAAGATTTTCTTTTTCTGTAGGAAACTGTTTAGTTTCAAATCTGATGGTTTGGTTTCTGTGACACTCCAACAGTTTCGGGAGTTTTGTGGGGTACGGTTGCAGTGTCTCTCGCTAAGCGAGAAAAACAAATGGCGGCAATTTCAAATTCATTTGGGTTTCTTGGCCAATAAGCAAGTAGGATGGGCACAGGGATATGCTGTTCAGTAGGTGAAGGGCACTTGGGCTGGAACATTTTCTTTCCCGGTCATCTATTGTCAGACAGATCAGGGCTCTGGGAAGGGTACTGGCCAATCAAAAGCCAGGATCTTAGATGCCCATTTTCTAACAAAAAACAAGTTATATGTACAATATATTACACAGTTATGACAGTACAGTATGTTTTTAAAAACATCATTAAACTTCTTTAAAATCACTTTTTCAAAAATAGCTTAATTTCAATTCTGCCATTAAGTCCCTTTCCATTCATGTCTTGCAAAGAATAAATCCCAAAATATTCTCTTTTCAAAAGTAAGTTGTCATGATCTCCCCCTCTTCTAGATAGAATAGGTTTTTCCAGACCAGTAAAGAAAAAGGAATGTTCAAAGCTATTCCTGCTTTTTTGAACATGTATGTCTAAAGCATTTTTTTGATCTTTGTTCTCTATAGCTCTAACACGTTCACTGATGCGTGATTTAAATGCTTTTCTAGTTTTACCTATGTAATAGACCCCACACTTGCATTTTGCTAGATAAATCAAACCGCAAGTGCTACATGTCATAACACCCCTAACCTCACTTTCTCTTCCTGTGACTGGATTCCTAAATGTTTTGGTGTGTTTCACTTGTGTACAATATTTACAATTGCCACACTTAGTACTGAGATTGTCTCTATGACGGAACCACATCCAAGGTCTTTCCTCTACTGGCTGGATGGAATGCATTACAATATCTTCGATACTTTTTCCTTTTTTGTATACAAACTTGGGACTCTCTGTTTCTAAATCTTTAAGGCCTGGGTCTTGTAAAGCAATGTGCCAGTGTTTCTTTATTATTCCTGAAATTTCTTTCGATTGTGGTGTATAAGTACCTACAGAGCACTGTTGGGCATCTTGTTTCTGTCTAGTACTTGAACTTTTTTCTTCCAACAGTGTCTCCCTAGGTGTGGCATTTACCAACTCTTTCGTATTCCTAATGACACTTTCTCCATAGCCTCTTTGTTTTAGTCTGTCTGTCAATTCTTGGGCCCTTTCTTCATATAGTCTTTCATTGCCACAGTTCATCTTTACTCTTATGTATTGACCCTTAGGAATTGCTCTGATGGTGTGATAGGGGTGGCTACTACTGGCCTGTAATAATGTATTCCTATCAGTAGGTTTGCGAAACAGGTCAGTAGTGAGTCCCCCTCTCCATCCTTTTGTATGATCAAATCCAAAAAATGAATCTCTTGCATATTACTGGCTACTGAGAACTTAAAGTTCTGGTTACTCCCTTCCAAATAATCAATAAAATGGACTAGGGTGTCTGTGTTACCATTCCATATAATAATAATGTCATCTATAAAACGTCTCCACAGACTTAAATGGCATAAAAATGGATTTTGTTCACTTTCACATAATCATGTTCCCATTTAGCCATGAACAGGTTTTGCATAATTGGGGGCAAAACTTGCACCCATAGCTGTCCCTTTCTTTTGTAAGAAGAACTAATTTTTATAGAAGAAGGAATTATATTCCAGAACAAATTTAGCTAACTGTGTTATAACCTCAGTGGGGGTCCTTTATTTCTCTGGTATCTAAGAAGAATCTAAGTGCTTCAAGTCCCTCCTCATGGGGTATGTTTGTATATAGGGATGTTACATCGAGAGTGACTAAAAGGCCATCTTCTTCTATGCAAATGTCTCTCAGTAAATGTAGTACTTCTCCTGTATCTTTAAGATAGGCTGGAGTATTTCACAGAGGAGCTCGCCCCTTTCCTTGCACAACTTTTTAGCTCCATACAATCCTCTGGTATCTCAGACCACTCACTTACTCAAGCCTGGATTTCTGTCATACCAAAGCTGGGCAAATCTCCACTGCTGCTGGGCAACAATCGCCCCATTTCATTGCTGAATTCTGATATCAAGATCCTAGCAAATCGTTTACATCAAGTTTGACAGAGCCTAGTTAGCTACTCAAAGGTGAACTTTGTAGTGGGGCAGCTGTCCTCAGATCATGCTCATAAGAGTCTTCACCTTATGACTTCTGTGATTGATTCCCCTGTCCCGTCAGTTCTGGTCTTGCTCGACGCTGAAAAGATGTTTGACTGTGTCTCTTGGCCTTTTATCTTTGAAGTGCTGAACAAATTCGGCTTCCCTTCCTCTTTTTGTGACTGCCTACAGGTGCTGTACTCGAACCCTACAGCGAGGGTCCGATGTAACGGTGTCCTCTCCTCCCCATTTTCCCTTTACTGAGGCACTAGGCAGGGATGTCCCTTGTCCCCATTTCTCTTTAACCTTTATCTTGAACCCTTGATTCGCTCACTCCAAGCACATCAGGAAGTACAGGGCATTCACATAGGGAAGTCCATGTTTCTCCTCTCCGTGTATGCAGACTATCTTATGCTCCACCTAGAAAATCCCCAGTGGTCAGTCCCAGTAGTTTTTACATTATTGACTGATTCTCATCGGTCTCAGGATACAAAATTAATGTAGACAAAACTTGTGTTCTGCCTCTCAATCACCGGGTTCAAAAATACTGTATTTGTGACCCGGGCCTGAAATGGGAAGCAGATTCCCTCACCTACTTGGGCATCAAACTCCCACGCAATCTCTCACAACTAGTAAAACAATCATACCCTGACCTCATCTGTGATCAAAGTCGACCTCCTGATATGGAGACACCTCCCTCTTTCCCTGTGGGGATGCACCAACATTACAAAAATGAACATACTTCCACGTATACTATATCCCCTTAGCATGATTTGTCCATATCTCCCCCAAAACATGGTTTGCTAAATTACAATCTATAATCTCAAATTTTCTCTGGCAAGGGAAAGCAGTCCGGAGGGCATATGCTAAGCTGACATTTCTGAAATTAGTAGGGGGGGCCTTGATCTTCCAAACTTCTTTTTATACTATTGTGCAATTCACTGCAGCAAGGTTTTTTGCTGGGACATGGGCAGTAGTAGGAATGGTATCACGGAGTACACATCCCAATGGTTAACCTTAGAGCAGCAGCTTTGCCGGGCATAGGGTATAGACTTGGAGGCCCTTCTCTATGCAAAACCAGCTGACTTACCAAACACACTAAAAACTTCCCCTCTGTGGTGGACTGTTAAAGCACTTGGCCAAATTATCTCTTTACTGGCCCTAGATTTGACCAGGGATTTTGATCAACCACTCCTAGGCAATTCACACTTTAAGACTGAAGGCCGGGCTATACCAGAAGGCTTTTGCCCTAAAATGTGGGGAGTATTGCTCTCTTCAATCTTGCATGCAGGCAGTCTAGCTCCAAAACAAGATATTCAGCTATACTACTTAATCCCTGAGCTTCACACTTTAAAGCATCTTCAGCTGAAGAAAGTGCTTGTGCATTTTTTGGGCCCTTCACCTTGGTGCCCATGAGCAGCTCCCATGAAGGTATCTCTTCTGCAATTGGCCTCTCTCCCACATGTCATTTCCCTCTTTTACAAAACATTAATGACCCACGTACCTAATGCCCTTCAGGGCATTTGCTATTACTGGCAACAAGAGCTTGAGCTGGCTTTGACTAATGGGGAGTGGCAGAAACTATGGCAGCAGTGGTATAAGTATATAAAGCAGAACAGGCTATGGTTCTTACAGTTCCGCATCCTCCACAACCTGTATTTTATCCCAACTCGACTATACAGGATGGGGAGGATTACCTCTCCCCTTTGTACTTCACGCAGTAAAACTGAAGGCACAAAAAAACATCTCTTCTGGGCTTGTGACAGGGTGGTGGCCTTCTGGCAAAGAATCAAGGACTTATTACATCCTATGCTGGGGTTAGACTGCTATTTTACCCCACAGATTTGTCTAGTGGGTCTCTTCCCGGCCAACATGATAGGGGTTTGCAAGGCACACATGGCTCTGGTCTCGGCAGTGGTGAAGTTGATTATTGCGCGCCACTGGACAGACCAACAAAGTCCTCCCTTTCAGGAATGGCACGCAGAAATTCTTCAGATGCCAGAACTAGAGAAGCATATTGCCCAAAGACAGGACAGGATCCAGGCCATTAACGGTGGATGAGGACAACTTCTTGCCCTGTTACCACTCATACATCATGCAGGAGGCCCTAGTGGCAATGAGATGCAACTGACTTGTCCTAGGGTTGGAGGGGAGTGCACCCCCACAGGGTTTCATTTTCAGGTTGATTAACTTGCCCCAGCCTCCAGTCCTAGGCCCTTCACAGAACTGGAAATTGTCCTCAGACATTTCCTAGGTCACCCTCCTCTGTTTATTCATCATAGCCCCAGGCGGGGAGGGGAGGGAGGGGGAGGGGGGAAGAGGGGGGTAGTTACTGTTAGTATGGTTATGATGTTTCCTTTTGCATTACCTTAATCTTGTACTGGCACTTAGTGATTTATATAGTTTAGTACTGCCTTCTTTTACCCAGCTGACAGCTGGCCAGACTGAATATGGACACATTTCCTTTTTCTTTTTCTTTCTATGCCTTGGCTGTAAAAGACAGTTGTATGTTGTGGTGGACTATTGTGTTGTATAGTCAGCTTCTCTTTTCCTTTGGATGTATTCCTTATAAACTTGAAAACTAATAAAGTATAATAATTTGTAAAAAAAAAAAAAAAAAAAAAAGATAGGCAGGAGTATTTTTGCCAATTCTGAAATGTTAAAATCTACAAATTTAGCTAAGGGTTCTGTCAGTGAATTATTTCCTGAAATAACAGGCCTCCCAGGTGGATCCTCTAGGGATTTATGTATTTTTAGGAGACAATAAAAGCTTGCTTTAACAGGGAATTCCACTTTTAAGCATTCAGTAGTTTCTCAGGTAATAAAGCATTTTCACTCAGGAAAGTTAAATAACCATCTATTTATTTCTTAACTCTCATGGTGGGACCAAAAGCTAGCTTTGTATAAAAATTGCCATTACCCAGCTGTCTATAGACTTCCTTATCATAATTAGCAGAGTTCATAATCACAATAGCCCCTCCCTTGTCTGCTGCTTTTATAGTTAATTGTATATTGTGGCCAAGCTGGTTTAATGTATCTGATTCTTCACTGCTAAGGTTATGATAGAATCTATTGTCAGCCTCCTTATATGGTTTCTCAGTATCTCCCTCACAGCATTTTAGAAAAGTCTGAAGTGTTGGAGTCATGGGGGGGGTGCAAAATGTCGACTGGAGTTTAAATGTCTGTATGTTACCCCTTTCGTTATTGTTATTCTCACCTGTCCCAGGTTCCACTGATTTGGGGTTCATTGCCAAGTTCCTTCCGGCTAAAAAAGGATTTCAGGCTTAAATTTCTCCCCATTTTGTTTAGATCCACTATAGTTTCAAAAGCTTCAAATTTCCTAGTGGGGGTGAAGGAAAGGCCTTTGCTGAGTACTCTTTTCTCGATATCTGACAGTGGGTGATTCGATAAATTGATAATGTTTAACATTGCATCCTCCTTCTCTGTCATCATCCTCTCCAGTTCCTTCCCCTGGTATTCCCTGAGCCTCTTCTTCCTCCTCTTTGTACCCCCTCTATGGATTCTCCTCCTCCTGAGATCCATTTGGTCACTCTCTAGCTGCGCCAGGGGACAAATGGTGGTGGGGGGTGGCACTGGGGTAACACATGCTTCCTCATCCTCTTTGCCTAAAAAAAAGTCAGTATCCTGGTCATCCTCTGTACATAAGTACTGGATCCTATTTGTAACTTTGCTGGTGTCCTCTGTGACGTTCGTGTTAGCTGCTTGCCGGGGACTAGTCCAATCAAAGATTCTTCCCTCTCTGTAATCCTTCATCTCTTTCAGTTTCTGTTTTTTAATATTCCTTCTTTTCTCATTATATCATGCTAGATTATCAGTGAAGTTGTCCAGTAATTGATCATACTGTGGAGAAGGTTTACATTTTTTAATAACTTCTTCTTTAGTATTCAGTTCCCCCTCCACTTCCTTCTGGATTACTGCATTCTTTGTTTATATCAGTTCCATATACTCTTTACTGGCTTTAAGACTTATTCTTTGCCATTTCTCAGTGAAACCTTTCCTGTTGGCTCCACAATTAGGCTTTTTAAGTACCCTCAGGCCTCTAGGAGCCCTTTCTACTTCTAAGTAGGCCCTTAAGTTGATCTCTTCCCATTGTAGTTTTTTCAATTTATGGGCTATTTGTTCAAACTGTATAAAAGCTTGGTTAATGTTCACCGGGTCTAACAAACTACTTGTGCTGTCATTTAAAATATTTGTGTAGCTGGTTACACTGCCCGTTTGTCTGAGCACTAGTTCTTTAAGGGAGCTGGTGTCCAGTTTGTGCTGTTCCTGCTGTGTATGCCATAGATATTCACTGTATTCTTGACCATGATAAAACAGGAGTGCTAGTAAAAGCCTGTAATTTATGCCTTTTTCTTTTTGAACCAGTGCTGGTAGCAAAGAAATACTAGAGTTTGCAATGGGGAATGCAACCTCACCAAGGGTGGCAGTGCCACAATCTAGAAAACAGTAAGGCAAAGGTTCATGTAGTCACAGGGGAATCAGCACCTGCCAAGGCTTATAAGCTATATGCAGTACGTTTTTAAATGAGGAAGGGAAATTACTTTTCAATTTTTAGATATGCACCTGTCACCTTATGTGACTGTATTCATTGGATACTATGCATGTCAGTAGGTTTTCACCATCAGGTTTGACCATTCTTTTTATACATATCAGGACCAGGTGCCTTGGTTTTGCCTTATAGTGCACGCCTGTATACATCATAAATCTAAATTGCACCTTAAAAAAGATAAAGCAAAAATTATGCTATTTAAAATAATATAGTGCAATAATGGATTGATTGTGAATAATAGATTGAATCCCAGTGGTAATCAACAATGCTGTCGTGAATTTTGCACATTTTATACATTTTATTTATTACTATTTAATCTTTGCATTAGCTCCTTAAGCCTTATTTTGAATTGCTGCTATGTTTGGAAATGCTGCTTATAATATAAGGTGCTGCCAGAGAGAAAAAAGTGTTGTTACGAGCTAGGTACATTACATTCTAAACAGTGTTTGTACATTATGAATGGTTTATCTAAAATGCTGCACTAGTGGATCTTTGTAGTATTACATGCACTTTATGTATGTATGGCACACTGCACCTTTAAAAACGTTTTTTCTTTTAAACATTGGAAGCACTGTGATGTGACCACCTTTGAGAAAACCCTGTTTGGTGAAACGTGTCAGGTGACTTACGTTACATGTAGGGAGCGGGTGGAGGAAGAAGGAAGTTATCTGGACTTTGTTCTCATGGTTGGAGTTTTTGGGAGTTTTTATCCTGTGTTTTGTGAACTAATAAAGGAACCATACCAGAGAACCAGCAGCACTTTGGTGAGTCCTTTCCCTTCCTCATTTAAAAACATATTGCATACAGCTTAGAAGCCTTGGCAGATGCCGATCCCCCCGTGACTACTTGGACCTTTGTCTTCCCATTTTGTAGTAGTTGAATGTCCAAAATAGGCTGTCTAATATGTGCAGTTCTAGACTGTCCTTTTTTAACATTTCAAGAAAGAAATGGTTGAAAGAAAAGCTGGGTGACTCAGATTTGACCCCTCATGAACTCTGAGCTAGCTTTTTAACTTAGATTCTTGTACTGTTTTATGTACTGTACGTTATCCAGCTATCTGGAGCCTATAATATTCTGGTCAAAGAACAATTTGTGAAGTACTGATATATAGTATGTATCATAAAATATATTGAGTGATTATCTGTCATCCCTACTGCAGTTAATAAGATCCTTGGTAGAAATGCCTATTTAGCATGACACACAGATGGAAATATATTGTAAGTCTTTCAGGCATCTGTCTGTAGGAACTGTGATTGACAGGCTAATTTTAAATTGGAATAAAGGTAACCAGACCTGAACATCTTTCTGTTATGTCTGGTTTACATGTCTGCTTTTGAGCTACAGTTTCAAATACTTTCTATCAAGTCATTCTGAAACTTGATACTGTACGGAATGGCCATGTAAATCCAAAGTAATTGCCAATAACTAAGGAGCTGTAGTTTTGATACAGAGCTGTCTCCTGTGGGGTTTATTATTGGTTTTGTTGTTTTTAGCACCATCTTTGTAACAAACTTTTTGGGATGAAGTGCTGTATATTAAATATTTATGTGAGCAATGATATTGTATACAGTTGATCTACTGTAAATGTCACTGTAATAGCCTTTGGGCAGATCAGTAAAGACATTACTGGGGCAGGCTGTCAGCACAGCAGTAGTACTATCACTGACAATGCCAACAACTCAGGTTCAGGAAAAAGCTTGGATTGTCAGGGGCCAGCCAGGGGAGCAGGACTGAGCATCCCACAGGACTCTCTCCTCTTCCAGGGAGGGTGGGTTTCTGTCCTACCAACTGGGTGACAGCAGGTGGTAGTGTAGTCAAGGGCACCATGGAAGGGATGGATGCAGGCTGGGGAGTTCAACGTGGCAGCAGGCTCAGTGTACATACATACCTTGAATCTCCCTAGTGCACCTGTGTATGGAAGGGGACTGTACTTGAACCCCTCAGCAGAGCTGCTTGATGAAGTTGGGTTCTGGCAGATGGGGATCTGGTAAGGGACATGGTTGTACAGGACCCCCTGACTGGGAGTGACCACAATACTGTCTGGTTTCAAATAAGCATTGGGGGAGTGGGGGTGAGATCTAGGACACTGGCAGTGGACTTCAGGGGGGCAGACTTTATGGGCATGGGAAATATTCTCAAGGATCACTTGAAGGGATTACCTCAACAACAAGTGTGGAAAAGGAGATGGGAGGTCATAAAACAGGGACTTCATGAGGCAGTCAGGATCTGCTAAGTTGAAACGTAAGGAGCAAGGTCACATAAACCATGCTGGTGGTCCAGTGAGGTCCAGGTAGCAGTCAGAGAAAGAAGGCGTTACAAAAATATAAAACAACAAGAGGGGATAGGGATAAGGAAATGTACCAGCTTGCATCTAGAAAAGTCACCCGTATGGTGAGGGGAGCAAAGTCCAGTAAAGAGCATCGGCTGGCACAGGGGATACATGGAGGGGAAAAGGGGTTCTTCCGGTACATTGGGGAGCAGAGAAAAACTAAGGGCCATCTCAGCAGATTGAGATCAGAAGGAGGGTGGGTGGAAGAGGCGAGGGACCAGGCAGAGGTATTTAACGAGTACTTTGCCTCTGTGTTCACTAGGGAGGGGATGGATATCTACAAAGCAAGGCACAAAGGGATAGAAGGCAGGAGTGGGATCAGGGAGCAGCAGAAATGGAGCAAAAGGAGGGAAAGGTACCCCAGGGTGTCACATCTGGATAAGGATAAAAAGACCAGTAAGGTGGAGGGGACGGATGATGCCATCCCCACCAAAAGGTGTGGTTTGCCCTCAAGGCCCTAAAGAAAGACAAATCTCCTGGGCGGATGGCATTCATCCGAGAGTACTATGGAATTGGCGGACATACTGGCTGCACTTCTGGCGGAGCTTTTCAACAGGTCACTTGAGACAGGGAGGGTACAGGGATTGGCAGAGCACATGTGGCACCAATCCACAAAGGGGTCAAGGAAGTACCAGGAAACTATAGACCCATCAGTTTAACCCTCGTGGTGGGAAAATTAATGGAGAGTATACTAAAGGAACGATTGGGGGTTTACTTGGAGGAGGTGGAGGTCTGGATAGTCGGCAGCATGGGTTTGTGCCAGGTAGATCATGTCAAACCAACCTTGTGGAGTTCTATGAATGGGTAACATCAGAACTGGATAGGGGTAAGCCTGTGGATGTATTTTTCTTGGACTTCAGCAAGGCGTTTGACTCTGTCCCCCACAATGGTCTGGTGGAGAAACTGATGGGGTTAGGAGTAGGCCCTTTGATGGTCAGATGGATTGAAAACTGGATAGCTGGACGCACTCAGAGAGTAGTGGTCTGTGGGGAGCTCTCAACCCTACAGAGGTTGGTAGTGGGGTACCACAGGGCTCGGTCCTGGGTCCAATCCTGTTTAATGCATACATATCAGACATCAGGGATGGTATAGGGTGTGAAATGAGTCTCTTCATGATGACTCCAAGATGGGAGCAGAAGTTGAGGGAGAAGAGGGAGGTTGGCCCTGCAAGGGACCTGGACACCCTGGAAAGCTGGGCTCACACATGGAAATTAAATTTCAATATCACCAAGTGCAAGGTGTTGCATCTTGGTCGGGAAACCCTAAACACAGGTACACCCTGGGAGGAGGTGCTGGAAGCCTCAACAGGGAAAAGACCTAGGGGTCGGTAGGATACATGTATGAATAACACTGAGCAGTGCAGGAGAGCAGCTAGCAAGGCAAACAGGATGTTGGGATGCATCGCAAGGGGATCACCTCTAGGAGCAAGGAAGTGATTCTGCCACTGTACAATGGACTGGTTAGACCACACCTTGAGTACTGTGTACAGTACTGGAGACCACACTTGAAGAGGGACATACAGCCCTGGAGAGGGTACAGAGGAGGGCAACAAAGATGATACGAGGGCTAGGGGATTTGACTTACGAGGACAGACTTGAGGAGCTCTGCCTGTTTTCATTGGAGGAGGAGAGACAGGGGACATGATTGAGGTCTTCAAGTACCTCAAGGAATAAATAGGTAAACATGGAGGGATCTTTAGACTAAAGCAGGGAGGCATCACCAGAGGCATGGTTTGAAGTTGGAAGGTGGAAGGTGAGGGGGAAAAGAGGAGGAGGTTTTTCACTGAGAGGGTGGTGGACCCTTGGAATGCTCTGCCTGGTGAGCTGGTTCAGAGATCCACAGTGGAGAGTTTAAGAGAGGGTGGGACAGACACAGAAAGTGGATGTATCAGATGATGGCCTGTCCGGGGGTGGGGATGGATGATAGGGGTTTCTGGAGCACAAGGGATGGGAGGGTCTCGGCACCCAACTAAGGATCTAGGTTCGAGCAGACTTGATAGACCATAAGGCCTAATCTGCTGGCAAATAGTATGTTAGTATGTTAGTATGTAAGTAAAAAGCAGTCTGAGGGATACACATCCTTTACTCTGCTGGGGGGGGGGGTGGCTGTGGCAGCATGGAGGTAGGCAGCTTGTTGGGCACAGATTGGTGGAGCCAGGCACCTTGGAAACTGAGAGGGAGTTTGAGGCAGTTGAGTGTAAGGGGGAATAAATAGAGAAAAAAAAATAACGACTTTATTTATCTGTCTGTCTGTGTCTGTCTGTCTGTCTATCTAGCTATCTTTCTCCCTATCTATCTAAAATGCAAAGATTATGACTGGGAAGTCAGTTGTGCTCTCACCTGCAAATGAGTGAGATCCAGCTCCTGAGTGTCAAGGGAGGGTAGCTTTGTGGCCAGCTAGATTCACGTCTCACAGTTACAGAAGGAATGGCATTCATTCAGGAATATCAGTTCCACTTAGAAGAATTAAGAAACCCATCCAGAGAGACTTTCACGTAATGGTTAGATGTTGGTCAACCTGATGTCATTATGCAAACCAGAAGCCAAAAAGACTGGTATCTCTGATTGTTTTTTTATTTGTTTCCTGCAATAAATATATACATAGGCTGACAGCTATCGCTGAACTGACCTAACTTCAGAGCATGACTAGAGCTGTTGCAGTACTGTGTCCCTTTCTTAGTGCTTGGATAATATGTCTTATTTTTCCATGTATACTACAAGTTGCGTCAAAACTATTCAAAAAATGTGCCGGGGCAGACTGGACAGAAATTGATGGTAGCTTTCAACAAATTTAGAATCCCCTGACTTACTATAAGAACAGGAAGGACATTTGATGCTTTTCATACGTCTGGAATCATGCTTGATGCAATGTGTATATTATGTATCCTTGTTATTATGGCTGGTAATGCTCATATACCATTGAAACAGTGACTGTAATTCCTCAAAGACCATTACAGCAACAAAATCAGCAATTCGCTGTAATGATCCGGGGTATACCAACACTGTTTTCTCTGGTGTGTCTGCCCCCTCCCCAAAACAACTCTGACTTGGAGTTAATAATCATAAATTGTGGGGGGCAAAGCCTCAGTCCTAGAGGAAGATGGTGGCCATGATGACTGTGGTCTGTAGGAACACTATGTTGCAGTAGAGAGCAGTGATTTTGAATGTTATTTAGCATTATTTTTAATGTTATTTTTATTTATGTTTATTAATTTGTGTTTGTTTAATCTCTGTTTAACCTCTGTTGATTTCCCATTATACAGAGCACTATTGGATCCTGCCTTGGCCCAGGGCCGATTACTAGAAGACACACTAATTTAATTGGCATCCATTTCCATAAAGCATTTTAAAACTATATTCTTTGGGAGCCATAACTTGGATGGCGTTAAGGAAGCATTAAAGAAATACCTTGGAATATCTGGGTCATCATGACTTTTAGTTGAAGAGGGGAGCAGCGTGAAGAGTTCAGTGACTGATTTGATGAGGTGCAGTGGATTGTCCTGTTGTGAGCTGCAGTCTGGAGGAATAGTGTGGAGGAGAGTACTGAGGTGACCTGGTGGGTGGGTGTTTGTCTGGTGTTGGTGAGAGCTCCATTTTGGTTCCTGACCTCAACCTGGTGGTGTGACATGGTGTCATTGTCAGGAGGCAGCTGCATCTATGGCACTTCCAATCCATGGCATGGTGGCTGATGCCGCTAAGGCAGTGGTAGGGTCTGGAGAGAGGCGGGTGTTCTGGGGATCCCCTCGAGTGCATGAAGCACCTAGACCTGAAGTGGTGTTTTCCCTAAACTCCCCAGCCATATTGAAAGAAGTGTGTCTTGAATCCTGACTGAAGAGCATTTATATTATGACTGCTTCCCTTTTGTGCACACCAAATGAAGTAAGAAAGGCCACAAGTGTGGCATGAGGTATTTTATTTCTGTTTTGCTTCATTGACTGAAAGGTTGTAACTCTCAAAGTTTCATTTGGATTAACTTAATTAAAGAACTTGGCTGGTATCTGGTTTTTACACAGTGGTGAGAGCCCATGGAAAACTGAATGCTGGCACCGTGCTGTTAGTAACTGAGTATGGATCTTATAGACTGTGAGATCTAAAATCTCTTTGGCTTCCACATTAATTATATTCTATCGGACCTTGTGGAGTAACAGTCCTTTGGGTCTGTTACTGGACAGTTGTTTGGCATTAGGAAGTGGGAGCTCCATGGACAAAAACATTTCATATGAACCTTTTTGGACTGGGTTTTATTTTATTTACTTCTTCAGGATTTGAAATAATTTGTAGTTTTAATTGACGCTAGCACTAAACTCATTTTGTTAATTGTTTAAGACTTACAATTTGTAGGTTTATTTGGGGGTTAAAGGTGTAGGTTTATTATTATTGTTATTGTATTACTAGTTTTAATAATCAGGGTGGGTTGGGAATTGTGTTTGTGTCGTGAAAGTAATTTGATTTGTTGTGTTTGATTTTTATCTGCTCCTATTGTGCTATATAATGTTCTGGGAGGGATTAAAGACGGTCAGGCAGTATTCCCCCACTACACTCAGGGAACTGCATCCTTTTGAATGTCCCTCTTTACCATCTGAGACCTAATTAAGGTGTCAAGAATTTGGGTTAGTTAGATGGAGGAGGAGAAGGGGGAGAACTGGGCCTAGTGGGGGAAAGGAAAGGGGGGTGGATTGAGGAGGTGGTGGGGACCAGGAGATGCCACGGGGTGAAATGGAGCCAGGACAGAGGTATCTCCTGTCTTGCCTCCATACTCAAGGGCTCCATAGTTAATGGGCAAGAGCCGAGGTCTTCCTCGACAACCCATCCTACTCGGCGGTGTTATGTAATGCCAGATCTATTAAGAACAAAACAGCTATTATAGCTGATCTTGTTGGAACAACATATCTGGAATGCATCACCAAGACCTGGCTGGATGAAAATGCAGGCCCTATATTGGCCTCTGCTGTTCCGGACAGGTTATTGGTGATACACCACCCTAGGTTGGATTGTAGGGGATGGGATGGGATGTGTGAAGCTGGGCCTTGCGGATTTGCCAGTTGGGCCCACCAGATCCTTTGAGTTTATCTGGGAAGGGGTGTAGGGTGTAGGGTGTGGGATACTCCTCATCTACTGTCCACTAGGTGATGGGGAGAATTCCTGAAGGAGATAGCAGACTTCATTGTCGACATGGCACTGGAGTCCCCCAGATTGTTAATTCTGGGGGACTTCAGTGCCTGGGTCAATGATAAACTCTTGCAATTTGGTCAAATTCTCCTCCAGCTGATGACTATGTTGGGCCTTACACAGGTGGTTACCTCCTCTACCCATGTAGGGGGTCACTCGTTGGATCTGGTGTTCCTCCTGGGGATGGAAATCACTGATTTAGGGGTGGAACCAGTCAGTTGGTCTAACCATCACACCATAAGGTTCAGTTTCAGGGCCTCCCCCAATGGACATGTCCCTATGGAGATGGTCCAGTGCCGCCCTTTAAGAGGGGGTAACCCCAGAAGGTCTGTCAGTGGTACCAGACCTATCAACCTATCAGGATTGTTGAGTGAATGAATGAGTTGGGGGGATCTCATACTGGCCTATGATAAAGTGGTGGGAGATGCCCTGGACATGACTGCTCCTGTTCATGTTCGATCACTCACTCTTCACTCAAGGACCCTTTGGTCTGAAGGTTCCTTGAAGGAGTTGAGAAGAGTTGGATGAAGGCTGGAGAGAGCATGGTGGAGGTCCGGCCAGGATGTTGACAGGCTTAGATTGATGGAACATTATAAGGGCTATCAATTGGATATCACCCATAAGAAGGCAGAGTTCCTGTCCAAGGAGATTTCTGCTGCCCAAAATTGACTGGCTCAGCTCTTCTGGACTGTAGACTAATTGTGCAATCCAGTCTGTCTCCAACCTGAAAGGACCTTTTCTCAGGCTAAATGTGAGGAGTTTGCTTGACTCTTTGCAGATAAGGTTGCCAACATCTAGTTGGGCATTGGCTGAGCTCTCTCCATGAGGGATTGTGGAGGTCAGTGGGAGGTGATGAGCACTCGGTCTGCTGGACAGACTTTAGCTGGCCAGAATTCGCAGACATTGTGAAGATCGTCCAAACGTTGCATCCTATCAGCTGTAGTTTAGTTCCAGGCCCTTCACCCTTATTAGGGGGTTATGTAGATGTTATCTGCCCAATCCTAGCCAAAATTGTCTAGAGGTTCTTGGAGAGGGGTGTCTTTCCCAATCCCCTAAAAGAGGCGGTCGTATGACCACTCCTAAAAAAATCTCCTTGGATCCAAACTCTCCATCTAACTACAAGCCTGTCTCTAACCTGCCTTCTGTTAGTAAGGTTATCAAAAAGGTGGTTGCTCTACAATTGGATGATCACCTTGTGACCCACAATGCTTATGATGCTCTCCAGTCTGGATTTAGGAAGATACATAGCACTGAGACTGCACTTGTTCAAGTACTGAATGACCTCCTAAAAGCGAGAGATCAAAAGTCTTGTACCATCTTGGTCCTTCTTAATCTCTCTGCAGCATTTAGCACTGTGGACCATTGCATGCTATTGAAGAGCCTGCAGCTTCTTTGTGAACTGTCAGGGACAATCCTCGAATGGTTTTGATCTTTCATCATGGACAGGTCTCAGAGGGTGGTCACTGGAATTTAGTCCTTTGATATCTTCCCCCTGTTCTGTGGGGCGTCACAGAGCTCCATATTGGCACCCATGTTGTTTGCAGTGTATATGATGCCATTAGGAGATATCATCAGGTGATACAGTTTGAGTTTTCACTTCTATGCAGATGATACTCAACTGTATATGTCCTTTCTACCCAGGCAGTTTGATGTAGTCTCTGTGTTTAACAACTGTCTCACTGAGATCAAGGACTGGATGAGTACCAGCTGACTGAGACTGAATCCAGACAAGACCGAAGTGTTGGTAGTGGATCTGAGTCATCCTGGAGTTGATTTGGGGGCTGGGCAGGTGTCAGACCTATTGTTTGATTGTGTCCAGCTCACTACCTCAGACCGGGTACATAACCTGGGTGTTATTTTTGATGATGGCTTGACCCTGAAATCTCAGGTGTCAGCTGTTGACAAATCCTCATTTTACCATATGAGGAATATTGCCTGTGTGAAATACCTGGTTCCTCTGGATGATCTGCCAGCACTGGTCCATGCTTCATCACCACCCACCTTGACTACTGCAATTCCCCCTTCTAGGGCTTCCTGGGATTGATATCCGCTGCTTGCAGCTAGTGCAGAATGTGGCAGTCGGGCTTTTGATGGGTACATCTAAGACCAGTCATATTATGGCTGTATGGCACGGACTGCACTAGCTGCCTATTTAGTGGTGGATCACCTTTAATGTCAGCTTGCTGACCTTTAAAGCCATACACGAACAGGGACCATACTATCTGCAAGATCTCCTGACTCCCTACTGCCCCTTCCCCTCCCCTCTCCATTCTGCCGACAAGGGATTGCTAGAGATTTCCAGGGTTCATTTAAAAATATTGGGTGCCCGTGCTTTCTCTTTTGTAGCCCCTTCCTTGTGGAATTCTCTACCTCATCAGTTAAGAGAATGCCTGACCATCGAGAGATTTAAATCTGATTTTAAAACATATCTTTTTGAAATGGCCTTCCCAGATGAATTTTAAGTAAATTATGTATTTGTTATTTTTATTGTTAATTAACATGTCTGAGTTTTATTTTAACTGTAAAGCACCTTGGCTTTGGAAAGGCGCTATATAAATAAATAAATAAATAAATAAATAAATAAATAAATAAATAAATAAACAAACAAATAAATAAATAGAAAAAATAAAAAAACACTCTTTCACTGATGGCACAATGCCGTCTGTCAGCATTGTGCCATTGCTGTAATGCTGTTCAACAAATTTCTTGTTAAAGTGGCTTGATGAAACTGATAATGCTGAGGTTGAAATTTTTAGTAACTTTGGCTCCAGACCACCAAAACTAGAGTATTTTGTCAGTGGCAAGACCATTCAATAAACTGAAGACTTCTTCACTGACCTCCCTTAAGTAAAAAGAAGGAGGGCCATATACACACAAGTTACCAGATGAAAGGCCAGGAATATTGCTGCATTTCTACCCCCTCTCCCCACCAGGACTCCCAAACTTTTCAAACACAAGCCAGGTACTTAGTCCATCACATAGCCCTTAACTCCGATGTCCAGAACCATACTGGCACAGAGACTTTAATTCAGCAGACTGAACTGGTTGTTCTTTAACATGTCTGCCTTTACTACCTGTTGAACAACTGGTACTATACCCCCCACCTCCATATCATGCTTCTCAGACCTCAGCTCTCCCTCTCCTCCCCTCCCTTCCCCTGACCATCCTCTTTCACCCTCCTCTGTACTGAGATGCAAAAGTACCCTGCACTCTTTTTTTTATGTTTGCTGCACTTGTGCACCCAACATTTTGTGGCAAGAATAGTGGACTTCAAAGGGGTGTCACTTACAAGCCCATTGCTGTTCAACATGGCAGCAGGTGGCTGCTTTACGTAAGAGCGGTTGAAATGATCTGAGATCTTTTTTCAAATGAAGCCACTTTCATGAATTTAATGGCAGATAAAAGGAAGGCAAAATCATCAACATCATCTGAAGAATACATATCTCTACATTTCAGACTGTTGGGAAATATTTCAGACTTGAAACAGGCTCGGACAACAGAGGGGTCGAGGAGAGAAGCCCCAACTCTAAGGAACGCCATCAGCCCAATCGCTACAGCCCAGGAAAGTTTCTACAGAGTTAAATATTACAAAGCAAGCTAAACAATCTCAGACTCCTGTCCCTTCATCAAATATTAAAACACTAGAAGCAGTCAAGAAACTGAGCATTTACCACACAGATCTGACAACCAGGAAGAAGCTACCATCTCTGATCAACAAATCAGTACCAACTTTCTCTGCAGAAGGGTCTACAAATAACAAGAGCTTATCATCACCCTTATCTCATATTGCTTCTTGTTCAACACCTACATCTCTGACATAAGGAAGGGTATCAGGAGTGAGATAAGTCTCTTTGCAGATGACTCAAAACTGGGGGCAGTAGTGGATGGGGAGGAGGGGAGGGTGGCCCTACAGGGGGACCTGGAGGCTCTTGAAGGTGGTCTAGAAAGTGGAAGCTGAGGTTCAATGTAGGGAAATGCAAGGTACTGCACCTGGGAGCCAGAAACCCTGGCCAAGTGTACACCCTGTGGGGAATGCTACAATTATCAATGGCTGAGAGGGACCTGGGGTTGGTGGTGGATGTAAAGATGAACAACTCTGAGACTTGTAGGAGGGCAGTGGCCAAGGCCAACAGGACACTGGGATGCATCTCTAGGGGGATCACCTCCAGAAGGAGGGAAGTGATACTCCCTCTGTATAACTGCTTGGTGAGGCTGCACCTCAAGTACTGCATGCAGTTTTGGAGGCCACACTTAAAGAGGGACATTGAACTCCTGGAGAGGGTCCAGAGGAGGGCAACAAAATGATCTGGGGCTTTGGGGACAGGACCTATACGGAGAGGCTCAAAGAGCTAAATATGTAAACATTGGAAGAAAGAAGGGACTGGGGGGACATGATAGAGGTCTTCAGGTACATGAAGGGGTAAATAGGGGAGGAGCAGTCAGGGTGCTCTGAAGGAAGGGGGCAACTAGAGGGCATGGGTGGAAGCTGGAGGGGGAGATTCAGGAGAGAAAGGAGGAGGTGCTACTTCACTGAGAGGGTGGTGGAGCCATGGAATACGCTGCCCAGGGAGCTGGTGGAGGCAGAGATGGTGGAGGGGTTCAAGAGGGGTTAGGACAGGTACAGGGGAAGGGTTCTGGAAGCAAAATACTGTGCAGTGAGAATATCCGGGACTGGGAAGGGAGAAGCCAGAGAGGGCGAGCGGGGCAGCAAGGTCAGCTCCCAGGGTGGGGCCTGACCAAATGAGCAGACACGAAAGACCATTAGGCCTATTCTGCTGGCATTTTAGTATGTTAGTATTACTTCTCCAGATTTTGTTCAAGATAAAAATAAAGAAGAACCACTGATTGATGGAACTTATCGAACTGAAGTAAAACCTCTAAACAGGAGTAATCTACAACAACCGGAGATGGCCACTGGAGGTCCCCATACGATAGATTCTGTCAGAGGAGCACTGGAGAAATTGCTGACTTGGACACAAACTTTTAACTTAAAGTTTGATGCCCTTTCTCAAAAGTAGATTTTCTACAGAAATATGATAAGGTAAACAGAGTAAAAATTGAGGAAATAAAAGATATTAATATTGCGAAAAAAGATATTGAGAAATCAGTAAATAAGAGAATGGGTGTTAAAGCTACTACTGCTAATCTTCTGCAGGACAATTATGCCATGGCTAAAAAAGTAGAGAATTTGGAAAATCAGCAGCGCTGTATAAATTTGAAATTTTTAGGTCTTCCTATTTCACTAGAAGATGATTTTCAGACAACTCAAGATCTGATAAGGGATCTCTTTGTAAAGTTTTTGAACTATCTGAAGAAAACCTCCCCATTGTTACTAGAGCATACAGGATCCCAACAAAGCAAAAATACAATATGAAGATGCCACAGAAAACTCTGCAAATAAGAAAATAATGATTATTTTGTCTTTTGCATTTAATACAGACATAGACCTGATAATTCGTTTATCGAGAATGAAAGCTCCATTGTACAAATCCAACAGGTTCTCTGTCTATCCTGATAATTTGTATACAACACAACAATGCAGACATCGTTTTCTTTCTTATAGGCAATAACTTTTAAAGTTAGGTGCTGAATTCCAGCTGTTAGCAGCAGCTAAGATGAAAATTATATTTAATGGTAAACAGTACATTTTCTTTTAGCTTGAGCAAGTAACAGATTTCATTAGGGCACAATCTACTGCAAAATAAGATGAAATTGATTCTCCTACCGTTTCTGAACAAGAAATAATGGACATGTGAAATATGTTTCAAACTGGACTAAAGAGAAAAGTTTATTAGTATATTTCTCATCTGGATCACACCTAATCTTAATTTTGATAATTGAATTTGGTGTTAAGGGAGGTGGTTTGGGGTTAGTCATTTTGCATATTTTTATTTAAAAATAAAAGGAAAATTAATAAAGAGGGTTAGGGAATGGATATACTGTCTATATAAATTAATACTTATCTTGAAATTACTATAGTTAGCAACTAAGCATGAAAATCAGAAGGTATCTTGTTTAATATATTCCTCCTCCCTCTAATGATTTGGTCAAGACACACTGTATATCCATTATTAAAGGGTTACACTTTATTTTAAGTGTTCTTAACTACACTAAAATTACTGTATAACTACAATGTAACTACTGTGTAACGTCTGTGTAGTTACATGTAGTTACTACAATGTAGTAGTTAACTAGTTTCACATTTGTGGTTTAGTGTAGTTACACAATTTGCATGAACTGGTAGATAGCACAAATACTGTTGCAACAGCTGTTACATGTGTAGTTACACTTCTAGCACAAATCAATTTTTCTGTTGCACTTTGCAACAGCTGTTACATGTGTAGTTATTCTTCCAGCATAAATCAATGTGTGCCAAAAGAGAGACAGTTGTGATTACATGTGTAACTACCACATCATACAATTTATACAACTACACACCAGGAAGGGTCCCTACCTGTATATCCTTCGTTGCCACCACTCCACACAGCAGATCGATGGTAAAGCATATGGTATGTAGCCATGCCCTACCCCCAGCCACCCACCTGGGCCATAGAAGACCAAGAGTGTGGGCACAGAAGAAGTGTGGGTCAATGCCACAGAAGCAGCATATTTCTTAGTAACTACAGCATTGTTGCAAGTCAGTAAGTAATTATATAAATTATTTTTTATTACACAAGTAACCAATGTAGTTGTATAGCAATTAAGAATATTAGATTGCATGTTTATTAAGCAGTAAGTGCATGAGGGACTGATTTCTGAAGGAAAGCATACTTCAGAACTACAGCATTGACATTCAATGTAAGTGAATAGTAGTTATACCCTTCTTCATATACTTTATTTTAAGTGTCAGTTTCTGCATAGTTACTTTTCAAATACATGTTAGTCAAGTCATTAACTGTGGAAACAATGCCACAGAATCAGCACATTCCTTAGTAACTATAGCACTGTTACATCCTTCTTCTTACACTTTATTTTAAGTGTCTGTTTCTGCATATTTACTTTGTAAGTACATGTTAGTTAGTCATTAACTGTGGAATCAATGCCACAGAAGCAGCACATTCCATAGTAACTATAGTACAGCGCTGTTACACCCTTCTTCTTACACATTATTTTAAGTGTCTTTTTCTGCGTACTTACTATGTAAGTACATGTTAAATAGGCATTAACTGTGGAAACAATGCCACAGAAGCAGCACATTCCTTAGTAACTGCAGCACTGTTACACTCTTCTTCTTACACTTTATCTTAAGTGTCAGTTTCTGCATACTTACTTTGTAAGTACATGTTAGTTAGGCATTAACTGTGGAAACAATGCCACAGAAGCAGTACGTTTCATAGAAATGCAGCACTGTTAAAAGTCAATAAGTAATTATGTAAATTGATGATTTTTTTTATTGTATAGCAATTTACAATGTTAGATTGCATGTTTATTTTTAGTTCTGTTTTTTTTTTAGTTGCACAGTGTCGACGTGGTGGCTCTGGGATTTGAACCCAGTTCTCCAGGTTTGAGGGCAGTGCTTTTAACTATTATCCTATATTGCAGTAGCTTCATGAGGGAGTGATTTCTAAAGGATAATTTTAAGTGTCGCTAACTACACTGTAATTACTGTATAACTACACTGTAACTGCACTATGTTGTTGCTAACTAGTTTCACAATGAGTATTGTACACTTACATAACTTTAAATTTGCTGCTTCTATAAGATTGACCCACACCTCTACTTCACCCACACCCCTGTCCTGCTTCTGCCCAGGTGGGTAGTTTGGGGTGGGGCAAGGGCTACCCTTCATTGACAGTCCTAATTGTTCTGTACCAAAAACTAAACTGTCTCATTGTAAAATGCTGAACAGTTATCATAAGTCTGATTGTACATCATGTATATTGCAACCACACTTTAGTTGCTACTATATTGTGTTTCAACTGTATTCTTGCACTTAATTGTATCTAGCTGTACTCAGTATATTCAATGTATTCTGTTTCCTGTACTGTTCTCTGTTAATGTAAGTGTATTGTCTGTATTACCTATGTACCATCTTTTTTTTTATTTAATTTTTATTCAGAGGTTTTGCCACACACAGTTCCAGGAATATCAAATATTGCACAGTGTAACATTTGTCCAATTTCATTGGAGAAATACGCATGTTACAGAGGAATTGGTAACATTGATCTATAGGTTTTACCGAAGAGTATGCATTATGAATTGCATCATTGGTCACTAAAATAGTAATCTATGGTCTTCCCTGTTAAAGAGTCCTTAAATCCAAGAATCCAACCCACAGGGTTATCTCTGAGGAAAAAAAATCATCTCTTGTTCTTAACCCCTTCTCTCTTTTATTTATGAAGAAAGTCTGTAAGATTCCTGATATGTTACAAGTTCTTCATAGAACTGTCTTGGTTAGGGGGAGAAGTCATGATCCACAGAAGCTTGGTAAAGTGACCACACCTGCCACTTCCTCATATAATTAGGTCCCTTACATTGGATTCTGGAGTTAAGTTTTTCAGTGCAATATATTTGCTGCATTATTAGTCTCCAGCCATTAACTGAAGGAATAATGTTTGTCATCCATCATCGAGTTAAAGTCTTCTTAGCTGCTAGAAGAAACACTGGGAGGAGGGTATTTTCCAGGGTGGAGAGTGATCAGAATAGATCACCAGTAAGACCTGTTCTGCTGTTAGTTCAATAGTTTCAGCTAGACATTGTGAGAGTTCCATTTGAAGTGATAGCCAAAATGGCATCAAGAGTGGGCATAACCAGAGGATATGACCAACTGTTGCACATTGACAGCCACAATTGTGCCAACACCCACCATATCTCTCAGGTAGGTAATGACTGAGAATCTCGGGAGAGCGAAAATATCTCATCTGGCACTTCCAAGCAACTTCCCACCACAGGGGTTAAGAGGTCATTTTAAGAGCCGGTATGTGGGTCTCCTTCCAGGATTCCCATGAAATCTCTAATTTGAGGTCTTTGTTCCATGCATTCAAGATGGATGCTGTGGTTTCTAAGGTAACTTCTCTAAGGGCTTTATATAAGTTCCCTAGTAGATGACCATCCACCCTCCCCTGCATTGTTGTCATAAAGAACTGTAGTAACCCAGGAGCTGGGGTTGGCAAAGTTGGTTGAATTTGAATGTTCCTCAAAATATGATTGCAGACTTGGAAATATCAAAATTGATCCAATGTGCATAGACGAAATTGTGATCTTAACATGTTAAAGGGACATATGTTCTGGGGTGATGGAAACTGGAAAAAGTCGGTCAGTCCTACTCATCTCCATCTTTGGAAAGAACAAGCAGATAGTATCGGGAGGAAAGAGTCCTCCTCCGAAATCAATTTACAATTTTCATAAATTGAGTGGATAGCTTTGGTCCATCTCAATTTCTTCCATGTTTGGTGTGTGTTGGCTGTTATTGTAGCAAAGTCCCTAGGAGGTAGAGATCATCCCTCCGAAGAAAAAAGCATTTTGTTTATATCAAATAGGTCATTTATTTCAAATTCTGAAGTTTTCCAAGGGGTTCGATAGGCTTCTGCCACCCACATAAGGATCATACAAAGAAAAGTTGCCTTTGCGTACAAGGTGAAATCTGGGGAGTCCCACCCCAACCCCCTTGTGCTAAGGATAGCTTTAGGATGGATAATCTTATCCATGGGAGTTCAGTGACCCAAATAAAAGTAGATATTATCTTATCCCAAGATTTAAAAAAGTGAAGGAAAGCTAGGTATGTTTTGGATAAGATAAAGAAGTTTAGGGAGTATATTCATTTTGATTGTTGTTATTCTTTGATGAAATGTAAAAAGTGAAGTGGACCATCTAGTGTGGTCAGACTGAATTACCTATGTACCATCTTTATGGCCTAGGACACATCTGAAAATGGTCCACTGAATCAGTGCGCCTACCTGGTAAACAAACAAACAAACAAAAAGACAAACAAACAATAAATAAATATCACTGATCTGCTATGTGGAGTTATGGTGGATGATGCCAGATACATATGCCAGGATGCCTCCTTAGCCATTACTTGCCCTTCCCACTAGCTGAATGACGTGGCAGCCATGGCACCATCATTCACATGAAGCTACCACAGCTGCTAACTATACCATGATGGTTGGGGCATGGTGGTGAAGACATGCATGTAACAACTAAGGAAGAGTCCCTACATGTGTATCTGGTACCACTCATCGTTACTCCACACAGCAGACATTTGTTTACTAGGGAGGCTGTAAGGGAGGTGGGGGTGGAGGTGGTGGACCCACTGGCAGGGAGTGACCAACAATCTGTGTGTTTCACACTCAACATGGGCAGGGAGGTGGTTGGTACAGGGAAGAGGGTGGCTGACTTCAGAAAGGCTGACTTCAGTAGGATGGGTGAAATCTTAGAAGAGTACCTGACAGGAATTCAGTCTCATTGAGATGCAAACCAGAAATGGGAAAAAAACTACATTGGGGCTTGTGGAGGCTGTTGGGACCTGGAGTACTGCATGTAGTACTGGTGCCCATATCTAAAGAAGGATATCAGACTACTGGAAGGGTTACAGCACAAAGCAGCTAAGATGATACAGGAACTGGGGGAAGTCCATATGAGGAGAGGCTGTGTGTCTTGAATATGTACTTCCTGTAGGAGAAGACAGATCAGGGGGATATGATTGAGACCTTCAAGTACTTAAAGGGGATTAACAAGACAGGAACAGAAGGGATATTTAAGTTAAATAGGGGGAGGGACACAAGAGGTCATGGTCTTAGATTGGAGGGGGTAGATATAGAAGGGAAATGAAAAGACACTTTTTCATGGAGAGGGTTGTGGTGGAATGGAACTCTCTGCCAGAGGAGCTGGTATCCTCAAGACAGTGAGGGTTCAAAAGGGGATGGGACAGGTGAGATGGGAGGTTATTGTGAAGGGGGGGGTGGGGCAGCTGCAAGGTAGTTGTGCTAGCTGCATATCTGAGCAGACTTGAGAGACTATGTGGCTTGTTTCTGCTGGCAAAGTTCCTATTTTTGTATGTTCATATGTTCCTAGGTGCACTGATCCAGTGGACTGTTTTCAGGCACAACCCGGGCCATAAAGATGGTACATAGGTAATACAGACAATACATTTACAATAACAAAGAAAGGTACAGGAAATAGAATACATTGAATATACTGAGTACAGCTAGGTACAGCTAAGTGCAAGAATATAGTTGAAATACAATAGAGTAGCAGCTAAAGTGCAGGTGCAATATACATTATGTACAATCAGTCAGTCGTATGACTGATCAGCATTGTACAACAGGACAGTTTATTCATAGGTAAGGAAGAGCCCCTCCAGTTACCATTGTCCAGAGAGGGAGATCCCACAGTGATCAGGGGGTAATCCTGTCCAGGACAAGGTCTACCCCTCAAAAAAAGTGGGAAAAGGAGGAAAATTATATAAGGAGGGAGAAAGAGAGTCCCCGTGGTCCCACTCCTCTCCTCTCCTCCTCTCCTCTCCCTCTCCTCTCCTCTCCTCTCCACCACTCCAAAGGGAGATCCCACACCACAGGACCAGACCACATCCAGGAGGAACTCAACTGGCTGAGAAGGAAAGGACCTACAGGGAGCCCCTAAGGCCAGGGCAAGAAACCCTACTTACTCTCCCTTCCAGGGTGGGCCCTCGGTCACTTAAGAAGGTAACAGATGACCCAGAGGTACCATAAGGACTCAGCCCACAATTGCCTCAAGGAGGTTGGGCAAGCAGGGAAGGGGTATCGCCCAAGGGCGGAGGCCCAGAAGGGATGTTGCTAGTCATAAATGGCAAAGATATACAAGAAGACCAAGAATTATGATAGGTATATAATTTTCCTATCTTCCCTGTGTTAGTCTTCACCATTTATCACTGTCTGGGTGAGTACCGATTTCCCTAAAAGGGGTCCAGCACTTCCTTGAGGGACGTGAGTCTCTCAGTATCTTGTTGGGGGAGGACCATGAAAGGAGGAGACCGATTACAGGCCAGTTATGCCTGCGACTGGTCAGGGCGAGCTGGGGTCTCCCATTGCCTGGGAGACAGAAGGTGCCCCTGTAGTTCCCACCTTGCCATGTGGGAGAAGAGGTGGGTCCTCTGGAGAGCAGAGGCAGCACCCTACACCATGCCAAGTGTGACAGTCTTGATAGATGAAGCCACACTGCCACCTAATGCAGATCACTGTCACTGCTAGCCTCGAATGCTACCTCATTGGCATCATAAGACACCCTTCAGTGGTGCCTTGTGAGCTCCAGGCCCTGTGCAGAGAGGGCAATGGCCTGTCTTGTTGCCTTCATATTAGGCAGCAATGTCATCACCTGACCTAGCATTGACCACAGATGCCTGTTGTAGGCAGTGTGGTTTGCTTAATGAGTGGCAAAGCGGAGCATGATACAAGCCGAAGAGAACACTATCCATCTCCAGTGGTCAAACTCCACAGAGTCCATATCCAGATGCCAGTTGCACACTAGGTGTCTTTGCCCAGGAGGGGTATCCAGTACCCTCACTCCTGAAGTGGGATGAGGCAAGGTCCCTGGAGACCCCTGGTGTGCGCAATACCTGTGTTGGCAGTCCATAGGGGCTGGAGTTGGGACAGATGGGCACTGCCAGGTGCAGGACTATGCTTCCTGGAAGGGAATCAGCCAGAAAAGGACAACCAGGTGCTCCGCACTGAATTCACAAAGGAAGACATGCGTTGTCCACTCAGTATTGCATCTTGCGATGTGGGATAGGTGCAGATCACTGACCAGCCTCAATAGGAAGTGCTGATACTCTATCTGATCAGCATCTGAGGACAGATGGACAGAAGTATCCTCTTCCTTGAAGGAGAAAGAAGAAGAGACTGACAAGTCTGAAGAGTCTAAGTCCAGCTGCTGTGGGGGAGACAGGCCAAAGACCTGCTCATCCATAGCCCAGACATACCTGAGGAAGGCAGCAGCAGTGGCTTTGAACTCCTCCCAGGTCAAGGGCTCTGAAGGACCCACGTGATCTGGGAAATGGGGGGTGCTGAAGAGGCAATGGGGAGAGACACTTCCCTTTATCTGAGTGACCTCTACCAGGGCTAGGCGACCTTGCTGGTGATCTTGGACCTCCTCGGGATCCACTGGACTGTGCAGTTACTGGCCACTCAAGCAGCGCAAAGCGGTCAGAACAGATCCATGAAAGGGAAATTTCCCTGAAAGGAGACCAGGGCTGAATAGAACCAGAAGGGCGGACCCCAACCCCACCCAATAAGAAGGGCGGACGCCAACCCCACCCAATAAGGCCTTCCTTGAAGGGAACGAGGGAGGGGAACAAAGGCTCAGCACTGCAACACATCCATGAACTCCCAAGGGTCCCTGGGGAAGGTCACTGCCCCATGTACTGCCCTCTCAACCCCATCAATTCAGAGGCTGACCTCTTCCTCACTCCCAAAGCTAGCAACTGCTCAAATCCTGCAAGCCTCCTGAGGGAGGCTGCAGAAGAATGAGTCCCTGTTCTGGCCTGGGGGGAACAGCACTGGTAGTGACAGCTTTCCAGGCCTACAAGACCCAAACTACTATCCCCACAGATAGATGGTCACTATTGGCAGGCATGCTCCTGATGTCACCACTGGCATGGGAGCCAGCATTGATCATACTTGCCAGTGCCAAGTGAAGGGATGCCTGGGAGGGTACAGAGTTACTGGGCACCAGAGAACCCTCTGACTCTAAGGAGTTGGGCAGCCAGTCCATATCAGTCTCCTAAGTGTCTGACTCTGGAGAGAAGGAGATCCAGAATACCTCCAGATGAGCAGCCCCAGAGGTTTTCCACCTGCAGTGCCAGTTGTGGTGCAGCAGGAGGGCCCAATATTGCTCATGGTACCAATCACCAGAGCCATAAATGGCCCTGGGATACAGAACGGCACTATTGGGTGGCATTGAGGAGTCACCTATGGCTGGCCCAGCAGGCATGGGCCATGACACCAGGGGAGCCTGCACCTCTGAGGAGTTAACTGCCTGTGCATTGCTCCCAGCCCGGCCCCCGAGATGCCCAGACCAATCTTCCAGCACTGCAGAAGAGACTTCCGCCTCCCTGGCAAGGCTAGAAGAAAAAGAAGAGGAGGTCCCTCTCCTCACAGGTCTATATAGAATTGGGAGGGTATCCAAAGGAAGTTTAGAGAGATCTGTGTTTGGAATCCCTCATACAACACTGCTCTCTGAAAATCAATGGATCATAGCTGACTTTCCACATGCAGTGCTCCACTGCACTGTGGTCCATGGAGAAGCAAGCATCGCAACTATCAATAACATGAGATGTACCCAGACAGGTGAGGTATTGGTCATGCTGGTCCATGATGGACATCTGCCAGTGCAGAGACACTGGTGCATAGGATACTAGCCTGCCTTGGAAGAGCACTTTTTGCCCCGAGATGAATGCAACATGGCTCACGGTAACTAAAATAATAATAAGAAACAGACTGCGCTGTTTCAAGAAAGAAAAAGGAAAGGTTTTAGTGGATTCCTTCAGAAAACGGTGCCAAGTTACTAGCGGACAGCGGAACTGGAATTGAGCATAAATGGTGTCAACAATGATGTCAAAACAACTAGCTAGGCTGCAATGTTACAGATGAAATTTCTTCAGCAGGTGCACGGTGCTACATTCTCGATGGTGGGAGAAGCAGAACTGGGGCAGAGGAGGAGTTGCCGACTGTTGCTGGCTGACCTGCAAGTGCCACATAATGCATTAGCCCCAAGGGCGGCACTACCTCTGGCACTGGCTCCTCCCCTTACAAAAAAAAAACTCAGGCTGGGTGCTGTGACTCTGGCTGTCACCCAGACAGTGATAAATGGTGAAGACTGACGCAGGGAAGATTGGTAGTACTGTGCTGTAGTTACACAATTCGCATGAAGTGGCAGTTACTGCAATTACTGTTGCCTCCCTTCTGCCTCAAATCAATTCTTTTTGGCAAATGTAACTATTTATGTCGCACTTTGCAAATAGATGTTACATGTGAAGTTACACTTCCAGCATAAATCCATTTTTCTGCTGCACTTTGCAACAGTTGTTAAATGTGTAGTTACACTTCCAGCATAAATCTGTGCCAAAAGAGAAACACTTGTGGTTTCACATGTAACTACAACTTCATGCAAATTGTATAACTACACACCAGTCAAATGTGAAAGTAATTAACAACTACATAGTATTTACAGTGCAATAACACTGTAGTTACTTCATAGAAATGTGTGTCTAACTACATAATACGTAAATGTGAAACTAATTACCAACTACATTGTAGTTACATGTAACTACTATGCAGTACTTACATAGCAGTTACATTGTAGGTACACAGTAATTACACTGTAGTTAAGGACACTTAAAAATAAACTGTTACCTATAAAAGAAGTGTTTTTTGAGCTATTGTTATGAAATATAATTACTTATACTTTTATGATGGGTACATGAAAATGAAAAATTAATAAAAAATAAAGTAAAAAAAAAAAACCATGGGCTCAGCAGTCTACACCAATGACCACGCACTGAGATCCTGACATCACTCTCTGTTTGGAGGGCTACAGTTTCATGTACTTCGAAGGACAGAAGCCATTCCAATCAGAGAGGGCTTCAGTCCTTTGATTTGCATGAAGCTGGTCAGCAAACAACTGAGCAACTTTCAAGCTAGCAGCCTGCCTGTCTGTAAAAAAGAAAAACATCCATTGATGTATGTTGCTGGCGCCCTTGTAACTGTCCCCCCCATCTAACCCTCCCTCTCAGCACCCACCACCCCACCCCCCCCAAAATAACACAGACACTGAGGGTGGTAGTTTTTTTCTTTTTTTTTAATTTTATTTGCATCTTTGCCTGTAACACAGAAAATTGTCCATTGAAGTCTGTAGCTGGCACCCCTGTAACTGTTTCCCCCACCCAATCCTACCCCTGAGCACTCCCCAACAAGCATAACACTAACACTGGGGGTGCCCAATTCCCCAGTGCCTTCCTTCATAGTGTTTTTATTTTGTTTATTTTATTTATATACATTGGCTGAAACAAAGGAAATCACCCATCATTGTCTGTTGCAATTGCCCCATAACTGGTACCCCCACCCAATCCTCCCTCTCAGCAGCCACCCCCTATAAACATAACACTGACACTGGGGGTGCCCAATTCCCCATTGCCATCAACTGAAATATGCAAAATTGTCCCTCATCATTTGTTTGTTTGTTTTTAACCCAATAAAACAGAAAACTATCCATTGTTGTATGTTGTGCCATTGTCCCCACCCTCCTTCCCCTTCCACTCAGCACCCAATCCCCCAAGCCCTTACTTATCCACCAGGGTCCAATGCCATAATATTCTCTGGACCCACAGAGATGTCTTTACTCTTCAAAGCTGGACCATAACTGAAGAAAACAGGTATGTGGTTCACTGTATTTCAGTGGGGTTTTAAACTTATTAGCATAACTTGACCATTTTTGAATAATTTTGCCCCAGATTTTCAACATACTGTACCTTTTTTGGGACCCCACTTCATGAATAATTACAGTGACATGAGGCAAACCTGTCCCGAAAGGTGATTTCACAGTTGTTGCACAAAATCACCTTTGGCAGGAGTTAAACATTTTATCCAACTTTATTCGTGAGGAGGGTTCATTAGAAGGCTACAGTATGTTGAAAATTTGGTGTGAAAATATTAAAAAATAAAAATGTTATGCCTCTATGTTGAAATTTGTGAATGCAGTCTCATAACTCTGGTAATATTCAGTATTTTGACCCCAAATTTTCAACATAGCCATTTCTTTATAGCACTTCATGAATGAGACAGTTTCCATTTTTCAAATCCTGGCCAAAATGTGTTTTCATGTCCCAAAAGGTTATTTCACAGTTGCTGTGCAAAATCACCTTTCAGGCAGTAGTTGAACATTTTCTCTGCACTTGTTCATGAGGTGTAGTTATAAGAAGGCTATGTTAAAAATTGTGGGGGAAAAAATATTAAAAAGCAACAAAGTTATGAGCCTACATTGAAATTTAGCAATGCAGCCTTGTAACTTTGGTAATTTTCCAATATTTTGACCGCAACATTTCAGTATAGCCATTTCTTCACAGCACCTCATGAATGTGAGAGCTGAAAAGTTTCAAATCCTGGCCAAAATGTTTTTTCATACCTGTGCCATGAAATGACGTTTTGCCATTGATCTGAAAATGTTCACCTACCGCATGCATTAGATGGGGTAATAAGAAAGCTGAAAATTTGGTGTACAAATATGGTAAAATGCCCAGGTTATGATTGAACATTACACTGTTTCAACGTTCTCTCATAACTTCACTCATTTTCAATATTTTGACTCCAACCTTTCAACATAGCCATATTTCCACAATACCTCCTCATAAATGTGACATGCCATTTTTAAAATCCTGGCTGAGATGTGTTTTCACACTTCTGGTGTGGAATGACATTTTGGCCAATATACTATAAATGGCACATGCCATGTCTGTAAGGCAATCCTAAAACAAATATCTTCAAAATTTGGGGTCAGAATTGCCAAAAAAAAAATTGTTTAACAAGCAGCCAATGTTCGGCACTGACAAATGTTTTTCTTTCTGATCCTGCTCCTCTCTGTTGATGTGGAACTAAACCCAGGTCCCCCCTCTCTTCCACTCCCACCTCCTCTTCTAAGGGACTCTGTATCTACCACATTAATGCTAGGAGCCTCCTCCCTAAGTTGGACATAAAAACATAGAAACATAGACGTTGATGTCAGATAAGGGCTGCTTGGTCCACCTAGTCTTCAAATTTCCTACCTATTGGATAAGCTGCAGATTCATGTTACCCAACACCCTACTTCCACCTACCCCTCACTAAAATTGCCTTATGTCTGTCCCATGCATTCTTGAATTCTCCTACTGTTTTTGACCCCACAATCTCCTCAGGAAGACAGTTCCATTCATCCACCACCATCTCTGTGAAAAAGTACTTCCTCACATTGTCCCTGAGCTGTCCCCCCTCTATCTTTAAATTGTGCTCCCTTGTTCTTGAACATCTCTTTTTCTTAAAGATGCTCCTGTCTTGGACATTGTTGATTCCCTTGAGGTACTTGAAAGTTTCTATCATCTCCCTCCTTTCCTCAAGGGTATACATATTAAGCACTTTTAGTCTCTCTTCGTATGGCTTCTTTTGCAGACCCTGCACCATTTTAATTGCCCTCCTCTGGACTGCCTCCATCCTGTCTATGTCTCTGTGAAGCTGGGGTCTCCAGAACTGTATGCAGTACACCAGATGAGGTTTCAACAACTGTCTGTACAGAAGGATAACAACTTCCTGTTTTCTACCATTGATGCCTCTCCCTATACATCCTAGTATCCCCCCAGTATACATCTTAGTATCCTCCCAATTTAAAAGACTGGATGTCCCACCACTCTCCCAGTATTCTCTGTATTTACTGAGACCTGGCTGTCCTCCAGGATCCCAGACTCCACCCTAGCCATGCCTGAGTTCACTATCCATCACCACGACTCAAGTAAGTGGGGCGGAGGTGTTGCCCTGTATGTCCACCAATCTATCCCTTGCTCTGTCTCCTATTGTAACATCTGCCCTTGTTCACCTGAGTTTTTGGTCATCCTCTTATCCCTGCCCTCCTCCCTCCCTCCCTATCTATATCACTGTAATCTATGCCACCCCAAAACTTGACACAGACTCACACATAACATGTATCTCTTTTATCATCTCTTGCCAGAGATGGCAAGCTTATTTTGATGGGTGATTTCAACTTGGACTGGATTTCTTCCTCCTCTAAGCCATCCCTTCATATAGTTGAGCCCCTCATCCTCACCCAGATGCTCTCAGAACCCACCCACTGCAATCATCACTCCCCCAGATCACTCCCTCTTAGACTGTATTCTCACATCTCACCCACACAGCATCACAGCTGCTAACATCCTCTTGGATTCCCTAAGTGACCATTGTATGACTTTCTGCATAAGAAAGGTACATCTCCCCCCCCCACTCTACCCCCAAGTATATCAGCATCTGCTCACTCTGAGCACTAAACATTAATGCCTTTCTCTATGACCTTGAATTAGTCGATTGGTCTCCCAATTATTCTACCAGTGACATCAGTTTTGCCCTCAACCATTTCCTAGCCACCTTAAGTGAGGTCTGGGACTACCATGCTCCAGTAAAAAAAAAATCTGTGTCAAGCAGTCTCACAATCCCTGGATAACACCCCAACTCATCTCCATGTACAAATCCCATGACCAAACCTGGGCTCACTACAAGTCCTCTCAGTTTTTAATCCAATGTCCAGATCTACAAATCCCTCAAGAACACTTGCACCAAGGCCTCTCATCTCACCAAATCTGCACACTTTAAATGACATCTACACTTAAACTCCAACTCACCTTCCTCTTTCTGTAAGGTACTGCACTGCCTCTTAATCCTCATGCTCTCCCACATCTCCCACCCTCAAGATAAATGGCTTGCCCATCTCAGATCCCCTCTGTGGCTGAAATCTTTAACAAATTCTTCACAACTTGTGCCCTCCCCGACCATTGCCTTCACTTAGTTTCTTACCATTCCCTTCCCCCCTCAACTGATGGCTACTGTTTCCCTCCAGTCTCCCCAATAGAAGTCTTCCAGGTGTTGAATTTATTAAATCCCTATATGTTTAGCCCAGATAGGCTACATCCTAAATTACTGTGCCTCTCTGCCCCAGCCATAGCATCTCCCCTTATGCACCTCCTCAGTCTCTCATTCTCTAACTGCATAGTACCTAAACCCCAGAAAATAGCCAAAGTGATAACCCTCCACAAAGGCAGTGATCCCTCATCCCCTGGAAATTTCTGACCCATTTCCCATCTCCCCCTCTGTTGCCAAACTCCATGAATCCCTAGTCTACTCTAGACTCTTGAACTTCCTAACCTATATTAAAATGCTCTTCTCTTACCAGTCAGATTTTGGCAAACATAATTCAACATTCTCCTCTCTTATGCGTGTCACCAACACTATCCACTCTGCCATGGACAAAGGCCATATCACTGCTGCCATCTTCATTGACCTTGCCAAGGCATTTGATTCAGTCTCACACACAATCTTGTTGCAAAAGCTCCACACTGCTGGCCTATCTAAACCATCCACAAATTGGTTCTACTTCTTGCCCCATTCTTTTTTCACTTGTCATAAATGACCTCCCCTCCTTCTGCACCAACTCCCACATTCACATGTATGTGGATGATACTGTTATCTTCACATCAGGGCCCTCTTTTATGGATGTACAAGTGCCTCTCTAACAGGATTTCTGTAGCATATTGACTTGGTTTAAGGCAAACGATCTCAAAGCCAACACCAAGAAAACATTCTGTATGTCTTTCGGCTCCACACAAAAGCTGGCCAGACTCCATTCCCTACCAGTGTTCTACACCCAGGATAAAACCCCTCCTGATACTGCTCAGACCTTCAAATACCTTGAGGTCTGGCTAGGCAGTTACCTTAATTTATCTGCCCATATAGATGTTCTAACCTCCAAACTCTGTACCAAACTAGGTGCTCTTTATCAAAATAAGGAGTCCCTCTCCGTCCTCTTACATCTTGAGCTGGTCTCTAAAATGATTCTCCCATCTCTAGACTATGCAGACATTATCTATGGTACTGCCCCCTCACTTCCCTCTCTAAACTGGATGCCATATTAAACTCTTTCTGCAGATTCACCAACTCCCCTCCCTGTACACACCACTGTTTCCTTTATTCTGCTCTCTCTATCTCACCCATTTCCCATAGGAGGCATGTCCACTCCCTATCCTTCATTGCCAAGTATACTTCTCTTCCCTCTCACTCTCAATGCTCCCGGGAACCCCACTCATTCTCCATCCCACATCCTCACGCTATGGCTAGACAGACTGCCTTCTCCTACAGCCTCCCTCTCCCCTGGAATAAACTCTCTCCCAAACTCCATTACTCTTCATCATACCTTTCCTTTAAAAATGAGTTTGACTTCTTCGAGCCCCACTTTGCACCTTCCCCTCCTCTTCCTCCTCTGCCCTGTCCCTCCCTCCCACCTCATCTCCTCCTCTGAATCTTAGTGTCCCTTGCTGCAGTATTTTAACTCCTGTATTTTCCCTCACCCTACCCTAACTAAATATATGAGGTTCAGCTTCCTTTGTGCCAAGTCTTAATTTTTTTCAGTTGTGTACTTCATTGAAAGTTTTGCAAATACAGTATCATCTCTGCCTTTTAAATAACACTGCATGTATTGTTACTTCATGACTTGTATTTAAATTTGCATCTCCTTTGTATGTTTTTTATTTTTCTCTCCATTCCCCACACCCCAGGGTCACAGCTGGAAAACAGCTTCAGCTCAGTGTGCATTTCCCAATCACCAAAATTTTAAACAAATAAATACATTCATACATAAATTATTACCACACACACACAAAAAGATGAGACTGGGTTTACATGTTATCAGCTTGTCATTAGCGGTATTAGTGACTATACCCAGATCCTTGCAACTTTTACCATTTAAAATGATCTCATATACAATAGTTGACTTTGCCATTTCAGACGTGTGATATTGTTAGTTTTATACCAGACTGTGTTTAGGGTTATCCAACAAAAAGGTTAATTGTACCCTACAAAAGGTAGTCTTCCAGTCACAGACTAATATTTTTTAGGTACTCCTCTGCTGTCTATAATCAACTCAACCTTCTTGTGAACTAGTCTTGTTAACTCTTTCAGCATTTATTTCTATTTTTCATGGCAGAGAGAAGATTTCCATTTAGCCACTTTGCAACAGTCCCATGACTCTGACGTCTAATAGGAAGGACACTCTTATTATTATGGCTTTCCAAATAGTGCCAAGGTATAACATATGTCAGGAGCATTATTTACAAAAGAACATTCAGCTCTCTTACTCTGCTCATACTATACCTCATGAGCTGCCAATAGTCAGCAAAGGTTGGTAGCACCCTGTCATCCCCACCCCCTCAACTTCCTATCCAGGATAGAGTCCCAAAGGGCTCCATCTTGACTTCCATACTCTTCCCCATTTATCTTAACAGCCTCCCATCTGCCTATGTCAGTTTTACATACTAACATACTAAAATGCCAGCAGAATAGTCCTAACAGTCTTTCGTGTCTGCTCATTTGGTCAGCCCCCACCCTGGGAGCTGAGCTTGTTGCCCCCCTCTCCCTCTCTGGCTTTTCCCTTCCCAGTCCCAGATATTCTTGCTGCACTGGTTTTGCTTCCAGTACCCTTCCCCTGTACCTGTCCCACCCCCTCTTCAACCCCTCAACCATTTCTGCCTCCACCAGCCCCCGGGGAAGCACATTCCATGGCTCCACCACCCTCTCAGTGAAGCAGCACCTCCTCCTCCTCCTTTCTCCCCTGAATCTCCCCCTCTCCAGCTTACACCCATGCCTCTAGTTGCCCCCCTTCCTTCAGAGCACCCTGACTGCTCCTCCCCTATTTATTCTCTTCATGTACCTGAAGGCCTCTATCATGTCCCTCCGGCCCCTTCTCTCTTCCAATGTGTACATATTTAGCTCTTCAAGCCTCTCCCCATAGGTCCTATCCTCCAAGCCCCAAATAATTTTGGTTGCCCTCCTCTGGACCCTCTCCAGGAGTTCAATGTCCCTCTTTAAATGTGGTCTCCAAAATTTTCAACTTCAACAAAAATTTTCATATTCACATGTATGCAGATGACACGGTCATCTACACCTCCAGTCCCTCTACTACAGCCATGAAAGATCTGCTCCAACAAGACTTCCACAATGCCCTGCACTGGTTCCAATCCAACCAACTCTGGTATAACACAAAAACTGTGTCCATGAATTTTGGCACCAGCCAGAAACTGGCTAGACTCCCTATTCTGTTCTCCTTCTCCACCTTATATGGCTCACATCTAGAAGTAGTTCAATCTTCAATTCTTCAAGTACCTTGGTATGTGGCTAGACAGCAAGCTTGATTTCTCTGCTCCCACAGTGGGCTTAAATTGATGCCATCCATGCCAAGCTGTACCCCAAACTCAGAGCATTGTACTACAATAAAGATTGCTTGTCTCTGCAGGTCTACTGAGAGCTTGTTACTAACATGGTTCTCCTAGTTTTTAGCTATATGGATATGGTCTATGGCATTGCCCCCTCAACCTCCATGACCAGATTTGACACACACTGCTCCTTTTGTTGCTTTGTTACCAACTCCCCCCTCATACTCATCATTGTTCACTTTACTCGTCCTTTTTCATTATCCCCCTACCCTCCTGTTACCAGATCCACTGTGCCTCCTTCATATCCAAATACTGGGTTGGGCCCTTTTCCTCTTACCTTTCATCATGCTTCTCCCTCATCTCCTCTCTTTCCTGCTCCCTCTGCTTCAGTGATCTTTGCACCTTTGCCATTCCTCAACCCTGCTCCTCTGCTAGGCGGCAGCCTTTTCCTATCATCTTCAAGCACTTTGGAACTGGTTCCCCACATATCTCCACATTACTGCCTCCCCTGACTCCCTCAGGTATCAGCTGAAATTCCTTCCCTTCTCCTATTCTTCCCAGGCATAGGTATGATTGAGACACTTAATTATTGCTTTTTTACCAGCTTATTCACATTGCACTTATATCTGTACTAATCATTTTATTCTGCTTGCACTTGTTTAGAACTGCAAACTGTGTCTGTGCTATGTATTCTGTATCAAGCAGCAAAAGAAGCTGAGCTCACAGTGTAGATCGGGTGCTGGAAAATAAGTAACCACAGTCAAAGTAAGAAGACCAGCAGTCCAGGTTTCAGTGGTATATAGAATGTTTTCTTTTTAATGTAAAATGTATCTAATAAAGAACTTACACCAGTGGAAACATCCATATTATTCAAGGGCTTAACCTTCTGCCCCACATAGGAATTTGATAACATCAAATTCTGGGGTGAGATGGAGGAATATTTTAGATGGCTTCCTCTAAAAGAGTGCTTTTTTGATAAGAACAACACACAAACAACATAGTATGACAGCACAAAGAAAACATCAGACTGGAACACTCAGAGTGGATGCAACCCCAAATTGGATGCCTACATCGACTGCTTTCGAGGAAGAATAAACTCCCAGATCCTAAGCAAGCAGCAGAAACTCTTGTATAATATCACACCACTGGAAAGAGGGCAATACAAACACTGAAAAACAACCATAACATCATAATAAAGCAAGCTGAAAAGGGTGGAGCTGTGGTTGTGATGAACACAGAAGATTACATTAAAGAGGCACACAGACAGCTGTCAGATACAACTTACTATAGAGAACTTACAGAAGACCCTACCACACAATATACTGAAGAACTCAAACAAATCATCAAGTCTCTACCTAACATCATCCAAGAACAGTTAAATAAACTGTTTCCAAACAAACCCACTCCAGGGACATTCTATATGTTACCTAAGTTACACAGACACAATAATCCAGGATGACCCATCATCTCTAAAATTGGTGTACTCAATGAGAACATTTCAGGACTCATTGAATCCATTTTAAAACCACTAGTAAGAGCTACTAGCAGTTTTATTCAGGACACAACATATTTCCTCAAGAAACTGAAGCAAATTAGACAACTACCACCAAAAACTATCCTAGCCACAATGGATGTCACTGCCCTTTACACTAATATCCCACACAAAAATGGCATATCAGTGTGTCAGAATTTTTTACAGGACAACAAATCTTCAAGAGACATTCCAGGAACCACCATCAGCACCCTAATAAAATTCATTCTGACACATAACTTCACTTTTAATGGCAAGCACTTTTTGAAGATCATGTGGTCAGTCTTGGGCATAAAAATGGCACCACAATATGCCAGTCTTTTCATGGCTTGTCTAGAAGAAGATTTTTTTTAAGCACCACCCCTATAAACCATTAGTATATCTCTAATGTATTTTATTTATTTATTTATGTTTTTGGTAACAGGGTGAGCAAACTGATCCAAAGGACCATTTTCAGTTGTGACCTGGACTGTACAGTGGCAGAGTCAATAGGTACAAGTTATAATACAGTAGGTACATACAATACAGTGAGCACAGTGGTATCAGAAACAGTGATACATAAACATCATATCTTAAAATAGGGGTTGAGGACATAAAAAACAAGTTCATGACAAATAAAGCAATGCTTCTCTGCTTCAAGAGAACTAGAACATACACTTATAGCAAATCAAGACATATTCCTGATTTGGACAGAAGGTGAAGACTCCTAAAAAAAGTTACATCATGATTTTAATAACTTTCATAACTCTATAAAACTCTCTATTGAATACTCCACCACCAGCATACCTTTTCTAGATACCATAGTCAGTATCACTAATGATGGACATATACAAACTGCTGTTTATAAAAAAGAACACTGACAGACATGGCTATTTGCATAATTCTGGTTTCCAATTTAGGCATACAAAAAAATCTCTACTCTACAGTCAGGCAATTTGATACCATTGAATCTGCTCTGAAGAGAGAACAAGAGACCGACAGCTCTCACTTCAGAATTCCCTGATCCAGCAAGGCCACTTCTCAAGACAAACTGACAGCGAGATTGAACGGGCCATATAAATACCATGAGAAAAGCTGCTGGAATACAGGTAAAAAGATCAAACTGATCGCACACCCCTAGGTGACACTTGCAGACCCATGCTAAAACTCTCCAGGAAGTTAATAAAGAACTACAACCCTTGCTGAGTGAAGATGAAATACTTAAGGACATCTTCCTTGAACCACCTGTAATTGCCTATAAGAAGCCACCCAACCCCTCGAACATAATAATTCATAACAAACTCGCAGCAGATCAAAATAACCAGGAAACAAGAGGGACAACACCACGCAACATGACAAGATGTAAGACCTGCACCCACATATGCAAACAGGCCACCATCATGACAAGCCAGAACAGCACAATAAAAATCAATGGATCCTGCATATGTCAATCCAGCAATGTGGTTTACCTAATTCAGTACAAGAAGTGCACAAATGTATGCTATATTGGGGGAAACTAGGCAACCACTGCAAACCAGGTTGAACCAGCACTGACTCATAATAGTAAACAAGATTAGCAGCACACTAGTAGGACACCACTTTTCACAAACAAATCATTCCTTCTGACTTATCTGTCCTGATATTAAGAGGCAACTTCAAAAACACACAGGGCAGAAGGACAGAGAAACCAAAATATATTAAACAATTTAAATCTAATATTTATGGACTGAATTGGGACATTGAATTTATGACACACTATGATAAACTATAATTCTTTTGTTACTTGTCACCCAAGTCTGTCTTCCTTCTTTCTTTCTTTCTTTCTTTCTTTCTTTCTTTCTTTCTTTCTTTCTTTCTTTCTTTTCTTTCTTTCTTTCTTTCTCTCAATCTGTGTTGCTGCCTACTGTTTCTAATTAACTGTTTTTTTCTGCCTTTCTTACAAATATCTTTTCAAATTCAGTCCTGCCCCCCTCCCCACCTCACACTTCACTGTGTATACTAACCCTACACTCTGTTTATCCAGACCTTTGTTGTTTTGTGTTCCTTCATTTCTTCACATGTTCCATTCATTTCTTAACACTTTCTACCTACCTACCCATCCTGCTAACACTGTATCTGTGTTTCTGTCTTGTCACCTTATTACCTCTTCCAGCAACCTTTCGTCTTCACATGACCTGTTTCTATTATTGCCCCCTTCCCCCCAGGTCTGATCACACATCCTATTTTTATCCCTTTGCAACTTTTTCAGACTCTTATCTCAGGGCTTTATTGCTCTATGTTCCTTTCTTCACTTCTGAGCTTCACACTGTCTACCATTCTACCCTTCCTGCAGTTCTCTTCTATTATTTTTATACATTGCTCCACAGCATATATATGTATGTGTGTGTATATATATATATATATATATATATATATATATATATATATATATATATATATATATATACAGTATATATATACACACACACTGCTCATGTTGCTAGGTTTTGTCATTCACCAAAGAAGAGACCTGTGAGGCCCCAAAAGCTTGTGGAGAATTTTATCTTTGTACAAGATTCTTGTTGGTCCAATAAAATATATCAAACCTTCCAGCATCTTCTTTTTACTGTATAATCAGTGCAGTAGATACAAGTTGAAAAATTCGTAAAACAAATCAAGGTTCACATACCAATGACAGCCAAGTGCTTTGAGGTGCTATACCCCTTCCTCAGGGGAGACTCAGTTCGGTGTGCCTTTCCTAGTCACCAGTTTTCAAATAAATAAAACTCAAAGTAGGTTACTTTTTTTTTTGTACATGAATATTTGATTAGATTTCAACAGTAACAACCAGACAACAAAGTAAGTTATTGATAAGGTGGACATGGTTAATTTTTGAAAAATCCCTTATGTATAGGACTCAGAGATGGAGTGTTTTGACAGTACAAAGTCTCCATACTCAGTGAGTAGTATCTCAGAGATAGGATCAGCAAAATGCCTGCACCTACAGTACTTCTTTTCTGTCTGTTTCTTTAAGTAAATGCTATATGTCGGGGGGGGGGGAACTAACTCTGATTAGAACAAGACACCTGAATACTGGACACATTTGCAGGGATTTGAAAATCCTCAGGGGCTGGATTTCCACAGATCCCAGAAATTGGTGCAGGAAAAACATGCACAAGTGTGTTTGTACTTGCAGAGCCACAGCTTTTCCAGTATCCATTGCACTTTCTAAAATGGAGCCATTTTACAGCTAACATCATGATGGTACAGCCGCCCCAAAAGGTTGCACCTGCTTATACCAGGTGTACCATGCTCTGCACCTGGACCTATTGCCCATGGTGAGCATAGGCTAAAAATTGGAATGTCTGCCAGTGAAGAGATTGTCTTCTACACCAGCAGGTTGTGGCTTGTAATGGAATCTCATAGCCATTTTCTGTCTTTTGAAAATCCAGCCCCAGATCTTTGTTTTGCCTTTTTCTTATCCTTCCCCTGCCCATTAAATCTCTTACTGCCTAACTTTTCTCAGTATCAGGCCTCCTGACAGCCTCCCTCTCTCCTGATACACATTTTAGATATCCTCTCATTCCATAGACCCATATCTTTGGGAGAAAGAGCACCCTGAAATGAGCTCAACCTCCCAATGCACCCTCACTAATTGTTGATCACAGAATGTGAGTTATTTCATTTATTTTATTTATGTATTGATATTGATAACTGGGAAAGCACACTTGGCAGAAACTTCCCATTCTCAAGAGCATCCAGTGCAAAATGCCGTAATAGTATAACAACAAACAGTATAACAATAAATAAACTACATACAATTATACAGTGAAATGACTATTTACAAAGCACTGCTTGTATTCATATTTAAAAGACTGGAATGAGGAACAGTCATGATTAATAGTCCTTACCCTGGCTGGCTCAGTTACCCCCTTTCCCCTTCTTGCTACTATTTCAGTAGCTGAGTGTCATACTGGTGATGAAGAATGACAACATGGTACCTTAGCCTAAGTAAAAAAAAAAAGTAATAAGTTGCCCTCTCTATGGCAGTAGTAAACTTTCTTTAAAGTAATGGGCAGTAATTGAGGGATGACGACTCAAAGGCACACCCCGATGCTTGTTGGTCTGTGGAGGGTGGTGGTGGGGTGGTACGGTTGGGTGTGAGGAGATGTTAGGGTCTCAACTCTAACACCTCATTTCCCTGCTCTTGTTGCTTCAACCCTAACTGATGCATTAACAACATGTTTTGCAATGAATATACATGTATGTATGTATATATCTATATAGAGCCAAAAAACTCCATTTAATGCATCAGTTATTGTTGTTCCACAGCAACAAAAGTGAGAAGTTGATGTTGGGTTGAACCCCCATGAACCCCACCCCAACCCTGTCGGGGTGTGCGATTAGGAATCATCGGCCCTAACTGTCACCATATTACATGTGTAGACAAGCTGAGGTGGTGAAGCATAGGAGAATGGGGTGAGAGGACCGATGACCCCAATGCACACCCCGATACCAGCTGGGGAGGATGGGGTGAGGGTGGGTCCAAGGGGGGTTTAACCCCAACATCGAATCTCCTCACTTTTGCCACTGTAGAACAACCCTAACTGATGCATTAAACAGAGTTTTTTGCCTCTAATTTCCCTTCTTTTTGAGAATGAGAAGTATAAATAGTGACTATTATGCTCCCACCACATGAGTTTTTGTGACATAGTAACAGTAACAGCAACGCAAACAGAAGCAGTAATGGTTACACACATGGTAACACAAATGTAAATTGTAAAGCAAGCATGAATGGAAACGTAGGCGCAAAGTGACACCAAAGGGAACAGTGATGCAAATGGAGAGAAACGCAACTGGTAATGTGCATGGTCGCAGTACCGCTATTGTAAATGCAAATGATAACTGTAACAGCAACAGTAACGGGAAAGGAAACAGAAATAGAGACGCAAACGCAAGCACGGATGGAAACATGAACCGTAACGTGCACGGTGATGGTATCACAATTGTAAACACAAATGGCAATGGTAACAGCAACAATAATGTCAAAGAAAACAGTAACGTAAATGCAAATGGAAACGCAAAGGGTAACGCACATGGTGGCGTACACGGGAACACTATTGCAAAGTGGCACAGAAACACAAGTGTAAAGCCTATGTGTAACAGTAAGTTGAGGGCACACCCTATTTTTCCCCAAAAGCTCTATTGAGAAAGACAGTGAAAACAAAGAATGTATGCATAATAATGGGCCTCGGAGCAGAAAATGAGCAGTTGTAATACTGAAATGCTAATATCTCAGTATCCGAACGACGTAGGAAAAAGATTTAAATTTAACATCATTCATGAATTTCCTAGCTATGTGTTTGCTAAATAAAAATTCAATATCCCACACCATTTCCGAGATATGAGCCCCGAAAGGCGTGGCGGATGCCACCATGTTAGCCTATGGGAAGAAACATCAAATTCAGAGTACTGTAACTTTACATCCATGCAATATTTTTTCACCAAGCCATCAAAAGGCACATCAGTGAGATGTTGGCTGCCTTATCTCCAAATTTCAGCCCCAAAGAACTAACCATTCTTTTGCAGCAGGGTGGCAAAGAATTCCTGTCATTTTGCCATAGCCTAGAAAAGTAGTGTTGTGATTTGCGACACTTTTCGCAAAAATTTGCTAAAAGTGTCACAAGTGCGGCAGTACTTTGCAACACTACTTTTCTCAGAAATTTGAAAAACATATTTCTGGGGTGTTTTACCCCAAAATAAAGACATGGCTAGCATCCTCAGGGCTCGAATAGGTAAACACAAAAAGAATTGTGTCCCTAGATGGTCCCAATTTTAAATGCCAAGCATTTCTGTGATCAGTAACTGAAAACAAAATGGCAGATTTGTGACATTACTCGGGCCATTTGCAACACTAAAAAGTGAATTTGCGAAAGTGTCAAACTTTTTAACTTTTCCCATTGACTTATAATGGGAAATTATTTTTTGAATAACTTTTGAACCGTTCAATATTTTTTCACGAAATCTTCAAAAGGCACACTGGGAACCCTGACTGCATGTTCTCTGAACTGTGCGACCTGTAGGTGCGTGCAAAGAATACGCAAAAAAACATAATTGTATGCACAGATGTTGCTTAGTAACTCCACAGCTGTATGTCTGACTGGTACAAAAGTTGGCAGATCCCAAGATCTATGGTTATGCCCCCATGCCTGCTAAATTTCAAGCAAATCTGTTGAACAGTGGCAAAGTTATTAAGGTGCAAAGTTTCACTCTTTAACCTTAAAAGGGCGACTCAACCCTAACTATGGCAGCACTACCGTGCTACCATAGTGTGTGTGTGTGTGTATATATATATATATATATATATATATTTATACAATAGGGGTGTGTTGTATTGGTTGACAATAAAATCATGTATTCTTACCCCAGTGACATAAATGGTTGATGACATAGCTACAGTGAAAATATTTACATTTACACATACTGTAGCTATGTCATCAGCCAATATTCTCACTCCAGCAGCATGTCCCCAATGTAAGTTAGAACTTCTTTTAAATGTGAAACTGAAATGTTTGAGGTATCTAATTAAGCAGCTGGTCTGCATTCTTCATTCTTTGCTTGCAGTTTCACAAAGGCCAGAGGCCTGCAGCAGTACAATCCTCACTGCACCAATTGCCACACACCTAAAACAGCACATTTCTGTACTACAAGCAGCTGAATGGTCATACAGTCTCTCACACTGCATCCAAACTGTAAACCTATCGGGACCCATTTACAGTATGATCCCTGTGATAACAAACAAAGAAAATCTGTCTACAGACTACGACTGTGACTAACATGTCAGTGAACTGCACAGCACACATATTTCCACACTGAAGCCTTCAGTTCTTAATTTCATTTCTTCACATGTTACAGCAACCTAAACATGACCTCTTTAAACTGGTATTACTCACATGATATATACTCTGAAACTGTATAATTCTTGCTGTCGGTCTCAGTAAAAAATAAAGCTGAGCGTCTCAATGACAACTAAAGCCCCTTGCACAATTGAAACTGTTCTCTTACCTGTAGTTCCCATGAAGCTTCTCACAAACATTCCAAAACAAATAACATATAAGCCAACCACAAATTAAAAAGTTACGCACAGCAGCATACAACAAAAATTAAACACTACACATAATAAAATATAGGGAAAAAGGAAAATTACACACAGTATCTACAGGAAACCTCCCGGACATGTCCCACATACCAAAACATATCATCCAACCTTGGATCACACTCACACACTCGTCAACCAATTACCACTCAATCACACACACAATGACCAATTGCACAACATATACAAACCCCATTCATACCAATTCACTCACAGCAGCAACTCACAGCAACAGAAAGACATAAGATAAAACAAAACAAATTAAAGCTTCCACACTTATTGTATAAATCGCACACATGATGTGCAGATGGTGGGATATGGCAATTATTCTCACTCCTGCATCGTGAGGCATGGATATGTCACTCTGCAGGAGTGAGAATATTTTCCATATCTCACTCCTGCCCATCATGTATCCTATATATATATATATATTCTTTGCAAAAAACTACATTTAATGCATCCTTTAAGGTTAAAGCAGAAAAAGACAGGAAATGAGAACATTAGGGTTGCCCTCTAGCCCCCCCAACCCGTCATCCCCCACTGACTGACAAACGATGGTGTGTGTCGTTGGGGTTGTAAGACCCAAATCTCACCCCATTCCATGTGTAAGCAGGTGGACCTGCTACAGTAAAGGAGAATGGGGTGAGATTTAAGCCTCACAACCCCAACAACACACCTTATCGTTTGTCAGTCTGTGGAAGCTGGCGGTTGGGGGGTTAGAGGGCAACCTTAATGTTCTCATTTCCTGACTTTTTCTGCTTTAACCCTAAATGATGCATTAAACATAGATTTTTGCAAAGAATTTCCTTACTTTTTGATAAAGTATATAATAACTACCAAAAAAACATACGCATAGCATACAGCTCCAAAAAATGAATCAGTAGCCCCACTTACCTCCATCCTCCCTGGCCATACCTTACCTCGGAGCTGCCACCAGCTGTTTGAAGAACAGCAGCTCCACCAGATTGGATCAGTAGGCCCTATTTACCTCCCTCCTCCTCTGGGCATACCAGGTCCATTGCCAGGATTTTTGTGGGGGGGATTCTTTTTGCAATTAGTAGTGATATATTCAGGTACAGTGCATGTAAAAATCATATTAAAAAAGATGTGTGCCTGGGAGCCACCAGGCAGAAGCCCTGGGTACTAGATGCTCTGTGGTGCATTTTCTTGCTTATTCTGCTAATTATTATAGACAGATCATTTCTGCTAATCTGCCTATAATAGGATAGGCCTGACAGCAAACAAAAACTAACTGATGAGCCAGGTGGAATATAGGTAACTTCCTTAACACTGACACACTCAAGATTACTTAAAGTACCAAAATAAAGACACAGACACACCCAACTGTAGTTTAGAGGCATTTATTAAAAATCCAGTCTGAGATTTCAGCAAAGCCTTCAACACAGTCCACATAGAGGGTTGGTTAACAATATGGGTAGTCTGGGCATGGGAGACAAGGTGGTGAACTTGGTTAGGAACTGGTTAACAGACAGGAGACAGAGGGTGGTGGTAAATGGGGTACAATCTGGGGAGAGGGGGTGACCAGTGGGGAACCACAGGGATCAGTACTAGGATCAGTCCTGTTCAATGTCTTCATTAGTGACATTGCAGAGGGACTGGAAGGAAAGGTCTGCCTGTTTGCAGATGACACCAAGATCTGCAACAGGGTGGATACTCCAGAAGGGGTGCAGAAAATGAAGAGGGACCTGGAGAACCTTGAAATATGGTCAGAGATGTACCAACTGAGGTTCAATGCAAAGAAGTGCAAAATAATGTACCTTGGTAGAGGAAACCCTGGGGAGAGCTACAGGTTGGGGGGGCTGACTGTCAAAGAAGAAAGGGGCCTAGGGGTTATCATATCTGATTACCTTAAGGCATCAAAGCAGTGTACAAAGGTGGCAGGGAGGACCTGTGGCATGCTGGGGTGCATAGGCAGGGGTATCACTAGCAGAAGGCAAGAGGTATTGATGCCATTGTATAAAAAATTGGTAAGGCCTCACCTGGACGACTGTGTGCAGTTCTGGAGAACACACCTGCACTAGGATATACTGTAGATTAGGTGGACACTATCCAGAGAAGGGCAATAAAGATGGTACAGGGCTTACACCACAAAACATATGAGAAGAGACTAAGGGACCTCAATATGTACTCACCGGAGGAGAGAAGACAGTGGGGGGGTGGACATGATTGAAACTTTCAAGTAACTCAAGGGCATAAACAAGGTGCAGGAGGGGGATCTTTTTCAATGTAGAAAAAGTAGTAGAATGAGGGGGCATGATATGAAATTGGAAGGGGGTAGATTAAGAGGTAATATGAGGAAGTTTTTCTACACAGAAAGGGTAGTAGACACTTGAAATAGTCTGCCACAGGATGGGTGGGGGCAAAAACAGTGGAGGGGTTTAAGCATGCATGGGACAGGCACAAGGAAGCCTGCAAGGGGAGGGAGTGATAACAAGCCATTGGTCACATAGGGCCTATGGGCAGACTGGATGGGCCTAGCAGTCCTTATCTGCCAACAATTTCTATGTAAACCCTGTATACTAACCAGTCACTGAAATGTTGGTCACAGGCACTCAATGTGAAACAAGTCAGACACAGAAGCAAACTCAAGAACACTGGTGGCTAAGTGATTTTACAGCATCTTCACTTTTAATCACAGCCTGGACACTAACTAAAATACCTAACAATGGAGGGGTAATGACTCACATTTAGTTTATGGGATTCCCATTTTGCACTGCCAGATAATTGCAGTTCTTAAAGAGGTATTAATCACACCAGGCCATTTGGAACACCAAGGAAGATTATCATGAGGAGAAGAGATTAATGAAGTAAGGACTTTTTATTTTATTTTTTATTTAGTGTTTGTTGACCGGGTAAGTGCACTAGACATACCCTGCCTATTTTCAGGCACGACCCGGGGGAGGGGGATACAGATGAATACCAACTGTCCTTGAACCAGATTAAGCTGTTAGTGGTATTTTTAGTGAATGAGGGAAATTTGGCCAGGACACTGGGGAAATTCCCCTACTCTGGATGCTAGAGGGCACTGCGTTGCTGTGGGAAAGCAGCCACAGTGATCAAGCTTTCATCAAAGAAGGATGTGTGGGTGGCTGAGGAGAGAGCCTACTCCTCGGCCTTCCCCTTTTCTTTTGAATAAGTGTGGAGGCAAATCCAGCTTTGGAGATTTTGGATATAAAGGTCGCTGAGGAGATGGAAAGCTCTACATCGCAAGTTGCTCTGATGGTGGGATCTGGAGGTCAGATTCCCGATCAAGAAATTGGTAAAGGAAAGAAATTAGCTGACATTCAGCTGCAACTAGCTTTGGCTGAGCAGCAATATGTGGAGACGAGGTCTCGTTTACAGCAAGACTTGCAAAGGCAGGAGGCGCTACGCGATATCCCGAACCCAGAAGTGGTTTTGGGTGCAGAAATTGCTGTTGCTCGCGTAATCAGTTCAGGGGAGGTAGACGCGCTACCTGTCCCCATTTTTTCTGATGTTTCTCCTGAAATTTTAGAAGTTTCAACTATTGCTAGTACTGGGTCCTTGGTTTTGGAATCTTGCGGTGATGAGTCTCTGCCTAGTATTACCAATCCTTCACAGGCCATGGATGAAGGCTTACAGATAAGTACATCTCCTTTAGGGGACTTGGAAAAATTCACTGAACTGTCTGCTTTAGCTCCAATAACATTTTCTATTGGAATCCCCGGGGGGGGGGGAAGTTGATTGGGAAGGATGGGGTGGGAAAGAGTCGGAGATTGCGTTCTCAACGCACCGAGGTGAAAGCCTCAGATTTAGCTCAGTCCTGCTCTGGCTCTTTGGATTCAGTTTCTCCCCCTGTTTCAGCAGAATGGGTTTCCTCTGCCTTAATAGCAGCAGAATGGGTTAAAAATGGTGCAGGAAAAGGATGGGACCCTAATCTCTCTGGGGAAAACATTACCTCTCCCCAAACAGTTCCTATTTTAAAACCTTGCACTGCTGAGAGCAGTAATGGCTCTGATGCACCAACAGGGCAGACGATGCCTCAGTCTCAAGATCCTGTTCCACAGCCTAGTTCTGAAAACAATTTATTAATGGCAATAAAAGAGATGGAAGGGGATGCCCCTGACCCTGTTATTATGGATTCTTCTTCTTTTGTTATTCAGGAGGGAAGTCAGACCACCCCTTTTATTATAAATAATAATACTATAGTCTCCAACGATCAGCCCATTTCTGGGAATGCAGATTTGTCCCCTAATGTCTGGCATGAAAGGGTAAGGGATCAACTCTTTCCCCCTAACACAAGGCTGTTGTCTGAACCTGCTATGAGGCGAAATGCTGTAAGACTGAACTACATGGGTAATGCTGCAGATGTCCCAGATAGGCATTTTGTGGGGAGATCTTTATTAAAGGACAGCATGAAATATTATGCTTATGAGGTGTATGCTGTTATACATATACCGGGGGACTCTGTTTTTGCCATAAGTTTTAAGCATCCTGCAGGTTTGGAGAGATTCTGGAAGTAATATCACCTGCTGAAGCTCTCTCCTTTATGGAAGCCTTTTTTGGCAATTCCTCTGACTAAACCCTTGACAAAGAAAATAACGGTCCTATTCAGAAATGAAGGCGTTAATGGGCAGATATTACTTATTGGCTACAGCGTTATGTCGGTAAAGGTTACCCAGAGCCCATCTTGGATGATGAGCAATTATGGACTGGAGGATGGAAATATCAGGTCACTTTGAATCTAACAAGGTTTGACTAAACATCTACCAAACTGTTTTTTTTGGGGAGAGATCGAGGGGTTATTTTCTATCCAGGTCAACCCAGAGCATGCTTTAAATGTGGGGATGTGGGGCATTTAAGTAATGTGTGTGACAAACAGAAATGTGGCCTATGTGGTGAAATAGGCCATTTTGGAGCCCAGTGTCAGCAAACTTTAAGGTGTAATTTGTGTGACGAATAGGGTCATACTTTTAGAAACTACTTATGGGCATCTCATAATAGTAGAGATTTGGCAATATGTGCAGAGCAAGATGTTTATGTTGCCACGGCACAGAAGGAGAAGCAGCGTATGTTGGATTTACTCCTTATGAAGCTTCAAAAGGATGTGCCTCCTTCCAGAATGCCTTGCTCCCATATAGGTTCCCCTCCAGTAATTGTCAGTCAGGAGGAAAGTGACCTGAATCTTCTTGCACAAAAGGGGCCTTCAGTAGACTCCATGGGAAAAGTGGACCCCCTTATTATGAATGATTCTGCTGCATTAAATAATCCTCTTGTTTAGGAAGAAGGTGGCTCTTGTAACTCAGAAACAGCTAAAATAGGTCCTGTACAAAGAATGGAAGTTGATTCAGAGGAAAAATCTATGCTGCCACCCACTTTTCAGCAGGATGAACCTTTTCAGAGGGTTACAAGATCTAAAGCGGGAAAGTCTTCTGTAGAAATTCCTACAGAAGCTAAGATTTTGGATGTTATACTGGTCCAGAACTCTTACGCTTTATTATTCGAGCAAGAAGGGGAAGAAGAAAGTCATGATTCGGATTTATCTTCTATTGCCTCTTCACAGGCAGATGTGAGCATTGATGGAGGGTCTATGGATAAACATAAGCCCAGAAAGAGGAAAAAGAAGAGATGAAGAGGATTGTTTTTTGTTTCTTTGATCTATGTCTCTGAGTTTCTTTTCTCTCCCTCTATTTTTCTATGCCTGGGAATCTTTCCTTTCTCACAATTAATGTGAACAGCATTAAAACCTTAGATAAAAGGTGGGTCACCTTTGCTAGTGTAAAGGAAGGGAAATTTAATGTGATTTTGTTGCAAGACACTAGGTTGCATTCATTAGTAGAGGTGAAGGATGCACAAAGGGACTGGCGATGGGGGGTCTCTTTTTGGTCCTTGGGTGAAGTACCTTGTTCTGGGTTAGGGGTTTTGTTTATGGGTATATAGGTAAAAGTATTACATCTTTTTGATGTATTTCCTGGAAGGGTAATGATATTGGACGTTGTTTTAGGTAATGAGACATATAGAATTATTAACATTTATGCTCCTCAGGTAAGGGCGGATAGGTCTTCCCTTTTTAGGAGGGTTGAACCCTATTTGCATACTTCAAAGCTGGTGATTTGGGGAGGTGATTTTAATTGTGGCCTTACAAAAAGAGATTGGGGAAGGATTACATCTAAAGTTTTTAGTGATTCGAATTCTTTATTAAGAATATTAAAAGCAAATAATCTCTGTGATGCATATGATTTGTTAGATCGAAATCCCTCACATACTTTTTATAAAGGTAAATTATCCTCTACAATAGATTTTTGGTTGGTATCCAGAAGAGTTTTTTGTCAGGATGTAAGGATTATTCCGGTTGAAACATCTGATCATGTGGCTGGTAAATTGGATTTCGGTTCTTTGCAACAGGTTTCTATAGGGAGAGGGTATTGGAGAATGAACATTGCTATTTTACAGGAGATTGACACACAGGTTTCTATTAAGGAATTCTTTATGTTAAGAGCTGATGTCTCTTTTTTGTATGACAGCCCTATTGATTGGTGGGAAGATACAAAGAGAGACTTGAAAATCCTTTTGACTGATCTTTCTAAAAAGAAGGCTCGTAATGGTTATATACAGTATTTGGGGCTCAGGGCTAAGTATATGCAGTTATTATCTCAAGCTGTTCATTCAAGTAATCATATGATGCAGTTAAAAGAAATAAAAGATAAAATGTATTCCTATTTAAAGGTTTCGGAAAATAGAGCAGCTCAGCAGCAAAAATATCAAACCGAGGGGTCTAAAGAGCAAGTGAACCCATTTGAAATAGGCTTGCATGGTGTGCAGCATATGGTTATGACAAAGTTAAAAAACAAAAATGGATCTGTAGTTACAGATACTAACAGTTTATTAGCTTTTATTCAAGATCATTTGAGATTAACATTTCAAAAAAATATGGTAAATAGTCCAAAGTTATGTTTTAAGGATTTAGATATTCCACAGTTAAGTAATGATGAAATACAGAGTTTGATATCTCCCTTTTCTATTTTAGAAATTAAGCAAGCTATCTCGAAATTGTCGCATCAGTCAGCTCCAGGGTTGGATGGGATTTCAAATGATTTTTATAAATGCTATAGTGAAATACTAGCCCCTTGGCTGCAGGTGTTGTTTACAGCTATATGGGAGGAAAATAGGTTAGTTCCTACTATGAAAGAAGGCGTTTTGTCCTTTCTTTATAAGAAGGGAGACGAACAAGACATCAGAAATTGGAGGCCGTTAAGTTTGTTAAATTCAGACTACAAAATCTTAACTAAAATTTTGACAAATCGATTATCACAAATTGCACAAATTGTTATATATCCTTTTCAGTCTTGTGCTATTCCTGGTAGGAATATTTTGCAAAATTTGGTTTTCATTAGAGAAGTGGTAGAACAAAGTTTACAAAGGAATTTAGATGGATATTTGATGTGTATTGATCAAGAAACAGCTTTTGACTCAGTTAGGCAGGAGCATATTTGGGCAGTTTTACAACATTATGGAATACCGGATTGCTTTATATCATTATTACAAACATTGTATACAAACGCTCAGGTTGTTCCGATGGTGAATGGACACTTGGGAATACCACTATTTCTAAAAAACGGTGTGAGACAGTGTTGTCCATTGAGTACGCTGTTGTATGTTTTTGGTCTAGATCCAATACTTTGGCGTATAGAAAAAGCCTCATATATTAAAGCCATTAAAAATAAAAATGGGGTAATATTTCATAAGGTTACTGCCTATGCTGATAATTGTTTTTTGACTATCTCAGATCTTGAGTCAGGAGAGCAGATTTTGAGATTGTTTGAGTCAATCTATGATACTACTGGTATTAGAATTAATATTGGAAAAAGTAAGATTTTAGTTTTAGGTATGGCTCATGCTTTGGAAGGTTTTCACATTTCTATGACAACTGATGAAATAAAAATATTGGGAATGTTTTTTGGTTCTCGGGAATCGGAAAGAAAGATTTGGGAGACAGCATATGATCAGGCTGATCTGAAAGTGAAGTCCTGGTTATCTTGGAAAATGTCCCGGAAAAATAGGGTTTATCTGCTTAGGGCATATACAGCTCCTATTTTCTTATATATTTCTCATGTATATCCTTTGCCATTTGATATGCACACAAAAGTTATGGGTCTTTTTTTCCTTCTTTTATGGGGGAGTCATTTGAATCCAGTTAGAAGAGTTCATACGTATAGGTCTCGGAAAACAGGAGGTTTAAATATGATTCAACCTTTGTTATATTTTTATGGGAACTTTTTTTTTAGTTCTATTCATCTGGTTATATTAGAGTCCGAGGACTCAGGGGCTCTCATTATGAAATTATGGGGACCTAGTTTTTTGACAGCTTGGGGCAGGGGTAAATGGCACCCATCAGATAGGTATCTTCCAGGATATTTACCAACTACCCTGAAATATATAAGAACTTGGAAAATTGAGTTGGGTTGGTTTTTAGGTCAGGAGGAAAAATGCTTTCTATAAGTTTATGCTAAAAAAATGGTATACAGAAGAACCTTTATTTCAGGTCCCTGCAGTCATAAACACTGATGTGTTATTAGAATGTATTCTAGATCCTAGGATACCACTTAAGATTCAAGATTTTGTTTGGTTGTGTGGGCACCAAAAGTTGAATGTAGGGAGTAATCAAAAACATAAACAAATTAGTGAGAGGGGCTGTGGAGACCCTCAGTGCCTAGGGCAGATGGAGACTATGCATCATTTATTTTTTAATTGTGTGAATGTTCAGGGTTTTGGGGATTGGTTAGCTGGATGGTGGGGGGAAGTTCTTTTTAAAAGTATGACATATGACATCTTGGTATTAGGCCAAATACCTATATCCTGGATGAAATGGGCCAAGAGTATGGCCTTTGTTATATTGGCATGTTTAAAATGGTCTTTATGGCAAGCCAGATGCTTACGTTCTTTACAAAGTAAAGTAATTTCTCAGCATGAGGTTTTGTTCAACATCCAAGCTGATTTGGATAAAATATTTAGTTATAAATTTCGTACCTTAGGACAAGAAGTGAGTTCTAGACTATGGAGGAATGTAGGATGGGTGGGGTAAAACTCTTTTTGTTTTTAAGTTTATTATTTTGCATTTATTAATATTCTGCTTTAATGAATGTATTTCACAGATTTGTAAATATTATCTAAGAATGATTTGTATGATTTAGCTGTTAGTTTAGTTTAAAAAAGCACGTTTTTGGGTATTTGGGTTATTTAGGTGGGGATTTACATTGTATTTTATTTAAGAGGTGTTTATTTGGGTTTTTTGGCTTCAACATGTATTATGATATGTATTGTGTGTCCTTATGTTATGCTTTTGAATTCTGAATAAAAATTTCCCCTACTCTTTTCGACAGAGGGCACTGTGTGGCTGTGAGAAGTTGCTCAGTAGTGCTTGAGAGCTCGGAGGAGAAAGACGTGTGGGTGATTGAGGACTGGGTCTCTTCCTCGGCCTCCTTTCTGTTGGAGGCCCACATGATATCGGATTCGGTAGCAGAGGAGACAATGGATACCTTACAATGTGAGGAGAATGGTTTGCATGCTGACTTGAAAAGTGATTTGAAGTCGGGAGCCATGAATCAGCCTAGAGAAGATAAAGCTATCCTTAGGGATAAGGTGGCTGAAATACGTTCAAGGCTAGATTCAATGGAACGAATGTTTTTGGAAATGCGGAAGCAGTTGCAGGAGGAGCTGAGGCTGCAGGAGGAATGAAGTGGAACACAGGAACTGGACGTTCTGGTTCCAACAATGGAAACAGTTATGTTGAAAGACAGTGTGGGTGAAGCCGGGGGTCTCCCTGCGATTTTGCCTGGAATTATATCTCCTGACTCTTCGGTAAGCGATTCTGCAAGCAATGGTATTGATACTGTTAAGGGGGCTCCGAGTATGGAAGCGCATATGCCCAGAGACTTTGTGGTCCCTCATTGTGCTGAGGCAACTGAACAAAACAAAAAAAGAGTTGTTTTCACTCCCAGTTGTAAGTAATGAGCCAAAATCAGTACCTCCAGTGACTTTTACAATTGGCATTTCTTCAGGTGGTAGTAAAAGGAATATTAAAGACCGGTTGGGGAAGGGTAGGAGGCAGCATTCCCACATACCTAATGTTTAATCTGGTCCTTCACAGCACAATTCTGCCACTATTTCCCAGGAGCCAGTACCTGATACATCTAGTTGGGTTTCCACAGCCTTACAAGCTGCAGAATGGGTGAAAAATATTGTAGGGATAGGGTGGGATGCAAATCTGCAAAACGAAGAGTTTTCTAGCTCTAACTCAAGCTGTCACCCTAGAGATTCAGTCTCTAACACTGATATAAATAATGTCTTTACGCTGCAACCAGGGCAGCAATCTCCTATAGGGAAGGTATCTGCCACACAACCAGACAGACCTCATCCCTTGCTGGAAGAAATTAAATTTCTAGAAAATACTTCCCCAATATCACCTGAAGAAGAAGTTGTGGATGACCCTGCCCCATTGAATCAGGACCTTATTCTTGATAATCAGAAGGACTTAGATCCCCTTGTGCAAGCCCCTGTAACAGTATGGCATGGAAAGGTGAGAGATCAATTATTTCCATCTGAGAGAGGGCCCTTATCAGAACCAGCTGTATGAAGAAATGCAGTCTGCTTGAAATACAGGGGTGATATTTCCAATGTTTCTGATAGACATTTTGTAGGACGGGCTTTGCTTAAAGATAGCAAAAGTATTACGCATATGAACTATATGCACTTATATATGTGCCAGGGGACTCTATATTTGACATCAGCTTCAAACACCCAGCAGGCCTTGAAAGGTTTTGGAAACAGTATCGACTTTTGAAAATATCTGCTTTATGGAGGCCTTTCTTGGCAATTCCCCTGACTAAACCCCTAACTAAGAAAATCACTGTTTTATTCAGGAATGAAGGGGTGAATGTAGCAGCTATAACCTATTGGTTGCAGCAACATTGTACTGTTAAAGGCTACCCAGAACCTATTTTATATGATGAACAATTATGGACTGGGGGTTGGAAGTATCAAGTTGTGTTGAATTTAGAAAATGGTTTAACAAAACATCTACCTAACTGTTTTTTCTTAGGTCAAGATGGGGGGGGGGGGTGATCTTTTATCCAGGTCAGCCTCGGGTTTGTTTTAAATGTGGGATGTAGGGCATCTTAGCAATGTATGTGATAAACAGAAATGTGGTCTGTGCGGAGAGACAGGCCATGTTGGGGCTCATTGTCGGCAGCCATTGAGATGTAATTTATCTGATGAAAGAGGGCATTCTTTTTGTACATGTTCTTGGGCCTCTCATAATAGTACATATTTGTCTGTCCAGGCTGAACAGGATGCATATGTTACTACTGCACAAAAAGAAAAATTGCGAATGGTAGAATTGTTAAACACTGCTTCATTTATGGGTCCCCTACCCCAGAGAGTACCTAGAAAGTTTAACAAATCCTCTACAGAGGAATGGGGTTTGCAAAAATATTGTCTGAGACACAAACTATAAGGGTGGAAACAGGGCCTGGTATTGAAAAAGAATTTAGGGTGGATAAGAAGATAGATGACCCCCCTCTTCAGACTGAAAGGGAGAGCAGGGGGACAGAAGCCTTGGTTGAGGCCGTCCATTGTGTAGAAATGGTGGAGGAGGAGATCTCAATGCCCCTTCCCCCACAGTGCAACAAGAAGTAGTGTTTCATAGGGTGACTAGGTCAAAGGCAGGAAAACTTCTTGTAGACTCTCAGGTAATGTCTAAAGAATCCGAAGGTCTTCCAGTGCAGCATTCATATGCTTTATTATTTGAACAGGGTGGTGATGAAGAAGGTATAGATTCAGAATTTTCCTCGGTTACTTCCTCACAGGCAGATGTTGCTTCTGATATAGAACCTGTTGATAAGCCAAAAACTAGGAAGCAGAAAAAAAAGAAATGACTGTGATGGGATATGTTCTGTGTTTAGCTATTACTTTCTCCCTTATTTACATGGAATCTCTCATGAATATAGCTATTTCTCTACTCACAATAAATGTGAACAGTATTGAGTCATTCGAAGGCAAATTGCTTATACTAGTCTTAGGAAAGGGGGAGGACATAATTCTATTACAAGACACTAGACTACATTCTTTACTAAAAATAAAGGCGGCACTGAAAGAGTGGAGATGGGGTGTCTCCTACTGGTTATTGGGGGAGAAAACATGCTCAGAATTAGGATTCCTTTTTTCAGGAGTATCTGTCAATATGTTACAGATTTTTGACATTCAGCCAGGGAGGGCTATGATAGTGGATGTAGTTTTAGGGAAGGTGGCATATAGAATTATAAATATATATGCACCTCAAGCTAAGGCAGAGAGGTCCACACTTTTTAGAAAAAATGAACCTTACCTACACACCTCCAAGTTAGTACTATGGGGAGGGGATTTTAATTGTGGGCTCTCTCACAAAGATTGGGTGAGGGCTACAAAAAAAATATAGTGATTCGAACACCCTACTTAAGATCCTATGGGATAATGATTTAAGTGATGCTTATAAAGTTTTGAATCAAGTACCCAAACATACTTTTTATAAAGGACACCTATCTACAAGAATAGATTTTTGGTTTGTGTCAGCTCGTCTGACTTGCCAAGAGGTGGTGCTTCTCCCTTTAGAAACATCTGACCATTTAGCAGTTAGACTTCTTTAGGAGACAAACAGAAGATTCCTATAGGGAGGGGTTATTGCAAAATGAACATTGTGGTTATGCAGGAAGCTTTAGTGCACGCTTCAGTGACAGAGTTTTTTGAGTTGAGGGCAGATATTTGCTTTTTATGTGATAGCCCTATAGACTGGTGGGAGGATACTAAAAGAGATTTGAAAAGCCTTTATATGAATCTCACCAGAGTAAAGCCCAAAGAAAAATATATACAATACTTAGCGCTGAGAGCAAAATACATGCAAGTATTAACACAAGCTGGTGATAAAACCAATAATGTGTTAATGCAACTACAATCTCTTAAAGAACAGATGTGTCGGTATTTAAATGAGACTACAAAGAGGGCAGCTCAGCAACAAAAATACCAAACTAAGGGATCAAAAGAGATAGTAAACCCTTATGATTTATGTTTACAGGGGGTTCAGAGATTGGTAATGACTGCTTTGAAAGACAAACAGGGTCATTTAGTGACCCACAATAGCGGGTTTATGCCTATAGTCCAAAATCATTTAGCAGCCACTTTTCAGAAGGAGAGAGTAGGACAACTGGAACAGTTTGTTGATAAATTAGAAATTCCACAACTGAGTAAGGAAGAGGTAGATAATTTAATAATACCAATTACGGAAATGGAAATAAAAGATGCTATTTCAAAACTGACTTCTAAGACTACCCCTGGCTATGATGGCATTCCGAATCATTTCTATAAATGTTTTTCTGACACCCTGGCTCCTTGGTTGCAACTGGTTAATAAGGCCATTTGGGAGGAAAATAGGTTAGTGCCAAGCATGAAAGTGGGGATAATGACCTTTTTATATAAAAAAAGGGGATCCCCAAGAGATTAAGAATTGGAGACCTTTGAGCTTGTTAAACTCAGACTATAAAATTCTAACCTAGATTCTAACTACTCGTCTAGCTAAGATTGCACAAAAACTTATTACTCCTGTGCAGACTTGTGCAGTTCCTGGAAGGAATATTGTTCAGAATTTGACATTTGTAGGAGAAATTGTAGAACAAGGTTTAGAAATTAATCTAGATGCTTATTTGATGACTGTTGATCAGGAGACTGCATTTGATGCAGTACGACAGGAATATATCTGTATGGTACTACAACATTATGGAATTCCTAACTCCTTCTTAGATTTATTACAGATGCTATATACTGAGGTCCAGGTTACTCCATTAGTGAGTGGGCATCTTGGTATTCCAGTATATTTAAAAAATGGGGTAAGACAGGGATGTCCTATGAGCCCTTTGTTATATGTACTCAGATTAGACCCTTTATTAAGGATTATTGAATCTGATACAGAGATTAGGGCAATTACAAATAAAAACAGGTTTGTTTTCCAAAAAGTATCTGCTTATGCTGATGACTGTGTGTTTACAGTAGCTGATATAGAGTCTGGTACACAGGTTTTAAATATGTTACAGAAGGTTTATGACACAACGGGAATTAAAATTAATATGGGAAAGAGTATAGTTTTGGTTTTGGGAGCAGCAGGGAGGGTGGAAGAATTTCCAATCTCTATGACTAAAGATGAAGTTAAAATTTTGGTCTTGTTTTTTGGATCTAAGAACTCAGAAGGAAACAACTGGAGTAAGGTGTATGATTTGGCTAAGCTTAATGTTATGTCATGGCTGTCCTGGAAGATGACCAGGAAAAAACAGGTGTACTTAATTAGGGCATATATAGCTCCTATTTTTTTATATGTTTCACATGTATTTCCACTTTCTTATAACATGCACACAAAAGGTATGGGCCTTTTTTTTCTTTTTCCATGGGGCAGTAGGTTGAACCCAGTTAAAAGAATACATTCTTATAGGGCCTCGAAGGAGGGGGGAGTTGAATATGATTTCACCATTGGTATATCTATTTGGGAATTCCTTTTATAGCTCTATCCGCCCTTTAATTCTTGAAATTAAGGGGATGAGACTAGTATGTATGCGGTTGTGGGGAAGCCCCTTTATGGTAGAATGGAGCAGAGGTAATTGGCAACCTTCGAAAAACTACTTCCAGGATATGTACAAACAACATTAAGATATAGCAGGACATGGAAAATAGAACTTACTTGGCTTCTGGGAAAAGAAAAGAAACAATTTTATAAATTTGTTATAGATAGATGGTATAAGGAGGAGCCCATATTTCAAGTCTCTTCTACAGTAGATACAGGGTTGCTGTTGGATGGTATGGTTGAACCTCGGATTCCCCTTAAGATGCAGGATTTTATATGGTTATGTGGGCATCAGAAATTGAATGTGAGGGGCAATCAAAAGCACAAACGACTCAAGGATAGAGGATGTGGGGAAAGTCTCTGTAATGGCAAGGTGGAAACTATGCAACATCTGTTTTTTGAGTGTATCCATGTTCAGGGATTTTGTAATCTGTTGTCCAGCTGGTGGGGGAGAAAATATATTTAAAAATATGATGTATGATGTTTTGGTTTTAGGGCAAATTCCTGCATCATGGTCAAAATGGATAAAAAGCACTGTTTATGTTCTCCTAGCCTGTATAAAGTGGTCCCTATGGCAGGTGAGATGTCTCATATTCCTGCAAGGTAAAGTGGTTACACCACAAGATGTTTTCTTTAATGTTCAAAGAGAGTTAGATAGGATTTATTAATATGAAAACCATACATTAGGACAGGATGTGGGTTCTAAACTGTGGAAAAATGTTGGGTGGGTGGGTTGATGTACTGTACTAATTTCTTATTTTTTTCTTCCCAGATTGTGAAGTAGCATATAGAATTTTGAACTCTTAGAAGGAAAAGGTTTTTTTTTTCCTTTGCAATGTGTGTTTTGGTGATGGGATATATTTTATGGTATCATGGAAGTTTATTATGGGACTATGTTTGGATGAAATGTTATAAGAAGGGTATCATGAAGTGATTGTCTTGTGTTGTTTTGAACTTTTGTTACTTCTCTTTACATTGTAATTCTTTTTAGTTTTTGAATTAAAATTTCCTCTACTCTTTTTTTGATAAGTGCCATGGGATCTTTAACATCCACCTAAACTACCACGAATCCAAGCAGATGGGACCTCAGTTTAATGTCTCATCCAAAAGATAGCACCGCAGAAGTGCAGCACCCCACTCATGCTGTATTACAGTGTCAGTACTGGGATATTAACCCAAGTGCCAGATGTGGGAACTGAACCCACAGCTCTCTGATCTCCCGGCCTCAAAGGTGAGTGTGCTACCTACTGAGCCACTGACACTGCTAAATTTCATTGGCAACCATGGAAAACCTGCACTAGACAAGACAGACAACTAGAGTTAGCTGCACTAGCCCTGGTCAATGTGCACTAGTAAAACAATCGGCCCCTGCAACAGTATATTTATTAAGGCTTCCCATGGTAGACTCCAGATGCAAAAAAGATTAATGCTGGAATGGTCAAATATATGGCCACTTAGATGCAATGCAAAGCTTATCCAAGGTTAGCTGTTCATCTTTGATCATTCACTAAACTATAAATGCCATTCTTATACAGAGCTACTGCATACATCGACAAAAACAGTTCACCCCCCCCATTGGCAATGCATTAATTTCACAGTGAGTGGGGGTCTCTTGGTGTTCACCTCAGGGCCCTGCAGCGAAGTCACCAAACTTGCTACCACCTACCACCCATCAACTGTGTCCCTATGTTAATCAACATTTGCCTCAAATGGTTTGCATAGAAACTATAAACAGCATTCTAAAAGAAGGGTGCTACTGCAAAGGCATACCTCAACCCCAAAAAAAGAAAATAAGTCAATGCATTCTCTACCCCCCCCCCGAAGTAAATGTAACAGTACAAATTTCTGTTCAGCTGTGATTGGCAATTTACTAATTTAATTTCAAAAGAAGGGGGGCCTGTAGGTATTCACCTCAGGGCCCTTCAGTGAAGTCGCCCAGCTACCACTGTCAAGGTGGACCCCATCAGCTGGGTCCCTACTCTAAACAGTATCAACCCTTTTCAAATGCACAAGCCAATGGCAGCACAAATATTTACTTTTTTCACACAAGAGTGTGGTGTGCATATTTAATGGAACACATACAAACAGAGGTGAGAAAGAATAAGTGCTTCAGCTGTGACTTGAACCCATGCTACCCAGAATACAGTAATGTGCTCAGGGATGGCCCAAGTTCCTGTTGTCTCAGGGGCGAAGCTGATTAGCGCAATTGGAACAGTATTCCAGGTGGCCTGGGTTGAAGTCCCTTTGTTTTTTTTTTACTTATCCAGACCACCACACCAGCAGCTGAAAGCAAACCCCTACCCTCCCAATCTAAGGTTTGGGCAGCCACACCACTTTAGACCATTACAATAACCCCCCCCCACACACACACAGACAGGCGTCGAAATGCACAGCCACTGGCCATCAGGGCTAGTGAATGGGAAAATCCACTAGCCCCACAAACTTTTCCACTGACCCAGTTGATGTACATACTGAAGTGTTGCCTTCTTCAGCACATGCCCATAGGGCTAGATAAATGAAAATCTCAGTAGCCCAGTACAAAATCTACCAGTATTTGGCTGTCTCAATGGAGTTTTCTCATCTCAAATCACCAATGATGGTAGGTTCTGTGACATTTTTCCCTGAACTAGTCCTTGTCTTTGGTCTTTGGAAAGGCAACATCAGCGGGACCAATGTACCCTCCCACACACACACACACACACACACACACACACACTCTCACTCCACCATTCTGTTTAACAGCAATGGGCAAGAATCACCATAGAGAAGGCATTACAATTTATTAGGGCCGCAAAAGGGGCATGGTTGGCAAAAACTGATATTGAGGTAACTTTTAGGCTCCTGCCAGTACACTCTGAGGACTGGGACTTGCTGAGTTTGTGGGTGGGGGAAGATTATTACTTTGACAAGGCCATGCCCATGGGGTGTTCCATTGCTTGAGCCACATGTTAGCATGGCTCAATTGGTGGTACATCCACCTCTGGACCAGAAGGTTGTAGACTCTCATCAACACCAGGGTTGGACTTGCACCTAAAATGTTGGCATCTGAGTGCAGTATTGGGGGGGGCTGAACTGCTGGTGTGTGCCATCCTTTGGATGAGACGTTCAACTGAAGTCCCTTCTACCCATCCTAGTGTTGTCCTGGTGAGTGTCCAGGTGGAAGTAGAAGAACCCAGGGCACTCTTCACAAAGAGTTGGGGACATTCCCATTATCTTGGCCAACATTCCCCTTCCCATAAACCGGTTCATGCAATTGTCCAGGCTATGGGTGGGTGCTGATGTACGATATGGCCACCACTACTCATTCAGTCACTTCACTACCAGTCTAACATTGCTTGTAAAAGTGCATTGGGATACACTGTGTATGAAAAGCATTATATGAATGCTGATTCTGCTCCTTCTTCTACTTTCGAACTGTTTAGCAGTTGGTTGCAGTGGGTATTTCAACACAGGTATGGGTATAGGCCGGTGATACACTATCTGGATGTTTTCCTATTGATAGGCAAAGGAAAGGCGGAAATGGAACACACACTTTTCTGTTTCCAAGAACTCAAGAGTTGGGAGTCCCACTAGCACCTGACAAGACAGAAGGCCCCAGCCAGCAGATAAAATATCTGGGTATTGAAATTGATGCTGAGGCAGAACTCTTTTGCTTGCCAGACATGAAGGTAGAGAAGCTAAGGTGACAGCTGCAGGCTACTAAGAGGAGGAGAAGGGTATAGCTGTGGCAAGTACAACAGCTTATGGGACATTTAAATTTTGCCAGCAGGGTAATTGGTCCTGGGCCGGCTTTCACACCACAACTTGCCAGGGTGACAAAAAGGGCTACGAGACCACACCACTGGGTAGACATCTCAAAGGGAACTAGGGTTGACTTGGAGGTCTGGGAGGACTTCCTGGAGGACTACAATGGGAAAACATTCTGGCTAAATGACTGGGTGTTCAATAAGGACTTACAGCGGTACACAGATGTGGCGGGGAGATTCAGTATGGAAGCGTTTTTTTAAGGGGAAGTGGTTTTCAGAAGCATGGCCAGAGGAGTGGAGGAAGTCAGGTTTGACAAAAGACATCACATTGTTAGAGATAGTCCCAATATGGGTCAGCACACTGCTATCGGGGAGGAGCTAATGAAACAGAAAGTAACCTGTACTTTCTGGTATGATAACAGAACTGTAGTGGATGTGCTGAACAAAAGGGGATCCATGTCTGAGACCGTAACAAGAGTGTTATGACAATTAGTGCTGCAGGGTCTTAGGCTTAACATGTCATTTGGGGCTAAGCACATCAAGGGGACACAGAACAACATAGATGACAGCCTTTCCCATCTGTAGCTGGACAGGTTCTGGGCCATCGCTCCGAGGTCAGAGGTGCAACCGACACCGGTACCAGCAGTCATTTTGGAAATTGGCTAGAAGGAGCCGAGTTGTTGCTCTGTAAGTCCTGGCTGCCAGGACTGTAAAGACATACGAAGGGTCCTGGTGAGTATTTCAGTCCTTCAGAGTGGGACAGAAAATGGAGATAAGTGGGACAGTTACCAAGGACCAAGTGGGAAAATTTACAGTACAGGGGTGGCAGAGAGGGATAGCACGCACAACAAAGGGGGTTCACCTGTCCACCATTAGCTTAATCTGTAGCATAAAGGCTGGGGGAACCTCACAAAAAGCATGCTAGTCAGAAAGATGATGCAGGTATGACTATGAATAAAAGGGAAGACAGAGGATAAGAGGAGGTCCATTTCAGAGGCTATGCTTGAAGGCATGGTGCAGGCCATTCCACAGGTATGCAGATCAAAGGATGAGGTGGTGTTATTTGTCACCATTTACACAGTGATGTGGCATGGGGCTTTCAGAGTGAGTGAAGTAGTGGGGTATGGCAAGGGAGAAAATCTGAAAGGTTTAACTTGGGAGGATCTAACCTGTGGCAAGGGAGAAATTTAGTTGCACCTTAGAAGATCAAAGACTGATCAGATGGGGTGGGGGCTAGGGTTGTCCTGAGACAGATTAGAACACAATGATATGCCCGGTTCAAATTCTGTGGGCATACGCCGCAGTGTGTGGGCAGAGGGCAGGCTTGTTGTTTAAGCATGGGGATGGGAAACCAGTGACAAGTGGGCAGGTGGTCATCCTACTAAAAAAGGGCATAGAATTCATTGGGGAAGAGCCTGCAAGATTTTCTTCACACTCTTTTTGCATTCTGGAGGTATCTGAAGCCACAGCGATAGTGGGTTCAAAAGAGGACTTGAGAGCGTTAGGATGTGGGACGTCAAACTGTTACAAAAGATACATGAGAACTTTTAAGGATTGATACTTTAACAATGTTTCTGTTTCTCTTACAGGTTCAAAAAAAGAATATATAAGAGAGGGATATAGGATGGGGTAGCAATCAGATTTTGTATAATTACATTTGTTTGTCATCAACAGGGGCAACAAGGAGTGTAGAGATCTGGATTTGTGGGCACTCGTTTATATTCTGGGCAGAGCGGCGAGCATAATGAAGACCAGGGGGTCAGCAGCTATACCAGGATCCCAGGCAGTGTTAATTAAGATGAAAAGGAGTCAGTGGGATGAGATGGGCACAACTACATCTGACACTTTGGGAAATGAGGGTGAATCTGCCAGAATCTGATATGATAATCATCCATTTGGGTGGCAATGACACTGGGTCTAGGCCCTGGATTGACAATTGCTCTCTGATTAAGGATGACATCATGAGAATCAAAATGTGGTGGCCCGATACCACCTTGGTGTGGTCATATATGGTCCCTAGAAGGATATGGAGGTATGCACATAGCCATAAGGCTATTGACAAAGCCAGGAGGAAGATGAACCAGAGGGTGAGTGCTTTATTCCTAGTGATGGGGGTGATTAGGAGAGAGAGATTGAAGAGTGGGATGACAATTATTACAGGGGAGATGGGGTTCACCTATCCGGAATGGGTAATGACATGTTTAATAGTGAGACAGCAGATTGTATAGAAGGTTGGAGGAAGGAGAGAGCACTATAAAATTGGGGGAGGGGGGCTACTCTCCTTCGCAAGCTGAAGGCAGGCTCATGGAAGGCAAGATCAGAATGGGGGGGAAGCAGGGAAGGGGGGGACAGGCGGACAACCAAACAAAGGACACTAGTGTACGCTAGTGCCTGAGAAGAAAGAAAAGGAGGTCACCGACCCCTAGATGTACATCTGGAGGGAGAAAGATGAAAAAGAAGAAAATGAGAAATGAATAAATGAAAGATAAAATGTAATAATGAGCATGGAAATGGAAAAGGGGATGATAAATAATGTACTGTAAAAGGTTTAAATTTGTGTGGGAATATCATTGAATATGACAACTAACAGAGAGGAAGAATGTAATAGTGCATCATTTTGTTATAAAGTTGTTTGCCAATCTGGGCACCCATAAAAACAGGTTTCTATGTTTATTGGCCGGGGTATCAAGGGACAATGAATGTTTGGAGGCAATATTTTAAACCAGCAGAAAGTCCAGAACATAGTGGAATACAACACTGTAATGCAATAATATGACAAACCAATCATCAGTGCATAGTAAATATGACAAGGTGAATAGTGTACACAGAATATGTCTGTGTTATTGCTTACTTGCATTTCTAATTGATGATGAGTTTTCTTTCTGTCTGACTGATGATTTAAGAGTCTACATAGGCATGCTGGCAGGCTTATATGAAATACTTTCTATTAACACCCCATTAAAGCTGCAAAGAACATGATGCCCTCTAATGATATCTGGATAAAATTACTCCTGAACTATTTAATAGTTGCCAGAACAAATGAAGAAGAAGAAGAAGAAAAAGAAGAGAAATATGAGAAACCATGGCCACATGGACTGTAGGTGTCCCTTATTGAAAACTATGTACAGTATGTAGAACCTCTGACAAGAAATAAACTGAAAAAAATCCTTCATTTTAGATTCTATACATTTCAATTTATAGTTTTAGGGCCCGATTCTACAAGGGTTATGTTTGGTGCAAGGTGCTTGCGCCAAAGGAGATTGACGCAAGTCACACCTTGCGCCAAACATTATGACAAACAGGATTCTACAATGTGGCTTGCAACATACACAACCCCAATGCACCAAATCCCACATACACCACCCTCATGACATGCATATGTTCGCGCCCACGCCACGGGGGTAATGCCGATGCAGGCTGTCACTAGGATTCAGAAAGCCCTGCAACAGCCATGGGAATGGTCATAGTTGCTACACCTGCTAATAGGTGGTATAACTACACTTGCACCATTCTTACTGTGCTGAACACCCCAGAGAATGTGGGAGGGGAGCATGGCAGTGATAGGAGAAGGCCATTCCCACCAACAGTGGACCTAGCACTCATCAGGGTGTGTTGCTGGTGCCATGCCACACACAACAGCACACATACAGTATGCACAGTGTATGGTACTGTACAGTACAGTATGTGCACATGTGCGCTGTTGTGTGTGGCATGGCACCAGAATCACACCCCAATGGGTGCCAGTACCACCATCGGGGGGGCACGGACATCCCCCTAGCACTGCCATGCCTCCTGACATGTAGCCTCTGTCCCAATGCTGCTCCCCCATATGCAAGCCATCCACCCCCCCGACCCAGATAGTGTTGCACAGGTGGGGGGGCCATCCCAGCTAGGTCTGTCCAATATGTGGTTTGCACCGTTTGAATGGTGTACCTGCGGAGTTATGGAAAACCTGTACTTCTTGGCACAGGGACCCTGATTCTACCAGAATCAGGTGCAGGTTCCCTAGCACAACTGTGGTTTACCATAATGTCCCTTTGTCAGAAGTTGCGTTGGGCGGATCGTCTGTTGTAGAATCGCGCCCTGTGTATTTTCTGAATTTATATTCCCTCTTTTTACATTTAGCTATGTACATTAAAATGAAAACAGAATCCCTGTCTATTAGACTTAATTTTTCTGGCTGCTTGTCTGTGTATGATAACGCAACCTGCTGCTTGTGATATCACAGTGCATTGCTGCAGAAGTTACACTAATACCATAGACAAAGGACTTTGATGTCTGTTGTGGTAAAGCAGCCTTAGCAGATGAAGTACAACAGCTAGTAAATCTGTTTTCATGGTAACACACTTAGCTGTAAAGGAAAGGGAGCAGCTAAACAAAAGGAATGTCTCAAATATAAGCTGAAATGGATCTTAGGGAACATTGCTTAACCAGGATTACGCACTTAGCTGAAGCTTGCTTCCAGATGCGACCTGGGAGCACAAGGAAGTTAAGTGACTTGCTCAGTATCACACAGTATTTTATTTTATTTTTTATTTAGTTTTTGTTGACCGGGTAAGTGCACTAGACAAATCCTGCATATTTTCAGGCACGACCTGGGGAAGGGGGATACAGATGAATGCCAACTGACCTTGAACCAGATTAAGCTGTTGGTGGTATTTTTAGTGAATGAGGGAAATTTGGCCAGGACACCAGGGAAATTCCCCTACTCTTTTCGATAAGTGCCATGGGATCTTTAACATCCACCTGAACTACCACCAATCCAGGCAGATGGAACCTCAGTTTAACATCTCATCCAAAAGACAGCACCTCAGAAGTGCAGCACCCCTTTCATGCTGCACTATAGTGTCAGTACTGGGATATTAACCGAAGTGCCAGATGTGGGAACTGAACCCACAGCCCTCTGATCTCCCAGCCTCAGAGGCAAGTGTGCTACCTACTGAGCCACTGACGCATGCACCTAGCTGGCTGTGGGATTCAAACCCAGGTCTCCAGATCTGCAGTTCAGAGCCTTATCCCACTGTGCTATTCTACCTCCTGTCAGGGGTTATTCGTAGTAAAGAATTGTATAAACTGCTAATACTGTATTACTTCATTTAGACTTGGTCAATTTTCTTATGTTCTTCCCAAACACAAATAAGATTGATTATGCATGGTATTATAATGAAGGATGAGTGGACTGTTTCAGGTTTAGATTCATCTATCCTCATCCCACAAGGTGAGATTGCCTTGGATGTGTCCAGATCACTCAAGTTAAATTATTGGAGAGCTGAGCCACTCTGTCCTTGAATCAGTGCTAAGTCAGCAAGGGATAGCTTATGCTGCACCTCTGCAAATTTTGTTTTTCATAAGTGAATTTTACACATTTCCATATTTCACATTTATGGACTTCCCCAGAATATTGGAAATATTTTGAGGAATTTCACCTTACACAAAAGTTGCAAGGGAAAATCAAATTGCCAGAAAAATAACTGAACTGCAATCATAGTCATTTTTGCTATCCTTGCTGGAAAAAAATGTAAATACTATTTGCCTCCAAGCACTGCCCTCAAGTAATAGAAGAAAACCCTCAAATTGCAGGGAACAGCTCTCAAGTAACAGAAAAAAATCTTAGTGAACTAGCTGTTTTGGGGCAGCAGAAGCAGAAGATGAACAAACTCTGGTCAGATTCAAAATAGAAGCCTGATAAGGGTTATACTGTAGATATAGAATAAACACATACATTTCCTGGATCCCTCCTTCCATTGCCAGCTCCCCTGTCCCCAGATGTATACCTCATAACCTTTGCTCCCTCACACATCTATCGTCCCCTCAGCTCCTTACCTTTGCCATTCGATTTCTGGTCCTGCCATCCCATGACATGCTTTCTGCAAACATCCTCTGCCTCCACCTCAGTTATATGCCCCTTCCTCATACCAACTTCTAATTCAACTATTCTCTGATAGCTTCTATGAAACTCCTATTTGCTATAACAAGTTCCTCACCCCAAGCACACAAGTGTACCTGCTTGCTCCCTCTCTTTATAACCAGATTCCTTGTCACACCTCCCACAATCATTCACACATGGTAACCCCACATTACCTGCTCATGGGCCCTTTTCTCAACCTCTCACTGCAGCCACCTTCTTGGTTTAATCTGTTTATTGCTGCCAGATCTGTATCTTGTGCTACACTGCAGATCAGGGAGGTAGAGGGGAAACAACTAAATGTCAGATATTATGTGGAACAGGACTTTCATGGTTCTTACTATGACTAGCAAGAACATTTGGACCAAGGAACATCTGACTGCAGCTTTTTAAATTGACTTTACCATTGTGCCTATCTCTTGAGGGTGCTATGGCCCATCTCCAATCTAGAGTCCCACCTAGTTGCTGTGGTACTTCCTTCAGACACAATTCTTTGCCCAGTGCCTTGCTCATTTCCAGCTGCCCCTCTTTCAGCATACTCCAGGATGGAGTACAGGATCGCTGAATCATGGACAATTGGGATTCTGCTCTTCCAAGTGCCCATGGATGTGGGTGAAGGCAGGTCCATCTCTCATTCTGTCTCCAATGGTAATTTTTCCCCATCGGTTTTGTCCTCACCAACCTCCTTCCTTGTGAGTCTAATGGACTTACAGCATCAGCTGACATGAGTACCAAGTATCTCATCATGCTGGTAGTATTTGATTCAGAGGCTCCCTCTTCTCTTCCCTCAAATCTATTTCTGTTTGACAGCATTTTGCTATCATGTTTTGTGGAGCCACCTGCCAGCCTTTGTGATTCTTGGAGGACTTTATTGTCCCCAGATCCACCCAACCCCACCCCGTTGAAATAATACACAGACAACCGTTGTGTGGTTGCTCAGTTTGGCAATTACTTTACTCCATATTCAAATCATCCATCAATATTTACATCATATTTACTTGAATCCAATCCATCAATTTTACACTTCAATCATAATATATGTTATTGTCATTTCTTCTCCACCTGGATGTACATCCGGGAGCCTTTCTGTTCCTTTCTTTTATGTCTGGGTATGAGTGTATACCAGTACCCTTCTTCTGTTTCAAGGTCCTAACAGCCCTTTGTGTCCGCTAATGCCCCCTCCCCCCACCTCCCACCTCCCCTTTTCTTCCCTCTCCTTTCTTTGCTTCATGGATTGTCCTAGTGTCCTCCTGCCCTCTGAGCAGGCACCCTCCTTTTTATCACATTCCCCTGCTACCTTATCCTATCTGGGTTGGGTGGGTGGAAATTAACTAGCAAGAGAGCAAAAACTGTGAGCTTCTCTGGGTATACCTGACCTTATAAGGTCTCTCTCTCTCTCTCTCTCTCTCTCTGTCTTCTCTCTTCTTCTCTCTCTCTCTCCCCAGCTAATCGTGTCCCATCCAGCCCTGATGCCATCTAGCCCATCCCCGCCCTCTCTCTCCCTCAGTGACCTCATCTAATTCTGCCCCCTTTTATCTTCTTCCAAATTTCCTCTCTCATACCCTTTTCTCCAGCCTCTCCCTTCCCCCCATCCTACTGAGCACCAGGTTGACTGGGCTGTTGACAACAGGGCCTGCCTTTCAATCAGGCAAGCTGCATTGTCCCCAGATCTTCCCCGTTCAAATAATACACAGACAACCATTGTATGGGTGCTCAGTTTGGCAATTACTTTACTCAATATTCAAATCATCCATCAATATTTACATCATATTTACATGAATCCAATCTGTCAATTTTACACTTCAGTCATAATACTGTACATGTTATTGTCATTTCTTCTCCCCCTGGATGTACATCCAGTGGCCTTTCTGTTCCTTTTTTTTACATCTGAGCATGAGTGTACACCCATACCCTTCTTCTGTTTTAGGTCCTAAGAGACCTATGTGTCCTAATGACCCCCACCTCCCTCCCTCCCTTTTCTTCCATTAGCCTTCCTCCTTGCAAAAGACGGTGGGCTTCCACCCAACTCTATTTTATTTGCCCCCCCTTTTTTTGCCTCTCTTTTTTCCAATAATCAATGGCATAAGTTGTTTCAGAGTTAAAGTAGGACAGCCCCATCCTGGAGAGGTGAACCCCATCTCCTCTGTAATACTCAGCCACACCTTCCACTATTTCCCATTTTATCGAAAAACTACCCATGGCCATAAATAAGGTTGCTACCCTCATATTCACATGCCTCCTTGCTTTTTCAATAGCCTTATGGCTGATGGTGTCATGCCACACTCTCCTAGGCCCTATTTCCGACCTGACTAATGTGACCACTGGCCGCCATTCTTTAATCACAGCTAAGTCAGTTTTTATTTGAAAGAAAATGTTCAGCCATGGTCGGGTTCCTAAGTCGTTTCCTACTAGGTGGATAATGAGCAAGTCTGGCCTCACATGGTCCACTTTAATTTCTCTCAACACTGGCAGTAGCTGGGCCCATATCATTCCCCGAACTCCTTTCCATGTCAACTTAAGTTTGGCCAGATCCTGATAAAACTGTCTCCCCTCGTGTCTCCTGGACACCCATTTCTCTGCCCCAAAAGATGAAGGAGTGACTGCAGATCCACACCTCTCTTCCCCATCCAAGTCCTGTCAAAATATGAGAGACAATTGAATGAAATGTGCTCTTCCCTGTTGTCCGCCCACTGGGATGCCCTCCAAAAACCCACTCTGAGCTTCTTCTCCCCCCTCTTTTCTTTTTTGCCCTTTTCTCCTCCCCACACCCCAGTTTTACCCATTTTCCATACATTCCCTTATCAAACAGTGCAAGTTTTCATTGCATAAGCCCTGTATAGGAAAGAAAAAAGACAAGATTAATATCATGGTTTTAGCGAACTTTATACATATTTCTTAAAGCAATTAGAGGTCCCTCTCCCCCTTTGCTTTATCTCTTTAGGAGACTCCCCCTTGCTCTTCTAATTCTGTTGCCACTCCTATTCTAAAGGAGTGTGAAAAAAAATCCTTTGGGTCCTCCCCTAAGAATCCCAATGTTTTTTTCACGATGCCAATCAGTTGCATACTTGATACCCTCATCTTATCACCGTGAATAAATAAAGGACATACCCCTGGTGGTCAAGCTGCCATGTACATTGTCAGTGCTATCACTGGGCACCCTGCTGTGGCCTGTCATTGTTTAAAGGATATACAGGCCCCTTTATCCACCTGGTCCATTTTGTACCTTTTTATTCACAATACTAATATCCCTTTACCCCAGGTCACTTCCCCCCATCCCCCCATGCTAAACCCCACGTCTAGTCCTTCTTACCTTGTCCTAGAACCTCACTAACTCTAAACGCCTCGTGGTACATCATGGTAGAGATGGTCTGGAACAGTATTGCTTTGTTATGGGACTGGCAAACCTTGTCCAATGCCCCAGCAACCTTTCCAGACGCACCTCCATGATCGGGCGCCTGATATCAACAGGTTAGCCCATCATACTTGTCCACCCCTGCGTCATCCTTCTTACCAAATTATCTTTCATCAGGTCCCACCATCCTTTTAAAGTGCAAACCAGGCCGATGTCTACAAAGTGCACTACCATAGTGGCATGTGCCATGTGCTGCCTCCACCCCAGCACTATTTATTTTTCCACCTGGTCATCAGTTACGACCCCACTTACCTCATCGCAAAGGTTCATCCTGAAAGCCTGAAAAACCCGCCATGAGCCTTCATACATCTTCAATGTCCTGGGGGCCCAAGAGCTGCGGAAAGTCAATTCAGCTCCTTCCACCCAATCGTCCGTATGCCTGTCAGTACTGGTATCCATATGTCCTCTGCCTCTGGAGCCACATCCTGGAACCTGTCCAGCTGCAGATGGAAGAGGCAGTCAGCTATGGTGTTAAGGATCCCTTCTACCTGCCTGGCCCTAAATGACATGTTCAGCCTTAATCTCTGCAACACCAGCTGTCTCAGCACTTGCATCACTGTCTCTGACATGGCTCCCCTTTGATTCAATACCTGCACTACTGCCTGATAGTCACTCCAGAATGTGACCTGTTGGTTCCTTAGCTCCTTCCCCCATACTTGCATGGCAATCCAGATGGGGAAAATCTTGAGAAAAGTGATGTCTCTCATGATACCCTTAGCTACCTATTCAGCTGGCTGTGGCTCCACTATCCACCTGCCCCTAAAATATGCCCTCATACCAATACCCCCCGTTGCATTGATGTAGAGTTGTAGGTCAGTGTTAAAGACCCACTCATTCTGCCAGAAGGATTTTCCATTGTATTTCTGCAGGAAAAACTCCCAGATATCTAAATCCTGCCATGTCCCTCTCATAATACTTACCCAATAGTGTGGCCTGTAGGCACCTTTTGTTGCCTGTGCCAGATGATGTGTAAACTTGCTTCCTGGTGCCACAGTCCTTCAGGCAAAGTTCAAATGTCCCAGCAGTTGTTGCACCTGGTGCAGTTGCACCCTCTTATGCCTCTTAATCCCCTATATTAGTGCCTTCAGTTGGTCTAATTTTTTGTCCGGCAGATGGAACAACTCCTCCTCCGTATCTATTTTAATGCCTAAAAATTCTAAGCGCTGGCTTGGGCCTTCCATCTTATCCTCCTCCAGCAGTACCCCAGTTCCTGACACATAGCCCTAAAATCATCTAGCATACCCTTGCCCTGTTCTGTCTCTCCCCAATTAGTAGGAAGTCATCCAGATAGTGAATAACAGATGTGTATACAAACCTATTTTGAAATACCCATTGTAGCCACATACTGAATGTTTCAAATGTGGCGCAAGCAATCGAACAGTCCAAGGATATAGCTTTATCAAAGAAGTATTGCCCTCCTATCTGGAAACCTAACATTTTTCAGTCCTCGGGCCTAACTGGTAACAATCTAAATGTGGATTAGATGTCCTTTGCCAACTACATTTCTGACATTGCTCTTATTAACCTGACTGCCCCTTCTAAAGTGGCATATATAACTCTATTGTCCACCTCATCAATGTGGTCATTGACCAAATCTCCCTCTGGATATGACAAGTGATAAATCACTTGAAATTCACCTTTTTGTTTTTTGGGGACCAGCCCCTAGTTCCTAAGGTTCTGTAGTGAGGGGAGGTCCCGGAATGAGCCCTCCACTCTGCCTGCAGCTAGCTACTTCTTTATTTTATGTTCTAACAAGTCTTCCTTCCCCTTTACAGACTTTAGGTTATTGGATTTGGTCTCCTTTCTCTGCCCCATAAATTGTAAGCTAAAACCCCGTGTGAAACCCTCCCGTAGTTGTCCTGTTGCATCCCTGTCGGGGTACCCCTGCACCCATTCCGCTAGTACCTACGCTTTTATGGGGGTGTTAGCCAACTTAAACCTATTAGTGTTTACTACCTCAACTATCTTGCTGCCCCCATAGTGTGCATGCCTCCGCCCTGCATTATATCCTCTGCTCCTGCCCCCCATGCCTGTCCCCTGTATCCAGAATGATCGGCCTGAAAGGGCTGGTTGTAATGGTTGTTATGAGTGTTATTATTGTTATTATTATGATTGCCCCTGTCCCATCCTGTCCTGCATTTAGAGGCCAGGTGAGTGCCAGCCACACTTGGAACAAGCACGCTTGAAATGGCAGTGAGACCATGAGCAAAAGGCCCTATTGTAGCCCCAGCAGCACTTAAGTAGGGTGCCTAAATTCTTGTCCCATTCTTCACCCACGCTTGTTCCCATATAAATTTCCAGCAATAAATCCACCTGTCTAGTATCCTAAAGCACATCCCCGAAATAAGCTATGCGCTTCCTAAACTTCTCATTGTACTTTATCCAGCTATTCTTGTCCTTTGCCTTGTAGGCATTCTTGATTATCAGGGAATATGCTAGAAGGGAGTAGCTAATTTATGTTTTTTCTAAATGACAATAGCAGTATAATAATTAAAAACCATGGACCAATTGTCCCAGGTCTTCCCTTTCAGGGACTTATCTTCTTCACCCTTTTCTGGCAAGAACACAGCTGCTGCCATGTCCTTCTTCTGGAAACTCTCCTTCTCTTCATATTTCTCTAAATTGTCTGTGTTAGCTAGGGCAAATATGTCAACATATTCCCCTTTCCAAATCTTTTCTTTTGTAGCCACAGACACATGATCCCCGATTCTAAACCCAGGGGCCCCTACCTCAGGTAAATCTGCTTTCTTCCATTCCATTCCACCCCCGGCTTAGCCCTGCTTCCTTCCCCATCTTTCCTTTCTTAATTTCCCCCAGCACCTTCTCCAGCTGACCTATACCTGTGTCCCCCATTGACTTAAGCATCTGTTTGACATAATCTTTCACACTGCTCTCTAGTGAAAGATCTGAATTACCTGTTTTTAGGGATTCCAGCTCAAGAATTGGTGCTGGTGTTGAGGGGTTTGCTGGCAGGTTGTTATCCAGAGGAGTTGGCACATTCTCAGGTGCTGGGGGCATCAGCACTCCAATGGGAGCTGCTGGAGCAAGAGGACCGAGCAGAGGCACGGGTAAGGGGGCAGGGTCCAGTATGGGCTCAGGCACTGGGATGGGAACAGGTGCAACCAGTCCAGGCCTTGGTGGGGGGGACAGGGCTTCTTGGCTTGGGGGCCCCAGGAGCCACAGGGACCTTCTTGCTGCCCTTGTTTTTCCCATGTCCCGTCTCTGCCTTTTGTTTTTTCCTTGCCTAACTCTGATCCTCTCCCATGTCCTCCTGGTCCTCTCCTGCATCCTCCAGCAACCTATTTACCTTTTCCACCAGCTCTATATCTGCCTTACAGCAGTCTTTCTTGCTCTTGTTTGAGTCAGAGTCACTGCAACTTGCTCAACTCTCCTTCTCACATGGGAGCAGCAGAGGCCCAGACCGGGGATGTGATACCGCTGGTCTGCATTTAAGGACAGTGGGTGGGCAGAGAGGGACAGTGAAAAAGCAGGGATACTGAACGAATATTTCTGCTCAGTATTCACAAAACAGGAGGAGGGGGTGGTACCTAATCCAATTGACAGAAGCACCCTTGATAGGGGGGTTGATCCCAGTCCTTTCACAGAAGAAAGGGTTCTGAAAGAACTCCTAAAACTGAAGGTAGACAAAGCAATGGGGCCTGATGGAATTCACCCCAGAATTCTAAAATAATTAAGGTGAGAACTAGTGAAACCACTGACTACCCTTTTTAACAAATCATGGGAGGATGGTGTGGTACCTGAGAACTAAAGGAAGGCAGATGTGATTCCCCTTCACAAAAGTTGGACCAAGAGAGAGGCAGGAAACTACAGACCTGTCAGTTTGACCTCTGTGGTAGGGAAAGTGATGGAATCACTTCTGAAGGAAAGAATAGTTGAGTACCTAGAGGCCAGTGGGGCACAGGACCCAAGGCAACATGGGTTCAAAGTGAGAAGGTCATGTCAGATGAATCTAATTGATTTCTTTGACTGGGTGACCAAAGTAGTAGACCAGGGAGAGGCTGTGGACATGATCTACCTAGACTTTAGCAAGGCATTGACACAGTCCCACACAGAAGATTATCAGTCACATTAACCAGCCTGGGTGTGGGTCCCAGGGTGGTAGCCTGGGTAAAACATTGGCTGCACAACAGGACACAGAAGGTAATTGTAAATGGAGTCCACTCTAAAGAAAGAGGGGTTACTAGTGGGTACTGCAGGGTTCAGTACTGGTCCAGTCCTTTTAATGTCTTTATAAGTGACATTGCAGAGGGACTGGAAGGAAAAGTATGCCTCTTTGCAGATGACACAAAGATCTGCAACAGGGTTGATACACATGGAGGCATGAAAAGGATGAGAAGGGACTTGGCAAGGTTGGAGGAATGGTCAGAAGTATGGCATCGTGGATTCAATGCAAAGAAGCACAAACTAATGCACCTGGGAAACAAAACCCAGAGGAAGATTACACAATAGGGGGGTAGTAACAATAACAACAACAACAACACTGGAAAGGTACCTGGGGGTAATCATATTAGATGATCTTAAGGTTAGCAAACAATGTGAGAAGGCAGTAGGGATGGCTGGAGGTATACTGGGATGAATAGGGAGAGGTATCACCAGCAGAAAACAGTAAGTTGTCATCCCTCTGTACAGACAGTTGGTGAGATCCCATCTGGAGTACTGCGTCCAGTTCTGGAGACCCCATCTCCGCAAAAACATAGGCAGGATAGAGGCAGTCCAGAGGAGGGCAACTAAAATGGTGCAGGGTCTGCAAAAGAAGCCAAAGGAGGACAGACTAAAGGAGCTTAATATGTATACCCTTGAGGAAAGCAGGGAGAGGGGGGACATGATAGAAACTTTTAAGTACCTCAGTGGAATCAACAAAGTCCAAGAGGGTAGCATCTTTCAGAAAAAGAGATGTGCAAGAACAAGAGGACACAATTTAAAGACAGGGGGCAGTTCAGAAGCAATGTGAGGAAGTATTTTTTCACAGAGAGGGTGGTGGGCTCATGGAACAGCCTTCCTGAGGAAGTTGTGGGGTCTAAAACTGTGGGAGAATTCAGGAATACATGGGACAGACATAAGGTGATTCTTTTGGAGGTAAGAAGAAATAGGCCGTTGGTTAACTAGGATCTTCAGCTTATCCTGAAGGTAGGGAAATGGGCAGACTAGGTGGGTCAAGCAGTCCTTATCTGCCATCAAAGTCTATGTTTCTATGTTTCTGGGGAATACAGCTGGTGCTTTTGTCAGCACAGATGGCTTGCACCCCCGCCCTTCATGGACCAAGTCATTCCCAGGTACACCCGCTGCAGAGGTCAGGAACCGGGGGGAGGGTGAACACACAGATCGAGCCACAAATTTTCTTTTCTTTTCTCCATCTACTCCCAGTTGACCAATGTTAGTTTAAACCTGGGAGAAGAACACTGTAAAACTGTGCTGGTCACCCTGGGTGGGCCCCTATCAGCTCAGTGATTTTTGATGCCATGTCTGGCCATGAAAGTGAGCAAGACCTTCACCTCACCTACCCCTAGACACAGGCAGCATGTTGCAAGTGGAAAACACATGAAAAATTCCATCTTTTACTGGTGCAAAGACCCCTGAATAATAACAAAATTTTGTTTTTATTTAAACAGGCTTACCTTTTCTTGGAAATCCTCCAGGCAATTGCTTCTTCCTGCAGCACTCCCCAGCTGTTATAAAATGAGCTCAATTAAAGTTCAGCTTAATTAAAATTTATTCTCTTAAAATGCTCAGAAACAACATACCCTGAACCTAATAACCTTATTACTAAAACCGAGATAAAGAAACTAAGCTAACAGTGACCATATAAAATCAAGCACCAAACTGATGTGCTGTCTTGCAATCAATTAACTAGCTAGAGATCAAAAATTATGAGCTCCTCTGGGCATACCTGGCCTTATAAAGTCCCTTTGCTCATCCTCTCTCTTTCTCTCTCTCTCTCTTCCCTCCCCCAACCAATCATGTCCACTTCTGGCCCTGATGTCATCTAGCCCCTCCCCCAGCCCACTCTCTCCCTCAGTGACCTCATCTAACTTCTCCCCTTTTATATCCTTCCAAATTCCCTCCCTTATATCCTTTTCTCCAGCCTTCCCCTTCCCCCCACCCTACTGAGCACCAGGTTGGGGGTTCTATTGACAATATGGCCTGCCTCTTAATCAGCCAAGCCACATTGTTGTCTGATTGGCTGGCCAAGGTGCTAAGAGAAGGGGCTGTGACAGTCACATTCCTTCCCTGCTACTGTTCTTAATTCTTTTTGCTTGCTGACATGAGGGATTGGTAAGCTGGATGTTGAGTGGGCAGGGTGGATATGTCTTTTGTCTTTTTTAGCTGGGACTGGTGGGGTGAGAATGGGGTAGGATTTGATGTTGCTGAGTGGGTGAGGGAAGGGATATTTACAGATTGTTTTTCTGTGGCTGGGACATGAGGAGGGAGTAAAAAAATCCTGGTTAAATAAAAATAAGCTGTCCCTACAAGTCTGTGACTTTTTGCATAAGTATACCATTTCATACTGTGAGACCAGATTTTCATATGCAGTCACAATCAGCAGTTTTTAAACTAAGTACTGTATCTAGGCCTATCAGATAGTCACCTATCACAGCTATCACTACTGCTTATACACAAATAGCATCTGATGCCCAGCACCAAATGAACAGTACTAAATGCACATCCCCTTCTTTGGCCTTGCAGTTCTATGCTGAATCGTTTCCCCAAGACACCACAGCCTCTGAACACACAGTGGTGATGCAATTATAAAGAGGTGCTTGTGCTCATTGAAGAATTATTCAGCATCAGATGCTGCATATAAATGGTACATATGTTTTGAACTATAGTATTTCACAATAGCGGTTTGTGATTTCTAGACAACAGTCTGTATGCTGCTTACCTCAGATGCTCCCGTTCAGGTTCATGTGACAGAGTCTGTACAGCATGTGGTGAAACAAATGAGACTTTCCTAGGTCACTGATATGGGAGAGTGTGATTTTACTCCCCATCCCCCACATCTGAAATGCACTGCACAAACAGTTTATGAATACAGACTTCTCTCTTTCTCTGAGGATGAGCTGTTTTTTAATGAATTTAGTGGCATTCGCATGCCTGTAGACTTTTATCCAAAAATCAAATATGGAGTCCAGAGTCCGATGTGCTAAATATGTTCATAAAATTCCTGTTATTCTGTCTGTCCGAGATTTAAAATTTCCTCTCAGTCCTGTCACTGCTATGATATATTGTTGGGAGGTACCTGCACAGTACCTGAATCTTTTCAGAGGTTGGTAGCATAATACAAATGATAAGCTCATGAAAAGGCAGTGTGTGGTCTAATGGTTAAAGCACTGGCTAAGGAACCAATAAATTGCAGGTTCAAACCCCACTAGAGTCAAAGAATGACTGCACGTCTGACCTTGAGCAAAAGTTGCTCCTAATGCTGCAGTCCACCCACCTGCAGAAGTGACTAGAAGCAGGACCCCACTAGAATGAGTTGTTGCATCTCAACTTGGCAATCATCTGTAATACACTGTAAAACAGTCTTCATCTAGACATTGTTGGCTGCAGATGTTTGCCTAGTGCCAAGTTAGTATCACACTTCCTAATTGTGTAGCAGTGCATATTCATTCCTTTCTTTATTGTTTCATTTATCATGTACCCCTCTTGCCATGCAGCATGGGCACCGTGTCTGATTTTTTCCACGTTGGCACATTTTCACACCCCTGTTGGTGGTGGAAGGTCACAATACTTGATACTGGTCTGATTTTGGCGGGGCATAATCCTAATAATAAATTGTGGATTGTAAAATTGTTTATACAGTGCACAAAGAGAGGCAGTTGTGAAAATGTGCATCTTCCTCCTACAGAAAATGGTAGAGGTCTTTGATTACCTTGTAAATAGTTTAAGATATGGCAGGGCATGGTTTGTAAATGATGACTGGAGGGAGGAGTTGTCATTTTCATTTCTGTGTTTATAGCGTAACAGATTTTTTTGCATGTCAAGTTCACCCAGAAGATCAGATTACCAATAATTTGTGAAATAGAAAGCCATTATCAAAGGATCAGCATGGTTCAGTTGGTAGCACATCTGTGGCTGGGTCAGAAGGTCATGGGTTCTAGTCCTGCACTGGGACTAGGCTCATACCATAAATGTTGCCACCTGAATATAGTAGAAGGGGGATGCTGTACTGTCAGGGTGTGACTTCATTCAGATAAAACATTAAACTGAGGTCCCAGCTGCTTTTTCTGGTGGTTGTTCAGGTGGCTGCTAAAGTCCCATGACACTTCATGAGAAAAGTCTCTAATCTCTGGTGTCCTGGACAAATTTCCCTCATTCAAAAAAATGCTAACAGTTTTCCTTTGTTGCCCCTGAAAAAGGGACTTTGATGTAGTTGGTTTACCTTGTTACCAAAATCCAATAAATAATAAAAGGCAATGTGTCCTTGACTATGGAAAGTTGCACTGGGTTCTATGGCTGCAGTGACACTTTTGGTGGTCCAAGGTGTTTTGTCTCTGTTGCAAGGGCTGCTGTGTGCCAACCAGTCCATAATGGCCAAATGAGTGGCACAGTAGGTTGTGGGAGGAACAAGGAAAAAAAAACAGGAGAAAAAACGCTGGGCCATTAGAATGATGTCCATTGGTGCTGGCAACCCCATGCCACATGCAAGCTGTGATGGGCTGAGTGGTTTTCAAAGGGTTCGAGAAGGGCAATGAAGTCAATGACAGGGGAGAAAAACCTGCAGTATATAGAAACTGCAGTATATAGAAACCAAAAATACATGAAGTGTGTGACTATGATTATGAAAAGACATTTTATTTTTAAAATGTAATTAATCTAGAGCAGTAATATATGTCTGTAAGAGACATGAGGCACTCTAGCACAGCTAACATCTCACATGAGCCATTTGATGAGTTTTATGCGAACCTGCAAGCCAGTGAGCTAGCAACATTTTATTTTGTTGCTTTTAAGTAGTGGTTCAGGTGTCAACTGAGCTCATGTAAATCACTGTATATTAGAAGTGTGTGCTCATTGTGGTACCAATTTGGCTTCTGCACATTTTGATTAATATATGCACCCTGGGGGGGAGCTATTACAAGACTCATGGGTAAAGAGGTTTAAAGCCTGCAAGGGGATATGACACATCACAACATTCCCAATTTTTATTGAATTACTCACAGCTAGTTTCATTCTGTAGGCCTCTGTTGTTTTCAAGCTCCCTAATCTCTAAAATCAGCTCTGTATGTAGCCCACCCTGTTGTGCCATTATACAGTGGTTCAAGTCAGGACACAAGCAATACCTTGCAGTACTACTGCAAAATGCTGCAGTACACCGGAGGAAACAATGTAATTCAATGACAATTAAGCCTTTTTGTCATACAGAATTTTGTGACACATCATTTACTTTAAGTTATTGCATTGAATCCTGGCTGACTACCCTGTGAGTGATCCAAAAAAGGACATCACTATTTGCAATTAGGCAGAGGCTCCTAACACTGGTGTCTCAACTTGCATGAGATTTTATTAAATGAAAACTGAAGACATTGAGGAAGTTAAGCCTTCATTAGTGTACCCCCTAATGAAGACCTAAGCGCCGAAGCACGGGGGGGGGGGCATTTGTGTGTGGCTTGTTTTGCCATCAGTAAAGTTGCAGCAGCATTGAACATTTTTTGGGGGCATGAATTCATATAGAGTGGTGGTTTTGTGGGTTTGTCTTGCACTTTAGGAGCTAGCTACTCTGTACCAGCACTCGTCCACTGTGTTAGTGCAGTGTGCCTCTGGCAGCCCTGTTACATTCCTACTTAACAATGTCTGTTTACCATGAAATATTTTTTGTGCCTCAGTGATGTTTCCTTTCTGTTGTGGTGGTTCGTTTGTTGAAAGGCAGGAGTGAGCAGTGCAATAATCTACTAAATAGCATGTGTGCAGTGCACTGTCAGGTGCACACACTGTCCCGCCCCCTGAAAACATATGTGATAGCTGACTTGTTCCACTGTTGGTGGTATAAAGAATAAAGAATATATAATGTATATTTTATTTTTACCTTATAACATGGGCATGTACATTTGAGAAAGATGACTGGATGAAAGTGGTCATATGACCGTTCATTAATTACTAGTAATTTTACAGTAACTGGATGTGGTGAGAAATTGGGGAGGATCAATATCAAGAACTGCATGGCACTTATTGTGCACCCGAGTTAAAGAAAACTAAAAGCAGCCATATTGTTCTCTAAGTAAGTGATAGATCACACCCACCCACCCACCCAATGGACACTGTAAATCGTTGCGAAGTGTTATACAAAGGAACATAGGTGCAGCAAGTAAGCTGCATGACCTAATAGTACAAATGACAGGAAAATGCAAACTGTAAAAGTTAGCATCCAAATGTGGGACACACGGAGGTTAGGGACTGCACCGTCACTTTGTAAAACATTCTAAGGTATCCATACAGAGTGGTAGCGACATACCATTCATTGGGTTCTAGCAGCAAAAGTAGTAGGAATAAGATCCCCATGTCAGTGAAAGAAGTGAAGTTCTGTGCAGTATATGTACCCAGGGGTAATAGTGCAGGAACATCATGTAGACGTGGTGGTTGTAGCATGACTAGAGAATCTGAAGCATAGAGGAGGAAAACAAACAGAGAGGGACCAGATAATGCAGTCAGGAAGTGGCCTGTGCTGTGACTGATGGCAAAGTAGTCAGTAGGTCTGCGAAAATGTTACAGGAGCAATCCATATGTGGAAGTGTCGGTAGCAGTGAAATGTGTGTGGGAGACAGGCATTGGATTGTAAGGGTTGAAAAAAAGGCAAGCTGTGGTGCGATCGTCACAACAGACAGTGAGTGAACAAAAGCTAAGAATCCCAAGTGTTGGAAAATGGCACTGTGAACATGTAGTAATGGATCACAGCATATCTAGTTGTCTGCATGCAGCAGTAGAAGCTGTGTAAGTGGTCCCTCATTATACAGTGTTGTCTGTTTGGGGGCTGGTGGGGTAAGTTTTGCAGTGTGTCTCTCTGTGCAAAGAATCCCAGACCATTAACGGAGTATGACGGAGCTCTGTATCTAAGTCTCTGTTCCCCTACCTCTATACTATTTTGCAGGGTATGTGCAATCTATGTAACAAATGAAAAGTAGAAAAGGGAGATGAGTGTGCCCCTTGATACTATTATGTTAGCCTGTTTACCACAAACTTCTCTGAGAAGCACTATTTTCTTGTGGCAAAACACAGATGGATGTGATACTGCTGCCAAAAGTAGTGTAGCAACACTAAGTAGTCCCCACTGTTTTTGTACTGTTGATCCACAAGTTTTCATCCATTTCTCTCGATATGTGGCCCATGTTATAAGTGCAATAACCCACTCCAGGGTGTGCATTTATTGGGGATTAATCAAGACCCCGCCTTACAGTGCACCTGGGATGTTGATTAATCCCCAATAAATGCACACCCTGTCATGGGTTATGGCTTACATCGTCAACAGTGGACCAACTCATATAACATGTTTTCAGAAGGCTTGGTGGGCAGTGTGCACCTGATAGTGCACACATGCTGTTTAGCAGATCATTGCACTGCTCACTCCTGCTTTTCAACAAACTATGACAGAAATGAAACATTGCTGAGGGTTTAGTCAGGCAGTTTTGCAGCTAGCTGCTCTCCACTAGCACCTGGCCCCAGTGTTAGTGTAGGATGCTACTGGACCTGTTATATTACTACTTAATAATGTCTGTTTACCATTAAATATTTTTGGTGCCTCAGCAATGTTTCATTTCTCTCATGGTTTATTGAAAAGCAGGCGTGAGCATTGCAATGATCTGCTAAGCATCATGTGTTGACTGTCAGGTGCACACTGCCCTTCGAGCCCTCTGAAAACATATTATATGAGTTGGTCCACTGTTGATGATGGTACAAATAAAATATATGTTATATATTCTTTATTGTTTATACCAACAACAGTGGAAGAAGTCAGCTATCATATAGGTTTTCAGGGGGCTGGACAGTGTGTGCACCTGACAGTGCACTGCACACATGCTGTTTAGCAGATTAGTACACTGCTCACTCCTGCTTTTCCACACATGCACACAGCAAGACAGAAATAAAACATTACTGAGACCACTAAAATAATTTATTTTTGGAAAGAGAGATTATTAAATCGGAATATAACAAGGAAAGGAAGGACACCACTTTTTTTAGCATATTTTATGTAGAATGTTTTTGGCAAGTGTTCGTAAAAATCTTGGGATGCTGTCTTATGGCCATAAAATTCCTGACTCCAGACAATGGAATGAAAAATCTCCATTAATTAATGTCACACTCAGTCATGCATGCACACACTCCAATAAGAACTAAGTCCCCTACTGCTGCTGTTGGAATTTCATTGAATGCTTCCCTTGACCTGACTGGGCTGATGCACAGTGTCTTGCCAAATGATATGCTAGAAGGATAACCCGACTGTTGAGTTAACCATCCAGGATGATGTGATAATGCTGTTGGTTGCCCAAAGTCTGCTGCACTGACCCCGACAGGAAGGATGCCAGCTGTGTGAACACTAATACTACCCTTGGTAAGTTAATGTACCTGCCTGGCACCATCATGGCTTTCCACAGAACCTGACCTTAAAATATTTATATATATATATATATATATATATATATATACATATATATAATTTTTTTCTATATATGTATATATCTATATACTGTAATCATTGCTTTTTTTTGTATCACAGGTCATATAGTTGTACTTGGGGTGTGCATTCCTGTGCTTGATGATGAATTTTGGCATTGGAATACTGTCAAGCCAGTGAAGGAAAGTATTTATTTTTTGGGTGGAGAAGTTTATTTGGAAGCAAGTTTCATTAATGGTTTATTTTTTTGTTAATTCTTCACGTTTTCTCTGCATCCTCCAGTCCAGTAATGATGGTCGGGATTCATACTACTTACTGCGTTTGTCCTGTTTGATGTTGAACTTGTTATTTGGAGAAAGCACCAATGGCAGTACACAGCATCAGAATGTTTCCTGCAAAAATAGATAAAGAAGAAATTATTAGTACTTGATTGCAGTAACACATTCTATTTAAAGTGTGGCTGTTCCATCCTGTCATATATCCAGAGTAACAGATAGCAAGCTCTCTCAGTAAGCCACAACAAGACCCAAATCATCACAATCACAAATTTAGTATGTGTAACCCATACACTGTCCCTATGTCTTAACTCAAGTTACATTGTAAAAGACATCTTGTCATGTCATGACCTGGATAAAACTTTGCTCAACACCAACATGGCTGCTGTAGCAATACAGTGTCTGATGTGCATGACAAATATATTACATGACATACATGTCACCTACTTTATATGATTTGCACTCTTTTGAAAAAATGAACTACAAAAAAGAACTGATGAAATAAAATTTGTATACTTACCAGAAATGGATATCCTATAGGTGGTTGTAGACAATACTGCAGTACTATAGTCTTCCAGTGAAGGAGAGTGCTTGAAACTGTTAACCTGTAAAAAAAAGAAAACAAGTTGACTGTAGATGTTTCCTCAGTGCATCTCAGAAATGCAACAGGAAATATAACACAGCTCAAGGAAGTTCCATAGTATGAAAAAATAGTACACATACTCACTGTAAGGTACTGATAGTAAGAAGCCTTGCGGCTGTGGCTGCTGGATGTGGTATTCTCTCTGACTCCATCTGCCATGGCACGGGCAGGGCACAGGATCGAAAGCATCAGCGTACTGGTGGTGGTCATGAACACATGATGTTGACATTCCTTCTCACTATCAGGTGGCTTTGGCTAACAGTGGTTTCCGGGTGGTGGTCATGTGGGCACATGATGACATTCCCTCTCACTACCTGGTGGCTTTGGCTAACAGTGGTTTACTGGTGGTGGTGGTGGTGGTCATGGGAACAGCTGCTGCCTGCAACACATTCCCTATCACTGTCAGACACACACGAGTGGGTGGCGGGTAGGATATAGTGTGTATTGTGTTACAGTATTTCACTCTCAGTCAGGAGGTAGATATATTGAATCTGCAAGTTTTAAGCAGCTATCACCTAGTACTACAAATGGACAGTTGTGTCTAACAGGCTAACTGTGTTTGCTAATGACAGCAGGACACATTCTGTTAAGTCTAATCATAAGTAATACAAAGGTGGGGAAGGTAAAATAGAAGGGCTGTGAATTTACTTGTACCAAATTGTCAATATGACATATGGAATTTGAGTCATTCTGAGTGGGACACTGATTAAACATTATGAAAACAAAACACGTACCACTGAAAAAATGTGACAGCCTTTTAACCATTTAACTTAAAACCTACCAACATCAACCTCATCATCATCATCACACAGAAAGCTGCCCTCGCAGTCATCAGTGTCTGAATTGTGCCCACTAGGGAATTCTTTCTCCATGGTGTCATCATCTACCTCAATGGTAGGCTGTTTCATGCTGCCAGTGCCACCAGGATGGTCTGTTTCTCCCACATCACCTCAACCAAGACCATGCCAGGCTACGAATACAGAGGTTGCAGTTTGAGCTGGTACGTGCCCCTCATTCATTTTTATGAATGTCAGCAAGCTGACATTTGAAGGAGAGAGGTTTGTAAGATGATCCTGAACTATTGCACCCGCAGAACTGAATACCCTCTTGACACTTACACTGGAAGGTGGGCATGTCAGGTACTTCAGTGCCACTGAGGTCAGCTCTGGCCATTCACTGATCTGCACTCCAATATAAAAGAGGATCATCAATTACTGACAGATGCCTGTTTTCTGCCAAATATGAATCAACTGTTCGCTGTGCTGCATGAAGTCCTGTGGTTGACTCATCATCCTGTTCTCCAGATTCATTGATGTCAGAAATCCCAACTTGGGACAAAGCACCCCACAGTGAGTTAATGGCAACTGGTTTTGATGACAGACCACCTGGAACAGCAACTGCCTCAGGATGTGCTTAATATTACTCTAAACTGGCCTTCAGCCTGGTTATGCTGCTGAGGTTTGCTGACCTTGACACGTGACTTCTGTGCCCCATGAACCAAGCTCACCAGTTGCCCACTGACAATTTTAACCTGTTCAGGCCCTCCTTCCAGTAGTGATGCAATTCCATGTTTGTATCATGGGTCCAGCATCGTTGCTATAGCAAATTCGTCACTGTGCTGAATGCTCAAGGTGTGCCGATTTTGGTCAAATAGTGTCAACATGTGTTTCAGCAACATACTGCTGGCACAGTCTCCGGAACCATCAAGGCTATGCTGTAGATTCAGCAATGTCTGCCTCAACACCCGCAGCAGTGGAATTGATTGGCTGAAGGAGACAGACTTGCCACTCACTGCCTGTGTGGCATGTTCAAAAGGCCTCAAAATTGTTATAACAGAGTCCATGAGGCGCCACTGTTCAGTCGTGAGAGACATGGTGACCCTAGTAGTGTCATGGCTAGTGTGCATGATGAGATATTTGGAGATTGCTTTGTATTGTTCATACAACCTCTCTGCCATGTATAAAGTGGAGTTCCATCGGGTGACAACTTCCAGCTTGAGACGGTGCTGCGGAGGATGTTTTGGATTTGCAGCTGCCGAAGTTAGTCACAGACCTTTGCAGTGCATGAAAAGTGCGAACAGATATGGCGTTCAGCTGTCAACATTTCCTTTATATCAGTGTGCTGCAGAAACTCCTGGACCACGAGATTTAAACAGTGGGCCATGCATGGAAACCAAACAAAGCCACTATTCATGATGCATTTAACCACATTTGACCCATTGTCACTTGCTATAAATCCATCTCTCAGGGACAGAGGGTTCAGACAGTCATCAATTTCAGTCAGTAGCACATCTAGCATGTTTTCACCAGTGTGGGAACAGGCCACACTGTGCATTGCAAGCACTGCATGCTGTAGAATTCCCAGAAGATTGCTGCCATGACAGTCCGTCTTACTACACTGATTATTCACACTACCACCAGCACAAACAACCCCCAGCACCTGTGCCCAATGTGCAGTTATACACACATATGAACTCCCCACTGTTTTGCCACTTGTCTATATATCCATACATAAATGGATGAATGTAGAAAAGGAATGTTGAAGGGCATGTCTTACAGAGTCAGCCACAGTACGGTATAACTCGAGGACAGCATGGGTGAAAAAGTATGCCCTGAATGGGATTTTCCATTTTGGACAGGCGCATGCTACAAACCTCCAGAATCTAGAATTCTCCATGAAGGAGAATGGCAAAAGATCAATTGCCAGCATTTCAGCTACAGCAACATTAAGTTCACGTGACACTGCATGATTGGGTGGGTACTTCAGGTTACAGGCAAAAACACTCTCCAATGTGGGCTGACTTACACGTTTTGCAGGGGGTGTTACAAATGGCTGTGCTCTGTGAATGGCTGGGGGTGGGATGTGGACATATGATGAAGAGGGCTGCACAGGTGACAAGTCCACAAATGAGGTTATTTTCCCCATTTTACATACATGGGTTGATGTACCACTTGCACTAGACATACTGCATTGACCACCACCACCACCACCACTGCTACTCTGACCACCACTTAACAAGATTTCTAAATAATCCTCCCCCTCATCATGCCTGTAGTAATCCTCTGGTGTTAGTTCATTGCTACTGCAGACATTCCTACTTGGTCCTACATTCATGAAAGGGGATAACATGCTCAGTAAGGTTGATGACGAGGGTGAATGCCCCACTATGGCATTAGCTGCCATCTGGTACTGAGTCCACGGTGCCATGTGCCTGTTCTTAAGATGTGTATATTCAGCCCCCGTGCCCAGGTGACTCCCCTTTTTAACTTGACTCACATGCACATGGCAAAGCTGGCAGATTGCAACTGACTCATCATTTGCATCTTGGACAAAAAAATCCCAAACCAGGGACTGTGATCCCCTACTTTTAACATGTCCCTGATGCTGCTTACTGGACTCCATTTTTTTAACACCTGAAATGGGGTGTGTGCTTCATGATTTTTCAGGCTGCACACACTTGGACTGACCACCATGACTACCTATGATTTTTACTGGGTCATCATCATCATCATCATCAACAGGAACTGCTTAATCACAACTTTTTTGAGGACACAGCCACCTTGACTTTCTTTTTCTCTGGTTCCAACAGGGGTCACTGACATCATCATCATATTACTCAACATCATCTGCATCCACATTTTCAGCTTGGATGCTGTCATGTGGAGAACATGTTGCAACCACAGCATAATCGTCATCATCATCACCATCACCCGATATTTTTGCACCACACTTTGAATCATTGGATGGCAAAGGCATGACCTCAACAGCACCAGAAGAAATGTGACATTGTGAGTTATCATCGCCGGGATCAGAATCATGTTCAACTACCATGGGGATGTAATGGGGAGTATGACATCATCTACACTGTCAGTCACAGCTTTAGATTCAACTATATTTTTTGAAATGGTTAACTGGTCAGAAGTGGAACTTGAGGCAGCAATACTCATGCCAGTAGAAACTGCACTAACACCACCAGCTGGGACAACATCATCTCCTCTAACTATGAGTGAAGCTACAGATTGCGCTGTAAAAAACATTGATGGAGAAATCCCTTTACTGACATCAGCTATGCACTTCTGTGTACTACCATGCCCACAAATAGTCTTGCCACTGGCAATAGTACCATGGCCAGAGACAGCTTTGCTTGCACATCTCTTTACAGGCATTTTGGGGGATCACCAAGAAAATTCTAAACAAATATAGATTTCTGAACTTTCAGTCTGGGCTGGTGAATGTGAAGCTGAAAAAAAACAACAACTGTGGCTTGCAGATGGAGACTGGGCACTAAACAGATGGAAAAGCACAAACAGATTAAGATTGCACTGCGCAGTCAAGAAGAGATGCAGATGCAAAGTCACAACACCTTAACCAGTGCTCACAAGTCACAATCCAATCTGGAAAAGAATACCTTTTGCCGGTTGGGAATGAGGGAGGCAGTGCACTGCAGTAACAGTCCAAAACCAAGATACCACAAAGCAGTACAAAATCACGCAGGTGCGGTGGATAGCAGGTTCACATTGCTGCAATTACTCTGTGGCACAAGGAAAGGTGTCTGATCTGATGGCACGTGTCACATACTCAGTCACACACACAAACACTACAAGTAATGCGTAGCAAATTGAAAACTTCAGTAATATAGCCAAATGTTTTAAACAAACTTGAAATTGTGCACTGCTGCACCACAAAAATCAGCAAAAAAAGGTCAAAAATTACTGAAAATATTACTGTGTGTATATTAACACAGTTATACAAGAAAAATATAACCAAAACAGAAAGACTGCCTTTTTCTCTGAGTTAATCTACCTCCACCACAGATATGCCCCCCCCCAAGAACACTTCAAGTGTCTGTCAGTACACAGACAGAATCATGCCTCTCAACTGTACCACATTAGGAGGAATGTTCCTCATTTTACTTCAAAAAAACTCCATGTTCCACATTGTGAGGACTTGTTCCACATTCAAAGTCAACATTTTAAAGCAAAAATCTATAGTAAATTATGGAAAAAATAAATTATTCAATTAATAACAGACTTTCTGAACATAAATGCTACATTTTAACAGTGTTTTGAGCTCCTTAGGTAAAGATTTGATTAAGTGTTCCACATTTTGCCCATTTGTTTTACATTTTGACAGGCAATGTTCCACATTTGGGGGACAAAAGGTTGAGAGGTATGGACAGAATGTTCTAAATTAACATTCAAAATCCACACACAAAGAATAAACACTCAATGATATGAGCACAGGAGGGTTTCCTACAATCGATGTACTAAATGTTGTGCAAAAAAAAAGGCTCAAAAAGCCTTTTTTTAACAGCTTTTAGAGGGTTTGAATTGCAGAGCTCTGAGAGCAAATGGTCTCTAGTTACCACTACACACACACTATGCAAAACTGAGACTGTGCTGAACAGTCTAGAGCCCATGTGACCTGCAATCCCATGAATCACTGCAAAATGTGCCTTGGAGCCCACCAACAAGGAGAAGCAATATGAAGTACATTGATTTCTATGTACTTTGCATTAAAATTGGTGCAGAAGTGGTTGGAGGAACATAGAAACATAGAAACATAGACTTTGATGGCAGATTAGGATTGCTTGGCCCACCTAGTCTGCCCATTTCTCTACCTAGAGGATAAGCTGCAGATCCTATTTAATCAACAGTCTATTTCTTCCTACCCCCCACAAAAATTGCCTTATGTCTGTCCCTTGCATTCTTGAATTCTCCCACAGTTTTAGACCCCGCAACCTCCTCAGGAAGGCTGTTCCATGTGTCCATCACCCTTTCTGTGAAAAAATACTTCCTCACATTGCCCCTGAGCCATCATCCTCTATCTTCAAATTGCATTCCCTTGTTCTTGCACATCTCTTTTTCTGAAAGATACTACCCTCTTGGGCTTTGTTGATTCCACAGAGGTACTTAAATGTTTCTATCATGTCCCCCCTCTCCCTCCTTTCCTCAAGGGTATACATATTAAGCTCCTTTAGTCTCTCCTCATATGGCTTCTCTTGCAGACCCTGCACCATTTTAGTTGCCCTCCTCTGAACTGCTTCCATCTTGTCTATGTCCTTGTGGAGATGGGGTCTCCAGAACTGGACACAGTACTCCAGATGGGGTCTCACCAACTGTCTGTACAGGGGCATAACAACTTCCTGTTTTTTGCCGGTGATGCCTCTCCCTATAGATCCCAGTATCCCCCCAGCCCCCCCCCACCACCTTCTCACATTGCTTGCCAACCTTAAGGTCATCTGATATGATTACCCCAGGTCCCTTCCATTTTTGTTGTTGTTACTACCCCTCCATTGTGTAATCTTCCCTGGTTTTGTTTCCCAGGTGCATTATTTTGTACTTCTTTGCATTGAATCCAAGCTGCCATACTTCTGAATGTTCATCCAACCTTGCCAGGTCCCTTCTCATCCTTTCTACGCCTCCTTGTGTATCAATCCTGTAGCAGATCTTTGTGTCATCTGCAAAGAGTCATACTTTTCCTTCCAGTCCCTCTGCAATATCACTTATAAAGACATTAAAAAGGACTGAACCCAGTACTGAACCCTGTGGTACCCTACTAGTAACCCCTCTTTCTTCAGAGTGGACTCCACTTACAATTACCTTCTGTGTCCTGTTATCCAGCCAGTGTTTTACCCAGGCTACCACCCTGTGACCCACTCCCAGGCTGATTAATCTGACTATTAATCTTTTGTGTGGGACTATGTCAAACGCCTTACTAAAGTCTAGGTAGGCAATGTCCACAGCCCCTCCCTGGTCTACTACTTTGGTCACCCAGTCAAAGAAATCAATTAGATTCATCTGACATGACCTTTCTGCTGTGAACCCATGCTGCCTTGGGTCCTGTGCCCCACTGGCCTCTAGGTACTTAACAGTTCTTTCCTTCAGAAGTGATTCCATCACTTGCCCTACCACAGAGGTTAAACTGACAAGTCTGTAGCTTCCTGCATCTGTCTTGGTCCACTTTTGTGAAGGGGAATCACATCTGCCTTCCTCCAGTCCTCAGGTACCACACAATCCTCCCATGATTTGTTAAAAAGGGTAGTCAGTGGTGTCACTAGTTCTCTGCTTAATTCTTTTAGAATTCTGGGGTGAATTCCATCTGGCCCCATTGCTTTGTCCACCTTTAGTTTTAGGAGTTCTTTCAGAACTCTTTCTTCTGTGAATGGACTGGGATTGACCCCCCTATCCAGGGTGCCTCTGTTAATTGGATTAGGCACCTCCAACCACTTCTTCTTTTGTGAATACTGAACAGAAGTATTCATTCAGTATCCCTGCTTTTCCACTGTCCCTCTCTGCCCACCCACCATCCATTGTATTCAGCCTCACTATCCCTCCCTTTATTTTTCTATGCTCCCTGATATACCTATAAAAGGTTCTATCCCCTTCTCAACCGAGTTGGCTATCTTTTCCTCAGTTTGGGCCTTTACTATTCTGACTACCCTCCCTGCTTCCTTCTGCCTTAACTTGTACAGTTCTGTGTCCTGCTCCTTCTGTGTTTTCTTATACTTCCTAAATGCTATCTTTTTCTCCCTAACCTTCACTGCCACCTCTTTTGAGAACCATAGTGGCTTTTTCTTTCATTTTGATTTGTTTATTTGCTTCACACAAAGGCTTGTTGCCTCTGTGATGGCAGTTTTGATATTTACTCATTGTTGCTCCACCCCTCCTTCTAGCCTGTTTGCTAGTGCTTTTCTAAGGCACTCTCCCATCTTGCCAAAGTCAGTCCTCCTGAAGTCCAGAACCCTCACTTTTGTATGGCTTAACTCTGTAGCTGAGTTTATTATGAACCACATTGTTTGGTGGTCACTTGTTCCCAAATGGCTACCACCTATAGCTCTGAGATCCTCTCACTCTCCCCATTTGAGAGTATGAGATCTAAGATTGCTCCCTTATGAGTAGGTTCCATAACTAGCTGTCTGAGGCATGCCACCTGAAGGGCATCGAGAATGGCCCTGCTTTTGGATGTGGCTGCAGCAAAAGTGCTCCAGTTAACATCTGGTGTATTAAGGTCCCCCATCAACAGTATCTCCCCTTTCTCTGCCATCCTAAGTATGCCTTCTATCATATCTTTGTCCATTCCTTCCCCCTGACATGGGGGTCTGTATACAACCCCTATGCAGATTGTGGTGCCATTTCCAGTCTCCAAGGTGACTCACAGTGCCTCTTCTCCTCCCTGTTTACTCTTTCGTTCAGTTGCTTTTATCCCTTCTCTTACATAGAGAGCTACTCTGCCCCCTCTTCTCCCCTCCCTGTCTCTCCTGTAGGTTGCGTACCCTGGTATGTTAACATCCCGGTCATGGTTCTCTGTGTACCATGTTTCTGTGACTGCTACGATAGCCAGGCATCCCTCTTCCATCAAGGCCACCAGTTCAGGGAGCTTGTTGCCCAGACTATGGGTGTTGGTACACATTACCCTCCATTTTTTGATGGCATTACCCCCTTTTTGCCCCATCCCTGTCCTTATTGCATTTGTCACTGTCTCCATTTACCCCTGTGCTTCTCCCTATTGACATCTCTATGTTGGTGTCTACCTCACTTAGTACTCTGATTTTTTGGGGGGAGGCTAGCATTTTCCTGCTCCTCTCCAGTGCCTCCCCCCTTGGCTAGTTTAAATGCTTGCCAATGAAGCATTTAAACCTATCACCTAGGATCCTGGTTCCCCTCCTGGACAGATGCAGACCATCACCCCAGTATAGGCCTGCATCCCTCCAGGCGGACCCCCAGTCCCCCAGTCCCCAATAAAGCCAAATCCCTGAGTTCTTCACCAGTTTTTCAACCACTGATTGAATCCCATGGTGTGGAGCACTCTAGCCTCACCTATGCCATAGACAGGCAGCACCTCAGAGAAGGATACCATCCATGCTATTCATCTAAGGCCCCTTCCCATCTCCACAAACCCTACTTGGACTGCTCTGATCCCTTTCTTAGCCAGGTCATTTGTCCCTAGGTGGACAATGACATTCCTCCCCCAGTTCTACCTTCCTAACAATGGAGTCCTCCACCAGGAGTTGTTTCCTTCCCCTGTGGGGTCCCATGCCACCCTCCTGTGAGTCTCCTTTGTGGAGGTTACCAGCATCTTCCTTCATCTCCACTGTAGGTGCCTCCTTAGAGGAACCAAACTTTTCCAGAATGGCATAGAAATTGTGGAATGGTACAACTGGAGGGATGCACCACTGTTCCACCACTCTCACCCTCCCTGAGCCCACTGTGGTCCAACCACTCCTCTTTCTTGGCAACCTCTGAGGCAACGGGAAGGCGGATTAATGTGAAGACATTGTTTTCAATGGGCTTCGCGTTCCTCATTATGATGTGAAGTACTCAGCTTTGCACTGCGGATTAGTTTGAGGATTCCGCATTATTCCGCAAATTTTGGCCACTAATCCCACCTCTAATGGAGAGATATCTCCAGCAGAAGGATGAAAGTGGTGATGCCACTGTATATAACATTGGTGAGACCTCATCTAAAGTAATGTGTCCAGGTCTGTAGGCTGCATCTCTAGAAGGACACAGACAGAGAAGACGTGGTTCAGAGAATCGTGACAAAAATGGTGCAGGGGCTGCACCAAAAGTCATGGAGGATCTCTATATGTATTTCCTGGAGGAGAGGAGAGGAGAGGAGAGGAGGAATGAAAGAGACTTTCAAATACAGCATGGGTGTAAATAAGGTACACAAGGGTAGTATTTTAAAAAAAGGATGTTCAAGAACAAGGGGCCATGATATAAAAATAGAGGGAGGTAGACTTAGAGGTCATGTGAGAAAGCATTTTTTCATGGAAAGGGTAGTGGATCCATGGAACAGCCTCCCAGCAGAGGTTGTAGGGGCAAAAAGAGTAGAGGAACACAAAAATGCATGGGACAGACATAAAGGAACTCTAGCAATAGGAAAGAGAGTAAGCTGCAGATAAGTTAGGATCTGTGGTATATAACACAGGTAGGGAAAATGGGCAGACTAGGTGGGCCATGCAGTCCTTATCTGCCAACAAATTTTATGTCTCTATGTTCTGTCAATCAGGCTCATGCTCTAACAGGCACAAGCGCTACTAACACAACTGTCACCAGCTAAAATAAACACAAACTCACTCAAAACACAGCTTTCATTCACAAAATTAAAACTGTATCATTCTCCAGTAGTGGAGGAGTTTATAGTTTAACAGCCTTATCTGTGGAAAAAAACAATATGGAGTAACAGTTTGACGTCTCTGACATCCATCACAAAACCAAGTTCATGACAAATTATCTCAATTTAACTTAAAAACTAATCATTTTACAGTGTTTGTATTTACCAGTTCAAGAAGTAAAGACATTCTTGTTGAAAGCATTTTTAAGTAGTTTCTGGTTTTTTTTCTTAAATCCAAGCACATCACAGAAACCCCAAATTAATTAAAAATGCTCCCTTGTAATTATAAAAAAACAAAATGTGTGCATGGGTGCAATCAGAATTTTATGCACACTCTTCATGCGTGATGCTTTTATAAACCCATCAAGCTTCTCTCTTGGGGTTAATGTAGCATCCCAAACCTCAGGTGTGTGTAAACGTCTGGTTACACCCACCCACCCATGTACTGTTTTCTATATAATTGATAAAATAAGAAGTAATAGTGTTTTATTTATAGTGTCCATTCAAATGCTTAGGGTACTCTGACTCACAATTAAGGCACAAAACAGAGGACAGATATACTGTATACAAACACATTAACAGCCAATAAATGGTGTGCAGGAGTACTTCAGGTGACAAGATGGTGAGAGGCTGCTATGCTACGAGTTTGCTACTCCTACTTAAAGATCTCCCTGTATTATGAACATAGAGTCTACACTGCCTGAGTTAAGTTTCCAGACTTGCAGAATGTTTGGAAATAATGGATGTCCTTTTGCAGCTAAACTGAGTTTCATACTGAGTTTGTACAAGGAGCAGAAGGCAATATAGCCCAATTTAAGCTCCTATCTTTTAACCCATAATAGTTCAAATAAATACTGGCTTTATATTTTCTTGTAAGTTTAAATAGCAGGTTGTCTTTTAATAATCGACAAACTCCACTGGGAATCAGGCCTCACTAAGAAATGGCAGTGTTATTGTGTGGTGAACTACCAATGAGAAATCATGTCTGCTGAAGCCATAAATGTCAAAGAAATCTGAGAATTTTTTCTGAAGGCTCAAAAACATAAGAATGAAGTTGAACTTTTACCTGAACTACCTGCACCAAAGGTAAATGTATACCAAATAGAGATGTTGTGAACTTAAACTTCATCTGTGAAGTTCACATAAAGCACCAAAAATTATTGCTTTGGGGAATTCACAGACTTTTAGAAAACTGTCAAAACTTCGAGTCATGCAATTTGCATGAAAATTCCATCAAGATTCATGGGTTTTTCCATGAAGCATGAATTCCACTGGTGAAGCGCAAAATTCATGGGTGAAATTTTGTGTATTGGATCATAATCTGTAAAATTTGCAGCCGCAAATTTTGTGAAATCGCTCCTCAAAATCGGCAAAATCTGTGAATTAACTCACAGAGTGAATTTCGCAGACTTCACACGTCTCTCATATATAATCAAACAAATCCAGACAGAGAGCAGGGACCCAGATCGAGTACATGTGTTTTGGTCTCTGAACTAGACTTTAGATGCCATACAGAGCTCTGCCTACAATAGTGCAGCTAATAATGTTGGATTATTAGTGCAGGACTTGGAAATTGTAACCAAAAATTAGAACTAACTCAAGGAATTAAGTGACACAGCAATAATGTCAGCCCAGGCCCTGGCTGATGCCACTTCCCTAGCAAGGGATTTCATTAAAGTAAGAGAAGCAAGCAGCTCAAGTATAGCCAACCTGCTGCCCAATCTGCAGACTCAGTCAGCTCTGGCTGTGATGGACACTGCTCCCTTAGCAGGGGATTCCTCCTTAGCATGTGAGAGCCTGAAAATAATCCAATCTCCGAGTCAAGATACAGCCTCAGAACTGCTTGACTCGGTAAGTGACCTAACTTTGGAAGAACAGAAGTGATTTTAAACAAATAACAACTTTACTGAGATTTGTACTTTTGGTGACTCTTGGTTGAAATTAGTAAATGGCAGATTATGTAGCAACCCCAACAGTGGTACTGCTGAACTTGCTGCTGATGAAGGTCTTAATGCAGTTACTAAATGTGATCAAGCAGATGAATAAATTGATAGTAAAAGTAAAGAAATGGTCGACAGCATTCTCAACCAAGGTGCAACCTACCTGACACGTCTGATGAATTTAATGATTCTGTGCAGAACTTGGAGGATCAAATCCCTGCTGCAGAAGGGTTTTGAGAGTACTGCTAATTTTTCTGCAAAGTCTTCTCTAAATGCATCCTCCCAATTTTCAGATGCCAATGGGGAAACAGTAAAGGGGGATGAGTTGAGCTCTGAAACACCGAATGTCCTAACTCACAATATAATTTTGAGAGCAAATGATACACCTCAGCTTGTTTCTAAATATATACCCCTCAAATATATTTTCAAACAGAAATGAAAACCACAATGTCAATCCAGGAAATATCTGACTTAACAGCACACAATAGTGCACCAGACATTGATGTAAGTTTAAACCTGCACAGCTCTAAAATACAAGATAAAGAAGCAACTGTTTCAATACAATGTAGGCCAACTTCTCATGTAATGCAATCTGGATAATCAAGACATGCTAGCCTCTATATTAACTGTTAAAGAAGACTTTAAGGACAAGCATGGTCATTTTGACTTTGTAAAGGCAGATCTGTTAAGCATACATTATGAAGTTCAGTCTTTCAATCAGAGAACAGAAGATATTGAGATCAGACTATCTGACATAGACGTCTATCTCCCCCAGATGGATAATAAAATAAAAGTGGATAATAAACTTTTATTAGAGATGCAGGCTAAAATAGAATATATGATTGGTATGCCCAAAAGAATAATTTAAAATTACTCAGCCTGCTGGAAGGCACATATGCCTCTGACATCACTTCATTTATGGCACAATGGCTCTCTGAATCTCTGCAAAGAAACTTAGAGAAAAACAAGGTCAAACTATAATGTGCACACAGGCTGCCGGTCAGGCAAAGCTCAAAAACTAATAAGTATCCAAGATCATATATATATATTAGATTTCTCAGATTCCAAGTCAGAAAAGAGATTTTTTTTCAAGCAAGGAAATCTGGCTTGTAATTTCAGAATAAACATGTCGTACTTCCAGATTTTGGCCCAGATGTTTGTAAAAAAGAGCTTTAATCCTCTTAAAAAGTAAAGATCCAGCACTTCATGCTGAACTGTCTTAAAATATTACACAATGGAAGGAACTACCTCTTTTTCATATACATTTTATGCCCTTGTTTGCCCTTGCACACCCCTTTCCATCCAGTTCTCCCCAGCCCCATCACATGGTTTCTCTGTGACTTATCTTCCCACTGATATCCTGGTATCTGGGCTGTGGTGGGGTGCCTGGTCACTGGTGTGGATCCTGTGAGGGACCAGACTGCATTCTGCAGGCAAGGTTTTTTTTTTTTCCACTTTGGTTTGTAGGTTCCCCTATGGCCAAGACTGTGCAATGCATGTGGTGGGTGAGCTTCACTTCTGTGAAGATGTCCTAACACGTCTAGCCATGGCCCATCCTCCTGATGCACTCAGACCTGCACTGCCACCCAGACATCTCCAGATGCTAGTGTTGCTTAGAGATACCTAGTTGATATAGGACTGAATATGGACATCTGCAATTATAGGTACAGTACTAGCAGTCTTATCAGCAACAAAAAGACACAGTTAATAAAGGATTATTGACAGTTATGTGTATAAGAAAATTAGGGGTTATATTTGCAACCTATGGCTTCCTTTCGGTTGTACTGTGGTGTCAAAATATGTACCAGTAGATATAGTGCAACATAGGTTTAAATGGATATTTTATGGAGCTGTAGGAACTGCTGTATTATTGGGGGAGGTTTATGTGGGTGAAAGCACACTCCTGACTTGCTCCTAGACATATAAACCTGACGAGCATCTATCTAGTAGGGGTTAGTGGGTGGGACATAGGGGCTTTACCTCTATTGCATATGTCCATGGGAGGGGGTGATGGCACTTGGTGGCACTGAATTGGTAGTTGGGTGCATCATATAGGGGTTTGTGTGTGTGTTATAAAACTAAAATGGAGGCAGTGCAATTTTGTGTATATAGATACAGGATACAGGGAAAAACTAATGATTTCTTAAGAAATGTAAGAGTACAGGATCTGGTAACAACACGGCAAGAGTCTGACTCTATTGACTGTTTTACTTATTTTTCCTTTTCTTTTTTTCATATACATATTTTTATCTTTTCTACAAATGCTTGGACTATAAATTCTGTTGTGGCACATCAATGGGTTCAGCAATCCCAGAAAAATAAAAATTATATTTAAGTATGCTAATCATCCCCATTGTGATATTCTTCTCCTGCAGGAGACTTATTTAATACAAAAAGAGATTCCAAAGATTTATAGACTATGGAAAGGTCACACTGTTCATTCCATTTTGATTTCCAAAATGGCTGGTACCTCAATAATGATAAAAAAAAACAGCAAAATAAAACTTTGAAAAGCTTTGTCTGATAGGGGAGATATGTCTATTTATTTTATTTAATTTTCGGTGAACAGGTAGAGTGCACTAGGCAGACAATTGCTTATTTTCAGGCACAACCCAGGAGGTTACAGCAGCAATGATAATAGAAGATTGACAAATACAAGGCAGATTACATGTGAGGTCATACAGAGTAGCATACAAGGCAGATTACACATGAAGTCATACAGAGTAGCAGTAATTGCTGAGTTATCAGGAAGGGCCCTAAGACACATATAAGTACTAGCAACAAATACAAGTAACAATGCATAGAAGAGATGCAATATAGCAATATATATATATATATACACACACACACACACACACACACACACACACACACACACACACACATATAGAGAGAGAGAGTATATATATATAGAGGTAAAAACTCCATTTAATGCATCAGTTAGGGTTGTTCCACAGAGACAAAAGTGAGGAAATTCAGTGTTTGGGTTGAAACCCCACCTTGGACCCCTCCAGCCCACCCCCCAACTGGCATCGGGGTGCACGTTGGGATCATCAGCCTTAATTCTCACCCTATCACATGTATAAAGAAACTGAGGAATATGAGAATGGGGTGAGAGTTAGGGCCGACGACCCCAATGCGCACCCCAATGTCAGTAAGGTGGGTGGGCTGGAGGGGTCCAAGGGGGGTTTCAACCCTAACACTGTATTTCCTTACCTTTGTCACTGTGGAGCAACCCTAACTGATGCATTAAACAAAGTTTTTTGCCTCTAATGTTCCTTCTTTTTGAAAATGATGACGAGAAATAGTGAATGTAATGCAGCGGTGGTAGCGCGGGGCCTGCCACTTGATGTCTTGTGACATAGTAACAGGAACAGCAACACAAACACAAGGTAGAAACTCAAATGGTAACAGTAAGGAAAACACAAGTGCAAATGACAATGCAAAGGGTAACTCACATGGTGGCGTTCACGGGAAAGGTAATGCAAATGGGGACATAAATGCAAGTGGAAACAGTAAGTGTAACAGTAATGGAAGCACATACCCTATTTTTGCTGAACAGCTGCATAGAGAAACACAAAGAATATATGCACTGTAATGGGCATTGAAGCTTAAAACGAGCATTGGAAGTACTTAATTGCAAATATCTCAGCAACCGCACAATGTAGAAAAAAAATTAAAATTTCACAAAAATCATGATTTTCCTGGCTAGGTGTTTGCTATTACATAGCCCAAATGGGATATGCATTTTGCAGCAAAAAATCTGTATCTTGCATCGTTTTCGAGATACGAGCCCGAAAGGTCCGGTGTACACCACCATGTTAGTCTATGGGAGAAAACACCAACTTTGGAGTACCATAACTTTGCAGCCATGAAAAAGGCACATCTGTGAGATGTTGGCTGCGTTCGCTCCAAATTTCAGCTCGAAAGACCAAACTGTTCTTTTGCAGCAGGGTGGCAAAGAACTGATGTCATTTTGGCCATAGTCTAAAAAAGTAGTGTCGTGATTTGCAAAAGCTTTTGCAAGCATTTGCAAAAGTGTCATGAGTGTGACAGTACTTTGTGACACTACTTTTTCCAGAAATTTGAAAAACATATTTGTAGGGTGTTTCACCCCAAAATAAAGACATGGCTAGCATCCTCACAGTCCGACTAGGTGAACACAAAAAGAATTGTGTTGCTAGAGGGTCCCAAATTTAAATGGTAAGCATTTTTCTGATTGCTAACTGAAAACAAAATGGTGGATTTGAGACACTACTAGGGCCATTTTCGATACTAAAAAGTGCATTTGCGAAAGCGTCAAACTTTTTGTTAACTTTTCCCATTGACTTATAATGGGAACTTGTTTTTGTAATAACTTTTGAACCGCTTAATATGTTTTCATGAAATCTTTGAAAGACACATCAGGGACCCTGGCCGCACATTCCCTGAAGTTTTCAGACTGGTCACATAAACTTTGCGACCTGTAGGCGTGAGCAAAGAATTCACCAGAAAGCGTAAATGTGCTCACAGATCACACTTAATAACTCCACAGCCGTATATCAGACCAATATGAAAGTTGGCAGATCCCAAGATGTGTGGTTCTTGATTATGTATTCCAAATTTCAGGCAAATCTGTTGAATGGTGGCAAAGTCATTAAGGTGCAAAATTTGACCCTTTAACCTTAAAAGGGTTCCTCAACCCTAACTATGGTAGCACTAACGTTACCATATATATATATATATATATATATATATATATATATATATATATATATTTATTTTACAGAAAATGTTGCTATAGAGTGAGTAAAGTAATAAGTGGTAGCACAGTGTTAAGGGTTAGGACAGGTGCACTGGAAGCATTGCAGCAGATGATCATGGAGATGGAAGGTGCCAGCTGTTTGGTTCTGCCACACAGACAGAGGTATGCTGTTCTACAGCTTAGGGGCAGTGGAGGAGAAGGATATCTCACCATACCTGGTATGTGACCTGGGATAGTCAGTTGGTCAGTGTCTGAAGATCTAAGGGAGTAGCGACTAGAGTGCATGTGATAGTACCTCTAGCAGTAGGGGAAAGATTTTTACAGGCATGGTAGGCAATACCAAGACTAGAGTTTGCAGCCTTACATATGCAGGAGATATGTATGGCAAAAGCCAGGGAGGGGTCTAGAGTAATATCTAAATGTATGTGAAGGATGTGACTATGTTGAGAGGAGAACCATTTGCACAGGGCACTGAAAGGGGAGTGCTTATATTTCTCAACCAAGGAGGTGAGCCAAAGAGCATTGCCTGGGATCTGGAAAGATTCATTAGTAGTTTATTATAGTACGTCAGGACTGGACTACCTGGAGATAACAGGATAGAGCATTGCTGATGCTGGTTGTATCCAGGGCATGGCTAACAAACACTAAATTGTCTGTATAAAGAAGAGGGGTACTGTTTTGGAAGCAATGATAGATGGAATTTATTTGCAGGGAGAAAAGCAGTGGTCCTAGAATTGAGACTTGAGGGATGCCTAGGCCAGTAGAGAGATAGTCAGAGAAGGTGGAGCTTATCTTACACCTTTGTGTCCTATCAGCAAGGTAACTGGTGAATCAAGGTAGGGCATGTTCTAAGATTCCTAGGGAGCTTAGTTTGCTTATTAGTGTTATTACAGCTAATTTAATACTAAATTATAAACCTCTGACATTAATTTCAATTTATGCACTGAACTCTAATCAAACACTTTTTAGTGAACTATTTAACAAAATTATACAGTTTCCACAACCATATTTTATTTGTGCTAAGTTTATACTGAACTCTCTTTTAGATTCATCATCTGGAACACATCAATTGAATCCAGCTTCTAACATTCTTGTTTCAAAAATGGATGACTTTGCATTAGTTGATGTATGGCATAATAAGAATCAACCTAGTAACAATTCTCTTGTTACTCCCCTAGGTATAAGTCTTACTCAATAATTAATTTAATTTTGGCCACTAATTCATTAATATGAGACATCAACAGCATTGACTATGGCTCCATAGTGTTATCTGACCATGCACCCATGTCCATGATTTTCACATCCAGAGATACCACTAAGGTTCCACAAATATGGTGCCTAGACACTCTTTTGTTAAAGGATCAACCATTTCTAGAGGTGGTGAAAAAGGAAACCCAATTTTTCTTTAAGACAAATTTAAGTAAGAAAGTTAAACCATCTACTATCTGTGATGCCTACAAAGCTTTCTTTAGAATCCTGGCAACTTCACATGTTATAAGAAAAAAGTTATAACAGGAATTATTGAAAAATAAGACTTGTAACAGAAATCAAAGAAGCACAAAAGGGGCATATCAGAACAGGATAACTATTCCATTAAAAAAAAAATACTTAGAAATGCTAAAGTATAAATATAACAAGATAATGAATAAAAAAGCCAATACACTCAAGGAGATAGGAGAGGTAAATTATTATCATATATGCTTCAGATAGAAAAAGCTGATAGAATTATAGAAATGATAAAAGACAAGGAAGGGAATTTAATAAATAATAATGAAAACATCAATGAAACATTTCAGCCCTATAAAACCTTAAATGCATCAGATATATGAAACTATCCAGCTCAGGAGAGTAATACCGTCATAAATATAGCTCATATAAGCACAAATCATAGGAATTTTTTAGATAAACCAATTCTTTAATAGAAACAAATGAAGCAAACTGACAACCTAAAGCATGTATGGCACGAAGACCTGACAGGATGGATACTGATGCATATAAAACCTTCAATATATTATTAGCCCCATATCTTCTAGAGTTTGTTTCATCATTCTCCAGTTTAGGATTTTTCTCTACATCCTTTGATGAAGCCCTCATTATAGTTATTCTGAAAAAAAGGAAATGATACTTCTATTTGTTGCTGTTATTGACCTGTATCTTTATTAAATGCTGATTAAAAAATTTTTGTAGAAATTCTTGCAGTTAGGCTGGAATTAGTTCTAGCAACAATCATTCATGCAGATCAATTGAGTTTTGTCGAAGGACAGAATGGCTACAGACTGCAACTCTATGGTGGTATCTCTGGACACAGAAAATACCTTTCATAGGGTAGAATGACTCTGCTTATTTAAAATCCTAGAGAAGGAAGAATTGGGAGAATCATTTGGCGAGTGGATAAAATGTAAGCATAACCACCCAAAGCAAGGGTATTAACTAATGATCATATGTCAGGCAGGGTCACCCCTTATCATTGTTGCTTCTTATGTTAGTGAGCGAGCCTTTAGCAAATAATATATGAGAAAAGAAGTACGGATGATATTTTGTTATATGTCAAAGACCCTTAAAAGAACTGTCAATTATACTAGATACAGTAACACAATATGGACAACAGTCTAGATATAAAGTAAATTGGTTGAAATCAGAAACCTTCCCACTACTTCCACAGGATTCCAAAATAACACAAAATCAGATCCCAATGACTCTTAAGCAACCAAATCTGATTTACTTAGGTATCAACTTGACATATAATTGAGGGATCATTATTTCTACTAATCTGGACTCACTGATGGACTTCAGCCATGATCTCAACAAGTGGCAGACTCTTCCCCTGACCTTGTTTGGTCATAGTCATGTAATTAAAATTAATATATTACCTGGATGTTTATATATTTTCCAATCTATTCCTTTAATAACCCCCCAATACTACTTTACTATGACTGACAAAAAAAAATCTGAAGTCATTTGGAATATGGCTGGACAATGAATAAAAAAGGTAAATTAGTGGCCATTTGTAATCAATCAGGAATTAAGCTTCCTAATTTACTATTATATTACTATGCTGCAACTCTGTAGCCTTTAAAGGCATGGTTCAGTAATGATCCACCAGCATTGGTTCAAATAGAGTTTGCAACATCTAAGAATAAGTCCAGACGAGATATTCCCTTTCAGAAATCAAAATAAGGGTAAAGTCTTAGACACAGGCAATAGACTTCTGAATACTGTTTTAAGAGTCTGGAAGTCAGTTAATTAGTTATGTGAGCTTGATGGTTGCATAAATACCCTATCCCCAATACATAATAATTGGCATGACCCTTTTTTCAAGCAAATGCATTAACAAGTTTAATTGAAAAAGATATGACTACACTAGGTCATTTCTATATAGGAAATACATTGAAATCATTTGAGCAATCGCAGACACAATATCGACTTTCAAAATGTCTTTTTCTTTATATTTATAGTTTAGAGTTATTATGCGGAAACTATTAGGCATGCATATAGATACAAAAACTAGAAAACTGATTTTTTTTGTTGAATTCCATTATTTAACCTCCATGTAGACAGAAATTATTATCAAAATCATATAATACTGCATCCCAATTAGGCCCACTAGATTTAAGTAAGTTGCATGAAAGCAGACAAAAAAAAGGAAAACCTTAAAACTATGATTACAAAACATAATGGGAAGAATACTATGCAAATTTGACATTATTTACCAATAATAGGCTCAACCAGATACAGTTGTTCATACTTCACAGAATTTACTATACACCATGTAAACTGAATCAGTCTAATTCAGAAATCTCAAAAGGTGCAACAGATGTATGTCAGAAATAGGTACCATAAGTCACATTATTTATTTTTGTGATATGCTGAAATCTTTCTTGGATATTGTATTTTGTACCATCAGGATAATTCTGGATCTCCAACTGGCTCCCAAAATGGAATTGTGTCTTTTGGGCCTTTAATTAACTTGAACACTCCCTAAATGGAATAAACTGAAATGATTACACATGGCATTAATTAATGCCAAAAGATGTATAATGAGATTTCTTATTTTTGCATTTTATTGAAATCTCAGATTAATACCTTTGAGGACAAGCTCATTACATAGGTTCCATGTCAGAGGATATCATACATTGAGACATTGTACAGATTGGTAAGAGCAAGTAGCAACACAATTGAACAAGAAAGGTTATAACTAGTAAAAAAGTCACAATCATAGGCTAAGTACAATAGCCCAAGTCACATATGAAAACTTAGACATTAACAAGGATGTGAGACAGAAGATGACAGACAGGGGCTAAAGGTGAGGGAGAAATTAAACATAAATCCAAAAGGTGAGGTCATTGAGAAAATAGTTGAGATAGCAGAGGGGAGGGCAAAGGTTGCTTGGCCAGCATGGGAAGGCAGAGGGAAATGACAAGTTACTGGGCCAGTGGGCAGTTACACATGGGGATGAGTGAATTTGGGGGAGGGAAGATGAGGGGATAAGGGTAAGAAGCAGGAGGATGGCAAGTGAGAACCAAGCACTCTAGGAAGCAAACAGGGGGAGAATAAGAGCCTAGGAGTTAAGTGCCAGGCACTGTGGGGCAGGAGTCATAGGCAGGAAGGAACAGAACCACAGTAGGTTGTGAGGTTTGTCAGTTGAAGTAATCACAACTGGCATTCACAGTTAACTGTTGCCTCAGCTTTCTTTTAAATAGACTGATTAAAGTTAAAGATGTATTGCCAGTGTTTAGTGAGCTCAGCCATACTGGGGAGCGATAGGCAAAATACCTTTGACCCATGGAGGGGCGACAGTGGTGAATTTTAAATATTTGGCTATCAGAACTGCAGGTGCAATGATGGTTCTCATTGTGGGTGTGAAGATTCTGTACTCCTGAGGGCATTAGGCCTAGACTGACTTTTTTCACCAACAGACATGATTGGTACAGAAGTCTGCCTGAGAACTGTAGCCAGTTAGTCTTGGTATACAGCTCACACGTATGAGTCAACCAGGTGGCTCCCATGACAAGCTGACAGGCTTTGTTTAAGGCAACTTTTATGCGGCATAGGGTGGTGTCTGTGGCTGATCCATAAATTACCATCCCATAGTCAATGAGTGACACCAGGGAACTGTGCATAGCTAGTTTAAGGGCTTCTGGAGTTAGGCTGTGCTTGTGCCAGTGCAGTTGCCCAAGCCGTGTATTAACAGCCTTAGAGATTTTGTCAATGTGGAGGTTGAAAGATATTATTCTATCCAACGTAACCCCCAAGTATTTGGAATGTTGCACAAACTCCAGTGGGGTGCCCACCATATTTGTGATGAGAAGGGTGTGTGTTCTGTACTGGTTTGGGGCAGTGGTGAGCAGCATTATTTTCATCTTGGTATAGTTTGTCACAAGTTTCTGGTCTTTAAACCAGCTTTTGACTGCTGAGAAGTTGCTCTGCAGTTTACATTCGTTAGCGGGGGGGTTGGGTCATTGATGAACAGAACGGTGTCATCTGCAAATAACAGTAGATGACAATGGCAGGCATGAGGTAGTTAGTTTAAAAAAATGCTCAATAACAGCAGGCCCAAAATGGACCCATGTGGAACTCCAGAGTTGGCTGACCTACTACCGGATAGGGTATTGCCAATCTTAACTTGTTGTATCTGGTTTTACAGGTAACTGGTGAACCAAGCCACAGTGTCAGGAGAGAGAACAATGACCTCAAGCTGTTTGATCAGTAGAGCATGTTTCACCATGTCAAATGCCTTAGATAAGTTGATGTAGGCTGCACCAACAAGCAGACCTTGGCTGAGGGAACTGTGTATGTAACCAGTAAATTCAAGCATGCTGTTGTGGTACTATGACCTTTTCTCAACCTGTGTTTCTGTGGGCATTGAAGCTCATACTTTTTCAGGTATTCGCCAAGCTTGTCTGCTACTATTCTCTCAAGTGCTTTTGAGAGAGGTGGCAGAATGGATATTGGACTATAGTTCCCACTGAGTGCCCAATCTCCACTCTTAAAGATTGGAGTCACTATAGCGGACTTCCAATTAATTGGGGAAGTGCAAGTACCTGAGAGAGACATTGAGAATATAAATGAGTGGGGCTGCTGTACCTTGATTTACCCAGAACCTTTAGGAGGTAATTATGAGCTTCCTTGGCTGTGAGGGATTTAAAATAGAATGGGGGTTTGGAGGGCATCAAGACCGCATTCTCTTTAACTTCAGCAGTGCTGGACTGGCAGAAGAAATCCAGGGGGACTACTCCACTCAAATACATGAAGGCACTGTTGAATGAGTTTGAAATTGTTCTTGGATCCAGGGATGGTATAATATTGATATTGAGCATGGTGGGGACAAATTTGAAGTTTTTTTCCAGTTACTTCCTTTAAGTTGTTCCAAAATTTTCTGCCATCGCTCCATGTTTTGGAGAGGGCTTCCTTGTAATACTGTTTTCTGCTGCATGTATTACCTGAGTGTAGTCAATACGAGCCTTCTTATAGCATTGCAAGTCAGCCTACTTACCGGAGATCCAAGCCCACTGCCATAGGCAATCCTTAGATCTCAGTAAGTGAAGCAGGTCAGGGGACAACCAAGGGTTGCAATGGCCTTTGACTTTCCTTGTTTTCAGCAGGGCATGCTGATGACAAATTAAATTAAATTGGTGAATAAAGTGGTCAAAAGTGGAGTTGACATTGGTGGCATTGCAGACTAGGGACCAATCTTGATGACGAAGGTCTGCTTTAAGTGATTCAAGGTGACCACGTATGAGAACCCTGTTAGTGATTGTTCTTGCAGGGGACTTGATATAGTTATTGGTCCACTGAAACAGGACAGGTGAATGGTTGCTGACAGCATCAGGGAGAACAGTGATCCCCGATAAATGGCCAGGGCAGTTAGACAGTACCCAGTCCAGTAATGAGCTGGTACCCTTAGAGTAGTTAGTCCTAGCTGGTGTGTAGACCAATTGTGTGAGGTGGATTGCTGAGAGTGCATCGTTAATGGACTTGGCCTCAGGGCAGAGCCAATTGGTATTAAAATCCCCAAGGATTATTGTTTCAGTGTTGAGATGCAATGATTCTAAGCACTCCAGAATGTAGGACAATGTCTACCACCAACCTTGGTTTTATGGAAAAAAGGCATATGGAAGTATATTGGGAATTTTGGACCCCTTTGAACAATGGAGTAGAAAACAGTACAAATTAACAATGGAGCTTATAGTGATTCTTAAGTATATTGTCAATCAATTGTTTTGCAACAATTTATTACATTTTCATGTATATTTATAACCTTTAATGTCTGTATACATTTTTTGTTGTCCTTATATACTGCTCTTTGCAAGTACTGTTTTAATCTCTCAAAATCAACTCCTGAGTTGCTAGAGGCTGTACTCTATCTCAAGGGGCTCATTTACAACTAACACTGTGACACTAGGTCACCAGGGATGTGTTTGGGGGTTGCCAACTACATCCCACAATCAGGGTTTTCGGTCCACTGGACCACCAGGGATATGATCGGGAGGTGGGGGTGTGTGTTTGAATACTCCAGCCTGCAATCGGGCTTATCGGTCCACTGGACCACTAGAGATATATTCGGGAGGTGGTGGGTGTTTAATTACTTCAGCCCATGATCGGGCTTATCGGTCCACTGGACCACCAGGGATATATTCAGGAGGTGGGGGGGTGTTTCATTACTTTAGCCCGCGATTGGGCTTATCAGTCCACTGGACCACCAGGGCTGTGTTGGGGAGACATTGCCTTGCAATTGGGCTGGTGAGGGGGTATTTACTCTAGGCCTGTGATCGGGCCAGTGGGGGGTGGTGGTGGGGTTTTATGCTCTTTGCCCGCGATTGGGCTGCAGGATCGTCCTTCCCCAATGGCTGCTGCCTGGCAGGGTGCCAGGCGCAAGTCCTTGGGGATCGGCACACCTGCATGCTAATGGCATGCAAATGGGGCCATAATCAGATGCAAATGGCCCCCCCTGCGCCTTGCATGAATTATAGCCCATTTGCATGTCACCTTTTGAATATCGATTTGCGCATGGTGCATGGTACTGGTGCCACCGCAAGTTGAATGCTCCACTTTTGTCAACTTGCGGTGGCACAAGTTCCATTTGTGCCATGCACAGTGGTTGTGGCGTGGGGTGATATTCTAGGGAGTTGCTCAATAGCGCAACTCCTTTGAATATCACCCTGGACACACCCCTGCGCAACTATTTTGTGCAGTGCAAGGGCTTGCGCCTATGAATGGCGCAGTTTGAATATCCAGTCCAAGGTATTAAATGCATAAAATGCACTCAAAATGAGGAAATGTCTCTAGAAATTGCTTTGTTTAGTGAAAGACTAAATGCTCAAGAACAAAGTCAAATAAAGACATCAGAAAGAATATTTTAAACCAGTGCTGCTTGTAATAAACCTCAAGTTCTTGATACCTGTACACAAACATATCACAGTAATGCTTCTTTTTCATCTAGTACAAAAGACTATAGCAGTGTTTTCTCGAGTACCCTAAATAAGAGAAGAGTTAGGGAAGAGGAAGACTCAAATGGACCTAAAAAGGACTGGCATTTGGTTCAGGTTCTAAAATTGCCAAAAAGGGTAAGAAAGCTGATCAGTTTCATATACCCCTCCACAACAGTTCTGACCCATTAATAACTCTTTCTGAAGAACAGGCTACCTCCTCCTCCTCCTCTGTCCCAGTGTCTACCCCTGCATATAATCCAAATCCAATTTCTTCCACAATGATAGTGCACCAGAATCTGCCACTTAACATCAAATGTAGGGCAGTAAACTTTATGGATATGGATGCCCCAAGTGTACAGTGCCCCAAACAGACCTATGTCCTTGGTGATTCAGTAATAAAGCACCTTGACTGCCCTATATGTAACTTAGACAAAACAAACAGAACTTTATCCTGTTTTAGAGGAGCTAAAATCAAAGACATAAGCACCATGTCCAGACAAATACTAAAAAACAGTGGCAATAATCCCTTAGTTACTGTCCATGCAAGGGTCAATAACATCACACACCAAAATATTCAGAGCATTAAAGAGGAGTACGTAGGTTTAACAAATACACTTATTGATTTGGAATGTAATATAGCACTTTCAGAAATACTTCCAGTGTCCAAATCAGACTGTTATTGAATCTAAAATCAAACAGATCAATAACTGGTTATAGTCTTGGTGTCTCAAGCAAAAACTGGGGTGTATTACCCATTGAAAAGAATTTTATGATAAAAGGGACCTTATATCCAGGGACGGTCTTCACCCGATCAGGCAGGGTTCAACATTGTTGGGAAATCATATTAACACCTATATAGGCCAACATTTAAACTAATATATAGGGGTTGGGGAGATTTCAGTCTACAGACATCCACCCCTATTAGCCCTTCTAAATTGGGGGCCTCTGCAAACTGAAATCAAGTGGGAGGAAAGATATTGACTGCATCACAGTCAAGTGCTCTTGGTTCAGAAAATCAATGCTAGAAGTTTAAATAACAAAATGGATGAACTCCAGTATATACTGAATAAGGATAACATTGATGTCTGTGGTATTATGGAAACATGGTTCACTGACTCCCAATGGGGACACGACATTCCAGGTTACACTTCTGTACTAAAAAATAGGACTACAACTAAAGGAGGAGGGGTTGCTGTATATAAAAAGGAGACCCTGAATAGTTATGAACTTAAAGATGGTTATCACCTGGCATCAGATGCCGAGATTATCTGGGTAAAAATCAGGTTACATAAAAGAGACTTAACCTTGGGTCTTTGCTACCACCCCCAACTCAGATACCACAAATAATATCTTTTTGTAAGGTATTCAAAAATCAGTTAGATGATCTTCTATTAGTGGGGCATTTTAATCTCCCAAACATAGACTGGAAAACTCTGGAAGGTAAAAGTGCCTTTGACAAAAGATTTCTGGAAGTATTATTACAGTATGATCTAGAACAACTAGTCCCCTGTCCAACTAGGCATAATAATACCTTAGATGTAATCTTTTCTAACATTAAAGACTTAGGGAACCTCCTAAAGTGCTCAAACTACTAGGTGACAGAGATCACTGTATGGTTTCTTGGTCACTTAAATATTATAATTTATTTATTTAATTAAAAGTTTGACCAGGAAGGCATACTGAGCGGTATGGCACTCGATTCCAGATGCATCCAGGGGGTGGGGGAGTGGGGAATCATCAATACACATACAGATACATGATGAGAGACACAAAGGCAAGTGAAATATACAATGTACAAGTTACCACCTGACTCTTGTTAGGGGAAGCGAGTTAAGCACAAATGAAAGAGTTAGAAATAGCACTGAGGCTGGGTGCAGCAGCATAGGAACATTAGTTAACAATATAAACACTTAAGCATTCATACATTTAGTCGAAGACTGGTAGCAATATGCCACTGTCAAAGGTATTACTAAAGCCAAAAACTTCTTCAAAGCAAATTATGATGAGATTAAGGAATATCTTAGCAATTGGAACTGGGAAGATGAAATTAAAGATCATGATACAGAAAGCATGTGGAAAATAATTAAAAATAAACTTGAATATTGTATAGAATGCTGGTGCCTGACCAGATTAAGTATAATAACTATAAAAGACTTCCCTTATGGTATACCAATAATATCACGAGATCAATTAAGAATAAAAAAGGGTCTTTAGTAAATACAAGAAACAAAAAACAGAACAAAATTGGGCTAGGTTTAAAATTAAGGCAAACAAGACCAAAAAGGCCATCAGAGCAGCCAAAAAAAACATGGAACACAAATTGGCAACTATAACTAAAGATAATAAAAAAATATTTTTTAATTATATAGGTTCATTAAAAGGAAATGGAAGAAAGTGGGGCCGATAGTAAGTGAAAATAGTATTATAGCAGATGAGCAAATTATGGCTGATGAATTTAATTTTTACTTTATTAGTGTTTTCAAACCAAAAGAAATAGCTAATCAGAATGACCAACATAATACAGGAGATATACCACTGACATTTGATAAAAGGGATATCATTAATGCTATTAGTCAAATAAAAGCCAGCTCATCTGCAGGCCCAGATAACAGTCTCAGCGCAAGCCCCATTCTCACAGCTGCACAGCTTCTGTCAAATCATTCATGCTGTAGCTGTGATAACACTCACGCTGACAGAAGACAAAAATGAAGCCATTTTCAAATATCAAGACAGCAAACATCAAAGTATAACTTAACACAATAAAGTTGAATATAAAATTAATGAAATTGTGCCATGTTACGGTTCTCCCTATCCCTTACTGTATCTCCCCAGAATCACTGAGCTCTCCATGGCAACCAGTCCTCATGACTACAGTCTCTAAGGAAACTAAAATGCAGAACCAAATAAAAAGCAAAACAATCTACCTATTGGACTCAGTACAAAGTTTTTTTTTTCCAGTTTACCTACTAGAATCAAAATAATACAGGTACAGTACACTGCATGTTATTCTGTTGCAGACCAGTTAACTGAAACTTCTACAAAAACCCACTGTTTGCAAGTGTTAGGATGCCGATTTTGGCACTGACCACTACTTGCCATACCTTGCTTGATGTTCTATATTTAATCACTTGGCTGTTAATTCCATTAGTTCCTGCATTGCAAAAAATATATTTATTTTAATAAATAAATATTAATGAACTTACTATCACCCATTTTCTTTTAATTAAGCAGTAGTTCTGGCAGCACTCAGTAATACAGTTAAATCTGGTGGGAAAATTGCATCACCAGAAATTATTGAAAATAATGCATGAGGTGGAGCTCAACTCAAACTTAATACACACCTTTGGTGTGTGATTCTGTTATAAACCCCTTGAGCTTCACTCTCGAGGTTTAAGTAACATCACATACCTCAGGTGTATTAAATTCTCTTAATACACCCCATCCATTATTCTCCATATAATCAAAGGTACAGTACACTAGATACATACAAACACATTCACAGCCAATGAATAGTATTCAGTCAAAGTTATAGTAAAATAGATATAAACAATCACATTCACAGTCAATAAATAGCATCCAGTCAATTGAAGGTACAGTACAACTAGGGATGGGTGGACCCGAAGAAGTCCTCACCCTTATCAGGACCAGGATTCAGGTCAAAGTCCTGATTAGTTCTGACTGGTTCTGATTCAAATCAGAACCTTCAGGAAACTGATCAAAATACCTGAAAATATTCACAAACACAGTAAAAACATTGAAAATAAAGTATTTTTCTTACCAGTGTGTCAGTGTGTTTTTGTCCATTCTGTGTATTTGTCTGATGGCTATAGAGAACCCACTTGTGTTATTTTCCATTACCCTTTAGGTAGAGGAACATGGAGGGGTGTCTCTGATTAAACACATCAAAAAAAAACATCCTGCCTCAGTAATTTTGTATGTTCCCAGCCTCTCCTATTTATGACACACTCCTCACTCCAGTATCCACCACACTCCTGATCCCCTTCTGTCGGGTGACTCCCACACTGCCCCAGTGTGTATACGCTGCACACCCCTGCCACCGTCATCTGCAGATACCCACCATTTTCCAATACAACTGCCACTGTCTCTCTTCCCATCTGCTGATATACCCACCCTGTCCTAGAATGACTACTCCTACCCCACCTCCTATCCACCAATACCCACCCTGTCCCAATACAAAAATCTCTACCCTCTCCTCCAATAAGCTTACACCCACACTGTCCCAAAATGAACACCCCTGCCCCTCCTAACTGCTGATACCCCATCCAAATATAAATGACCCTACCCACTCCTCCCATCTGCAGATACCCACTCTGTCCCAATACAAAAATCTCTACCTATCCTTCCATCTTCTGATGATATCCATTAGTTATTCTGTCAATCACAGAATGAATAACCCTACATCTCCTCCTATCTGCTTACATTCGCCCTGTCCCAAATGAATACTCCTGTCCCACACCCTCCTCCCATCTGCAGTGTTGCTACTCCTTCTGACACACAGACACACACACACACACACACACACACACACACACACACACACACACACACGCAATGACACCCCTCCTGCAGCCATCTGAAGCACCAAGTAAAAAAAAAAAACATTTTTGTGTCAGGTCTTCCTTGAGACCTATGCATGCACCTGATGTGGCTGCCATCTCTCGCTAGGCTTGCTGATCCCACATTCTATCTAACTCAAGTAGCTTTGCTAGCATGCACACTTGTAGCATTGAGGATGCATGAGAGGACACACAAGCGGCAGATGGGAGAGCCAAAAATGGGGGAAAAATAACAATGTTGTTTGTTTGTTTCCTTGTGGACAGGGGAGCAGGTGGATTTAGTAGATGGGAGATTAATTTATTTTTCTTAATAAAAGCCCCTGTGAAAAAGCACTGGAAAATGGTAAAAAGCACACCTTCACACCTTCGCCATTAGTCCTGATTTACATGGCTCTGCCAGGTGCTGAGAGATTGTGGGGGGAGGTCTGATTCCCATCAGGCTGGTGCATCCATCCCTAACTAGAACAGATATATATATACACATTTACAGTTAATAAATAACATCAAATCAATCACGGTTACAGTGGAACAGATGTACAGTATACAAACACATTCACAGTCAACAAATAACATACAGTTAATCAAAGTTACAGTAGAACACACATAAACAATCACATTCACTTATTGCTCTAATCCCTGTACAGTCCCCACCTACAGTAGGTGCAGCCCCTTTTTAACATATCTGCCTGGATTAAAAGAGACTCACAGATGGATCACGTGACGCTCATGGAGTGATGGCAGCAGCTTGAGGGTTCTCCGCTCCCTGCCACTCCAAATTCGACTTTTGCAAGGGCTAACAGGGTTCACAAGTATTTGGAAGCCAGCCAGACCCTGTAGGAATGGGTCCCGCACCATTCGGCGATATCGCTCGTTTTCGAGTAATTTAAGAGCTGATTTAAACGTCGGTGAAAGTCCGCCCGCGATTAGGCAGCAACGCTCTCTTCTTCTGCTCCCTGCCAGCACAAACCCAATTTGTTCACCACTGCACTGAGCAGACTTTTGGGACACTGATAGAAGCCTATCAGCACTGGTTTTGAGTAATTTGGTGATAAAGCTCGTTTTCAGAATCTTAAAGGAGCCAGCACTAGATTTGTTAACTGTATGCCGGCGGTAAACCTACAGCCTGTGGGCCTCTCTCTCTCCCTATCAGCAAGGAATTTACTCTACACCCCAAATCCTATATTTTACACTGCAAATTACCTGAATTGATACTGGGAAATCTTTGGGTCCATCTAGGAGTGGATTTTGGGGTAACCAGTGATAACTTTCGTTTTGGAAGATGCAGACAACTGGTTCAGAATTGGAAGCCATGCGCCTGCATAGGGGCTCATCGCCTCTGCTCCAGGAACAAGAGCTAAAACCTGAGAAGATCTACAACGACCTTTCTACTATAAAAGAAGCTTTATTCAAACTTATAGAGGAAGTGGCAGAGATAAAACCAGCCTTGACACAGTTAGCGAGAAGGGTGACCGACGCTGAGGCCAGAATCTCATCTTTCGAGAGAGCTATGGATAAATCAGGCCCTAATATAGTGGAGTGTAAAAGAAATATTGTCAAATTAGAAGATCGTCTAGATGACCTGGAGGGCCGTAACAGGCGTAATAATCTGGTCCTGCTGGGCCTTCCAGAAGGTGAGGAAGGGGCCGAATACTATTCAGTTTCTGCAGAAGCTTATTAAGAAATCGGTGGGCCCCTCACCCAATGGGCTGGAATATATTATAAAGAGGGGTCATAGAGCCCTTAGAGCCAAACCTCCACCTTCGGAGCCACCGAGGCCGGGTTATTTTCAAACTTTTGAATTATTTGGACAGGGAGTACATCTTAAATGGAGTGAGGAAATTGGAGGTTTTCCAATGGGAAGGTAAGAAACTGCATCTGGTGCCCGACTTAACATGGAAGATGAGACAAGCTCGTGCCAGCTTCAGGCCGATTACGTCGAAGCTCTGGGCGGCAGGGATCCGACACCGTCTACTTTATCCCTCGAGACTGGAGGTTACTTTCAAGGAAGGCCCGAAAAGGTTCAACTCGGCGGAAGAAGCACTCGACTCCCTGAGAACTTTGTTACCCGACTTGTTTCCCAAGGGATGAGAGATAAGTCTGACTATATGGACAGCGTATAGTAACTTTTTGTTTTTGCTAAGCTTGGTGACTAAGATTCTTGGATTGCTATTAACATTCATAATCTGATTTTGATTGAGGGTATTAGAGCAATATGTAACTCGGGAATGTCCATAGATTACTGACAAGTTGGGTTAAGTATTACGTCTGTTGTTGTGTGTGACACTTAACCACTATTAAGATGGGCAAGGGAGCTTTACCAGCTACATTATTGATATACCTTGGTTAGAAGTATTATAGTGCTCTGGATTACAATTAGAGTACGGGGTGGGTCTTACATCAGTCCTTGTAGATATAAAGTTAAGGTCAATATTTTTATGAGGAGGCAGGCTATATTGTTTGCATGTATGCCTGGAAGAATACTTTTGATCCCTTTTTTTGTGACACTTGTATTAATGGTGTTTGACATATAACAATAGTTTTCTTATTGGTAATTTGTGGCTGGGGTACCTAACTAGTTATAAGGATCAAGTTAGATCCGAACTGCCAAGGGGTATAATGCTAGTTATGATTTTATGGCAGGCCGGACAGCCCTGTCTTGTTTACTTAATAGTTCTGCTAGGTATAGTTCGGCCGGCCTTCGGTTTAGCAGGCCTAGATAGAGCCCTTTACAGGGACTAAGGTTGGGTGTGCCATGGAATGGCTTATAATCTCATTTACTAGGGTCTGGATGGTTGAGGTACTTAATGGCCTAATATATGTTTTATTAGTTTAATGGTTGCATTATACCCCTTAATTTCTAATTTCTCTTTTTTTGGGGAGTCTTGTCAAGTAGTGTTTTACTACATGACGTAACCATAGTCCTAAAGAGGGAGGTTAATTTTCTTTTAGTAGCCTAGCTCATAGATAGAGTCTGACATGATTATATATTCAATTATATCAATAGTTGTGGCAGGGGTGGATATACCCATCTCTATGCAGCATCATGTACCGGAGAACGGGGTGTTGGCTTCGGGCCAGGAGGGTGAGTTATAAGTTATTTATGGGTATGTTATTATTTTGCTTAGGGGTTGGTGGGGCATTTCGGAAAGGTAAATTATTTTTTGTTTCGAGGGAATTCGTATGGGGGGGGAGGGGTGCAGCTATCCCAAGAATTCTATGGTCTGTATAACAGATGGTAGATAGGTTGAATATAATTTCCTGGAATATCAAGGGAGGAAAGGATAATTGTAAAAAATTTGTCATTCTGAATCACCTTGCCCGCTTGAAACCAGCAATAGTATTTTTACAAGAAACCCACGTTCTTGCTGACCGACTGGCCCATTTTAAGAAGAAGAAGTGGATGAATCAGGTTTTTGGAGCGGGATTCTCCTCTAATAGCTGGGGATTAGCTATTTTAGTTGCTCGGGGGGTTCCATTTATGCATTCTCAAATAATATCCGACCCGCAAGGTCGATTTATATTTGTTTCGGGTAGTATTGGAGGGATTAATCTAGTCCTGGGTTCAGTATATGGGCCTAACCTAGATTCACCGGACTTTTTTACACAGTTAGGATTGACCTTGGCTTCTTTTTGGAACATCCCAATAATCATAGGTGGGGACTGGAATTTAGTTCAGGCTAACCGACTAGACAGATCACATTGTAAAGGCTCTTCCCTCTCTCCAGCTCAGAAGGCCTTGCTGGAGCTTATGTCTTCAATAGGTCTAATAGATCCCTCGTGCACTTTCAACCCTAGCCTCCGTGAGTATACATTTTCTTCTGCAGTGCATAAATCACACTCGAGATTGGACTTTTTCTGGTCAGCCAGTTTAGTTTGTCCTGGGTGGTGGATGCCGAATTTTGCCCCTGTAATCTCTGACCATTCACCTATAAGGATTATATGTTTCTACCGCTTTTACCAAATAGGTCATACTCATGGTCATTAAACAACAGTATTTTAAAAGAATCCAAGACATTAGCCAGCTTTAAATTGTTCTTAGAAAGCTCTATGCCAGTAATTGGGGTTCCATTAATGCTATTGACCAACGTGGGTGGCTCTTAAGTCTGTGTGGTGTGGCAGTTAATAGCTTAGCAACTGTCCGCAGATCAAGTCAAGGACACTATTAGACAAATGTTTAAAGGAGATAAAGGAATTAGAAAAGTTAAACGATAATCAAAGAACGGAAGAACAAGAAATTAAACTAATCTTTCTAAGAAATCGGTACGCGGACATGCAGAGAGAGAAAGTCATTAGTTTAGCCTCCAGAGTCAAGGCTTTATACCTGGGACAAGGTAGTAGGGCAGGGAGGCTGCTGGCTTGGCAGCTAAAACAGAAATCTTCGGCAAGGTGGGTGACTGCTCTTAACCACCCCGAATCAGGGCAAGTGATTACGGATCCGGCTGAAATACTAGGTATCTTTAAGTCCTTTTACCAAAAGCTTTATACAAGCCAGCAGCCCCCCACCCAGGTATTAGATGAGACCCAAGAGTTTTTAGAAACCATTCCATTACTGAAACTGTCAAGAGATGCTAGTCCTCAATTGATAGCTCCCATTTCGGTGGAAGAAATAGAAAATGTTATTGATTCATTTTGCTCAGATAAAGCGCCTGGCCCGGATGGATTTTCAGCTTTCTTTTATCAGCAATTTAAAAATATTCTTGCACCTTTATTGCAGGAGCTATTTTCTTTTTGGTGTGATCAAGGGATCAGGGACCAGACACCATTTGAGGCTAAAATTATTCTGTTGCCAAAACCAGGCAAGCCCACTGTGAGTGGGTAGCTATAAACCGATTTCATTGCTAAACTTGGATGTTAAAGTCTTTGCTAAAATTCTGGCCAACAGATTAAACGAGTTTACGGACTTTATTGAGTCCAGAGCAAGCTGGTTTTGTGGAGGGTTGCTCCTCAGCTGATCATTTCCGTAAGTTGTTTTACCTGGTTTCTGAGTCTATGGACCCTGTGTTGGATCGCTCATTAGTTTCTTTAGATGCAGAGAAAGCCTTTGACAGGGGTGGAATGAGCTTTCATGTTCACCTACCCTGTCAAAGCTAGGCCTTCCAGATAGATTTATTCACATGGTTAGCATTTTATATTCTTGCCCTGTAGCTAAAATCCAATGTAATAACTTAATTTCCGAGGCTTTTCCCCTCTCTAGAGGTACTCAGCAGGGTTGCCCTTTATCACCATACCTTTTTAATTTATACATTGAACCATTGATTTGTTCCATTAAGTCCAATAGAGAGGTGAAGGGGCTAAGGATTGGAGGCACTGAGTTTAAACTATCTGCATTTGCAGACGACTTACTGTTACACATCTCGGACACTACTTCTTCCCTTCCTAAAGCTCTTGATTTAATTGATAAGTTCAGTAGGTGTTCAGGGTATAATTTCAACAAGGCCAAAACGTCAGTCTATGCTTTGTCCCCATTTCTTCATAGAAGTTGGTGCTCTCTCTGGGACTTTGTTGGCAAACCAAATCAATAACCTATTTGGGGATTCAAATATCTAAGAATTTAGAGAACTTAATTGATTTAAATCTTAAACCCTTAGTTAAAATTATCAAGGAAGATTTGGTTAGATGGTCAAAGCTCCCACTGACTTTTTCAGGAAGAGCCAATATGATAAAAATGATGGTTATGCCCAAACTTTTTTATACTCTATCTAATTTAAATGTGTACTTGCCAAAGTCCTTTTTCAAGCCGTTATTTCAACAATGTGTGGCTTTCCTATGGAATGGGAGACCCCCAAGAAGAAGTTACCTCAAACTTACTCGGCAGCGGCGATCGGAGTGGCCCAATTACTGGACTACGCTTATTACCTTAAGTATCCACCTGGCGAGGGTCGAAAGTGCCTGGGCATGCTTAAAGGACCCAACATACCCTGGCCTTCATTTAGATTGTTTATTTGTTAGTGGCCTTAAGCTGGATTTAGAGTCTTTACTTTATGTTCCATGGGCTAAAATTCCAAAGAGGCGAGGATACCCCGTGAGGATGGGATATTAAAGCCTTGCAACAGTTTTACACGAAATTTCAAATCTCCAACGATATGATTTATCCCAACCTATAGTAGGAACCGAATTTGATCATCGGAAGCAACCTATATCTAGACGGGAACTGAAGGGGAAATGCAGTGGCGGGTTAAGGATCTCTTTCAGAATAATAGGCTTCTTTCACTTCAGGCTCTATGGAGAAATTGAAGGTAAATGTCAATCCTACTTAAAATTAAGTCAAATTTTAAGCTGCGTTAAGTCGTATTTTGGTAAGAGGCTGGGGCAAAATATTTTGGGACCTATGTTTGTGGAGTTGAAAGGGTTTACGCAAGCAGGCAAGGTGATATCAAAAATGTACAAGTATATAATAGTCAAAGATTCTTTGAAAGTGTCACCAGTTCCGATACACTGGGAATTAAATCTGTCCTTGGGTAAATCAGCAGAAATTTGGGAAAAGGCTTGGGTCAATATCTATAAATTTGTCAAGCAGGATAGATTAGGAGAAGTTCAATTTAAGTTACTTCATAATCTATATTTTTCACCAGCTAAGCTTTCAAGGATGAGTAGTCGCTTCACAGCAAATTGTACTGAGTGTAATGATTCTCTGGCTACCAGCTACCACAAGTTTTGGACCTGCCCCAAGGTGGTGGGATTGTGGCATTTGGTGAAGCAAATGATTGGTCAATTTTATGATCTGGACAGATTCTTCACTCCAGAGGCTTGTATATTTCGTGTGTTTGATAAAATACATAGTAAATTAACTAAATGTCGATGAGCTATGGTAGCAGCGGTAACTAAATTGATAATTCTGCGCCACTGGAGAGGTGATTGGACTCCTTCGTGTGCGGAGTGGTGGGAGGAGTTTATGAGCGCATTGAATGCAGAAAGATCGATTCTTTCTTTTTATAATGCTTCACCAATATTTCTGCAATGTTGGGGGCAGCTATTCCAATGCTTGAAGGATAGGTACGGGTATTAGTGTTAAAGCTTATAATACTGCTTCTAATTATTGGAAGGATATCGACCCCAGTTTGGCACATTATTTGGGTGAATCTCTCCTCCATGGTACCTCCTTTTGAAGACTTAGTTATATTACTTATAATTGGGTCTTATTTTGTTTGTTTTCGAGATTACATTATGACTGCATTCATTACATAAGTGAGTCAGCCATAGGGATAGCTGCCAGGGGTGGGGGGGGGTTTAGGGGTCTTATTTTGCTTTGTTACTTCTCTTTTTTTTTCTATTTATTGTTTTATGGTGCCTCTGTATTATGCACTTGTATGATATATATGTTATGTTTGATAAATTTCAATAAAGTTTGGTTTTTTGCAAAAAAAAAAAACATATCTGCCTAGCTGGGTCTTCCCAAATATTGCTCTAGTTTCCCTATTTGGTTCAACCATTATTATTAGCCTCATCTTGCCTAATCCTGTGGCTGGTTTTTATTCTTATCCAGCTTGCTTGTACCACTGCTTATCAAATTGTTTTTGCAAAGGTTTTGCTCACGCATAAGAGTGATCCTAATTAATTACTCATCTGCCCTAAGCTTCCTGAGTATTTGCTGCTTAGCCACTGCTTGTTGTAATTGTTCATTTTTTTCTTATAAATCCAGTGATTGTTTATCTTCTCCAGCCTGCCAGTGACCCTTCATATCTTTTGGTGTTTGCCTAGGTTTTGTCTTCACATTTGGGTAACTGCAATTAATATTTATGTGCCATAAGCTTCTTGGTTAGATTGCTGCCATATAAGTGTGTTTCAATTACTCCATTTTTGGTTACCAGTCTGCCTGCTAATCATGCTACCTGCCCTTCTCCTCTGCCTCTTCTTGACTCTCTATACCTCAACCTACTCCCCTTCCACTCCATCCTCTCCCTCACCCCCACTCTTTCGCACCTCGCACCTACTCCACAAACTTCCCTGCCTCCAGCACCACTTCTTCCCCATCTATCCTCTTCTCCTTTCCTCCCACTACCTTAACCTGGAGTTTCTCCACTGATCTCTCCTGTCCCTTCCAACCTCAACCCTGCCCCATTCTCCTCCCTGGCCTAGGGCGTAAAAGCCCCACTCCATTCTTCTCCTATTTACCCTGCTTCTCCCCATTTCTGGCCATGTGGAACTCAGTCCTGGTCCCCCTCCTTCCCTCTCCTTTCTCCATCCCTAAAGGCCTTAGTATTTTCCACCTGAATGCTAGGAGGCTCCTCCCAAAACTGAATGCCCTTACTGTATGGGCAACTCAACACTTTCCAGACCTACTATGTGTCACAGAGTCCTGGCTTTCCTCCAGGATCCATAATTTCATTTTAACCATTTTGGATTATCAACTCTTTAGGCAGGATGGGGTAAATATGGGGGTGGCATTGCCCTGTGTGTCTGCAGGAGTTTTTCTTGCACTAACATGCTCAGGAAGGCTACACCTTCCGCCCATGAGTTCATATCAGCTAAACTTGCTTTTCCCTCTTCCCTGCCCATTTTTGTTAGTGTTTTAACACTTCACCAAGAATATCTCCATCTTCTTTGGTGGTTTCATTCTCAACTCTCTCTTTATTGTCCTCTGCTGATGAGCTCATCCTCTTGGGTGTCGTCAACATTAATTGGATCTCCCCATCCTCCAGGTCAACTACCCATAGGGTCAAGTCCCTTGACCTCTCACAAGTCATCACAGAACCCAACTGAATCAATCCACACTCATCTAACCACACCCTCCTGGACTAGATTCTCTCTTCTCACCTCCACCACAAGGTCACAACAGGCTTATTGGTGGGTGATATCAGTGACCATTGCATGACATTCTGTGTCAGAAATGTCTGGCTCCCCCCCTCCTCCCCTAAGTACATCTGGTTTAGATTCTCTGGTCATTGAACACAGAGGCTCTACTGAGCAACCTGGCGGCTACTGATTGGTCCTCAATGCTCACTGCCCCAGACATTGATATGACACCATCCCTCTTCCACTTGTTATTTACTTCTGTTTGGGATAAGCATGCCCTCATTAAGAAATCCAGGGTAAAATCAAGTCACCACCACTGGATTACCTGTGATCTCCTTGATGTGTGCAAGACCTGTAGCCAAGCCTGGGCTAAGTACAAATTATCCTGCTCCCTGCAGGACCTCCTTTCCTACAGGGCACTTAGGAATGCTTGAATTAAGACCATCAGAACTTTCAAGTCCCTCTATTTCAAAGACAACCTCCAGAATAATACAAACTCCCCTGCTAAATTCTGAAACGTGATTCATGCCCTTTTTGTCTCACTGGCCCAGTCCACTGTCTCCAAAACTTCTCCATCACCCTTTGCACTGCCCCTCATTTTTGGAAGTTTGCCAAGGTTCACCACCCTCCACAAATTGGATGATCCAACCACTGCTGATAACTTCTTCCCAATCTCCCTCTTCCCTTCACTTGTGAAGTTGCAAGAGAAACTGATCTACTCACAGACTGCAGAATTCCTCCACTCTTCCAACTTCCTCTCCCCTTTCCAGTCTGGTTTTAGTAAGGATCACTCCACCATCACCACCCTACCTGGGTAACTAATCCCATACTCTCAGGGATGAATTGGAGCACATCACAGTGGTCATTTTTACTGATCAGCCAAAGCTTTTGATTCAGTGTCCCATTCTCTCCTCCTGGATAAGCTGAGCACTGTCAGCCTCTTACCCCCACTGTTGACTGGTTCTGATCCAATCTCACAGGCTATCCACAGTTGCTACAGGTGGGAGACAAACTCTGTCTGCCACTCCCTATCCAGACTGAGTCCCACAGAGCTCTATCCTGGGTCCAATCCTATTCTTGAGCTTCCTCAATGACATTCCCTCTATGCCAACTTGAATATTCACATATATGCAGATGACACAGTCCTCTACACCTCAGGTCCCTCAACTGCCTCAGTGGAAGTCCCACTCTAGCTTGACTTCTGCAATGTTCTGTGCAGGTTCCAGGCCAACCTGCTCAGGTGCTACACAAAAGTGAACTGTGACTATGACCTTTAGCACCTGCCAGAAATTGACCCGCCTCCCCTCCCTCTCAATTTTCACCATGCTAGATGGCTCCCAGCTTGAAGCTGCCTCAACCTTCAAGTACTTCAGTGTGTGGTTAGATAGCAGGCTTGATGTCTCAGCTCACATCAATTCCATCCATGCCAAACTCTGCCCCAAACTTGGAGCCCTGTACTGCAATAATGAATGCCTCTCTCAGCTGGTCTGCCAGGAGTTAGTTACCAAAATGGTTCTCCTGGTCTTCGACTATGTGGATGTGGTCTACAGCACTGCCCTATCCATCTCCTTGGCCAGATTAGACACCCTTTGCAACTCCTTCTGCTGCTTTGCTACCAACGTTCTCTCTCACACCCACCGCTGTTTCCTTTAATCCTCCCTATCCATCCTCCCATTGCCCACACATTGCCAGCTCCACTGTGCCTCCCTTATCTCTAAATACTGGTATTGTCCCTCCCCTCATATTTATCTCTTCTCTTCATGCATGGAATATTTAGAAATAAACCATCTTGATTGGCTATGAATCATTACATGATTTATAAAATACAAACACATTAACCGTCAACAAACAGCATCCAGTCAAAGTTACAGTAGAACAAATAGATAACATAAATTAAACTGCACATGATTGTGTTTCCAGATATTCCATGACAGGATTCACCTTTTTATTTTATTTATTTATTTAAACTTTTGTTCACCGGGTAAGCACATGAGCCACTGGCTTTTTTCATATGTGACCCAAGACCATTATATAAAACAGTCAAGTTGTTGCAAAATGACAGATGTAAATTACAATAATACAAACATTAAACATTCATTACATAAGTATCAATATTTACAAATTAAGAAAAACATACTTTTACAAGCTTCTCTGCAGTCTAGATCTGAAAGACATGACTGAGGAGGCTAGCCAGACATCCTGTGGCAAAGCATTCCACATAGAAAGGGCCACCACCAAAAAGACGCTATACCCCACCACCATCAGATGGGATGGAGGGGTCCTAATTAGGCCCTGGTTAGAAGCACTAGTTCTCTCAAGGCCAAAAGGGATAAAATATTCACAAATGTAAGGTGATTACAGCTTGTCTGAATATCAACAAATATGGGCACCTCATGCCTTCCAAGCCTGCTATACAGGTAAACTGCAGCAATGTTTCTATTACTATTAAATTGTATTATGGAGGATGGATTTTGTAACTCGCCCTTACAGCAAAGTTTAGCAGCACAGCTATTGTGTGAACAGTAGTGCTAATTTCATCCAGAGGTCTGCCATTGTGGCAGTATGGATTTTGACATGACGCTGACTTGAATATTATAAACTACTAACATATTTAAAAAGCAGCCAAATACCTTAAGAACTTTGAAAAACATAACATTTAGATACAAAGGAGCTTATATTTCACAATGGCTCTGTATTTCTTATCCAAACTATTTATTACTGATTTCATAATCATATGAATGAAAACAGGATAGTTAGTCTTCGAGGGTTCATGAGCTCCTATTGCTTCTTCCCAACCTGATGTCACAATACTGTACTCTGCTTGTGACATCACTTTTATTCCCATGGCATCAGCCTGTGATGTCACAACAGAGCATTGTAATTTCAAGTAAGGAATAAGCTACAGAAGCAAATGAACAGTAACAGATAAAGATCTAGTTTTGTGAAGATTTCTTCAGTAATACATAATGAAAAGGAGACATCTATAGGAGATATATAAAATAAACACTTAATTATGTTTACATGTTATGTTTTCCAATGTTTTCCAAATTGTGTTAACTGCTCTCTAACATCTTGATAGTTGAAATTCGAGATTCCTTTCTGACGCAACTTGAATCAGTTTTATACAGTCTATTGAATGTAAGAGAGATATTGTTTGTATTTGAGGTATTTATTTTAATTAATATGTTATTATGTTTTTATTTGCTCATTTTACTAATTAACTGCATGTACAGTGTCTTGATCCTGGGAAAAGCACTTAATAAAAGTTTATCTATCTATCTATCTATCTATCTATCTATCTATCTATCTATCTAGCTGTCACAGAATGAGAGTGAAATAATACTTTCAGGTCATCACCTGCAATATGATTCCATTCCCTAATCATTTCAGTTGCCTAAAGTAACCAAGAACAAACTGCTTGATAAATGGCCTCTTGCCATTTGAACTGCTGCTGGGTAACTCATCATTCCTCTGAAAGAGCTAGTTCCCTTTGAAAATGTTCTTCAGTATTGGTTAAAATATAGACATTAACATGGTGTGAGGAAAGAAAGAGAGGTTGTTGAAGCTTGAAGGATAGCATCCAGTTTTCCAAATGTAATACAGCTACTTGTCTGTGTGAACTGGCATTCCCCAGCTTAATTTTATGTGTTGTTATACCTTGATATCTGGTTTTCTTGCAATTATTTCTTATTCCATACATTATAAGCTACAAAACTGGCAAGAGACACAAATCGCTCAATCTCTTTATTCCTTCTTTATGTATACCCACACAAAAATAATTCAGATTACTTAAGTCAGTCTCTTATAAAATAGGTTATTGGGGCAGCCCAGTGGAATTAGCATTAGTGCATTGTGTTATGATAGAGGGTATTTGGATTTGTCCTAGAGATGAATGGATACTTCATTAAACCTTCCCAAAACACCCAGATTTCATGATTGTCAGCCAGATTTTTTTGTACAGTGAGGATATTTATTATTATGAAGCCTATCCAGCAGACGCGCCCTAGGTATTTTTGGTAATTTTTACGGCTGTATGGGCAGAGCCATGCTGACATATTGCTATCACACAGAAGAGAGAAGGGAATGGTGGAAGCACATGACCAGATTCCTTCCCTCTGTTCTTCCACAGTGCTGTGGTCAGTGCTTTACTGTTGTTTTTCCATTGCCCTTCCCCTCCAGGCTGCAGAAGCACTGCCCCCCTCTGTGGGCACACTATTTGATTGCTGCCCATCACTTCCCTTTCACACACACAAAAAAAGGTCTTACCACATGCAAGATGGCCACCATGAGCACAGTGCACATGCACGACTTCACTTCTACAGTAGCAATGAAGTCACTCATGTGCATAGAGCTCACAGTGACCATGTTGGGCATGGCAGGCTCTTTTTTCTGGTGAAAAAGATCTGCATTTTGTTCTTGGTGCCCTGCTAACACTCTTAGAACAGCATGCCAGCCATGTTACCTCTGACCAGAGTTTGTTTTATTTGTAATTGTTTGAGTAGGAAGGACACACTGAGCTGTGACAGTTCATTTTTTGATGCATTTTAAGGGGTGTGTTACATTGATCCATTTGTACGACAGTGAGAAGTTTAGCCTGGACATCCTGAAACATTTCTACTTTTGCAAAGAGAGAGACATTGGAATTGTAACTTCCATCTGGACAGCCATCAAAGATGGGCAGAATGGACCTTGACTTAATGTCTCATGCAAGCAACTGGACCTCAGCAGTGTAGCATACCCCTATTGCTGCATTGTAGTGTCATTGATGGGTATTAGATCAAGATGGTAGCATGGGACTAGAACCCATGATCTTCTGATCTTCCAGCACCACAAGTAGGTATGCTACCTACTGAGATACTGACACTGGTAGTCCAGATAGGAAAATTCTAGATAGAGCCAGAGAGTTCATCTGAATATTGAGCTGGCAGGATACCACATTATTCTCTATGGACCAAGATAGCTGTGCCTAAAGTAAGCAGTAACACATAACATGTTTCTGACAATTATGTTTATAGATTTTTCAATAACATTTCATTAACTGCTAAGATCCAGGATATCCAAGCATCCTACAATAGGTAGTGACCCAAAAAGGATAATTCAGTCCAAATATGGCACAACAAATCTGGAAAATGTGACACAGAGCAGCTGTACCCCAGATATTTTTATTTATTTATTTATTTTATTTTTTTTATTTATTTCAATCTAGGATTACAATACCTTTGAGCCGAGGCTCTTTTACAAAGGTTCCACCTCAGCATGTGCAACAGTCACCATTTTTAGTTACAAACATATAGTCATTGACTTACAGACATGTAATAACCAGTACAAAGACATGAGCTATGGCAAGCCAAGGGAAGGGGTGGGTGGTGGGGACATGAGGGTAGGAGATCGAGGGGTGCAGGGGTAAGGGGAGTATGGGAGGTGGTTAGGTGGGGGCAGGAGTGAAGATAAGGGGGAAGGTGAGCAATGGTGGGAGACAGTGCAGCCAGGGGGCCTTGTTGAGGGAATATGACAGGTAAGGTGCTAGGGGTGCAAAGACTGATTGTAAGTGCTGGGTGCTGGAGCATTTGCAGCTGGAACAGTGGAAATGTTAAGATGGGCAATCACAGGATACAAGCAGTGAGAGGCACAGCTTGGACTTGAAGAGGCCGAGTATTGGAGTGGTTGCTATGTCGCTGCCAAGAGAGTTGAACCAGTTGGATGCCCGATAGGTGAATGATCTTTGTCATTGGGTCGTGTGACATCATGGGATATGTAGTAGATGGGAATTGGATGTCCTTGTAGTGATGTTCCTATGTCTAAGCTTAAGGAAGGCACAGACACCAGGTGGGGCCAGACCCATTATAATTTTCTTGGCCATGATGCAGGATTGGTATTTTATACGTTTGTCCAGTTGAAGCCATCCAGATTGGGAATAAAGGTCACAAGTGTGGGTATGGTGATGTGAGCCAGTGATGAGATGACAGGCCTTAATCAGGGAGGTTACGATACGTTTGAAAGCAGGGGTAGTTGCAGACCCATATATGATAAGACCATAGTCTATGATGCTGATGATGGAGCTTTGGACGGCCACTTCCAGTGCTTCTGGGGTTAGGTGTTTCCTGTGCCGGAATAATATGCCTAACCTTGCATTGGCAGACTTTGCAACATTGCTGATATGGACAGCGTATGAGAGGTGGGGATCAAGGGTGATGCTGAGGTACTTGAACGATTGTGTTTGCTCTAGGATGGCTCCTTGTTTGGTTGCAATGGAGAGGTGGAGTTGTTTGTTTTTGTTGTGGGGGCTGCAGAAGACCATAGACTTTTTTTTCTGATTGAGAAGCAGTTTATGATTTAGAAACCAGGAGTCAATGTAGGAGAAGGCCTGATGAAGTTAATTTTATAAATGGATTGGATCAGGGTCCGAGGTGAGGATCACAGCATCGTCGGCATAGAGAATTATTTGTTCTGGGCAGCTGTCTGGTAGTGAGTTTAAGAATAGGCTGAAGAGAAGGGGTCCCAGAATGGAGCCCTGGGGGACTCCTGAGGGGACTGGTCTAGGGTCTGAGAATGTATCAGTGATTCTTACTGTTTGGGACCGTTCTTCAAGGCAGCTCTTAAACTAGCCAATGGAGTTGGTTGAAAGCCCAGTGTTCTGAAGCTGGACAAGCAGGAGGTGATTATTGACGGTGTTGAAGGCTTTAGTTAAGTCAATGTAGATTGAGCCTAGTAGTTCACTGGAGTCAAGTGCATTGTGGATTGTGCCAGTGAATTCAAGTAGGGCTGTGGAGGTGCTGTGACCTTTGCTGAACCCATGTTGTTGCTTGCACAGGATGTTGTACGTATCCAGGTATTCTGTGAGCTGGTCCAAGACGATGCGTTCTAGTGCCTTGGAGAGTGGGGGTAGTAGGGAGATAGGTCTGTAGTTATCATGGGCAGTTTTGTCACCACTTTTATGGATTGGGGTGACAGTGGCAGATTTCCATCTGTCCGGGAACTGGCTAAGGATGAGGGAGAGGTTGAAAATTCTGGTCAGAGGACTAAGCACTTCATCAAGTGTGAGAGACAGGATTTTGAGATCGAGGGAGTCACTACCGAATCTTGATTTACCAAGGGCTTTGGTTACATATTTGTGTACTTGGTGAGTCTCGACTACTTTGAAGTAGAAGTGGGGGGAGCTGGTGGGAGTAGTGTTCATTGCGGAGAGAGGGTCTGTTTACCAGACAGCTAAGTTTAACTCTAACAAAGAACTGAACATCCCAAACCCTCGGTGTGTGATTTTTGTGAACTGTGAAGAACACTTATGGCAAAAGCCATGATTTCTGGTTTGATGAGTTTGCTTTGGTCCAAATGGTGCAGATCCGTTGACCAGCAAACAGAAGTCCACACCTGAATAGTTAATTAGGCTGTGTGAGTCATAGCCTCATTTTCCTGCCACATGCAGCTTGACAGCACATGAGAGAGTTCACTCATAGCTCAGTGTTGGGTTGAGAGGTAGCTGTGGCAAGGCTGTCGAGAGAATTTAGCTAGATCAACAACAAAAGTCTTTGTAAAAGCTGAAAATCAGGCCAGCCCAGTGGTTCAGTGGTAGTGCTGCCACCCACCATGCTGGTGACCAGGGTCTGGAAGAAAACAAGGGTTGCTAGGAGTCAGGAGGAGGACTGAGCCTCCCACTGGACTGCTGTCTTCTCTGGAGGAGGGGAGACTCATTGGCTTGGCCCTTGACTGCCACTAGATGCAGGCCTGGCATTAGTACAGACATGAGCAGCATGAAGGGAGGAGCTGTGGTTGGACAGAGTGTGTGTATGCCTCTGCACAGCATGCACCAGTGTCCCTGCTGTGGCAGGGACTTTGGGGTAGGAAATTAAAACTACCAGCTGGGGACATATGAAGCCCTGTTCATCTGTTCCAGGTCTGGCCCATCACCTGAGACACCTGACCAAGCTCTGGATGTAGTCTCTGGGGAGGCTGGGGAAGAAGGACCTACCCCTGGCCTGCCATGGGGATATCCAAGGGGAAACTCTGGGTTCAGGCAAGTCTCAGGGGAGATTGTTCCTGGTTCCAGGAGACAGGAACAGAGCTGAATGCTGATGCAGCCCCCCAGCTGCAAAAGTGGAAAAAGCCCTATAGAAAAACAGTGCTGAAAATGTTCACTTTTATTTAGAAAAAATCACATGAACAAAAGCCTACAACAACAAGGCTGCTGCAGGGGATAGTTCTTACTTTATATATCTGGAGAACACTAAAGAGGAAAAAAAACACTATCAAGTTGAGAAGGGCATTGAAAAGCAACAGACCGCTGGGACCAGGGGCTTGCTTTTAGTGGGAACTGGGAGGGCAGGGAGTGTTTCTGGGCATTGATTAGCAGGGGAATGAAGTGGTGGTGCTCTGCAAATTCCCAGTTGCCTAAAACAACCATTTTGTTATGAGAAGCTCAAGGAGTCAGACTGGAGAGGAGCATTATTTTGGCAGTGACTGCAGTTTTTTTCAGGATACGGAGACATAGTACAGTGACCCTTGATGCCAAATTAGGAAGTTACTGGGCAGTGGGCAGGATGTAGGAATGTGTTGGCAACATGGCAGTACCCATATTCCCACAACAATAATAATATGTTTTCTCTTTTTTAAAGTAGAAGAAAAAGGAGGGCTTCTGCCTTCTTTTTCAGTGCCAGCTGTTTTTTTCCTCAAAGATTTTTACTCCTCAGGCAGCTCTTTGGCACCTGTCCCCACTTCCCCTCAGCTGGCACCCACCTCTCCCAGACCTACCTTGTGTGCTTCTCATATGGATTCCCCCCCAGTGGCAGGGTCAGAGGAGAAGGGCTGCCCCCCCCCGAACACATATCCAGAATACTCCAGATGTCCAGGTGGTGGTGTGGATCTGAGGGAGATGCACAGGGAGTCATTCAACACTTGAATCCCTATTTCCATTTTCCTCCCTCAGCCCCTGCCATGGCATTATGTCAGTACATGTACATGGAGATGTGCACATCCTGTGGATCCAAGGCCCCACCTGTTCGAGTCACTTGTGCCTGCACTACCATCGTACCTCCACCTGGTGGCAGTCAAGGGCTTAGATGGCTTGGCCACCCCTCCCAGGAGAGGAAAGCAGTCTCTTGGATGCTCAAACCTCTCCCATCCTGCTGACCACTGGCATCCCATGCTCATTCCTGAACAAGAATCGCTGACATGGCATAAGGTAAGGCATTCAGTTCCTTAGTCCTCCATTCCATTGGGCTGACCATGACAGTGATTTTTTATAGTCTGTGTGCATAGCACAGCAGAGGCCCATGAGGCCAGCAGCTAGGGCAGTGTGCAGAACGTGGGTGGTGGCTGACAGCCTGCATGTGCCTGGTCACTGCTAGTTTGCACTTTTGTGGCATCTTATAGGAGGCCGTATACAGTAGTGGTTAAGAGCACTAAGCTGCAGACCTGGAGATCTGGGTTTGAATCCAATCAGCCCCCACTTGTATATTGCATGAGCCTAAAGAAGGTACATAATTTCCTAGTGCTCCCAGGTCACACCTGGAAACAAGCTCCGGTTTAATGTGCTTTTCCTGGTTAAGCAATTTCTTAGCTTATAAAAAAATACAAATAATACAATATATTATTCTTTCATTATCCATGGTCCCAACTCCCTGAGCTTTCTCTTGTAGTGTTGTATGTACCCTTCTGAGCTGTGCTAGGATAGTGTGATCAGGGTATTGGGCAGCAAGTTCTGACAGCTGGCAGCCTGCTGGTGCTTAGCCAGTGCTAATAAGCGCTTTTGTGACATCCTGTAAAAAAATTAAATAATCTAGTTTTTTCTTCTAGTTCTTACATTCCCAAGTTCTTGAGGTTCCTCCTGTATCATTGTGTCTGTCCTCCTGAGTTGCACTAGTGTAGTCTGATCTTGAAAGCAAGTTGTTGTCAACTGATCTGTTGGTGCCTGGTCACTGTTAATTGGCACTTTCGTGGATTATTATTAAAAATGTACAAAATGCAAACATATGTTTTTCCCCAGTCTTAATATTTCCAGATTTCTGAGGTTCCTCCTGTAGCATTGTTTGTTTTAGAGCTGTGTGGAATGTGGAATGCCATTGATGGAATTCATGCAGAATGGTAATTGCATGTCAGACATGCGTATTAGAATTCCTTTTTTAATTCTGAAGATGGGATGGGGTTACCATGGCAGAATATTCTGTGGATCACATAATCCATGGAATAATATTCCACGGTTTGTAGAAAATGAATCCATGTTTTATGTTTTTTTTTTATTTAATAAACTTTATTGAAAAAAATACCAGAGTACAGCAAGTCCATATGAGGGAGCCAAACAAGTAATAAACCCACCCACCTCCCACCCACCCAATCCATCCCTGGTGGAGCTGCTAACAAAATACAACATAGCATGAGCAATCATAAAGAGAAAACAGCAATATTAAAAGAGAGCAAAGCAAGCTATAAGCCGATCTCATAAAAAAGAAAGACAAGGAGAAAGAAAAAATGGTATAGGATACCAAATATGTACCATCTACACAAATGTTGGTTAGGTACAGACACCTATATCGTATACAAAGTGTGCAACCTAACCCATCTCCTATCAAATAAAGTGAGTCTGTTGCAAAGACTGGCAATCATACTCTTGACATGGAGATTAAAAAGGAGGTCCTGCAACCATTCCTGATAGGAGATAGAAACCCAGTCAAGCCAATGGCATAAAATCACTTTCTTAAGTGATAGAGAGAGAGTAAGGCAATACAAAATTTATTTTCTTTAACTGGAATCAATCTATAATCAGCAATTATACATAATCACTGATTATACATATCTCTGAGGTAAAATGACCGTTTAAACCTAGTAGAGGGTCCACTTTAGCCTCAATAAGGTGCCATAAAGGGGCCACCTTAGGGCAGTCCCAAAAATATGCATGAGGGTGCCATCCACCTGACCACATCTAGTGTAGAGTGGACACAGCAGATTTCCCATTTTAACAAGTTTAGTGGGTGTAAAGTACAAATTATTCAGGATATTAAACTGAGTAAACCGTAGTTTATCTTGGGAAACATACCTACAAAGATCTTTCCAGATTTTCTGTCACTGAGAAGAGTTCAAGAGAAACTCTGTATTCCAGTGGGCAGGGGTTCCGTCCAACTCCAGAAATAGGTTGGAGAAGAGAAAAGAGTATAAAGCAGCAACTGCATGCGGTTTTAGTGATAAATCTTTAATAGATTGCATGAGCTCAAACTGATTAACCTCCCATAAACCAGGCCCAAACCAGTGTGTCAAAATATGTCTCAGCTAAAATATCTTTTTTTATACTTTTTATTTAAGTGTTTTATACATTACAACACAATGCATTTTAATTCCATAAATCATGCCATACAATATGCAAATTCTTATACATTTGATATGCGGATAGAAAGACATGACTTCAATAGGTACAGGAGAGGGGGAATAACAAACAATAAGTCAATTTACAATAGTATAGACACTTTGACCAATGCTGGCAATGCCCCTACAGATACGTTTAACTAATCTGATTTCCCCAACATTCTTAACTGGCACTTTTGCCTTTGTTGTTTAGCACTATACGATAAATCTCCGTCTCCCCTTTTCAGTAAGCTCCCAATTACACACCTCAAAAGAAAGAAAGAGAAAAAAAAGGAACAAGAAAGCAAAACTCCTTCAGTATCAGTTAAGAGTCTGAAAACAGTCCGAGCTGAAAATTAATCTAGAATAAGTCCATCATAAATGGAGGGGTATTAGAGACAAGTATGTATTTTAATGACATTTAACCTCATATTAGTAAATCAAGGACCCTCCTTTTATTATTAATAAAGTCCCCTTGTAGATGCAATAAAAGTTCAGCTCTTAAGCAACGAAAGGTAGCTCCATAAATCCAGTAATGGACCACTGTTTCCATGACCTCAATGTACTTGTAGATTTAAGTAAGAGTAGTATGAATATAACTCACAGTCCCAACTCAGGTATCACCATCCTCAGATTCATTTGAGGAATCCCCTTCTCTGGCTGCTCGTTCAGCCTCCAACTTCTCCAGCAATTTTACTGATTCTTTTGAGTCCATGTAGACATATGCACTCCGGCCTGCAACAACTTGCAAATGGGCAGGCATAAGCATGCTGTTGGGGATATCTAGTTCTCTCAGTCTGCGACGGATCAGATCGAAAGCCTTTCATTTCATACGAGTAGCATAAGAAAGGTCCAGGAAGATCAACACTCTGCTGCCATCTACTTTGGCTCCTCTCCTAGTGTGCACTGCCTGCAATATTCTATCCTGGATTGCTGATGAGGCTGTTTGTAGCATAACCATTCTGGTTCCTCCAGTCTGCCCCGTAACTCTGCGAAGATTAATACGGTAGGCTCGCACTAGGTAATCCTCTATTTTTAAATCATAGGTTTTCTCTAACCAGGAAGCACGGAAAGCAAGAAGGTCTGCCCCCTCTATCCCCTCACTAAGACCCAGTATACGGACATTTGCAGCCCTTGTTTGATTCTCCATATGTTCCAAGTGAGATCTCAATAGTACCTGTTCCTTAACACATTCAGCTGCAACAGCTTGGGCCCTTCCGGAGTTTTTTTCTGCTGTCTGGGTGGTCTCAACCAGGCCATCTATCTTTTGTTCAACTTGTGCCATCCTCTTTTGGAAAGAGTCAATTTTTTGTTTAACTGCTGAACCGTCTTGATGAGATTCAAAACGGCAGATTGCAATGTTTCTAATGTGGCCAGTTGAGAAACATCTCCTTTTGGGTCGTCTTGAGTGTAGCCTGTTGAGTGAGATGGCACCTTAGCTGTCGCTCCTCGAGGAATGAAAAAGTCAGTTTTCTGTTCATTATTCTTCTTCCCCATTTCAAATCAAGTACAGCAATTAAGTACAGGCTGAAGTTGAAATTGAAATACAATGGAGAAAATTGGAAGAAACTTAATTATTTGGTATTTTTGGAGTGTTTTCTAGGGAGCTCACCAAAATTGCTTCCACCACAGCCGACAGCTAGCCATGCCCCCCTTAAGCTAAAATATCTTAAAGATTGCTGCATTGCCTAACCAGTATCATTCCAGGATGTCCTGAGAGGAACGAAGGATCCCTTGATGGAGTAGGTCGCACATTCTAGCAGTAGTAAGCTGTGGTAACCAAGTTTTGGTTAACACACTGCCCCCAATCTTAAAATTAGGATTCCACAAAATAGGCTGCGCTATATGCTTGTGAAACATGTACTTCATTAGAAAACACAACTATGAATAAACCCGGACTGAAGTACCTATGACATAGTCTCTAAGGCCCCCAGGGATTGACTTAGAAGAGATAAAAAACAGAGATAACACTGAAAGACCTGCATTACCAATCAGTTCCAGCTCCAGTTCCAGTTCTAGCCAAGTAGGAACATAAGTAGAGACCTGGCCTTTGGGGAGGAGGGGATTAAGCCACCTAAACAATTTACTTGCATGACTTGTCAGATGAATCTAATTGATTTCTTTGACTGGGTGACCAAAGTAATAGACCAGGGAGGGGCTCTGGATATGGCCTACCTAGACGTTAGCAAGGCATTTGACACAGTCCCACACAAAAGATTAATAATCAAGTTAGCCAGCTTGGGAGTGGGTCCCAGGGTGGTAGCCTGGGTAACAAACTGGCTGCACAACAGGACACAGAAGGTAATAGTGAATGGAACACATTCCAAAGAAAGGGGGGTTACTAGTGGAGTACCTCAGGGCTCAGTACTGGGTCCAGTCCTCTTTAACATCTTTATAGGTGACATTGCAGAGGGTCTGGAGGAAAGGTATGCCTCTTTGCAGATGACACAAAGATCTGTAACAGAGTTGATACACAAGAGGGGTTAAAAAAGATGAGAAGGGACTTGGCAAGGTTGGAGGAATGGTCAGACATATGGCAACTTAGATTCAATGCAAAGAAGTGCAAAGTAATGCACCTGGGAAATAAAAACCGAGCAGAAGAGTACACAATAGTAGAGAAGGTAATAACAACAAAAATGGAAAGGGACCTGGGGGGAGTTATATCAGATGACCTAAAGGTGGTTAAGCAATGTGAGAAATCGGTAAGGAGAGCCATGGGGATACTGGGATGCATAGGAAGGGGCATCACAAGTAGAAAAAGGGAAGTGGTTATCCCTCTATACAGACAGATGGTGAGACCCCATCTGGAGTACTGTGTGCAGTTTTGGAGACCTCATCTACGCAAGGACATAGACAGGATGGAAGCAGTCCAGAGGAAGGAAACTAAAATGGTGCAGGGTCTGCATCAGAAACCATATGAAGAGAGACTGAGAGAGCTTAATATGTATACTCTTGATGAAAGGAGGGACAGGGGGACATGATAGAAACTTTCAAGTACCTCAAGGGAATCAACAAAGTCCAGGAGGGTAGCATCTTTCAGAAAAGAGATGTGTAAGAACAAGGGGGCACAATTTAAAGATAGAGGGGGGACGGCTCAGGGGTAATGTGAGGAAATTTTTTTCATGGAGAGAGTGGTGGATACATGGAACCGCCTTCCTGAGGAGGTCATTGGGTCTAAAACAGTGGGGGAATTCAAACATGCATGGGATAGACATAAGGCAATTATAGTGGGGGGTTGCAGGAAGTAGGCTGTTGGTTAACCAGAATCTGCAGCTTATCTAGTAGGTAGGGAAATGGGCAGACTGGGTGGGCCAAGTGGTCCTTATCTGCCATCAAAGTCTATGTTTCTATGGTGAAATAGTAGACTGTGAAGTATGGGAGTCATAGTCTGCTGCAGTGTTTAGGGGCTGCCGACTTAATATAGGATCTGCGTGGAGCTTTACTAGACCAAATAAAGTTAAAAATTATGCCATGAAGGTGTCTGAACCATGAAAGAAGGAGCCAGGATTAAGTATATTAATGGGATAAAACACTCTAGGGAGAATGTTCATCTTAACTATGTTAATCCTGCCCCATAAAGATAGTGGAAGGGTCTTCCATCTCTTGAGATCCTGCTACAGAGTAACAATCAAGTCATCTAAATTAAGTTTCCACAGTAGGGAAACACTTTTCATAAAGTAAATAACTAAATACTTAATATACTTCGGAACCCACTTTAACTCAAGGAACGTAATATTAGATTTGCTTACCGTCGGGGTAAGAGGCATAACCTCAGATTTAACTAAATTGAGTTTATAATTAGAGAAGCAGCCAAACTCATTGATAACCTCCAGTGCAGCTGGGATAGATAATTTGGGGTAGCTGATATGTAGCAGAATAACATCTGCATACACCAAAAGGTGGAGTTTCTTGGAGCTCATCTAAACCCCAGTCAGGCCTGGACTAAACTTAAGCTTCCTAATAAGGGGTTCCAGATATGAATTAAATAACAAAGGGGAAAGGGAGCAACCCTACTGAGTGCCTGAATATAAGGCAAAGGTGGAGGGTAATACCCCACTGCAATACATTCGGGCACTCTGACAGGAGTATATGCCCTTAACCCAATGAAGGAAAGCAGGGGGAAACCAAATTTCTCTAATCTGAGGAACAGAAAATCCCAATTAACTCTGTCAAAAGCTTTTTCCATGTCCAGGGAAACCAAGACCATAGGAATGACTGAGTCCCTGGAAGCGGAACAAATATGACTGTTTGCTCAGATGATCTACTGAGGAATGGGTAGGCATGAAGCTCACCTGCCATTAACTAATGAGCCCAGACCAGACTGCATTAATCCTTGAAGCCAGAATTTTCATAAGAATTTCAATATCGTAATTCAATAAGGATGTAGGCCTGTAGCTGGAGACCCTAGTAGGTGGTTTACCTGGCTTAAGAAGCAACACGATCATAGTCTCTAGTATAGTGGGATCTGAGGTGCCAACTTCATACAGATAAAGGAAAAAGCAGTGTAACAGATGTACCAACTTCATAGCAAACAATTTATAAAAATTGGACATGAAACCATCCGGTCCACTCAACCCTGGTCCTCCACAACTTATGGCATACCCACAGTCATCTACTGGGTTACTTACAATTGCCTCCCTTAATATATGTAGCCTCCTCCCCAAAATGGACCATGCAACATAACCCAGACATCGTCTCAGTCGTAGAAACATGGATGTCTCCAAACGTAGCGGATGCTTCAATTTCCATCCCGGGCTACACAGTCTTTAGACAGGAACATCTCGCCAAGCATGGGGGCAGTTGTGCAATCTACCTCTGAAACAACCTTCACGGTCTCATCCTAACTCTGCCCAAAACTGATGACAATATGCAAGCCCTTGCCATAAAAGTGCTTGTAGGGGCACACAATAAAACCCTTACTGTGTTTTCAATCAACTGTATATTCCTCCCAGACAGACAGCCTCCTGCTTTGATTTACTCCTGGAGTGTTTTGGCTCTCTGAGTCTTAATTCAGAAATGATCATGTTAGGAGATTTCAGTATCAATTGATTCTGTCCTGATACAAGCCCTTTCAAAGATGTAGTTGCAGTTCACCTCACCCAGCTAATCGAGTCCCCCCACTAAAATCAGCTATAAAACTGGGACAGGTACCTTACTGGACTGGGTGCTCTCTAACCACCCTGATCATATATCGGACACAACCGTACTCCCAGATGCCTTCAGTGACCACTCCCCAGTCTTGTTTCATTGGGCGAACAAATTCTCTAAACCACCCGCTAGACCAATTACCACCCGGGTACTCATCTGTGGGCATCTTGAATCACTAAAAGCTGACCTGCATAATCAGGTCTGGTCAATGGTTTACACAACTAACAATGTTGACATTGCCTTCAACCAATTAATTCTTCAGTTCAACGCTGTATGTGATAGGCACACCCCCCCCATAAAAAGTGTAAAATCAAAGGCCACTGTAATCCCTGGTTTTCTCCAGACCTCCTTGAGCTTTTGAATGCCAGGGACCATCTATGGCACAGATCTAGGTCCCTATGTAACCAGGCTGACATCCAGAGGTACAAAGTGGCTAGAAACAACTGCATGAGGGCTATTCATGCAGCTAAAAATCAATATTATAAGGAAGTGCTCTCTCAGACCTGGAATGATGGCAGGAAATTTTGGACTAACCTTAAAAAGGTCACTGGGAGAGACCTCAGATCTGCCCCTACCATACTTAATATTGATGGTGTACCCTCACTCGACCCCAGACTTATTGCTAACACTTTTAATAATGCCTTCGCAGACCTGAGTGGTGTCCTGCCACCTGGCTACTTCTTTCACCCCCTCACAAGTGACTACTCTGGGAAAGAGACTCAGCACCCTTCTCATCCTCCTTTCTACTTCAAAACCCTCTCAGCCCATGAAGCCAAGAACTACCTACTCAAGGTATTAGGGAAATCAAGATTTAGTGGTGACACCCTGGATCTTAAGTTTGTAGCCCTTACGCTGGATGAAATTCTGTCACCTCTAACACGTTATTAACATGTCACTTAGTTACTCTCAATTCCCTCAGAAGTGGAAATCTGCCACCGTGACCCCAGTTGATAAGTCTGGGGATCGCACAATTACTGGGAACTACAGGTCTAGCTCTATCTTGCCCCCACTCTCGAAAGCTCTTGAGCGTATAGTGGCTGACCAACTGATTGAATACTTAGAAAAATATCAGCTACAATGCCCTCAACAATACGGGTTCAGAAATGGTCATAGTATCACTACTGCCCATCTGGAGTTCACAGGCTTTATTCACCACTCCTTAGATCAAGGACACCTGGTCAGTGCTGCTTTCATTGATTTAACCAAAGCTTTCGACACAGTGGTCGAACAGCTTGCCACCATTGGCCTAGCTTGTGACAGCGTAGCCTGGTTTAAAGTTACCTGCACAACTGTGCACAGCAGGTGAAGACTGGTAACACCCTCTCGGATAGCAGACCTGTCCTATCTGGAGTTCCTCAAAGGTCCGTCTTAGGCCCTCTTTTATTTAGCCTTTTCTTCAACAACCTTCCTTACTCCTCTCAGGGTCACATCCTTTTATATGCTGACAATGCTGTCCTGTTTCCCAGTGATCCAGACCCTAAGGTTATTGACTCCAGGCTACAGAGTAATTTCGTAATCATAGAAAGATGGTTCCATAAGCACAAGTTAGTTATGAATTACAACAAGACTAAAACTATGCTGTTCTCCGGCTCCCAAAATAGGAACAGAACTTACCCTCTTTCTAGAACCAACGGAGAGGGCTCTCTCCTGAGCTAGTTCAGCTCTTTAAATACCTGGGGATTATTACTGACAGTACGATGACCTATGCCTGTCACACTGACAACATTGCTAAGGCTGTTAACACCCTCATTGGGATACTTTATAGACATAAGCAATGTTTGACCCCAGAGGCTCTTAACCTGGCCATTCAAAGCTCTCTTGTCTCGCTTATTGATTACGGTTTACCAATCTATGGATCAGCTACGGAAACAACTCTTAGCCGCATCATAGTTGCACTCAACAAAGCATGCTGGCTCCTTACCTGCTCAGCCCATCTGTCCCATATCTGCGACATGTATGCTCAGGCTAGCTGGCTCCAATTCAAAGGTAGACTCATGTACCAAACATGTTTACTGTCCAAAAAAGTTAGCTTAGGCAAAATGTCCCCAGAAGTGCAAAAGCTTATTACCCCCACTATCAACCATTGTTGCACCAGAAGCTCTGCTAGCCGGATTTTTAATATACCCCACTGTCGCACTTCTCTGGGACAAAGGTCCTTTGCCTACCGTGTCCCACTATGGATGAACTCGCTGCACCATGACATCACTTCAACATCCACCTTGGGCTCCTTCAAGGTTATACTTAAGCAACATCTAGTTGCTGATGCCAGTTGTGACTGCTTCCAATAACCTTCCTTCTTGTGACCAGCACTTATTCTAACCTTATGCTATCCTGACCTTATGCATAACTGTTCTCAGCATGTAAATAACTGTTCTAAGTTGCTAATCATTCTCCTTTCACATTTCCTCTTGATCCCTTCCACTCTTTCCTCTCACCCCCCATGGCTTTCCCCATCCCCCCTCCCCCCGTTATATCTCCTGAGCTCCCTTGCTCACTTTAAAATGCTTTGTCCCATGCCTTCTCACCTCTGACAAGGTCCCTGGGCTGATGCCATCCCTTACCTTGTTGATTATTAGATATTAGGCTGAGTCTGTTTTCATTTTCCTGTAAAGGGTCATTTCATAAGACCCCACTCCCTCTAACATGACCCTTTGAATTCCAGGTTTAAATAAAATATGCATCTTGGCATACATTGTACAATGCCCCATGTATTGGAACTTCTCTAGTTATATACTGTTGTAATGTCTTGTATAATTCCTTGTTTTGTTTGTTCTCCATCTCATACTTTTCCAGTATGCATTGTTCATCTGATGTGGAACCTATGAAATGATCTTGTTCTCAAAGGTGTTATCTGAAATTTCAATAAATAAATAAATAAATAAAAAGGATTCAAACTCCTGCAGGACATCCCTGGGTAGAGTTTTGATAGTGCCATCCGCAGACTCAGTAGATGAGATCAAGCGAGATGCCTCCTGTTTCTGAAGTCACAGAGCAAGTAAATGACCGGCCTTCTCCCCCTGATCTATATATTTGGATTGGGTTTTAAGAAGAGTATACTCCACTTTTTTCCCATAGCAGTTCAGCATACTTATCTCAAAGGAGTAATGACTCCCTGTGGACCTCGTCAGGAGATTGGGAAGATAAAGAGTGCTCTTGATCAGTAATGCAGTTGAGCAGAGCTGAAGTGTCCTCATACGGGACTGCTTCGTCTTAGATGCTAATCTGATTAACTCCCCCCTAAGAAAATACTTAAAGGCACACCACTCTTAGTCCCCCCCTTTCTATATAACTAGCATTCTGGATTGTAAAAACAGCTATTTGGTCTCTAATACAGTCAAAAATATGCTTGTCCTTCAGTAGTTGATTGTTCAACTTCCAGGAAGTGTCCCTCTGGATGTTGGGTGTCAGGGAAAGCCTTAGCCACACCAAAAAGTGGTCCAACAGGACCCTGGGAGAAATCCCACTGTCCAACACCCCACCCATCCCTGTCTGGCTGATTAAGATATAATCAATCTGAGAATATGAGCCATGGACAGGTGAATAAAATGTAAATTCTTTATCTTGGGGATGTAGCACCCACCATGGATCACATAGGCCTTAAGACTCAAGCATTTCATGAATGGAGCGTTGAGCAGGGGACAAGCCAGCCAATGGCATGCCAGTCCTGTCCAAATCTTGGCTGAAAGAGAAGTTCTAATCTCCATCAACAACCAGAGGGATCCGAAGAAAAGGGGCTAGAAGTGAAGCCAATTCCATGAAAAAGAGGAAACCTCAGAATTGTGGTCATAAATGCTGCCCAGCACAACATCCACATGATCCAATTCCCCTCTAACAAAAATATATTTCCCCTTGGGGTCCGAGAGACTCTGGGTACATTGGAAGCTGTAGTTTTTACTAATTAGAATAGCCATGCTCCTAGTAGCTGTGCTATTCCCTGCTACGAAAACCTGACCTACTGACTGCCTACAGAGTAAATTACCTTTGGCAGTAAAGAGGTGGGTTTCCTGCAAAAAAAGGCAACATTACATTGTATCTGTGCCAGATGCTTAAGTATCTGATAACATTTCACCTAAGACCAGGCTCCCTTAACATTCCAGGAAGCATAGTACAAAGAACTAGACATTATCATAGCACATCAAAGAAAGATAGTTTCAAATCAGATTCATCTTAAATAACTGAAACTTTCCCATGACAGTCAATTCCACCACACTCCCCCACCCCATCACAACCCAAAAACTGTACAAGCCCCTGTCTCTCATCCCACCCCCAGTAAATCAGACCCACAAAAGACCAATTCCACCCCCCAGTACCAACTATACCCCAAACCAGTGATGAAAGTGAACAGGAACATACAGGAACTCAGTTCCTGTACCTTTTTTGTAGCAGGAACGGAGTTCCTGTACTTCTTCCCACTGACACTAGAACTGGAATTCTTAAACCAGCAACATAATGACAGTTGCTGGGCCTGTGATCTGAAATCAGAGTTTCCATAACAACATTTGACTTATGCAACAATTCTGTTTTCCTAGAAATACTTCAATATCTCTAACTGAATCTACTAGTGTCTAAACAGATGGATGTGTCTTGACACAGCTATCCTTCAAATTAAGGATCTTCATTCTGCATTTCATATTCGCCAGTGTCTGAATTCCTGTGCTTCTTGTCTACCACTTACACCACTTTCCCAAACCCCTATTACACCAGAACAGCTTGACACACATAACCAGAAGGGGAAAAAATAGCCGTTCCCAAATTGGTAGAGGAGGGTAGGGAGCTTAAAGCAGGAGAATAAATCCTCCACCCACAAAAAATAGATACCCACCCTAAGTCCCAAAAACCCAAACCCATCACCCCTTCACCCCATACCTAACTATTATAAGACCCCAAACCATCATTACAATAGGAACTTTGCCCAGGACCCCAATTATATCTTTCAAACTCAGAACAGCTAACGTGGGTAAAGTAGCAGACCTAACCCCCTGGTTGGCAGAACCATCTAGATAGCTTAAATGAGGGACAGAACACCGCCATTCCCCAGAAATGAAAATGAAGCAAGCGTCTCAAAAATCAAACCAATACAACTACCCGCCCGGTAGAAGAAAGGGACCCCCCACCCCAAAACAAGCTCATGATGACCCTCCTCCCACAGCAGCTCTATGTCTCCCATAACCCTGCTCCCCCCCAAGTGTCCAAAACATCCCATAAAACCTCAAATACCTGAAGGGAGACTGTATCACACAAAAAACACTAATTCCTAATGAGAATTACCCACATGAGGTCCAAACACGAGACATTCCATTCTTTACAATGTAACCAGCAGTCCACAATATTAGCTGTATAATATAATCAATCAAACTCCAGCAATCTCTGTAACAAATATGCCTGCATGTAAAGTCCCAAAGAAAAAAAAAAGTCGGGGGGGCACACTGTAGCCCCTAAATACGGCATTAAGTCAACCTGCAAGAGAAAAGAAATAGTTAAACATTAAGCCCAAGAGCACCTTCAGAGACCCAGTCAATGGTCCATACTTCAGAACCAAAGACTGGATATAAAATCCAGACAGAAACCTTCTAATACAACTAAAATATAACAAGGAACATGGAGCAATATCATCATAAGCTCATAAAGATAACAGTTACAGTATGTAGTGCTGAATATTTCAGGATATATCCAAAGGCCTTCGGGGTCAATATGTTGTATGCTTAATAACGTACGACAGAAGTGCTAAACTGAAACAGCGGTACATGACAGTGAGACGGTGCAATACCACAAATGGTTCTGTGTGCAGTACTGCACCCTCTCACTGTCCCAGGCAGAGAATGAGACCTCTGTTGGGATGGGCTTCCACTGAGCAGCTGCCATGGCTCGACGAGATGAACCACAGTCATCAAGGTATGGAAGCAGAGTGTTTGGGACTGGGTTTGATTCCTAGTCCCAGATGCATAGAAATGTTTTTTTTTTTCGCACTTTGTGTGATATTTATTTTACCCCCCCCCCGGAGTTAGTAATTTTAGTTGGGGATGTTTGGGGGGTGCAGCCCCTGTAACAGTGGGTGCAGGGGAAAGAGACCCCCAGAAAAAAAAGACTTATGCCGCATGCAAGAAATCACAATGTATTGACAGCGCTCTATACACATGCTGCATAATGTCTTGTGACATTATGACCCCGTGCTATCCAAAGGGACCATATATATGTATCTCCTGAAGAACGGGTAATGCTGGAGGAGATGCCAAGATCAATCCCCTGAGGAAACCAGTTAACATGTCCCAAGGAAAGCCAAAGAGGAAAACCCAGCAGAGCATCTTGATTCAGATCAAGCATATACACAGTCCAGGATCCAAGTCCGAAATGGAATGGAAGACTGAATCCGAGTGTAAGTATAGCATGCCACCGGGTAGCTGAAAATGAGCCATTTGTTTTAACCAATGGAGTTGTCCCAGCTCAAAACACAAGAAGTGGAGAATTCACCAGTGTCTTGTAATTTGGTCTAGACAAGCGGAGGGGGAAAAGCAAACTTCAGCAAGGAGAGGTGCAGTAACATCTATAGCTGAAGTGGTAGACTGTAGGATGCACCATCCCCGATTGGTCCAGAATCATAATGTGAGCAACAGCTGAAAGTCCAGTAAAATGTTACTGCTAACTAAGCAAAATAAAATCCATATCCAGATGTGTAGGCAGTAGACTCTATGAGGAACTAGCAGAAGTATTACCATCTTTACTAAAGCAGCCCATTCAGAGAACAGAGGAGCCCGGCACCATGCCTGAGAGGAAAAGAAATTACAGAGCAGGTGACTACTATCATTTTTCTAGTCGCCCAAACATATATGATAGCTGACCTGCTCCAGTGTAGAGGTGTATTAAAAATCCCATGTGGTTCAGTCCAGTAACAAAGTTACAGCACTCCTAATATTTATCCCAGGAAAAACAGAGCCACTTCCTGAACCTGCTGACATGCCCACATGCAGGCACTCACAGCCCCCTTTTGTGATGTCAGAAAATAAGGGCTGGGTGTCTGGAAGAATCGATTTCAGACCATTGGAAGATTGCTCAGCCATATCATAGGAATGCCAGGTTCCTTGGATCATAACTTGAAGTTGGATTGGGTAGGTAATCCTAAACTTGATTCCTGCAGCAATCAGCCTAGTGACCACCGGATGGAAGGCTGTTCTTTGTCAGACTGAGGCAGGGAGATCTTGTGCTAGTCTTAAATTGGAGCCCTCCCACAGTATCTCCCAGTGCTTTCTCGCTTTTGAAAGTACATGCTGTTTATCAAAAACATTCAGGAGGTGCATAATGAGTGATTGGGGCAGAGAACCTGCAGGTGGTCAGGGATGGAGTGAACTGTGAGGATTCCATGTGATAACGGCGATCACAGAAAGGCAATCACCTTTTGGGTGAGTGTACATTGCCAAAAATCAATTTTGGCGATCTACACTCCTGGCACACAGCAAAAGGGCACCGTGGACTTTTTTTTTTTTTTTTATGTGGGGGCTGCACCCCCACACCCCTCTATTAAAGGATTCTCTACTCCAGGGGGTGCATGTTGGGGTGGGTGCAAGACCAGTAAAACAAAATTTCAGGCCAGGCACAACAAAATGTACATGCACCTGGACCCGAACCCAGCACCCTCGCAACCCTAGACTGCCACCCACCCACCACGCAACAGGGCCAGTTTGGTAGCACACCACCACACCATGCATCACAAACCCTCCCTCCCCTTCTGCCCGTTGCTCGGCGTGCTCGCCCCCCATGCGTGTGTACATATAGTGACATACTGTCGCTGTATTTGTGGACCCCCCATCCGGTTGCCCTCCCTGCTTGGTAGCCCTGTTGACAGACACCGTGATTGAGTCATCCTTTTTGAAAGCACTCAATCATTGTCACCATTGTCACAGGCTACCACGGTGTGCCCGTTCGACAATGTAAATGGGTTATTGGGTGAGGGACCTGCTATCTTGATAAGAAACTTTTGCGCAAACAAGACCAGAGTCGATCCCTCTGTTTTTTCAGGGAGGCTGAAAATTATGATGTTGTTCCTTTGGCTCCTCCCCTTAAGATCCTCCAACTTGTCCTCCATTTTTGAGAGCTTTTGCCATAAGGTGATGATCTCCAGGTCCACTTGCTCCAGCCACTGCTCCAGGGAAAATACATGGGCCTCAACATCACCCACCCGGTGATTCATGTCCCCTAAATCCTCACAGAGGGATTTCAACTCTTGGGTGAGCTCCTGCAAAGTATCCGTGAAGGGTTGAAATTCCATAAGAAACCATTCTTTGTTAGGAGGAGCCAGTGCAGGATTCACAGTACTGGAACATTTCTGGGTTGAGCTTTGGGCCATAGATCTTTTTGAGCTTTTGTCGGGCGTTGAAGGTGGTATGTGTCTCGGGGGCAATTGTCGCATTTCTGCTTCCATAGCAGCTGCTCCTACAGCACAGGCAGAACAAACATCTTGGCGAGCACACTTTCTAATTTTAAATAAAAGAACCAAAGAAAGTTTTTGCCTAAAGGCAACTTAACATTAGGAGTAGATGGGAGCAGAGTCAGAGAGCTGTTACTCTGTTCGAGGCATCACCTGACTCCCCGAATCCATGGTTTATGTAAACCGCAAAATATTATTTTGCAGTTACCATTCTGCTCTCAGAATTGTAAAGTTCTGCTTCTGATGGAATTCAGACTAATTAAGTGGAATTTCCAAAATTCTGTGTAATTTAGGCAGAATTGTAATATTCTCACAGCCCTAGCATGTCTCGTCCTAAGCTGTGTTAGTGGTGTTAGATCTGGGCTCTGGGCAGCAAGTAGGCTTCAGCTGGCAGCCTGCAAGTGCCTGGCAACTACTTATTGGTACTTTTGTGACATCAATAACACAAATTCTAACAAAAAGAAGTTAAAAATTACATAAAAACAAGTATTTGGGTTGTACCTAGCTTTAGCAATGGAGCAGCTGAGAGGGAAAGGAGATGGGGTAAAGTGAGATCATCAAGAAGAAACAAACAAAAAAAACTGCAACAAAGTGGAGTCAGGTTGGCCAGAGCCCCTCAGACTCTATGGGAGCCGGTAGTGTAGAGGAAACTACTCAAACAGTTCATAAAGTAAAAGTGTCACACATTGTTAGGAACCATTTGCAGTGACATTGTAAGGGTTGTGGCTCAAGCAATAATTGTAGAGAAAAGCAAATGGAAAGGGGTGCAACAGGCTGTGACACTGGCAGTGATGGAGGGGCAAAGTGATTTGGGGAGCCTGGGGACAGACACGGATTGTATGTACAGTGTCTGATAAAAGTGATAGCAGCAATTCTGGGAAGAAGGAAGAGTTGAAACAGGTAGAAATTGGACATGAGGCAGGAGCACATATGAGATAAACAAGAAAACCTAGCTAGAGATGATAGCACTGTAGCTGAGGTAGCAACTATGTACTGATAGCTAACAGACAGAAAGCAGACATAGATTAGATAATGTCACAGCCAAATATAAAAACCTTAGGATGTTTGCCACTGATATTGAAACCCTGGGGTAGTAAATATGTTGGGGTGCACTGTGTGGGTTATATATAGTAAGCACATTCCCACATATTCACTTCCTCTGATTTTCACTGGTGAAACACTAGTGCTGCTACATATAGTGAACTACCTAATATTCACTGTCTTTTTATTTTCACTCTAATATAGAACCAGCGAATATAGCGAAAATAAAGACAGTGAATATTTCCTGTTATACATTGAAACATAGACTTCGACAGCAGATAATGGAGTTTGCCCATTAAGGGGCTGACCAAGTTGTCCTGGTGAACCTCTCCCCTTGTGGCAGAGATGGTTTGCTCAGAGAGGAGGGGGGGAGAGGAGTCATAGGACAAGGGATAAGGCAGGTAGAAAAGGGTAGAGCTAAGAATTTGAACAGAATAGGGACAGGATGAAAATGAAGGAGGAGGGACATAGGATACTGGGTATAAAAGGAGCAGCACAGAGGGATACAGCCCCTTTTTGCTGAAGTTTGTTGCCTTCCACCCACCCGTCAAAGGAGGATGGAGAAAGGGGGTCTTGGAGGTTGTATAGTCTGTCAAAGGTGGATGGCAGAATGCGTCTGGTCTGGGCATTGATGGACTACCACAGGTGGATGGCAAGGGGGGGAAGGGGGAGGAAGGAGGGGAAGGGGGAATGATAAAGGACTATGAGGAGAAGAACTAGCAACAGTAGGAGAGAAAAGCGGTCTCAGTTTTCACCATTACCTAATAAAGAGGAAGAGAAGAAGAAGAAGTCACCCAGGTTTTCAGCTGGGGAGATGAGACGAAGAGAAAGAAAAGGATGGGTGAATAGATATTGATATGCATTGGAATTTAAACAAGGAATTTTGTAAAGACAATAATGATGAATGGTGATGGAATTTGTAAATACAAATGTGAAATAGAATAAATTGATTGCCAATCTGAGTACAACAACACATAGTTGTCTGTCCTGTTTGTGGGGGGGTGGGGGAATCTGGGACCAGGACCGCTTGGCCCACCCAGTCTGCCCATTCCCCTATCTACTGGATAAGCTGCAGATCCTAATTAACCAACAGCCTACTTCTTCCTAACCCCCACCAGAAATGCCTTATGTTAGTCCCATGCATTCTTGAATTCTCCCACTTTTTGTGACCCCATGACCTCCTCAGGAAGGCCATTCCATGTGTCCACCCCCTCTCCATGAAAAAAATACTTTCTCACATTGCCCGCTAGCCATCCCTCTCTATCTTCAAATTGTGCCCCCTTGTTCTTGCACACCTCTTTTTCTAAAAAATGCTACCCCCTTGGACTGTGTTGATTCCCTTGAGGTACTTGAACATTTCTATCATGTTCCCCCCTCCCTCCTTTCATCGAGGGTATACATATTAAGCTCCTTTAGTCTCTCTTCATATGGCTTCTGGTGCAGCCCTTGCACCATTTTAGTTGCCCTCCTCTAGACTGCCTCCATCCGCTGTATGTCCTTGCAGAGATGGCATCTCCAGATCTGCACACAGCACTCCAGCTGGGGTCTCACCAGCTGTCTGTAAAAAGGGATAACAACTTCCTGTTTTCTACTGGTGATGCCTCTCCCTATCCCAGTATTCACCTAGCCCTCCTTACTGCCTTCTCTCATTGCTTGCTTTCCTTTAGGTCATCTGATATGACTAACTTTGTGATGTAATATTTTTGCTGTAAATTGTTAGTATTGCCTCCTTATGATCCCGCCTCATGAAGAACTGCAGCGAAAGATTTCAACTCCAGTCTGAAAGGTGATTTCATGCAGGGACTGTGAAATCACCTTTTGGGATGCAAAAATACACTTTAGGCAGGATTTGAAAAATTGCATCTGTCACATTCATGAGGTGCTGTAAAGAAATGGCAATGTTGCTAATTTGGGGTAAAAATATTGAAAATTACCAAAGTTACGAGCCTGAATCCTCAAAACATAACATAGGCTCATAAATTTGTTGTTTTTTAACATTTTTCAGCAAATTTTCCAAATAGCCTTGTTATGACCCTGCCTCATGAAGATGGGCAGAGAACATTTTCAACTCCTGGCCGAAAGGTGATTTCATGCAGGGACTGTGAAATCACCTTTCAAGATGCAAAAACACATTTTGGGCAGGATTTGAAAAATGACAGCTGTCACATTCATGAAGTGCTGTAAAGAAATGGCTATGCTGAAAATTTAGGGTAAAAATATTGAATATTACCACACTTATGGGCCTGCATTTGCAAAATTCAACCTAGCCTCATAACTATGCTTTTTTTTTTAAAATATTTGTACACCCGATTTATAACATAGTCTTCTTATGACTCTGCATCATGAAGATGGGCAAAGAAAATTTTCAACTCCTGCCCAAAAGGTGAGTTCATGCAGGGACTGTGAAGTCACATTTTGGGATGCAAAAACACATTTTGGCCAGGATTTGAAAAATGACAGCTAAGTCACATTCATGAGGTGCTGTAATGGTATGGCTATGTTGTAAATTTGGGGTACAAATACTGAAAATTATCAAAGTTATAAGCCTGCATTTGCAAAATTCAACATAGGCTCATAACTTTGTTGTTTTTTAATATTTTTACACCAAATTTTCAACATAGCTTTCTTATGACCCCACCTCATGAACAAGGGCAGAGACAATTTGCAACTCCTGCCTGAAGGGTGATTTTGCAATGGCAGTGTAAAATCACCTTTTGGGAGAGATTTACCTGACCTCACTTGCATTGTTCATGAGGTGGTGACCCAAAAAAGTATGTTAAAAATTTGGAGCAAAAATATTGGAAAATGGCCTAGTTATGCTAAGTTCAAAATCCCATTGAAATACATTGAATGCATACCTGATTTCCTCAGGTGGGGGGGTGGGGTGTTAAGTGCTGAGTGGGAGGGTCGGGTGTGGGGTAAGGAACAGGCCAAAAATACATTGGTGGACTTTTTTACAGGTGGAAAAAACCAGGATGGAGGAATTTTGAATGTGGCACTGGGGGACTGGTCAGCCCCAGTGTCATTGTTATGTTTTTTTGGTGGGGTTGCTGAGAGGCAGGGTCAGGTGGGGAACAAATTTATGTATGTGTATATATAAATATATATATATATATATTATATATATATATTATAGAGGCCAGTCATGCCCCTATAGTTAGGGTTATGAAGCCACGTCTATGTTAAATTTGAACTTTTGTGCATTAATAACTTTGGACCCATTCAACAGAGTCACATGACATTTTGTATACGCAGTGGGGCATTGTAGATCTCTTTATCTGCCAAATTTAATTTCAGTTGGACTTACGGTTTTTGCGCAGCAAAAAGCTGAAAAATTCAGTTTTCACCAGTTATGAGGGCAGTTTTTAGGATTTTGTCTGTGGTGCTGTGTGGCTGTTGTGTGGCGTGCTGCTCTGCAACATGGCACGTCTGAAAGAGCTTGGGTCAAGGAACATGCTGCTTTTTGTTTGGTGAAAAAATATTAATCCATTCAAACGTTGTTAACATTTTAAGTTGCCATTATAAGTCAATGGGGAAATTTATATGATTATTTTGCGAAAGAAGAATAGGGTTTTAGCCAATTGGTCCCTTCTCATGATCAAAGAATTTGCAGGCTTGCGATCAAAGAATCTTTGATCACGAGGAATTCTTTGATCGAGTCGGCCGCCATCTTGTTTTCAGTCTGCAGTCTAAAAAATATAAATTTCTCGGCTCAGAGGGGACTTCTGAAGTAAAACTATATTGGATTTTGCTCAGGGTTTTCCCTTTATTGAGCCATGCTTGTGGTTTCTTATAAATTGGTCACAAAATAGAGTTTTCAAGTTTTTAATTCTTTGATCTTGGCTTGTTAATGATCTTTGATCATGAGCCTGCAAATTCTTGGATCGTGAGATTCTTTGACCGTGATCTTCGATTGTGAGGGCATGACTAGATGGCCAAATGAAAAAATACATTTTCTCAGCTCAGGGGTGACTTATAAAGCTAGACTAGGATGGGTATTGCTCAGGAAGCTTCATTCTGATTGAGTCATGGCTGTGGTTTCATGCATTTTTGCGTAAAACTTTAGTTTAAACATTTTTTATTCTTTTATCGTGAGCCTGCAAATTCTTTGATCATGAGATTCTTTGACCGCGATCTTTGATCGTGAGGGCGCGACTAGATGGACAGATTAAAAAATCAATTTTCTCAGGACAGGGGTGACTTATAAAGACAAACTAGGATGGGTTTTGTTTAGGGGGCTTTGTTCTATCGAGTCATTGCTGTGGTTTCATGTATTTTTGTGTAAAACTTGACTTTTACCATTTTTTATTCTTTGATCACGAGCCTGCAAATTTTTTCATCATGAGCTTCTTTGATCGTGATCTTTGATCATGAGGGAGGGACTAGATGGCCAAATTTGGAGGGACCAGATAGCCCAATTTTAACAATTTTTAAAATGTAATATCTGGGAAATGGTTTGGTCTTTTAACTTGAAATTTGGAGCGTGTTGACAGGATGTCCTAGAGATGTGAATTATGGTATTTAGGTGTTGGAGAATACATTTTTGTGGAGATATTGCGTGGTGCAGTTTGAGTTTTGAGGACAGTGTTTTGCATTGTGGTAGTGGCTTGAAATTATAGGGTAGCTAGCCTTACTACCATGGATGTACTTTTCAGTCATTAGGTGTGTGAAATGTAAACAGGTGCGGAATTATGCCACTCTGATGAATGAAACTTTATTTTGTTTCAAGGTGGTGGGAGCGTGGGGCCCAAAGGGCCTCACACTCCCTCCCATATGCACTTCCACTAATAGATATTATATTCAATAGTTGTACTGTTATGTTAGGTAGAAATTGGCAAGTTGGTGAGAGCATGGGTCCCTTCCATGACTTTCTAGTTTTCTATGCTTTCTGAAAAAGGAAGGACATTCTATGCAAGAAACTTCATTGATGCATCATTTAGGATTAAAACATAAAAAGCCAGGAAATGAGACCTTTAGGGTTGCCTATCCCCCCCTCGTGTAACCCCCATCCTCCCAAGATTGCAGATGATGAGGTGTGTCATTGGGATTGTGAGGCCTAAATATAACTCCAGTCATCTTTGGTGTGGCTTGTGAATATGATTACACATGGAATGGGGTGACATTTAGGCCTGAGAACCCCTATGACACTTGTCAATCTTGGGAGAATGGGGGGTATGTGACGGGGTGAGGTGGCAACCCTAATGTTAAACTATGATGGGTTTTGCTGAGGGGTCTTTCCTCTGTCGAGCCATGGCTGTGGTTATATGTGGTTATGTCAAAAATTAGAGTTTTAAAATTAAAACTAAAGGCATGGACATTAACATCATACCTCTCTGACAGTAGCTGCACACAAGGCAGGACACTGAGGAGTTGCATGGCTTGAGCCAGGCAATGTCCCACTCCCCTAGACTACGCAGTGGATCCTGAGTACAGAGCCACAGTACAAGTACAGCCATGGACATCAATGGTATACCTCCCTGATACAAGCTGCACACAAGTTAGCAGACTCATGAATTGTATGCCATCAGTCAGGCAATGCCACCACCTCCCCCAGCCAGGTACTGGATCCTGAGTGGACAGCCACAGCCTGACTAAAACCATGGACATCAATAGTATAGCTCCCTGATACCAGGTGCACACAAGTCAGGACACTGAGGAGTTGCACAACCTCAGCCAGGCAATGCCCCCATCCCCCACCCAGATGAGGTACTGGATTTTGTGTGCAGAGCTATAGTCCAACTAAAGCTGTGGACATCTACAGTGTACCTCCCTGATACCTGCTGCACACATGTTAGGACACTGAGGAGTTCCACTGCCTGAGCCAGGCAATGCCCCCACCCTGAGACCAGGTACTAGGTCCTAAGTGCAGAGCAACAGCCCAACTAAAGTCATGGACATTAATGATATATCTCCCTGATGCCAGCTGCACACATGTTAGCACAGTGAGGCATTGCATGGCCTGAGCCAGGCAATGCCCCCACCCCCCACCCAGACAAGGTACTGGATCCTGAGTGCAGAGCCACAGCCAAAGTAAAACCATGGACATCAATGGTATACCTCACTGATACTAGCTGCACACATGTTAGGACACTGAGGAGTTGCACTGGCTCAGCTGGGCAATGCCCCCATCCATTGAGACCAGTTACTGAATTGTGAGTGCAGAGCCACAGTGTGACTAAAACCATGGACATCAATGGTATACCTCCCCTGATACCAGCTCTACACATGTTAGGATACTGAGGAGTTGCACGGGCTGAGCCAGGCAATGCCTCCAACCCCTGAGACCAGGTAGTGGATCCTGAGTGGAGAGCCACAGCCGAGGTAAAGTCATGCACAACAGTGGCAAACCTCCCTGATACCAGCTACACACATGTTAGGATACTGAGGAGTTGCACGGCCTCAGCTGGGCAATGCCTCCACCCACTGAGACCAGTTACTGGATCCTGAGTACAGAACCACAGCCTGACTAAAATCATGAACAGCAATGGTATAGATCTCTGATACCAGGTGCACACAAGTTAGGACACTGAGGAGTTGCACGGCCTCAGCCAGGCAATGCCCCCCAAGACGAGGTACTGGATTTTGAGTGGAGAGCTAGAGCCCAACTAAACCTGTGAACATCTATGGTATAACTCCCTGATAACAGCTGCTCACATGTTAGCACACTGAGGAGTTGCACTTCCTCAGCCAGGCAATGCCTCCACCCCATTGAGACCAGGTACTGGATCCTAAGTGCAGAGCCACAGGCTAACTAAAGCCATGGGATCAATGGTATAGTGCTTGATAATAGTTGCAAACAAGTTAGGACACTGAGTAGTTACATGGTCTCAGCCAGGCAATGCTCCCATATGCCTAGATCAGGTACTGGATGATGAATGCAGAGCCACAGCCCAAGTAACATCATGGACATTAATGGTATACCTCCCTGATACCAGCTGCAGACAAATTAGGACACTGAGGAGGTGTGTAGCCTGAGTGAGGCAATGCTCTCATCTCCCAAGAACAGGTATTGGACCATGAGTGTGCAGCCACATGGCAACTAAAGGCATAAATATTGAAATTAAACCTCCTGCTACTAGGTGAACACAAGTTACGAGATTAACTGTTTGCATGAAGTCAGTGCCCTCCACCTGGCAACAGTAAGTGCAGGATCCTGAGTGCAGAGGCAGATTCTAACCAAGGCTGTAAACATGAATAGTGTACTTTTTTGATAGGAGGTGAACACAACTTATTGTATTTTTAAGAAGGAGGCAAATATGGCATTGTGAAAGAATAATGCTTTACTTATAAAAAGTTTTTATGTTATAAAAATATTTTCTTTCAAAATCATATTACAGAAAATAGTAAAATAACTGATTCTTCACACGGGGATGAAAGGGTAATAAATAATACATAAATAAAATGATAGCAGTAAAATAAATACAAGTGTTGCTTCACACAGGGTGGGGAGATATAACTCATTATAAAAATAAGATGGTTAGGGGGAAAAGTAAAAAAAAATGGCCAGGAGTGATAGGGAAGTGATGGCTGTTCAAGTTGTTGTGCCTTGGGGAGATGAGGAGGAAGAGGAAGACTGCATAGGAGGTGGCGGGACTTGATGCCCCTCATTGGCAGGTGGTGGTGTTAGGGGAGGGGCACCTTTGAGGGGCTCTTGCTGCTGAGGAGCTCTGGAGGGTGGATCATCCTGAAGATGCTGCAGGTCCTGGTGGAGGAGTTGATGGATAGCCTCTGTGGCCTCCAGCTGGTTCTCAGCCAGCTGCACCATGAGGCCATGGGTGGTCTCAAGAGACACAACAGAAGTCTCCTCCATTTCCCGGAGTGATCTTATGGCTTAGCTGAGGCCTCTGTTGCTGTTCTCAAGACCATGGGTGGCAATTAAGGACACATGCCCTACATGCCCATGTCGCTGCAGCAAATCAATTGTTTCAGAATTTTGTTCTATTATGTGGTCAAATTTTGCTGCAGTGGCATGGGCGTGCTGGGTTGCAGCCCTGTTGCCACCCTCCACGGCCTCGAGCAGCTGGCTGAGAGTGGTGCTGATTGTTCGAAGAACAGCAAGAAACTCTGTGGAGAGAAAAATGAGAACAAGAGATATGTTAGTGAACTGAGCTGTTCTGTACTGTTACGGTAATGTACTGTACTGCAGTATATTTTTAATTAATGCATAGAATTACTGTATTTACATCTACAGTATAGTAGATTAGTATAGGTGTCTTGATTTGATAATACTGTAACTAAAGTGCAATGATGCTAGAATTGATTTCATTATAAGGGGATACATGATGATTAGTCATGTGATGTGCAATATATCAACACTAATGGCAAGTGAGGTCAAGGGTTATCATGAGTGGCTTAGCCAGAACTGATTGAACTCTGAGGTCACTTGCCAAGAGTTGTGATATTCAGGAATCACATGAGTAACTATTGGTTTGCTATTCTACTTCACATGTTGATTACCATTCAGGATATCATACAAGCACATTTTAATACATTTTACATGCATTGCTATGGAGGAGGTGGAGTTTTGTAGGTAGGTAGCTATATCATGTCTGTTCTACAAAGGCATGCAGGTGATGATAATGGTGAACTATTTGCTAAAGTAAGTGTTCTTTTTTTATGCTCACCCCTCCTCCCTGGCTTCCCACTCCTTCAGGCCCCCTAGGCCCTTCCCAACTGCCTGCCCATCCCCATGCCAGCCACTTACCTCACATTGTGTCTCCCCCAGGTAACCCAGCGTATCCCTTCACCGGATGGGTCCCCCTCCTCTGAGTGGGAAGGCACCGGTGGGGCCAGCCAGCGCACTCTTATACTTGGCCCAGGGTGTCACTGAGGTGTGCCGGTCATAGGTTCATCGGTAACGGAAGGCTGGAGACCATCATCCAGGCAGCCAGGGAGCATTTTCTCTGGTTTTCTTGGGGGAGAGATGTCCTGATGTCAAGGCTGATGCCGATGTCTGCCACTCCTCTTGTGCACTGAGACCGACGTTCTGCTGTATTCCCAGCTTCTGCCAGGGGTCATCAGGTGCCTGTGCACATCCCCACCCTCCCCCCGAAGAAGAAGAACTGTTTCCGGATGCTTCATCCTTCTCCCCCCCCCCCAGCCAGCCCTCCAGTGACCTGAAAGCAAGTGTTCATAGTTAAAAAGATGCAAGGTTCCTTACTGTAATCACATTATGTTTTCAGATGGTTTGATGTTCTTCGATAAAGAACAAAATTAATATGTTACTGAAATGCATGAAGAATTCATATAAGTTAATATATTCAGGTATGATGTGATAGTACATTATATTGTGGTTTATATTGTTGACATGGTGGTACACATTGTCATTGACTGTTCTTTGTAGCTTGAAGTGAGATGGGTGTTATCATCTCTTGTTGTTGCTAGACGAATGGTAAACCTGTTGAGCTGTGCTCTTGAGGTTTACTGATGCCTTAGCAATCACTCAAGGTGATTGTTGCATGGTTATCACCTGTGGATCTGGCATTATCCTCTATATAATTACCTGGGCTTCCTTTTTCCCCATAGGGAAACCATGGCATAATTTGCCGTTATAAAGGAGTATTTATAACGGTGAACATGTGACCAGTTTCCCTCGCACTGCTCAGGCACCCCCGCCTCTGAAACTCTTCCTCCTAGCCACTGTCCACCTCGTCTTTCCCCCTGATACTAGACTGCAACTCGAATTCTGTGGTAAGTGCCGGCAGGCAGAAACTAATCGAAATGAGGGAAATACCCTCAAAATGTTGGCTCCACACAAAACTAAATTAAAACATTTTTTAATAAAAGCGACTGACCGACCGTAGAGCGCATGCTCACACCTAAGCAGACCGCAGTCGCACAAGAACGTCTTTTTTATTTTATATTCTTGATGTGGCAAAGGAAATCCCAGAAATTATATAAAATAGAATGTGGGCCACTGAGTGTAAACTCAAAGTTTACACACATCCTTGGGGTTAGATGCTATGCATAACCTTCTCGAGCTTTGCTCTCGGGGTTTATGTAGCATCTAACCCCTAGGGTGTGTGTAAACTTCTTGTTACACACCCGACCCATATTTTATTCTATATATGTGACTGACTGTGTGCAGGACTGAGTGGTGATATAATCACTATGTATATAACTTCAAGATATCTACATAGTGATTACATCAGCGAATTATCTACTTAATTACTGCATCACTAAGTACAACCATGTGTGCTGCATGGTCAGTAGTACTGCTTCCTTGTTTTGCTTTTACCTTATCAAAGTGGTGTTTATAAAGAAAGCTGTCACAGTCCTAGAGACTCAGAAAATGCAGAGCTTAACCAACTTTCTCTTAAACCAGAAACATATTTCAAATTAAAGCATTGTTAACCAAAAAAAAACACTTTTATACTAGGAGTTATACTAGGAGGTATAGACATACAGAAGGCCGAGGCCCATTTTGGTATGTCTCCAGCCAAGCTGGTAATTTCCATGTTTATTTTAACAGGATTGAATCGAGTTTATGCTTAAAGATTTTGTGATCTCTATTATCAAACAAGGAATTAGATAATGAGTTCCACAAGGTTATTATTCTCTGGGTAATAAAGGATCTCCTTTTATTATTTTTTGGGTATGTTAGAGATAATTGATATCTGTGGCTTCTTAAATTACAATTATGTTTATTATAAGATAGATTTAATAGTGTTAGTAATTCTTCCTCCCCACATAATTTATGCATAAAAAGTACATCTCTTATTCTTCTCAGCTCCAGGGAATACATCTTTAATTCATCCGATCTTTGATCATAGCTCATGGTCGATATGTCTTCCAACATTTTGGTAGCCCTCCGCTGCACCCCCTCCATTCTATTTACATCCCTTCTCAGGTATGGATTCCACAAGGGGGAGCAGTAATCCAAATGAGGCCTCACATAGGCCCTATAGAGTGGAATAATGCATTTTCTATTTCTGGATTTAAAGCTTCTTTTTATGCATCCTATTAGCCTGTTTGTTTTATTAATGATGTTATTGTAATGTGCATGAAATGTTAGATCCGAGTCTATTATAATACCTAAGTCATTTTGTTGATTTACAGGTTTTATCATTTGTCCTTTTAATGTGTAACCATGATGCAAGTTATTTTTCCAAAATGCATAACAAGCATTTCTCATTGCTGAATGTCATTTGGTTTTACAGCCCATAATTCTATTTTTTAAGTCATTTCGAGTTCTTGGTAATCTTCCTTAGTATCTACCTGGGCTGTTAGTTTAGTGTCATCAGCAAATTTTATGGCTAAACTGTTTAAATTTGATGTCATATCTGATATAAATATATTAAACAGAATCGGTCCCAAGACTGATCCCTGAGGCACCCCACTCTTCACCAATCTCATGCCTGATACATGACCTTTTATACGAACACATTGAGTACGATTTTTTAGCCAATCAGTTACCCAATTTGTGATCTGATTGTCAATACTAAGTTTGTCCATTTTATCTATTAGTAGTCCGTGTGGCACTTTATCAAATGCTTTACATAGGTCAAGATAAATTACGTCTATAGCTTTATTATCTTCAATACATTTACTTATGTGTTCATAAAAAAACCATGTTACTTGTTAGACAGGATCTGTTTTTTCAAAAACCATGCTGGGATTTGTCTTCTAATCCTTTTACTCTTAGGTAACTTTCAATCCTAGTTTTTAATATTGTTACGAACATTTTACCTACTATACTTGTTAAACTAATGGGTCTATAATTTGAAATTTGTGATCGATTTGCCTTTTTAAAAATAGGTGTGACAATTGCAGTTTTCCAGTACATTGGGACATACCCTGTATTTAGTGACATGTCAAAAAGTTTATGCAGTGGGTTAATTATCCATTCTTTAATTTCCTTCAATAACCTAGGATGTAACTTGTCTGGACCAGGTGATTTATTTGTGTTTAGTTTGTTTAGGTTGTTCATAATCTCTCTTTTAGTTATCTCATTTAAAGTATCTTTTGGAATTTTATTGACTATTGATGGATATGTTTTAGTATTGAAAACTGAACAAAAGTATTTGTTGAATTCATCTGTACTATCCTGAAGTGATATTTCACTATTATCTATCACCAGTGGACCTATATTTCTAGAGTTTGATTTTTTATTATTTATGTAGGAATAAAAACTTTTTCCACCATCTTTAATGTATGCAAGCTTTGTTTCAATTTTTTTTTCACCATTCTAATTTTGTATTTACATTTTTTTGTGAGATCTTGTAATTCCAGATATTATAATCACTAATGTCTCTTATCATTGCTCTATACAATCTACTTTTTTGTTTAATTAAATTTGTAATAGTTGGGGTCATCCAAGGTGGAATTTTACCTCTTTTATTGTATAAGGTTCTATTTGGTATATATTTATTTTCTAAGTTTATAATTTTATTTTTGATTTTGTTCCATAATGCGTTACTACAATTTATGTTGTTGTCCCATTTCCACTCTGATAGAATCTGTTTAATCTTAACAAAATTTGCTGTGTTATAATCTTTAACTACTGTTTTACCCAAAACTGGTTTAAAACATGTAGAGTTATTAAAGGTAATTATCATATGGTCACTACATAGTAATGGAGGTTTAACCATTATATTAGTTATTTTATCAGGCATGTCTGTCAATATTAGATCCAAAATATTATTGTTTCGGGTGGGCTGATTTATTACTTGGTACAATCCATTTGTTGTACATGTATCCACAAACAGAGTTTCAATATTGTTACTACCAATGTTTTCATTCCAATTTATTCCTGGAAAGTTAAAGTCCCCCATTAGAATTATTTAGTTATAATTTGACTTATCATTTATACTATTTATTATATCCTGGTTTCTTGTAAAGTTAGAGTCAGGTGACCTGTAACATAGACCAATCAGTAGTTTCGGAGTATTGTCAACATAATATTTCTACCCATATAATTTCACTTAATGTACTATTAATTGCATCCACGGTTTGTTTTGTTTTTATGTTTTCTTTAACAAATAATGCCACACCTCCTCCTTTTTTATCCTTTCTATTTTTGAAATATGTTGTATATCCTGATATATTGTTACACCACTCAGAGTTATCATTCCACCATGTTTCAGTTACAGCGGCTATATCTATTTCCTCATTATTTAAAATATATTGAAATTTGGCCATTTTTGCACCATGTAGACGCCTTGCATTTGTTAGTAGAAAATTTAGACCTGTTTTCAATATACATTTACTTACTTTCTTGTGCATTTGTTTAGTTGGTTTTGGGTGTTGTATCTCTAATTTATTCTCAAAATGTTATCCCCTGTTCCCCCTTCCTATTAGTTTTTTGAAACATTAATTGCATCGTAAATGTTACACCCCAGCAGTCTTGAACCACGTTTGTTTAGATGTAACCCATCATAACCATATACCTCATTTTTGTTCTCAAATTTCTCCCAAGTTTTAATGCAAAGATATTATTTGTTAAACACACCTCGTAGCTGGTTGTTAAATGATTTAATATTTCTAGTTCTGTAGTGGCTTGCCCTAGGTACTGGTAACATTTCAGAAATAATGGGAGTTGCATCATGCTCTTGGATACATTTAATAGCGTTTTCCATATCAGAAATAATTTCTTGTGCTTCTTGCTTTCTGATGTTATTTGTTCCGACGTGTAGTACAACAGTTTTTTTCCCACTCACATTTTTCAGTATCCCTGGAATCTCTTTTGTTATGTCTTTTATCAATGCCCCACTATAACTACAACTAGTTACATTTTCTTTATTTCCTCTTGTTGTGTATCTATCTGTGTACTTTATTATTGAGTCACCTAGAATGAATATTTGTTCCGGTGGGTTTTGATCTAGATTTGATTCCATATCAATTGCTGGTAATTCCTGTTCATTATTTGGTTCTGATTGGCTTCCCAATAATGGATATATAGCTATTGAAGGTGTTATCTCTGTATTAATCATAACGTTATTAGAAAAGGGGTTTTCAGGAGTGTGTGTTCCTACGTTCGTTTTTGCTTTGTCTGCTGATTTGGATGCCATTGTCACTTTCTGTTTTTTGGAACATTCCTTGTTTGATGTATTTTCTTGTATCTGAATTGATTCAGTTTGTGGTATGATATCCCCATCTATTAGTGTAATCAGTGGGTCAGAACTATTCAGTAGTGGTATAGTAAAGCATTCAGCTTTCCTGTCTTTCTTTTTTAAGGGGTCTTCTAGTTTGGACCTCATACCATTCATTGTCTAGGTTATCTTGAATGTCCATATCTCTAGGTCTTGTTTTGATGTATTGCTATTTTGAATAGTTATGGTGGGTAATGGCTGGGCAATTTGCTGTTGTAATGCTATGTTGTTTACTTTTGTATTCATTGTCTCATTTTCACAGGATAAGTTGTCACATTCTTCATTAACCATTTTCATTATTAATTTCTGTTGACAGATTTCTAGGGCCTTTAACCTTGTGCTAAATAAAGATAGTTCAATACTCATTTCTGCATTCTATTTACACTTTAAGCAGGTAAAATGGAAGTCAATTATAGGTATATCTGAAAACAGGTACATATCACATTCAATGCACTGAGTCCCTGCTTTACCTTCAACAATTATGTTTTTCTCCATTTTTATTTCCAAACAATAATCTAACTAAAGTTTGTGATCAAAATTTTACCTCAGAAAATAACCCAGTGGTGTTTAGTCCATTTATCACGCAAACTATCTTCTCTACACAGGATTACTAATTTACTGATTTTATATGATCTTTAAATCTTGCCCCAGAAGAATGCTTTACAATGCTTAACAAGCGTAACACGCGTGGATGCGCGTGTCTCTGTGCGTGTCTCCAAGCGCGTCGCTGAGCCTCTGCTCTCACTCGCCCTGCTTGCAGGAGGACTGTTTTAACTGTAATATGACCCGGAAGTTAAAGATGGGTCACAAATTCACTTGCAATTTAAATTGTGTTTTTAAATGCAGTAAAACAGTTTATGCTGTAACAGGCACTTTTCTATGCAAGCCCCAGTAAGATTTTACCTTTAAAGTTTAAAATAAACACAGTATTTGAAAACTGTAGTTCTCAAGACTATGCTGAGGAACTACAGTTTCAACTCTTCCTGGTCAGGTGACTTGTGATCTCAGGGCTCAGAATGACAATACCAGCAAACTTAAAACTGAAAGAAATGGCAAGTTTGATGCTAGAAATAGTATATTCTTACACACATCAACCTTGTAGGGTGATGCAACAAGTTTTAAATGCTTGCCCTCTTGCAGGAGGGCTGCTTTTAACTGTAATATGACCCAGAAGTTAAAGATGGGGTTGCAAATTCACTTGCAATTTAAATCGTGTTTTTAAGTGCAGTAAAACAGTTTATGCTGTAACAGGCACTTTTCTATGCAAGTCCCAGTAACATTTTACCTTTGAAGTTTAAAATAAACACAGTATTTGAAAACTGTAGTTCTCAAGACTATGCTGAGGAACTACAGTTTCAACTCTTCCTGGTCAGGTGACTTGTGATCTCAGGGCTCAGAATGACAATACCAACAAACTTAAAACTGAAAAAACTGGCAAGTTTGATGCTAGAAATAGTATATTCTTACACACAGCAACCTTGTAGGGTGATGCAACAAGTTTTAAATGCTTGCCCTCTCGCAGGAAGGCTGCTTTTAACTGTAATATGACCCAGAAGTTAAAGATGGGGTCACAAATTCACTTGCAATTTAAATCGCATTTTTAAATGCAGTAAAACAGTTTATGCTGTAACAGGCACTTTTCTATGCAAGCCCCAGTAAGATTTTACCTTTAAAGTTTAAAATAAACACAGTATTTGAAAACTGTAGTTCTCAAGACTATGCTGAGGAACTACAGTTTCAACTCTTCCTGGTCAGGTGACTTGTGATCTCAGGGCTCAGAATGAGTGAGATGTCTTTCTCACTGCAACAAACCTGGAAACCAAAGACAGAAACTAAGGACAGAGAAAAAAAAAACCATGGAGATAATCTTAAGAGAAAAATAATATGTAACACAAGTGAACTCGAAAAGTCCAGCTACATAAATTACATATGCATGATATACCTGTGGGATAATGAAGTTATTTGTCCAGTAGCCTTTGATGTCTTGAGAATGTCACTTGTGGCTTTGCCACTCATGAGGTTTCTCAAGGTGAGAGGCTACTGTTCAAATAAGTTGGTTGTCACACAGGTGCAGCATGGATATCATGTACAGTACATATACAGTATATATATATATATATATATATATATATATACAGTATATATACTGTATATATATATATATATATTTACACAAAGTCTGCTTTGACATATAAATTTTCATTTTAGAAAATGAACAGCACTACTGTACAATGGTGTTATCTGCCACAATTACTAAGTGTTATATCTGTGGAAAAATATAGTTCAAGAAAATAGAACACATTAAATAGCTGTAATTACATAGAAACCACATAAGGACCTCAAGGCCCATCCAGTCTGCCCATTTCTTTTTCTACCTTATAAATGTGCCACCGGCCTATGCTCTGTCAGTGGCCTATCTATTCATAGTCATTTGTATTGCTCCCTTATGCCTATCCCATGCCTGTTTGAAGCCCTGCACTGTATTCATAGCCACTACTTCTTGTGGTAAGCCATTCCATGCATCCACCACCCTTTCTGTGAAAAAGAATTTCCTCACATTCCCCCTTAATCAGCCCCCCCAATCTCATGCTGTGTCCTCTTGGCATGCTATTTTTCTTATATTTAAACATGTTAGACTCGTTCACCTTGTTAATGCCCTTAAGGTGTTTGAATGCCTTGATCATATCACCTCTCTCCCTCCTTTGCTCAAGGGTATACATATTGAGCTCTGTTAATCTGTCCTCATATGTCTTCTGATGCTGTCCCTGCACCATTTTGGTTGCCCTTGTCTGGACTGCCTCAATTTGGTTAATGTCCTTGTGAAGGTGTGGCCTCCAATACTGCATGCAGTACTCCGGATGGGGCCTTACCAGTGTCTTGTAAAGAGGGATTATTACCTCCCTCTTACGACTTGTGATACCCCTACTAATACACCCTAACACCCCCCTAGCCTTACCTACTGCTTTAGAGGTCTGCTTGGATGATTTCAGGTCATCGGTGATGATGATGCCCAAGTCTTTTTCTTCCTTTGTGACTGCTAGCAACTCCCCTCTCAGCCTATAGGTGACTTCAGGGTTTCTCTTCCCTATGTGCTTGATTTTGCACTTCTTTGCATTAAATCCCAGTTGCCACTCTTCTGACCATTTTGCTAGTTTATCAGATCTCTTCTCATTCTGCCCACCCCATCTGGATCATCTACTCTGTTGCAGATCTTGGTGTCATCTGCAAACAGACAAACCTTACCCTCTAGTCCATCTGCAAGGTCACTAATGAAGATGTTGAAGGACTGGCCCCAGAACCTGATCCTGGGTACCCCACTTGTGACTTGCATCTCTTCTGACTGTATACCATTTACCACCACTCTCTGTTTTCTGCCCGTCAACCAGTTTGCCACCCAGTTGACCAACTTCTGACTCACCCCGAGCCTACCCAGCTTATTTATCAATCTTCTATGTGGAACAGTGTCAAAAGCTTTGCTGAAGTCAAGGTAGGCGACATCAACTGCTCCCCTTGGTCCACCACTCTGGTTATTCAGTCAAAGAAATCTATGAGATTAGTTTGACAGGACCATCCTTTTGTAAACCCATGCTGTCTTGGATCTTGTGCCCCTATGGATTCCAGGTGTTGCACTATCCTTTCCTTAAGGAGTGCCTCCATAATCTTGCCCACTACTGAGATAAGACTGACTGGTCTGTAGTTCCCGGCCTCCTCCCTGCTACCACTCTTGTGGAGCGGGATCACATGAGCCCTTCTCCAGTCTTCTGGGACCTCTCCTGTGCATAGAGACTCACTAAACAGTTCTGCTAATGGCTCTGCTAGTTCCACCTTTAGCTCCTTAAGTACTCTGGGATGTATGCCATCAGGTCCCATTGCCTTATCCACCCTGAGCATAGGAAGCTCTTGTAGGACCCTTTCTTTTGTGAAGGGAGTAGTGCTCACCTCCCTCCCCCCTGTGTCCATGATGCTGAGCTGTGGGCCCTGCCCTACCTTCTCTTCAGTAAATACTGAGCAAAAGTATCTATTTAGGATAGATGCCTTACAGGGTCCTCCTCCTCACATGCACTCTTTTCTCCATTAGCTTAGCAATACCCCCTCTGGACTTTCTCCTTTCACTAATGTATCTATAGAAAGTCTTGTCACCTTCTTTTACTGTTCGTGCTAGTGTTTCCTCAGTTTGGGACTTTGCCTGCCTTACTGCCTTCCCTGATTCCCTTAGGGCAGTTTGGTATGCCTCCCTATCTTCATCCCGCTGTGTTCCCTTATATTTCCTGAAGGCCAACCTTTTAACTCTGACCTTTTCTGCTACTGTATTTGAGAAACAAAGTGGTTCCCTTCTTCTTTTGCACTTCCTTTTCTGTTTAACACAATGGGATGTTGCTTCAAGTATTGCATCCTTAATGCTTGCCCACTTTGCCTGTACCCCCTCACCTGTGTTTCTTTTTGCCAGGGCTAGCTTAACTCTGTTGGCCATCTTATCAAAGTCAACTCCTCTGAAGTCCCATGTTTTTGCCTCGGAATGGGATGATTTAGATGTAGTAGCCAAATTGAACCATACCATGTGATGGTCACTGGCCCCCAGGTGACCTTCTACCTGGAGATCTGTGATCCCTTCCTTGTTAGTCAGTACTAGATCTAGGATAGCCCTGTCACTTGTGGGTTGCTGTACCAGTTGTTTGAGGCCCTCCCCCTGCAAGGAATCCACTATGTGTCTAGTTCTGGCAGATGTTCCTGCTGGTATTGACCAATCTGTATCCGGCATGTTGAAGTCACCCATTATCAGAACCTCTCCTTTAGCTGTCATATTTTGTATATCTTCTAACAGTAATGTGTCTATGTCCTCCCCCTGGTCTGGGGGCCTGTAGACAACCCCAGTTCTTATGGCTGTCCCATTTCCTGTTTCCAGGGTGACCCACAGTTCTTCTGGCTCCTTATGTGTATATTAGATTTGTAGCTGTTGAAATCAGGCACTCACATCAGCATGTCTAATTATTGGGAAGAGAAAAATGTAATTGTGAAACATCTTGTTATAGATATATAGACCTGGGAATATAGTTTTGATGTTAATACTCTGTAGCATATGATTATGCCAAGTGGGTGATTCAAGAAATGCAATACTGCTGCAGCATAGCATTAACTGGGTATGTGTCGGTGTTACAAGATGATATCTGTGGTTAGTATTTAAATCTGTAATGTGTGACCTCTGTTGTTAGGTGGAATGTGTTAGGTAAAGTGCTTCATAAAGTAAAGAAGTAATGATATCTGATGGTGTGAGAGATGGTGGAGTACATTGTGATAATTTTGAAATAGCATTGAAGTGTTTCTGAATGGGGATTTTGCTTGAGTGTGGTTTGTTACAGAACATACAAGGAATGGGTACATGTCCAAGTAAACAGAATATGTGTTGGTTTTTATTCTTTCTATAGGTCGCAGCTTCTTGTGCACTGTTGTTTAAGGGTTAAACAGAGGAATAGTCTTTCTAATGGATGTGTTAATAAAGCAATAAGGCACAAGAAAGAACGCATTATGGTTCACTGTATGTTTACTCATTCTTTGTATGGTCTGTGAGAAACCACACTCGAGCAGTATTGACTAGTCACAAATGCTGCAATGATATTTTCATATTGGTACAATATATTCCAGTGTCTTTCATATTGTCAGATATGATGGGGTTTACCACAGCTACAGTAATTTGCCTACAAGGTGCAGCTGAGTGGGTAAATCCTTGCTAGCCATGGTAAATCCTCTGATAACTCAGATGTTATGGGTAGCTTATTGAGAGTAGAGCAATGTAGATTTTTTTTTGTTATTATAAAATACAAACGTTTAAGAAATTGCTCCATTGTTTATTTATATTGTATTTATTTGTATGATCTAGATGTAATAGACGATATTGGCATCTACAGCCATTGGTTATCAGAGGATTTACAATAGTGGGAAACTGGCAGTCTGATTATTTGATTGGGTATTCAATTATGTCCATTGTATAATTGAAGTTACTTACATTCCTCAGCTGGAGGCCCAGACAGACCGGCAGCACCTGTTGGATGACCCGCTGCTGGAGCCGTAGGTGGTTCCTCCACAGAGGGGTCGATTGTGACTATCTCAACCTCCTATGTGGGCTGCTCCACTCCAGCAGCTCCCTCCACCAATGGTTTGTCCTCTGTGAAAAACATAGAAAAAGGGAAAACATTTGTCTGTAGATGTAGTTATGTGTATGTCTACCTCTGGGGTACCAGTTGTACTGATTTTAAAAGACTGCTACTACTTGTTCATATAAAGTAGTGAACGTGAGTGGAGAGCCACAGGTCACCTGAATGTACTCAGCTCCTTAGACCAGGTACTGGATTCTGAGTGCACAGCCACAGCTTAACTGGCTGGGAAGCAGTATAGCACAGTGGTCTAAGGCTCTGAGCTGCAAATTTGGTGACATCCAGCAGGCCAGACCTGGGTTTGAATCTCACAGCTTCCACTTGCATACTGTGTGACCCTGAGCAAGTCACTTAACCTCCTTGTGCTCCCAGGTCGCTCCTGTAAAAAAGCTTTCAGCTTAGTGTGCTATGCCTGGTTAAACAACTAAATAAAAAATGACTAAAGCCATGGACATCAACGGTGTAACTCCCTGTTACCAAGTGGACACAAGTTAGGGCAGTTAGGAGTTGCATGGCTTCAGCCAGGAATGCCTCCCCCCCCAGACCAGGTAGTGGATCCTGAGTGCAGAGCTACAGCTGAACTAAAGCCATGGATATCAATGGTATAGTTCCCTGGTAATAGCTGCACACAATTTAGGACACTGAGGAGTTGCAAGAACTCAGCCAGACAATGCCCCCACCCTCCCCAGAACAGGTACTGGATCCTGAGTACACAGCCATAGGCTAACTAAAGATGTGGAGGTCAATGGTATACCTTCCTGATACCAGCTGCACACAAGGTAGGACACTGAGGAGTTTCAAGGGCTCAGCCAGACAACCCCCCCTCCCTTAGATCAGGTATACCTTCCTGATAGCAGCTTCACAGAAGTTAGGACAGTGAGGAGTTGTGTGGTCTCAGCCAGGCAATGCTCCCACCTCCCCACATCAGGTACCTCCCTGATACCAGCTACACGCATGTTAGGACAGTGAGGAGTTGCACAGTTTGAGATAGGCAGTGCCCTTACCCCACCACAGATGAGTTACTGCATTTTGAGTACAGAGGTACAGGCCAAGTAAAGGTGTGGACATGAGTGGTACACATTCCTGATACCAGCTCTGTACAAGTTAGGAGACTGAGGAGTTGTATGGCCTCAGCCAGGCAATACTCCCAGCTCCCCACAGCAGGTACTGGATGCTGAGTGCAGAGCCCCAGACTAAGTAAAGCTGTGGATATGGATGATATACTTCCCTGATACCAGCTGCACACATGTTAGGACAGTGAGGAGTTGCACGACCTCAGGCAGGCAATGCCACCCTCAGAACAGGTACTGGATCCTTAGTGGACAGCCACAGGCTAACTAAAGATGTAGATATCAATGGCATACCTTGGTGATACCAGCTGTACACAAGGTAGGACACTGAGGAGTTTCAAACCCTCACCCAGACAATGCCTCCTCCCCCCTTCGGATCAGGTAGTGGATTGTCAGTGCATAGCTACAGGCCAACTAAAGCCTTGGACATGAACAGTATACCTTCCTGATAGCTGCTCCACAGATGTTAGGACACTGAGGAGTTGCATGGCCTCAGCCAGGCAATGCTCCCACCCTCCCCACACCACATACTGAATGCTGTGTGCAGAGCCACAGACTAAGTAAGGCTGTGGATATGGATGGTATACCTCCCTGATAGCAGCTGTGCACATGTTAGGACAGTGCTCGGCCTTAGGCAGGCAGTGCCTCCCCAGAACAGGTACTGGATGCTGGGTGCACAGTCACAGGCTAACTAAAGATGTGGACATCAACGGTATACCTCTCTGATAGCAGCTGTGCACAAGGTAGGATACTGTGGAGTTTCAAGGGCTCAGCCAGAAAATACCCCCCCCCCCAATCAGGTAGTGGATCCTCAGTGCAGAACTACAAGTCAACTAAAGCTGTGGACATCAACAGTATACCTTCCTGATAGCAGCTGCATATAGGTTAGGACACTGAGGAGTTGCATGGCATCAGCCAAGCAATGCTCCCACTTCCCCACACCAGGTACTGGATGGTGAGTGTAGAGACACAGACTAAGTAAAGTTGTGGATATGGACATTATGCCTCACTGATGCCAGCTGCACACATGTTAGGACAGTGAGGAGTTGCATGGCCTCAGGAGGCAATGCCCCCCCCAGAACAGGTACTGGATCTTGAGTGCACAGCCACAGTGTAACTAAAGATGTGGACATCAACGGTATACCTCTCTGATACCAGTTGCACACAAGGTGGGACACTGAGGAGTTCTACAGCCTCAAGCAGACAATGTCTCCCCCCATAGATCAGGTAGTGGATCCTCAGTGTAGAGTTACAGGCCAACTAAAGCTGTGCATATCAACGGTATACCTGCTTGATATCAGCTGCATACAAGTTAGGACACTGAGGAGTTGGTAAGTGTCATCGAGGGCTGTGTTCACCTCTCTACACCAGACACTGTATCCTGAGTGCTGAACATCAATGGTATCCCTCCCTGATAGTGAGTGCACACATGAAAGGACACTGAGGAGTTGCTGAGTCTGAGCTAGGGAATCTCCCTGCCCCCTATAGATTAGCTACTGGATTTTGATTGCAGAGTCATAGCACAACTAAAGCTGTGGACATCAATGGTATATATCCATTATATGAGCTGCACACATGTTAGGAGACTGAGGAGTTATGCTGCCTGAGCAAGGCAATACTCCCACCCTGACCACCCCCAGATGAGGTAGTGGATCATGAGTGCACACTCACAGCCCAACTAAAGCTGTGGATGAGCTCAGTGGACAGTGGCCCAAAGACCCCAAAGACCAGGTATCACATCTTGAGTACAGAGCCACATCTAAAATAAAGCTGGTAACATTACCATAATGTACGGGGAGCAAGTGTACATCTTTGTTATGGTACTGCTGTGACAGCAGCAGGTTGTTAAACATGCCTCAGTTTTTTATAGCAGTACCATAACTTGAAACAGTGAAAAACTGCAGAATTCTACTGTCACAATGGCGATCGCTACTGCTTGTGTGCACTTCTAAACTGCTCATTTTTAATTAAACAATGAGTAGCTTTCAGACGGTAGCGATCACGATGGAGGCAAACATTTATTGTATTCAATGAGTACAACAAGCGATCGGATTTCTTTCATAGCCGATCAGGAAACCAAATGAACTGTAAAAATTCTCTCTATTTGTTCCCCAAACAGCAAAATATGCACAGTTCCCCCATACACTCTTAGTGATAATGGATGGGAGAAAAATAATAACAGCATGGATATCACATCTCACTGTTTCCATGCACTCTCGAGGTTTACAATGTTGTGAAGAAAACAGGTCTGTGTGATTTCCATGCTGTTACTGTCTTTCTCCCATCCATTATCCTCTATGTTATGTTTGTCCGTTACGAGGTGAGACAAGCTGGAACATTGATTAGCTGCACGGTCTGTGCCAGACAATGCTGCCAGCAGGGAAGAGTACGTACTGGACCTTCAGTGGAAAGACAGATTCCCAATACATCATTGTGACTCACCAGCAGAGTCAAGTACTAGTAGCTACTCGACTGGAGCCCCTCGGTCCTTACCTTCTGGGAGTGGTACAAGGTGGACACGTTGGGAGGAAGCAGGCACAATCTCTGTGGTGGCTGAGGAGAAAGAAACAAATATTGAATGTTTTTTATGTGTGTATAATGTGTGATTTAACTTTACTAGTACTCAAAGGTCTGTTTCCATTATTATTTAAATATTCTGTTACACTGTATTAGCATGTATTACATGTCAATGTAACACAGTAATAACTAACACATGTATTTACATACTGTTCTAGATATCATAGATTGGTTTTAAACTGTTAGTTATAGTCTAGGAACAGTATGTTTTATGTCACCTGTGATGTTAGCTGAGTGGGACAGTTAGAATTAAAATAAATAGGAAAAGGCAGGTACATTGGGTAAGGATTACATATGTCATGACTGAGATAACACAGTTCAGATGGTGAGTCATGGTGGGATAACAGTGTTTGTGAGGTACTGTGATTTAACATGCAACACATGTAAGATATTTTGTTATTTCACCATGACACATGTACTATCATGTGCTATTGGTTTTATAGAATCATACATTTAATAATACAATAGGTAAGACAAAAGCTGGCTCCTGGTTCGTTACTGAACAGGATAAACAAAGTGTAAATCCTGCTAGTAACCAACAGGAAAATGTCCCAGGTGCACTCCCTTGCCCTATACCCTATCAAAATCAGTCTGACATGGAACATCAAAGCCCTGTGCTACCATCTTGCATACTGTCAGTACTGGCTGCAGTAAATTTACAAAAGAAAAAATATGGAATGTTGTTTTGAGCTGATACATCAGACTGAGCTTGATGCAATTTTTCGCAACATTCTGAAAACATTTCTAGGAAAAACTATGTCTCACAACTCTGCTTAGCACTTACCTCACACTACAGTTTGAGCATTCGATTAGCCAGCCTGTGCAAGTGTTTCAGAGCTGGCAACTATAGCTACAGTTCTATGACGCACTATTTTTTTCCCTTTAGAGCAGTAAATCAGTATATTTATCACTTTCTGCTAACAATTAATAACGCATCTAATATGCCACTCAAGGGTGTGGGTGATGCCAGGATTTACTGATGCCTGGTGTGTTGCTGGTCCCTTGGCTGCACCTTGGGACCAAACAACACATCAGCTGTGGCTAAATCTTGATATCAGCTAGATCCTCGCGATGTATATTGCTTGAATAGCAGTTTGGGCAGTTTATGTTAGTGACTAAGGAATTCAACAGGATTAACAAGTTGTTTCACAATGTTTCAATATTTGAGAAAAATGTATGTATGTATAGTACTTAGAGATTGGCAGACTAAATAAGGGTGGCCTAATGGTGAAACATTCTAATATCACTATCCTGTTTGATAACAATCACACTTCTTTTTTTATGCAATGCTCTATTGCTATACAATTAGAGTCTATTCATGCAGTTATGTGTTATATATGACATTAGTTAATAAGATTCTGAAACCAACTTACAGAGATACTGAGGTTGTCACTGGATTAATTTAACTGTTGTGACACATTTGTTGAAGATATGACATTTTAAATGTTTAACACCATGAAAAAGATGTACTTACTACCATGATGGCGTTCACCAAAATCTGGCTTGCCTGCTTCCTCCCACGTAGCAAATGCTATGTCGTACCACTCCCGGGTACTCCTATGCATCTCACCCGCCGATGGGTTTGCTTTATAGAAGGTCTGGCAGGGGAGCTTCCACTTCCTCCAACAGCCGTCTGCCGACTTCTCGATTTCTTGTCTGCCCAAGGCATGGCTAACCTGTATAAAAAGATAGAAAAGAAACAAGCAGTTAATGTTTTAGGAATAGTTTTAAGTGTGCTGGATTTGTTGATTAGTATATTACAAGTTCAAGTTTATGTGTGCTGCTTTGGAATTTTACACATATGTTACGGTTAGCAAGTGAGGTGTTGGAGCTCTGTGGTACCCCTTGTCTCATCTAGTGCACCATCTTTGCAAATGTTGTATTTTTTTCATTGAATAAGGTTTAAATATTCTATTTTAAGTATTAATGCTAAGATATCAGGTACTGTAGTAAGTGTTTCTCTGACAGATAAACTTCTTTTACTTAACTTGTACTATTACATTGCATGTTAATGTATATAGTGAGAACACCTGGCTCATGTATTGACAAAGTCACAGAAACACCAATTTATTATGCAGTATAATAGAATGGGTTCAAGAAGTGGACATATGAACATCTGAACATACAAAATTTGCCAGCAGATAAAACGCTAGAGGTCTATCAAGTCTGGTCGAATGTGCAGCAAGCACCCTTATCATGGAGCTGTTTCTTCCTTCTACCCTTCCCCTACATTGATCCTCCATGTTGTCATGTCCCATCATGTTTTTGAAGCACTGGTCTGTCCTACTGCATATGACTTTTGCAGGTTACACATTCCACTCAGCTAGCATCCTCTTTGTTAAAAAAATGTATCCTCATCTCCATGTTGAACCTTTCTCCCTCGACTGTCATATCATGGCCCCTAGTGTCCCTCCCCTGCCTCACTTTGAAAAGCCCCTCTGTACATGTGTTGTTTATTCCTTTCAACAGAAAAAGGTGCCAGTCTGCTGCATTTGTAACATAAATTTGACACCGAACATCATTATCCCACTATAATTAATATGTAAGAAAAAAAATGTTACATATTGTAAATTAAAAATGTGACTTACCTTACCCCAGGTGTGTGCCAGACTCAGGTTTGTTGCCCGCATCACAAACCTGGGGTTTGAGTGTCGCCGTACAGCCTGAACTAGGGTCAGCACTTCCCTATCACTCCAGGACTTTGGCATCTTGAAATTCTGTAAAAGAGATATTTTTTTGTTTAGAATGATTGAACATAAGATTTATTCTAGTTTTACTGTTTAGAGAGGACTCACAAAGGACATGTACACAGTGGGTGGGAGATGTGTTGGCATATTCATGGTATATGTTTAAAGCACTTTAGATACACTCAAACCCCAGGTTTGTGATGCAGCTCTGGAAAGATGGTCTAGAAAGTGGAAGCTGAGATTTAATGCAGGGAAATGCAAGGTACTCCACCTGGGGGCCAGAAACCCAGGCCAAGTGTACACCCTGGGGGAGAAATACTACAAGTCTCAATGGCTGAGAGGGACCTGGGGGTGGTGGTGGATGTCAAGATGAACAACTCTGAGACTTGTAGGAGGGCAGCAGCCAAGGCCAACAGGATGCTAGGATGCATCGCTAGGGGGATCACCTCCAGAAGGAGGGAAGTGATACTCCCTCTGTATAACTGCTTGGTGAGGCCGCACCTGGAGTACTGCGTGCAGTTTTGGAGGCCACACTTAAAGAGGGACATTAACCTCCTGGAGAGGGTCCAGAGGAGGGCAACCAAAATGATTTGGGGCTTGGGGGACAGGACCTATGAGGAGAGGCTCGAAGAGCTAAATATGTACACTTTGGAAGAGAGAAGGGACCGGGGGGACATGATAGAGGTCTTCAGGTACATGAAGAGGGTAAATAGGGGAGGAACAGTGAGGGTGCTTCAAAGGAAGGAGGAAGGGGCCACTAGAGGGCATGGGTGGAAGCTGGAGGGGGGAAGATTCAGGGGAGAAAGGAGGAGGTGCTACTTCACTGAGAGGGTGGTAGAGCCATGGAATGCACTACCTAGGGGGCTGGTGGAGGCAGAGACAGTGGAGGGATTCAAGAGGGGGTGGGACAGGTACAGGGGAAGGGTTCAGGAAGCAAAATCCAATGCAGCAAGAATATCCGGAACTGGGAAGGGAGAAGCCAGAGAAGCCGAGGGGGACAGCAAGGTCAGCACCCAGGGTGGGGGCTGACCAAACGAGCAGACACGAAAGACCATTAGGCCTATTCTGCTGGCATTTTAGTATGTTAGTATGTTAGTATGTACAGTAGCTCTGTCATGCAGCAGTGCAAACTTGATGTGCCAATGCATTGTAGATGTGCCACTCAATCCCACTAATCATATATGCTGCATCTGGAGTGGCAGTAAAGAGGGTGTGTGTATGGATGTCTGGTGCAGTCCCATTTACAGCCCAAGTGAAAGGTGTATCACCAGAGCTGGTCTGGGATTTGCCTCCAAAAGATAAGCATAGTGTGACTGGACTTATCTAGGTGGCCACCCACAGGCAGGCTGCCATACTGCAGTCATCAGGAAGTCAGCTTGCGCACTCTGCAAGTCCATGGACCACCCCAAAGCAGCCCACGGCATTATACCATCTGTCACTCACTGTGGCTACAGGTGGTTTTGTGATTCTGCTTGGTCATATCTGCCTTGACCAAAAGAGAGTATAAAAGAAAGTCATGGTGCAATAGTGATGCTCCCTGTGACCTGTTGCAGCTCCAGCTCCAAAAATATTTAACACGTCACTGTTTGAGTAGACTAATTTCTCCCTACCCCCTCCACCTGTGGCAGCACCACCTGAAAAAACTAGCATGCTAGATAGACAATTGTAATGCTTCTCACATACTGAGCTGCAGACAATTAAAACAAAAATGAAAATTTGATGACTTACTTTTTGTTTGGGAAAAAAATATGAATAATTCTGTTCTTTGCTGATCTGTTGAAAAAAATGACATTGAGTATGAGAAAAAGCTGAGTTGTTGTACAATTCTGTTACAAACACTGATACTTTACAGATTTTGTGTCTTATTTATATGTATGGCAGTTGTACGATGACAGCTATGACTATTACGGAACTACGAAGTACATGGTAAACATGGGTGTTGAGGATGTGTATTGCTAATCAGGTAAGGACTGGGTGAATATGTGGGAGGATATAGCTTTAAGATAGTAGCTGCACACAAGTTAGGACACTGAGGAGCTGGACAGCCTCAGTTAGGTAATGCCTACACCTCATCCCAGATGAGGTACTGTATCTTGAGTTGAGAGGCACAGCTCTACTAAAGCTATTGATCTCAATGGTGTATCTCCCTGATAGTAGATGACACAGGTTAGGACAATGAGGAGTTGCACGGTCTCAGCCAGGCAATACCTTCACCCCTCCAGACCAGGTACTAGATCCTGAGTGCAGAGCCACAGCCCAAGTAAAGCAATGGATATCAATGGTATACCTCTCTGATACCAGCTGCACATAAGTTAGAACACTGAGGAGTTGCATGGCCTCAGTCAGGCAATGCCCCCAGCACCCCAGACCAGGTACATGATCCTGAGTGGAGAGCTACAGCCTAACTAAACCCATGGTCATCAACAGTATACTCCCTGATACCAGCATCACACAAGATAGGACACTGAGGAGTTGCACGGGCTCAGCAAAGCAATGCCCCACCACCGTAGAGCAGGTACTGGATCCTGAGTGTAGAGCCACAGCCCAACTAAAGCCATGGACATCAACAGTATATCTCCCTCATACCAGGTGTACACATGTTAGGACACTGAGGACTTGCACAGCATCACCCAGGCAATGCCACCACCCTTCCACACCAGGTACTAGATCCTGAGTGCAGAGCCACAACCCAACTAAAGCCATGGACATCAATGGTCTACCTCTCTGATACCAGCTGCACACAAGTTAGAACACTGAGGACTTGCACACCCTCAGCCAGGCAATGCCCCAACCCCCCAGACCAGGCACTGGATCCTGACTACAAAGCCAGAGCCCAAATAAAGCTGTGCACATCAACGGTATACCTTACTGATACCAGTTGCACACATGTTAAGATAGCAAGGAGTTGCTTGGTGTCAGCCAGGCAATGCCTCCCCCCCACCAGACCAGGTCCTGAGTGCAGAGCCACAGCCTAACTAAAGCCATAGACATAAATGGCATACCTGCCTCATATGAGTTGCACACAAGTTAGAACACTGAGTAGTTGCACGGCCTCAGCCATGCAATCCCCCCCAACCAGGTACTGGATCCTGAGTGCAGAGCCACAGCCCAACTAAGGCCATGAACATCAATGGTATACCTCTGTGATACCAACTGCACATTAGTTATGACACTAATGAGTTGCAAGACTTTAGCCAGGCAATGCCCCCACCCCCCCAGACCAGGTACTGGATCCTGAGTACACAGTCACAGCCCAAATAAAGCTGTGGACATCAATGGTATACCTCCCTGATACCAGCTGCACACGTTAGGACAGTGAGGAGTTGCATGGCATCAGCCAGGCAATGCCTCCCATCCAGACCAGGTACTAGATCCTGAGTGAAGATCCACAGCCCAACTAAAGCCATAGACATAAACAGTATACCTGCCTCATATGAGTTGCACACAAGTTAGAACACTGAGTAGTTGCACTGCCTGAGTCAGGCAATGCCCCTCTGACCAGGTACTGGCTCCTGAGTGCAGAGCCACAGCCCAACTAAGGCTATGAACATCAATGGTATACCTCCATGATACCAACTGCACACTAGTTACAACACTCATGAGTTGCACAACCTCCACCAGGCAATATCCCCACCATTCCAGACCAGGTACTAGATCCTGAGTGCAGAGCCACAGCCCAAGTAAAGCCATGAACATCAACAGTATACCTCTCTGATACCAGCTGCACACAAGTTAGAACACTGAGGAGTTGCACAGCCTCAGCCACCCCCCCCCAGACCAGGTACTGGATCCTGAGTACAGAGACTCAGCCCAACTAAAGACATGGACATAAATGGTGTACCTCCCTCATACCAGCTGAACACAAGTTAGAACACTGAGGAGTTGCACGGCCTCAGCCAGGCAATGTCTTGCCCCCCCACCAGGGTACTGGATCCTGAGTGCACAACCACAGCTTCACTAAGGCCATGGACATCAGTTGTATGCTTCTATGATACAAGGTGCACACAAGTCAGCACACTGAGGAGTTGCATGGCCTCAGTCAGGCAATGCCCCCACCCTGTTAGAGCAGGCACTGGATCATCAGTGGAGAGCCAGAGCCCAACTAAAGCCATTGACATCAACGCTATAACCCCTTGATATCAGCTGCACACAAGGTATCTGTATGTAGTGTGTATTTTGTTCTATTTCTTGATCAGTTTGATTGGCGCTTAAAAGAGCTGTTTTTTCAGAGTATGTACTTGAGAGATATAGTTATAGAGGTACACAATTACAGAAGTGCAAGGATGCCATTTCGAAGGTCCCCAACAAAAATTTTGTTACTTGTGCTTGAGAGGTGCACACCATCTTTTAGATACAGCCAATGTTTGTGAAATGTAATTTGAGGGTGATGTGTGGTGTACATTCCCATAGCATGGAGGAATCCAAATATTTGTATGTTCACCTTTCTATGTGACCTTTCAAGTGCAGGACAGTAATCCTCACCTTTCCAGATCATTTGCTGTGTAATGTCTGAATACAGAATTTTACAAGCAGGTAACATACTGATAAGATGTTGCAAGTCAGACTGTGCAGCTTCTATTAAATCAATTGCCCTTTTGTTCCCCAAATCATTCCCTCCAAGATGATTAAGAAGTATGTCTGGTTCTGGGTGTGTCTCCAGCAAGTGGTACATGGTTGGCATGAGTTGCTCCCATCTCATACCACCCTTCCCAAACCAAGACACTGAGCAGTGAGGTAGGTGCAAGTCATTGCCAAAATGACTAGCTGTACTGAAAACTGCTGCCCTTCTGACCAGGCTTGATCCCACAATCCATACACTAACTTTGGATCTTGCTGTCATGCTGAGTATAAACCTCTAACAACTCAGATGAAGAAATATCAGAAATGTGTCTGTCTCTCTCTCTCTGAGCACTACCAAGGCTAATCAGCAGAATGACTAGTGCTGAGCTGTATGCCTAAAATACGTGCAGTGAGAAACAATCACAGCTAACATTCTGATTTTAGTTTGGCTAATACAGGCAAAAAGTAATTGTTATGTCTGTTAATGTTGGTTGTTTGTTTATTAAACATTCTTTTTGTTTTGGTGGGAGAATACTGTCTGTCCATTGGCCACACTAAGTAACTTTGCAAAAATAACCATTTCTATTGGATAGAGCTAGTAGTCACATTGGTCAGTGAAGCTGTATTCCCTCTCTTTCTCAGCTAGCAGCTTGAGTTGTGAGGGCAAGTAGAGCTATATATCTTACTCATATAGTTTTGAATAGTTAAATAATTCAACATTTTTTTCTGTAACAGTAGGATTGTTACAGTTGTAATTATTTAGTGGTTAGTATGTGTATTCTGACAATTACACATTTATAATGTTTGTAACACTGATAGGTTTATAGGAATCTGTGATTGCAGCGACAGAGTTAATATTTCAGGACTGATTCTCAACTTTTTAGTTAACAAGCTTCACATACTAAGGAGAAAATCTAAGTGGTAGTTCAGATTGTATGTAGAATGAAGTAAATAGTTTAAATAAGACTAAGTTCTGATACTTTCACAGTAAAATGCATTTAATGGAACACTGAATAGCAGACAGATTATACAGTGGATCTGGTGTTTGTGCAACTAGTCAAACATTTTGCCAGATCTGTTGTATTCATGGAAAAATATTTGCAAAACAAAATAATTTGTGGGGTATTATGTGTCTGGTGTGATACTTACTTGCTAAGATACAGTATATTTCTGCTGAACAGTGTGGATATATAAGGAACACAAACTGCCACACAGATTCCCTATAACAGTTTAAATAAATCTTGTTGTTCTAAGACATAGGAAGATATTGACCATATACTGCATAGATCATTCAAAAGTGCATAAAATTTGATTCCGAGACATGTTAATTGTTTTAAGCATGTTTATTAGTTAATTAGCAGATTTTTACTTAATAGATCGATTTGCACTTACTGTTCTGTCCTGGATTCAGTGCTGCTTGTTCAACAGCCTTAAAATGGCCGCTGGAGTGTTATTATATGATTCTATTGGTTCACAGAAGTCTCATGGTGAAGTCTGCTGTTTCTTCTTTCACAAGGATGCAAAATCTTTGATCGCAACTCGCATTGATCTCAAGGATCATTCGCAAGCTTGGAAATTCTTTGATCACAAGAATAACGCGAGATTTGAATTGTGGAAGATTAGTAGTTTAAAAAAATACACATTTGTTTAACAGTTTTCAACAGAGTATGTAGCCATATCTGTTTTTATTGCTTATGAGACATGGATTTTGCAGTGATAATGATTTTTGAATGTTTTCTTACATTTTATTGTATTTTGCAATCTTTGATCGTGAGTGTGCAAATTTATTGATCGCGACTCACTTTGATCGTGAGGACCGTTAGCGAGCTTGAAAATTAAATTCTTTGATTGTGAGAATATCATGAGATTTGGATTGTGGAAGATGTGTAGTTTAAAAAATTACATTTTTTAACAGTTTTAAACAGAGTATGTAGCCATATGTGTTTTTATTGCTTATGAGATGTGGATTTTACAGTGATTATGATGTTTGACCATTTCCTTATATTTTATTGTATTTTGCAATCTTTGATTGCGAGCATACAAATTTATTGATCGCGACTCGCTTTGATTGCGAACATCATTCGTGAGATTACAAAATCTTTGATTGCGAGAATAATGTGAGATTTAGCATGTAGATGTTATCTGCCTTTGAAAAAAATGTTTTTTTTACTTTTACATGTGGTTTGTGCCTGAATGTGGTTCTATTGGGTATGAGATGTGGGCTGATAAAAATATTGTGGCTTGGATATCTGATTTAGTTTTTTTCTAGCTTGTTTTGTGATCTTTGATCACAAGCCTGTAATTTCTTTGATCATGACTCACATTGATCATGAAGATCATTCGCAAGGCTGTAAATTCTTTGATTGCGAGAATAACTCGAGATCTTGAATGCAGAATTTGTGTGCATGCTGGGTGAGTTTGGACCAGCAACATGGTTTGTGACACTGAGTTGTGCTGAATACTATTGGGATGATCTACTTGATCTTCTCAGATGGGCAAACTCTGATGTTGATAACATATGGAGTATGACTCTTAGTGAGATTTGCTCACTTGATCCAGTGTCCATCTTATGTTACTTCCACCACTGGTTCCAGGCATTTTTGAAGTTCATACTGTCTAAAATGGATCCTCCTCTTGGGTTGTTGAACACTACTTCTGGAGGGTTGAGTACCAAGCTCGAGGAGCTCCACACAAACACATGTTGCAGTAGATTAAAGATGCCCCATGCATTAGTGACAGTGAGACAAGTGAAATTCTGGATTTCATTTTGAAATATGTTACATGCCAGATTCCAGACAAGTATGACAGTGCAACACTTTGGGAGTTGGTTCAGAAATTCCAACGACACTTGTGTGGAAAGCAATGTCATAGTAAAGTGAAGAACATGGGACAGTGATACACATGGCGTTTTGGTTTTCCAAGATGAGCTTGCATGGATGCTTGTTTGAATGTCTTTTCTGATATGCAACACCACTTAAAAGCAAAATCAACAAAGCGAGTGTATGAACTGCCTCGAAGGGAATCAGAAGTCTATATCAATGACTATAGCCCTTCTCTTCTGTTGATGTGGCAGGCAAACATTGATGTTAATTATGTTGCTGACAATTCATTGACTTTGGTGAGGTATGTGACATCATACATCACTAAGCATGAGCAGACACGCCTGCAAGAAATCTGGGAAGAGTTGTCAAACTGTGATAGGTCAATGTCTTCTAGACTGTAGTCATTGATGCTTAGGACCCTTTCACATCGTGAGTGTGGAGCTTATGAATCAAGTGACTGCCTTACAGGGATATATCTGTATGGGAAGTCAGAGTCCATTCGTTATTTGAATGTGAACTACAAGCAGAACAGGTGCTGTGTGCTTAAGAGCCATGATGAGATTGAGGATCTGGCTGCTACAAGACCAACATCCAATAATATTCTGAAGAGCAACTTAATTGACAACTACTATCCACTGTGCCACAGTGCTATGGAAGATCTGTGCCTATTTGAAGTTGCTCAATAGTATGATTATAAGTGGGGTGTTTCTTCTGACCCAGAGAAGAACATATATAACGTTACTGGCTTTGATGGTTCACTTGTGAAGAAGCGAAAGCCATGGCTAATTGACCACTGCAAACTCAGCTTGAATGCAACAGAAAGCAAAGAGCATTACTATTTTGCTCTACTATTTCTCTTCAAGCCTTGGAGATCAGAAACTGAATTGAAAGGATCATCTGAGACATATGAACAAGAGTTCATGCTAACTTATGATTCCTTTAAGAGTCAAGTGTCTGACACTTACATTGAGAGACTCAAAATGGAAAAAAATCAGCTGGAGAAAGCAAGGCAGGTTTTAGATAATGATACCCCAGTAACATCAAAAGATATGCTTGATGTTGAGGGAGAAGGGACACTTGGTGTCTCTCTTACTCCTAATGACCCAGCTGTGCTGATGTCAGAGGTAGTGGGTGCAATGCAACAAAACATGCAGTTGTCAGAGGCAGCTACAAACATTGTTGATGAACTGAATTTGCATCAGAAAGTTGTGTATCACTCTGTGATACATGGCGTTCGACATGCTATTCAGTACAGCAGCAGAGACTGTGTTTGTGACAAACAGAACCCAGTCAGGATATTTGTCAGTGGTGCTGCTGGGACTGGGAAAAGTTTCTTAATTGATGCTATTAGCAGGGGTGTGCGTGACCTTACTAATTCTGCAACTTCTGTTATTGTGTCTGCTACTACAGACTTGGCAGCTTATAACATAGGTGGTATCACGCTTCACAGGTTGTTTATGTTTCCAGTCGAACATGGCAAAAATGGTGATTATAGAAAATAGTCTTTTGAGGTTGTCTCTGAACTGAAGTCAATGTTTGACAAGATGCAATTGATGATAATAGATGAGATTAGCAGGTTTCAAATGTTCTCCTTACGTATGTTTACCTATGCCTACAGGAGATACTTGGAACCTGATGATGACATACCATTTGGAGGCAAGAATATTCTTGTTCTGGAGAACCTTCTACAGCTGGCTCCTGTGAATGGCAAACATGTTTTCTGTACTCTTTCTGTTGAAGAGGCTAAGAAAACTATTGGATGCATAGGTGGTGTCAATCTGTGGGAGTTCTTCCCGTATGTCAAACTGTTGCAGAACACAAGGCAGCAAGGTGACATGTTTTACAAAGCATTGCTTGATGAGGCTCAGATTGATGTATTGTCACCCATTCATCTTGAAATGCTAAGGCAGCACATGATCTCTAGAAATAATACTCCTATTCAGGATGCTTGTGATGTCTTTGCACATGTGCAGAAATCTGGGGTACATGTTGTATGTCTATTTCCAAGACTTAAGCAGTGTGCAGAGTTCAATGAGATCATGATGCAGAGAGAACAGGAACCTATTGTGATTGTTACATTGTTAGATACCATAGTTGGTGTTAGTCTAACAAGCACAATGGTATCAAAAATGGTTTACCATCTCAGAGCGCTCAAAAGTGATGAGTCACGTACCGCTGGTTTGGAAGCTGTGTTAACACTGCATAGGAATGCATGGGTCATGCTTCACAGAAACATTGACGTTGACTGTGGTCTTGTGAATGGAGCCTTGGAGTACATTCATGAGTTCCAGTATAATGTGCAGAAGACAACTGTGGAGTTTGTGGTTGTTAAGTTTGACAACTGCTCTACCAATAGACAGAGTGACAGTCAAGTTTGAGCCTGTCAAAGACATATATGTGGCACAGAAACAATTCCCATTGTGTGCTGCTTATGCAGTGTCTATAGACAAGTCACAAGGGTTTAGCCTTGATAGTGCCATTGTAGATATAGGCACCGGTATATTCAAGGATGGCATGTCTTATGTTGCTTTGTCTCATGTCAGACAGTTGTCTGGACTGAATGCAGTGAATCTTGCAGAAAGTAAGATATGTGCTGATAGTAAATGCATTGTTGAGTACAACAGATTACGTATATTGTACCAACCAAATGCTTCTTTGCTCCCAGTTTCCAAATATGCGTCAGCAACAGATGTGCCTGTGGATGCAGAGAGCAAACTGAGGAAGAAGCACACTAAGACTCCACAATCATCACCACACCATTCTATTGGTAACCAGTTTCTACATCAAGAAATCAAATCTCCACATGTTAAGAAATGCATTGGGGTTCAGACACTGCCAATATTTAACAACAGCACAGGAGCAAACTGCTATGCTAATGCAACAATGCAGGCACTTCTGCATATGCCTGAGTTTGTTGATGTTTTGAGCTCAGGTCAGTCGACAGCTCTGTCTGAAGCATTGAAGAGAGTTATAGAAACATAGAAACATAGAATTTGACAGCAGATAAGGACTGCTTGGCCCACCCAGTCTGCCCATTTCCCTACCTAATGGATAAGCTGCAGATCCTAGTTAACCAGCAGCCTACTTCTTCCTACCCCCACCCCTAGAATTGCCTTATGACTGTCCCAGGCATGCTTGAATTCCACCACTGTTTTTGACTCCACAACCTCCTCCAGAAGGCAGTTCCATGCATTCACAACCCTCTCTGTGAAAAAATGCTTCCTTAAATTACCTCTGAGCCACCCCTGTCTTCAAATTGTGCCCCTTTGTTCTTGCACACCTCTTTTTTTGAAAGATGCTACCTTCTTGGACTTTGTTGATTCCCTTGAGGTACTTGAAAGTTTCTACCATGTCCCCACTCTCCCTCCTTTCCTCGAGGCTATACATATTAAGCTCCTTAAGTCTCTCTTCATATGTCTTCTGGTGCAGTCCCTGCACCATTTTAGTTGCCCTCCTCTGGACAGCTTCCATCCTGTCTATGTCTTTGCGGAGATTGGGTCTCCAGAACTGCACATAGTACTCCGGATGGGGTCTCACCAGCTGTCTGTACAGAGGGATAATAACTTCTTGTTTTCTACTGGTGATGCCTCTCCCTATGCATCCCAGTATCTCCCCAGCCCTCCTTGCTGCCCTCTTACATTGCTTGCCCATCTTTAGGTCATCTGATAAGACAACCCCCAGGTCCCTTACCTTTTTGTTGTTGTTAGTACCTCACCCCCCATTGTGTACTCTTCCCCTGGGTTTTGTTTCCAAGGTGCATTACCTTGCACTTCTTAGCATTGAGTCTAAGCTGCCATACATTTGACCATTCCTCTAACCTTGCCAAGTCCCTTCTCATCCTTTCCACCCCACCTTGTGCATCAACTCTGTTGCAGATCTTTGTGTCATCTGCAAAGAGACATACTTTTCCTTCCAGTCCCTCTGCAATGTCACTTATAAAGACATTGAAGAGGACCGGTCCTAATACTGAACCCTGTGGTGCTCCACTAGTAACCCCCCTTTCTTCAGAGTGGACTCCATTTACTATTACTCTCTGTGTCCTATTCTCCAGCCATTACTTTACCCAGGCTGTCATCTTGGGACCCACTCCCGCTGGCTAACTTGTATATTAATCTTTTGTGTGGGACTCTGTCAAATGCCTTGCTAAATTCTAGGTAGACCATGTCCACAGACCCTCCCTGATCTACTACTTTGGTCACCCAGTCAAAGAAATCTGTCAGATTCTTCTGGCATGACCTTCCCACTGTGAATACATGCTGCCTTGGTCCTGTGCCCCTCTGGCCTCTTGATATTTGACAATTCTTTCCTTCAGAAGTGATTCCATTATTTTCCCTATCACTGAGGTTAAACTAACAGGTCTGTAGTTTCCTGCTTCTGCCTTGCTCCCACTTTTGTGAAGGAGAATCACATCTGCCCTCCTCCAGTCCTTGGGTACCTCCCCATCCTCCCATGATTTGTTAAAGAGGGTAGTCAGTGATGTCACTAGTTCTACCCTTAGTTCTTTTAGAATTCTGGGACGAATCCGATCAGGCCCCATTGCTTTGTCCACCTTCAGTTTTAAGAGATCTTTCAGAACCCTTTCTTCTGTAAATGGGTTGGTATCAACTTCTGTATCCAGAGTGTTTCTATTGTTTGTTTTAGGTATCTACCCCTCTTCATTTGTAAATACTGAGCAAAAATATTTGTTTAGTATCTCTGCCTTTTCACAGTCACCCTCTTCCCACTCCCTCACCTTTATTAAGCCTCACTATCCCTCCCTTGGTTTTCCTTTGCTCCCTGATGTACCAATAAAAGGTTTTATCCCCCTTCTTAACTGAGTTGGCTATCTTTTCCTCGGTTTGGGCCTTTGCTGTTCTGACTGCCTTCCCAGCTTCCTTTTGCTTTAACTATACAGTTCTCTGTCCTGCTTCTTCTGTGATTCCTTGTACTTCTTGAATGCTTTCTTTTTCTCTTGAACCTTCACTGCCACTTCCTTTGAGAACCATAGTGGTTTCTTACATCATTTTGTTTTGTTTATTTGCTTCACACAAAGGCTTGTTGCCTCTCTGATGGCAGATTTTATTATTCCCCATTGTTCTTCCACCCCTCCTTCCTGCCCATTTGCTAGTGCATTCCTTAGGCATTCATCCATTTTGGCAAAGTCAGCCCTCCTAAAGTTCAGTACTTTTGCCTTTGTATGGCTTGACTCTATTGCTGTGTTTATTGTGAACCATACTGTTCGATGGTCACTAGTTCCCAGATGGCTACTTACTTCTACATCTGTGATCCTCTCTCCATCTCCATTTGAGAGAACCAGGTCTAAGATTGCTCCCTCTCGAGTGTGTTCCAATACTAGTTGTCTAAGGCATGCCCCCTGTAGGGCATCTAGAATAACCCCACTCTTCGAAGTGGCTGCTGCAACTGCACTCCAGTTAACATCTGGCATATTCAGATCACCCATCAGCAATATCTCCCCTTTTTCTACCATTCTAGGTATACTTTCTATCATTTTCTTGTCCATTTCCTCCCCCTGAGAGGGGGATCTGTATACAAGCCCTGTGGGGATTATGGTGCCATTGCCTGTCTCCAAATTGACCCACAGTGCTTCTTCTCCTCCCTGTTTACCCTTTTGTTCTGTTGCTTTGATTCCTTCCCTTATGTAAAGAGCTACTCCTCCTCCTCTTTTACCCTCCCTGACCCTCCTGTAGATTGTGTATCCTGGTATGTTTATGTCCCAGTCATGGTTTTGTGTGTACCATGTTTCTGTGACTGCCACAATATCCAGATGTTCCTCCTCCATCAAGGCCACTAATTCAGGAAGCTTGTTACCCAGACTATGGGCATTGGTACTCATTGCTCTCCATTTTTTGATGGCTTTACCTTCTGTTGCAGCATCCCCCCACTGACCTTTCTACCTCGGTCTTTTTCTCATTTAGTACCCTGTTTTGTAGGGAGAGGCTGGGATTTTTCTGCTGCTTATCAGTGCCTCCCCCTTGACTAGTTTAAAGCTTGCCAATGAAGCATTTAAACCAATTGCTCAAAGACTTGTTCCTTCCTGGACAGATGCAGACCATCCTGCCAGTATAGGCTGGTGTCCTCCAGGTGGAACCCCAGTCCCAGTGAAGCCAAACCCTGTGCTCACACCATTTTTCAACCATTCATTAAACTGCATGGTGCAAAGTACCCTCTCCTCACCCATGCCATTGACAGGCAGCACCTCTGAGAAGGATACTGTGTGTGCTACTTGTCTTAGGCCCCTCCCCAACTCTACAAAGTCCTCCTGCACTGCTCTAATCTCATGATAAGCCAAGTCATTTCTCCCTAGGTGGACAATGATGTCCAGCTCAGACTCCAGTGCAGCTGTTCTTGTGATCCTGAAGATGCGCTTCCTGCCCCTCCAAGCCATGACACCAGGCAGGCACCTTACTTCAGTTTTCCCTGTTCCCCCAGTTCTATCCCCCTAATAATTGAGTCCCCCACCAGGAGCTGCTTCCTTTCCCTGTGGAGTCCTCTGCCTCCTTCCTGTGGGCCTCCCTTGTGACAGGTGTCCTCAGCCTCATTAGTCTCCTCTGCAGGTACATCCATAGGGGAACTGTGCTCCCCCAGAATGGTGTATGGATTGTGGAGTGGAACAACTGACTGGGTGTGCCTCTGTTCCACCATCCTCACCCTCCCTGAGCCCACTGTGGTCCAACTGCTGTGCTTTCTTTGCAACCTCTGAGGTAGTGATGGTGGCTCTGGTGCTCCCTGGATGGGGGAGGTTCCCTTCCTACTGTCCAGTGTGGCCTGGTGGAAGGTTCCTTTACTACTGTCCAGTGTGGCCTTAAGACAGGCAACTTCCTCCCTCAGGGCAGAGAGTTGTCTGCAAATAGAGCAGCATCTCAGCCTCCAGAAAGACTCCCGGAAGACTGCTGCCCCACAGCCATTACATTGCACTACTTCCCACGTGTTTATCTACTTTTGTGTGTGTGTGTGTGTGTGTGTGTGTGTGATTGGTTTGTTATATAGAAATATATATTATACAATGTGTATGCTTATATTGTCAGTACAGTGTGCTAGAGAGGATATGACAGTGATGTGCACCTTGCACTCTTAAGGAAATGATGTCAGAACCCCAGGTATAAAGGAACTATTTCCAGGGGTGGGTGGGGTGAGGGTGGGCAGGGGTTGGGCCTAAATTGTGCCCTCACGAAGCAGTCAGCTAAAAGCTCTGACACACTGCTGTGATGAGTGCCTTATTGTCAGCAAGATGCCCTACACAACAATTTGACAGAGAAAATACCCTGCTAATCAAACAGAGAAAAATCCAGACATCCAAGTCAGACACAGGTAAACCTCCCCAGCCCCAAAACAGCCTGGTGATTTGTGCTCTGAAAGAAGTCAGCCCCAAAATAAGTCAGCTGTGCACCAGGACAGACACAGTAAACAGTATTCCATCCCTCAGGGTTTAAACTCTTTACTGCACTGAAAATCTTAACAATTGTAACAAAGGTAAAACAAGATCCACCTCCCTCTGTTGCTTGAAAGACTGTCTTTCCTGATGATTCTAAATTCCTTATTTCACCTTTCAGTTAGAAGTAGCCTCCACCTGCAGAATATCTGCTACAAACCAAAGACAATTGTAAGGTTCACCTCCCTCTGTTGTGAGCACAACTCACTTTCTTGCAAATCCTTTGTTCAGTATTGCAGCTTCCAGCCAGAGTTAGCTTCACCTGAAGAATATTAGCTGTTCTGAGGAGTTTGCTATAAACCACTTGCTTATAATACTGTTGTTATCAGGTCTGTAAGACTCTTCCAAAGCTATTGGCTGATAAGTAGCTGTGATATAAGCACTTCCTGAGACAGTCTGGCCTGGCCTTTGAAGGCACACACGGATAAACACAAAAAAAAGTTTCCACCCCCTGGGGCACTGTCTTGGTCAAATACACAGCCTGTACCTGCACTTACTTCAGGACTTATGACAAATTCTTAGCCCAGGGTTTAAACTCTTCCTGCACTGAAAATCTTAACAATTGTAACAAAAGTAAAGCAAGATCCATCTCCCTCTGTTGCTTGAAAGACTGTCTTTCCTGATAATTCTAAGTTCCTTACTTCACCTTTCAGTTAGAAGTAGCCTCCACCTGCAGAATATCTGCTACAAACCAAAGACAATTGTAAGGTTCACCTCCCTCTGTTGTCAGCACAACTTGCTTTCTTGCAAATCCTATGTTCAGTATTGCAGCTTCCAAGCAGAGGTAGCTTCACCTGAAGACTATTAGCTGTGTTATTAGAGTTAGTCAAGAATAGTTGCCCAGTTTGTAAAATTTGACTCCTCTACAACTAACTCTTGCAAAGTATGCAGAACAAGCAATGTTTGCTGACAATGCACAACAATATGCCACAGAGTTTATCATGGGAATCATAAACAGTTTAGCAGATGATGGTATTGATCTGTGCCAACACTTTTAAGTTGATTATCTGTGTAAGTACACATGTTTGTCATGTGGACACAAAGATTCACAAGCAGCTCATGACATGCTCTGGTTGTCTGTCTACATCCCTAAACAGAGATCTGTGAAGTTTCATAGATTTTTTGAAAATGCAGAAACTGGTTGGCTGTGTCAAAGATGTGGTCGGTCTTGTGTTTGCTCTTTGAGAGTTACATCTTTCAGTTCATACATAATGATTGTATTTTAACATTTTAACTCTCAAAGTATGAAAGTCACAACACCAATTTCTGACTTCGTTGCTGGAAGAACTATGTTTTCAGGAAGTCAGTTTGACACACATGCTATTATTTTCCATCATGGCCTATCTATTCACTCTGGACACCATGTCACATGGCGAAGGTTCAGAAAGGGATGGGTGAAGTGTAATGATACAGTATGTACTATGAGAGAAAGATTACCAAGGAATCTAAAAGATGCATACATTATCATTCTCCATTACACAAATATTGTACAAAATGTTGAGGAGTGATGGTATTTGAACACAGCAGCTTAGTTAGCCAGCATATTTGCAAATATATTTATATTTTTTTTCCATTAAATCTTTATTCCAGTTATAGTTGCAGAGAATGCATCCAGGGAAAACAAGCACAACCATATGAGTACACAATCATGCATATTACAGCTAATAACAGGATCCATCCTCTGCAAAGACCCCAAAAACCCCATCCCTCCCCCATCCCTCACCCTTACCCTCCCTCCCCAGCACAAGACAAGCCATCATGCTCTCCTCAGTCAGAAGGGAACCTATATACCCTATAATGAATAAGTAGTGTAAAAGGGACCCCAGATCTTATCAAACCTAGGGAGTTTGTTTTGAAGGATGGCTATCATCCATTCAACCCTCAAGCTGGCAAGTAATTCCTCCAGCCATTCGGCATAACTGATCACGACAGAGTCTTTCCAGTGCCTAAGAACAACTTTTTTAAGGGTGGCCGAGATTAGAGCCATATGGAACTTCCTATTCCTGAATGAAATACGAGATACATCCCCTAACAGGCATATTTTGGGAGTAAAGAGGTCCTCCAGGCCCAGTAATGGATCCACTCTATTTTTAATGGCTGCCCAAAGCGGGACTATCTTCAGACAGTTCCAGAAAATATGCATCAGATCCCCATCCGCTAAATGACACCTATTACATATAGGAGCCGCCTCCATTTTTAAACTCTCTAGCTTCTGTGGAGATTAGTAAATGTTATGGAGAATTTTAAATTGTATCAGTCTCAGCCGGTCTTGCAGGATAAATTTGTGGCAGTTTTGCCAAAGGGCAGTCCAACTAAGTTCCTCCTTGGGGAATACCAAGGCCCAATAAGAGCACAGAGCCAAATTCTGAGAATAGGCCCAATTAAATAGTACATTGTATACCTTGAAGACCGCATGTGAAAGGCCCACCAGAGGACCCAGGGTCCCATAAAATTCTACTCTCAGGATCTGTATTGGCCTCATGCCCATCTTGCTAAGTAAAAGGTGCCGAAGCTGATACACTTTAAAAATCACCATGGTGGGCAATTTAAATTTATTTAGAATCTCCAACGAGGAGAGTACCTTTCCATCGACTGCGAGAAGGTCTTTTAAATGACACTCATCAGGCTGGGCCAACCAAGTGGGACTAAGAGGCTTATTATCAATTAGGAAATGCGGGTTGCCCCTAATAGGTTGTGACCAATCCCTGAGATGATCATATTTGCAAATATATTGTTCTGACTGTATGTTACGGGTACATGTCTTTTTCCCCTTTTTTGAAATTCAACATCTTTATTGAGTTTTAGCATAACAAAATGTGTCTAACAATGACAGCATGAGCCAGTACTAAGTACAGTGAGTACAAAATAAGTACAAAGAAAGTCCCAGAATGCTGCAGGGATCATTAAATCTGAACAAAAAAAAACCCTACTAAAACACCCTACTCCCCACCCTCTATTCTTACAGCCCCCACCCCCACCCCAGAATGTGCCTTATTGAAAAAAAATAACAAAACATATACCAAGAAGTAATCAACATGCAATAGCCAGTATCAATGTACACTGGTATAACTCCTCCCTGCCAGTGTCTCAAACTCTCTAACCTTAGCTTGCTTTAAGCCCAGGCTCAGAAACTTACTGCTTAGCTCTACGCAAATGCAACTGCCCTAGCCTAGTGTAAAATATATATATATATATATATATATATATATATATATTTATATATATATATATATATATATATACTCTGTTTGACAATGCTCACTGAGCGCCCCCCTTCCTTTCCCTACTTATTCCTCCTCCCCTATGTCCCTCCCTTCTACCCCCACCAGCTCTCCCCCGACCATAAGTTTTGCACCTTTTGTTATCTTTTGCTCGTTGGAGATTGTACTCTATTGTAACAAAATTGTAATTGAACTGGAACTTTTTTGTTTGTAAGTATTGTGTCCCTTGTACTACTGTTCTGATGTCCTCTTTGTGACGAGATACCTTTGTAAATGAGCCTCTGGCTCAAAGGTTTCTAAACTGATGTTTAACTAAATAAATAAATAAATAAATAAATGTAGGATAATACAAACCAGAGCAGCCAGAGGTATAAACACATGGACATTAATTCAAATATAAAGCATACAATTTGCCCCATTTCTGGTCAAAAGAGGTCAAGCAATTCCGGGAGCTTGCTATTAATCTTTCAGTCTTGAAACAAAGAGATATTTCTTTAATCCATTCTGCATAAGTTATAACCAGTTGGTCCATCCAATGACTGAGAACCAGCCTTTTAACTGCTATAGAGATTAAAGCCATATGAAACCTACGTTCCAAGACGTGAATATTAGAGAACATCCCTAAAATACAAACTTCTATAGTAAACAAATCTCTCAATCCCAAAAGGGGTTCTAAATTGGACTGAAGTGAATGCCATAATGGAGCCACTTTGTCACAATGCAAAAAAATATGTACCAGGTTCCCTTCAGCTATGCCACACCTTGTGCAAATGTTTGAAGGTAATATACCTAGCCTGGCCAGCTTAACCGGAGTGTAGTACAAATTATTTGAAAAAATGATATTGGATAAGCCTGTGCCTATCTTGAGTGAGATATCTGTGCATGTCCACCCATATCTGCCCCCAAACCAAAGGAGAATCTGGCAGAAGAGAGGACCAAATTTTAGACCCAATAAGGGAATTAGGATATTTGGTACCCAATGGGAAGGAGTATATCTTGGAGATTCCATGGGGCTGATTTGCATACTCTTGTATCTGGTCTAAAAAGGGCCTGACTTGAGACAACATACATGTAGATCCAAAAATAGAGACCATAAGCTGTCTCAGCTGAAAAACTTTAAAAATGTGTTTCTGAGGAATGTTGAATTTAGCCATTATATCCGCCGAGGAAAGGAGGGAGTCCTGGAAGAATGGGCTTTCTGCACAACAATCCTGCAATTGAGGAAGCCAATCTAGGGAGAGCGGAGAGCCACCTATTTTAATGTTAGGGTTTAAAGTAAGAGGTTGAGCCGTTTCTTTTTTTGGTAAGATATTAAAAAAGTTCCAACACTGAGTCAACACCTTAATGGAGGTCCCTATAACACTACTTTGTAAAGGAGGAGGTAATGTGGAAAAAGTGTAATAAAAAAACTCTAGATAACTGGAGACTACCCTTATCTAGAATCCTTCTCTCAAGCTGTAACCAGATTGGGAGGTATGCATCCGGCCTAGCATCATACCACCTCCCCATTTTTGACATATGACTCACCCAGTAGTATAACAGAAAGTTGGGAAGACGGAGTCCTCCTCTCTCCCTAGGTAAGTTAACTTTTAAAAAGGCCCTTCTGGTCTGCTTTCCTTGCCAAATGAATTTAGAAATAACAAAATGGAGCTGCTGAAAATAGGACGTAGGGAGATAAATATTCAATAAAGTTAGTGGGTAAAAAACCCTGGGTAACACATTCATTTTAATAATACTTACACGGCCCCACAAGGATAAAGGAAGAGCGGTCCATCTTTGAAGACCTTGTTGTATTTTAAACACCAAGTCATCCAGATTAAGCTTTCTGTGAGCCTCAGGGCCCCTAGTAAGATGTATACCTAAATATTTAAAAGAGGAGGGAGACCATTTCATACCGAACTGGGTGAAGTTGGCATGGGGTGTGATAGCGTTTAACAGAAATATGATTGATTTGGAAAAATTCAGTTTATAATTGGCCAACTGTCCAAACCAATCAATGATTTGTAATATATGTGTTAGAGAGAATTCCAGGTTAGCCAAATGTAAAAGAATATTATCAGCATAAGCCGAAAGTGTCAGAGACTGCTGATGGACTAAGCATCCTATAATCTGGGGTGAGTTCTTAATACTAAGTAAAAGAGGTTCCAAATATAAATTAAACAAAAAAGGAGAGAAGGGACACCCTTGCCGAGTACCAGTAAATAAGGGGAATCAAGAAGAGAAGACCCCATTACAATAAATTCTAGCAGTAGGGGACTTATAAACTGTCTGAATCCATTGAATGAAAGTGTCCAGGAAGCCCATTCTCTAAAGGGTAATCCAGAGAAAATCCCAGTGAACTCTGTCAAAGGCTTTCTCAGTGTCTAATGAGACCAAAACCATGGGAGCCTGGGAATCCTGGGCAGCCTGGAAAATATGCGAGAGGGTATGCAAATGATCAGCTGACGATCTACCCTGAACAAACCCCACTTGTTCAGGACTCAGCAGATTAGACCAAGTCAGCTTAATTCTAAGAGATAAAATTTTAGTTAAAATCTTTATATCATAGTTTAGTAATGAAATTGGATGGTAACTGGCTGGGTCTATCTGAGATTTATCTGGTTTCAAAATCAAAACAATCATGGCTTCCAACAAAGTGGGGTCCAGGAGGTCAGAGGTAAACATATAATCAAACAATTTCAAAAGAAGGGGAGCAATCTCCTTACAAAAAACTTTATAGAAATTGGAGGGGAAACCATCAGGCCATGGGGATTTGTCCAGAGCTAGTCCCCCAATCGCTTCTTCCACCTCGGCCAGTGTGATGGGAGAGACCAAAAACTCTGGGAGAGGAAGGCCATCCAAAAATTGTTCAATGTGGGAATGGGAGGGTTGAGAGGGACCAATACTGCAAAGATCCCTATAGAAGGACTCAAAAACCTGGGAGATGTCCCGAGGGGAGGTCTTGAGGGAACCGTCAGGGGAGGACAAGGAAGGGATCCATCTCGATCCCTCCACTTCCCGCAATTGGAGGGCTAGCATCCTGCCTGGTTTTTCCGCTTGGTCAAAATAACGAGCCTTTGTTTTGAGAATGGCATACTCTGCCTTATCTCTTAACAGATCCGAGTATTCATTCCTAAGTTTCAGCAGAGTTTCAAAATCTGTTTGGGAAGATGAAGAGGAAAAATTGTTTTCTGCAAGCCTAATTTGATTCGACAGTGACATGATCCTAGCCTCCCTCTGCTTTTTCCTTCTAGATGCTAACTTAATAAATTCTCCCAGATGAAACATTTAAAGGAACACCAAATCAAGTCCTCCCTGTTAGTTGAACCTGAGTTAATATCCATAAAGGAAGAAATTAGAGATTTAATATTAGAAACTATGCGTTCCTCTTTTAGAAGCTGTGTGTTTAATTTCCAGGAGGTGTCTCTTTGCACCTGTGGGTCAGGAGAAATTGAAATCCATGCCACGGAATGATCCGATATCACAACTGGTTCAATTCCCGTTTGTAAAATACCGGACAAAAGGGTGTTACTAACTAAAATAAAGTCAATTCTGGACCACGACTGATGAACTTGGGAGTAGAAGGAAAAAGCTGTCCAGAGGGATTAAGTAAGTGCCATGGGTCACATAAACCCAATAGATCCATAAAATCCCTCAGGGCAAGTTGTGAAGGGGAAGGTGATTTTAATGGTCTATAGGATTTATCCAGGTTCTGAGATGGAGCAATGTTCCAATCACCCGAGTATTAACAAGGAGGGCAAGAGCCCACTCAATTTATCAGCTAGGTTCATAAGAAAGTCCGGGTCTCCTCCCACTGGACCATAAATTGCCCCTAATACCACCCTGACATTATTTAGCATGCCCTTAACAGTAATGAATCTGCCTTCATGGTCCATTAGACACTCTTCTGCCAGAAATGAAATATGTCTTTTTACCAATATAGCCACCCCTCTACTAGAAGATGTCCCACAAGAAGCAAAAATTTTGGAGTAGCCCTGCTGGCGTAGCCCATTGACTTATGATGTCATGAGATGGGTTTCCTGCATCAGAAGAAAATCAACATTCAAAAGAGCACAGTTTTTGAGAACCTGGTACCTTTTAGACAGGTTTCTGGCACCTCTGACATTCCACGTTGCAATTTTAATTGACACCATGATCATGTAGTATTATATTTAACAGCAAGAAAAATATTTATCAATGGAAAAATAAACCATCCCAAAAAGCACATCCCCCCTACCCCCTCCATACTTGAAAATCTACACAACCATAACCCACCCGTCCTCCCCACCCCCATCAGTACCCCTGAAAAGTAGCCAGAATGAAAGAAGCTTCAGCCATAGTACTACAGCCCTTGATGGGGCAAACAGTAAGAAGGGCAACTGTACCCTGAAACCCCCCTCTCCCCATTGATCCCTCCAACTATATACAAAGGGTCTCCCGACAAATTCCAGAAAATTATTAGGTACTTTAAACCTTAGGTCGGGGGACCGAAACCCATAAGCAATGTTCCATTGGGAGGCGGATTCTGTACCAAAATACCAGTACCGAGAGGGTATACCCCAATTTGTTTCTGGTGCTAATAACAAATAGTGACAGGGAACCCCCTGGCTAACATGCTTCCCAAGAAAAGTGCCTTTCACCCCTCTCCCTGGTGCGCTATGCAGTCCTCCCAGAGCCAGCTCCATCCTGGAGCCCCCCGTCCCGCCACCCTCTTGGAAACCAAAATACACCCTACTAAACTATATAGGAAGTAGGGATTTGAACAAATGAATGGGGACATATCTATCTATAGCAATATCTATTTCCCCAAACATTGCAAAAAACTATAACACCCCTTATGAGATGGGTAGTTTGGACTACTTGGGAGGGTGAGCTACTGCTTTGGAGAGTGCCCCCTAAGACACTCTTAAACTATCTGACCTGCAACAAGAAGGTAGGCACCTCCAGAACCCCTCTGAGAAAAATGCCGCCTTTCCTACGATCGCGGGGCACCAACCATGAAGGAAATTATCTCAGTGGCATCAGCAGCACTCGACTGCACTACTTACCCCTAACTAAACAACTGAATTGCAAGCCAATCCATTCTGCATATCACAAGACATGAACCAGAACACAGAAGCAGAATCCATTACAATCCATATGCTAGATAAGCCAGGATCTGAAATCTTAATACCCTGGTTGTGGTTGTGATATCAGTCATTAGCACATCCTAATATAATGTCGAAAGTCCAGGATTACAAACTACCTCTGCTGTTCCCTGCTACAAGGGACACAATCCAGTTTTCATGTAGCTGTACTTAGTCATAGAGAATGGAATGGCTCTGAACTCTAGTAGTTGTATCCAGTGTAACAAGTCTGTTGATGCCAACAGAGTCACTGCTGGTTAACTAAGTCCCGTGTTAATCATCAACCCACCCACCGGGATGTCGCCACAATACATTTAAACTGAGAGACCTTTTCCTACCAGGTGAATGACTTGAGCTCACAGGACAGTGTCTCCCAATTGCAGCACTTAAGCAGGGTCTCTGCGTTCATAAATTACCTCTACTTTCAGCCTTGGGGGAACAAGGAAGAGACCGGAGGACCAAAAAAGGCTGAGGGAACCAAAAAGTCTGATCGATTAACAGCGTGTAGAAACACCAGTTGGACAAAGGTTCCCACCCTCTCACCAGCTGAAACGATCCACACGTTCATTAACAAATACTAGGCCTACCAGGCCATGCTCCGGCCTACCCAGCCTCCCCACCCCACCAACGAGAAACCCAAAAGGGAGAGAAAGGAAAAGAGAGCATTGGCGAACAGGTGAGAGTATAATATTACAGCTATAAACGAGAAATAACATTCTGACACATCGGTAAGTGTTCAGCCTGATTTAAACAGGTTAGGTAACTTGAGAGAGAGAGATCAGAAGCAGCTTGATCTGGAGACTCGTAAGAATACCATGTCCCTTCTATAGACACTTGTAGCTTGGCAGGGTAGATCATTCTGTAGCGGATGCTGGCAGCAATCAGCTTGCTAACCATTGAATGAAAAGCTGAACGTTTCTGTCACGTTTCATAAGGAAGGTCTTATGTTATTCGTAGCTTGGAACCACTCCATAGAATTGCTTGTAACTCTCTTGCTTTGACTAATACATGTTGCTTCTCCAGAAAGCTTAAGAACTTGACTATAATAAGCCTTGGTGGTGCTCCAGATGCGGGTTTCGGCCCGAGAGAGCTATGAGCACGCTCTATATGATATTGTGGGTTGAGGGGGGATGGACCAATGACCTTGCTCAGAAATTTCTGGAGAAAGAGGATGATGTTGGAGCCTTCCTCGGCTTCAGGGAGGCCCAAAATCAGCAAGTTGTTTCTCTGACTCCTTCCTTCTAAATCCTCTGTTTTAAGCTGGAGTTTGCTGACCTGCTGTCTAAGGTGAACAATCTCTGGGTCCATCCTCTCCCTCCACTTCTCCAGGAAAGAGGTTCTTGCCACCAAGTCCCCTATTCTGGTCGTTAGGGTGCTAAGGTCCCCTCTTAATGATTTTAGCTCTGCAGAAATGTCTTCTAACGTTTCCTTAAACTGTAACAACTCCTGAAGGAAATGATCTTCGGTAAGAGGAACCGATGAAGCACTGGACGGGGTTGATTTAGAGGCAGACCCCGAGCCTTGATGTTTAGATTTTTTTGAGGATTTCTCTGAAGTAGGCGGTGGAGTGTGCTTTATGCCAGCTGGCTTCATCTCTGCTTCATCGCGATCCTCAGCTGATTGCCGAATTGCAGTCGAACCCAGAACACTCTGTGAATGTAGCAGCACTAGCGAAACTCGAGATAAAGATTTAATATTCAATCATCGATGTTAGTAGGGAAAAAAAGTAATTTGAAGAGGGTGATAGACGGGAGCTCCACATAAACGCTGTCTCTAGTTGCTCTGCATCACGTGACCCCCTTTTCCCCTTTTTTTACATATTTATTTTGATTTGATAAAAGAGCTGAGACTTTTAATGTGAAACAACCACTGTGCAATATCAGTGATGGTGACCTAACTGTTTTAGATCTTCTGGTGTATTAATACAGCCCATGTGAATTACTCTAATTTTCCTGTCATTGCAGGAGAGAACCACAATACTGTACCTACGTGACAGACTGTTGTAGACACTGACTTGTTTATCTCAGTGTTATGCTGGCACGCTGTACACAAAACAGAATTGTCCTGTTGATTTATAACAATACAATTTCTAGAACCATTTATATTGTTATATGAAGCATTTGCAACTTTGATGTACTTACTACAATGACTGCTGTTTTACTGCTCAAGTAGACTTGAGGGTATTGAGCAGTTATCATTTGACAGTCAGTGAGTAATATCTTTTTGCAGGTATCAGTTAATCTTGTATGTTTTGCACATGTCACTGTGTATTCAGTTGTTTCACAGTGCTGTTTTACATGGTAATGACAGAATCAGTAATATTGTCATCTCATTATGAGAGTTTTAAGTACTCTTCTGTACATATTGTTTGAGAAGTTGTGCTTCTTTCAACAATCTGCATCAGGTTAAGTTGTGACTTCTTTTCCTGTTGTTGTCTACATTGTTAACCTTGACTATAATGCTAACTGAATTGACTTCCGTCGAATCCAAGCAGACTGGAGGGCACTGGATATTACACACATTTCACTCAGTAAGTTATGTCTTGGCAGATGTAGTGGTGTGACTCACATTTACAGCATGACTTTCTACATGATAACGTCATCTGTTTGCAGTGGGCTGCATTTGTTGAAGTGTATGTGACTGCATTATCTGTCACTGTTCTGGGAGTATGGTGTTACAGTAAGACTTGATATGACAACTTCTACCAATACAATGCGACTCAGTTTTGTATATATGTATATAATGTTGAACTGCAGACATATGCTATGTTGCTTATATTGCTTCTTAGCTGTTTTTGTTTGTTGAGAAAAAAAATGACATTTATTGTTACATTAACTGTTTGAAAACATTTCTATTAATGCATTTAATGTTATTGTGTTGCATTAGGTGCTACTGGTGATGCTGGTGATCACTGAAGATTGAGATGTAAACATGTGGAAATGTCTCACATTTTCAGTGTATGTATGCATTTCTGTATGTCTGTGCAGATGTCTACAACTCATTGTTTGACAGGTTATGACCATGATGATTGTGTACTTCTGTACCACAATGCAAGCTATTGGTCTGCTTCTGCTTTTATAGGATCATCCATATTTTGGAGGTTGGATGAGAAATTGTTCCTAGCTCAAGTAATGTTAATAAATAAAATGCTCCAATTTGGAGATGAACCAACTGTTGCAAGCATGGGTCAGGACATGGCTGTGATATGTAATATGTTTACCACAGCATGATATCGTCAAGAATTTTTCACATAAGTTTCTTTTGTTACTGAGCTAGTTACAGTACAGCAATGGCTATATACAGTATGTGCCTGCCATTGTATGTTAATACTTTTACTTGTTCTTTCTGTGTGTGTGTATATATATATATATATATATATATATATGTATATATACTGCTAGCATTATGGGTGCCTCTTCACATTTGAAGACCAGAGAACACATTGATGTATACCATACAATGTTTCTGCCACAGACGTAGTGTGCTATTTATTTCCTTTGTTTCTTTCTTTTGACTTCTTGCTATTGGTTGGTTCAGTTTCAAATAAATAACCGGTGATAAACTAGAAAGAGTTTGAAAAGATGTCTACAGATTTCTTAAACAGTATGGTAATTGCCAAATAGGATATTTAACAATTACATCAAAATTATTTATGCAGAATTAATAAATTAAGACATATGCTACTTCTTTATATTTCTGGTTGGTGTCAAAGTTTACCTTACTAATCATATGAAATAATATTTATACTTCTTATAGCACTGGTAACATCAGCCATGCATGTGGTATGTCTTTAAAAAATATCTTTATGTGGTCATGTGAACCACAAAATGTTTATTAGTGTCTCATATATGTATGCAGTGAAAAAAAATGTTGTTAAATTGTTCAGTGAAACAAATAATATATTTCTTGTAATGACTCAGTTTAAATAGGTGCCAAATATTGATATTCACATGATCAGTTATTGATTGTTGGTGTTGATTATCTAAATGACTAACTAGGTAGTCTATTGAATTTGTGTCATAGTGTTAATGGAGATGTTATTAATACTACTTAGCAAAAGATGTAACTGAAATGTGAAATCGTATGATACATCTTCTGTTACACAAAGTCACATTGGTGATTATCTAGTCAGTCTATATAAATTCTAAGTTAAATACTTAATAAGGAAGATAATGTGACAGTGTAGATATAGCATGTGAAATAGCAAAACTTAAAAAGAGAACAAATAATTATAATGATTTATAAAGAACTGTTTTTTTGCCCATCCCAGGAACAACCAAACAGTTCGGACTAAAAATATTTAAATAGTTAACAAATAAAAGTACTCTTAAACCTTATGCTATGTGTCTTGAGTATTATTTATATCCAGTAGGTGTCAAAGAGGTGTACCATTGATGCCCATGGCTTTAATTTGGCTGTGGCTGTGCACTCAGAATCCAGTGCCTGGTTGGGGTGGGGTGGGGACATTGTCTGGTTGAGGCTGTGCAAGTCATCAGTATCATGACGAGTGTGCATTTGGTATCATGGAGGTATACCATTGATGTTCATGGCCTTAACATAGAAACATAGAAACATAGAATTTGATGGCAGATAAAGATCGATTGGCCCACCCAGTCTGCCCATTTCCCTACCTAATGGATAAGCTGCAGATCCTAGTTAACCAGCAGCCTACTTCTTTCTTCCCTCACCCCCTAGAATTGCCTTATGACTGTCCCATGCATGCTTGAATTCAGTCAATGTTTTTGACTCCACAACCTCCTCCGGAAGGCCATTCCATGCATCCACAACCCTCTCTGTGAAAAAATACTTCTTTATATTACCTCTGAGCCGCCCCCATCTTCAAATTGTGCTCCCTTGTTCTTGCACACCTCTTTTTTTGAAAGATGCTACCCTCTTGGACTTTGTTGATTCCCTTGAGGTACTTGAAAGTTTCTATCATGTCCCCCCTCTCCCTCCTTTCCTCAAGGCTATACATATTAAGCTCCTTTAGTCTCTCTCCATATGTCTTCTGGTGCAGACCCTGCACCATTTTAGTTGCCCTCCTCTGGACAGATTCCATCTTGTCTATGTCCTTGCGGAGATTGGGTCTCCAGAACTGCACACAGTACTCCAGATGGGGTCTCACCAGCTGTCTGTACAGAGGGATAACAACTTCCTGTTTTCTACTGGTGATGCCTCTCCCTATGCATTCCAGTATCCCCCCAGCCCTCCTTACTGCCCTCTCACATTGCTTGCCCACCTTTAAGTCATCTGATATGACTACTCCCAGGTCCCTTTCAATTTTGTTGTTGTTAGTATCTCACCCCATTGTGTACTCTTCCCTGGGTTTTGTTTCCCAAGTGCATTACCTTGCACTTCTTAGCATTGAATCTAAGCTGCCATACATTTGACCATTTCTCTAACCTTGCCAAGTCCCTTCTCATCCTTTCCATCCCACCTTGTGCATCAACTCTGTTGCAGATCTTTGTGTCATCTGCAAAGAGACATACTTTTCCTTCCAGTCCCTCTACAATGTCGCTTATAAAGACATTGAAGAGGACAGGTCCTAATACTGAACCCTGTGGTACCCCGCTAGTAACCCCCCTTTCTTCAGAGTGGACTCCATTTACTATTATCCTCTGTGTCCTATTCTCCAGCCAGTTCTTTACCCAGGCTATCATCTTGGGACCCACTCCCAGGCTGGTTAACTTGTATATTAATCTTTTGTGTGGGACTGTGTCAAATGTCTTGCTAAAGTCTAGGTAGGCCATGTCCACATCTCCTCCCTGATCTACTACTTTGGTCACCCAGTCAAAGAAATCTATTAGATTCATCTGGCATGACCTTCCTGCTGTGAATCCATGCTGTCTTGGGTCCTGTGCCCCTCTGGCCTCTAGGTACTTGATAATTCTTTCCTTCAGAAGTAATTCCATCATTTTCCCTATCACTGAGGTTGAACTAACAGGTCTGAGTTTCCTGCTTCTGCCCTGCTCCCACTTTTGTGAAGGGGAATCACATCTGCCCTTCTCCAGTCCTCAGGTACCACCCATCCTCCCATGATTTGTTAAAGAGGGTAGTCAATGGTGTCACTAGATCTACCCTTAGTTCTTTTAGAATTCTTGGATGAATTCCATCAGGCCCCATTGCTTTTTCCACCTTCAGTTTTAAGAGTTCTTTCAGAACCCTTTCTTCTGTAAATGGGCTGGTATCAATTTCGGTATCCAGAGTGTTTCTATTGTTTGTTTTAGGTACCTCCCCCTCTTCATTTGTAAATACTGAGCAAAAATATTTGTTTAGTATCTCTGCCTTTTCACTGCCACCCTCTGCCCACACCCCCTCCCCTTTATTAAGCCTCACTATCCCTCCCTTAGTCTTCCTTCTCTCCCTGATGTACCTAAAAAAGGTTTAATCCTCCTTCTTAACTGAGTTGGCTATCTTTTCCTCGGTTTGGGCCTTTGTTGTTCTGACTGCCTTCCCAGCTTCTTTTTGTTTTAACTGATACAATTCTCTGTCTTGCTCCTTCTGTGATTCCTTGTACTTTCTGAATGCTTTCTTTTTCTCTTGAACTTTTACTGGCCTTAGTTGGGCTGTGGCTCTGCACTCAGGATCCAGTACCTGGTTGGAGGGGCATTACTTGACTGAGGCTGTGCAACTCCTCAGTGTTCTAACTAGTGTACAGCTGGTATGAGGGAGGTATACCATTGATGTCCAAGTCTTTAGTTAGGCTGTGGCTCTGCAGTCAGGATCTAGTACCTGGACTGGGTGGGGCATTGCTTGGCTGATGCCATGCAACTCCTCAGTGTCCTAACATGTGTGCAGCTGGTATCAGGGAGGTATACCATTGATGTCCATGGCTTTAGCTGGGCTGTGGGTCTGCATTCAGGATCTAGTACCTGGTCTGCAGAGGTGGGGGTATTGCCTGGCTGAGGCTGTGCAAGTTGTGAGTGTCATAACTAGTGTGCAGTTGGTATATTGGAGGTATACTGTTGATGTTCATGGCCTTTGCTGGGCGGTGACTCTGCACTCAGGATCCAGTACCTGGTCTGGGGGCATTGCCAGGCTGAGGCCCTGCAACTTCACAGTGTTCTAACTTGTGTGTAGGTGGTATGAGGGTGGTATACCATTTATGCCCATGGGTTTAATTGGGCTGTGTCTCTGCACTCAGGATCTAGTAGCTGGTCTGGGGGAAGGAGTCATTGCCTGGTCAAGGCTGTGCAACTCCTCAGTGTTCTAACTTGTGTGCAGCTGGTATCAGAGAGGTATGCCTTTGATGCCCATGGCTTTAGTTGGGCTGTGGCTCTGCACTCAGGATCTAGTACCTGGTCTGGAGGGATGGGGATATTGACTGGCTGAGGCCGTGCAACTTATGAGTGTCATAAATAATGTGCAGTTGGTATCATGGAGGTATACTGTTGATGTTTATGCCTTTAGTTGGACTATGGCTCTGCACTCAGGGCACAGTATCTGGTCAGGGGTGGGGGCATTGCCTGGCTGAGGCTGTGCAACTCTTCAGTGTTCTAACTTGTGTGCAACTGGTATCAGAGAGGTATACCATTGATGTCCGTGGCTTTAGTTGGGTTGTGGCCCTGCACTCAGGATCTAGTACCTGGTCTGGAGGGGTGGGGGTATTGCCTGGCTGAGGTCATGCAAGTCGTGACTGTTGTAGCTAGTGTGCAGTTGGTAACATAGAGGTATACCATTGATGTTTATGGCCTTAGTTGGGCTGTGGCTCTGCACTCAGGATCCAGTATCTGGTCAGGGGGGCATTGCCTGGCTGAGGCCATGCGACTCTTCAGTATTCTAACTTGTGTGCAGTTGGTATGAGGGAGGTATACCATTTATGTCAATGGCTTTAGTTGGGCTGTGGCTCTGCACTCAGGACCTAGTACCTGGTCTGGCAGGGAGCCATTGCCTAGCTGATACCATGCATCTCCTCAGTGTCCTAACATGTGTGCATGTGGTATCAGGAAGGTATACTCTTGATGTCCACAGCTTTAGTTGGGCTGTGGCTCTACACTCAGCATACAGTACCTGGTCTGGGGGAGTGGGGGCATTGCCTGGTTGAGGTTGTGCAACTCCTCAGTGTTCTAACTTGTGTGCAGCTGGTATCAGAGAAGTATTCCTTTGATGTCCATGGCTTTAGTTGGACTGTGGCTCTGCATTCTGGATCTAGTACCTGGTCTGGAGGGGTGGGTGTATTTCCTAGCTGAGGCCATTCAACTCATGAGTGTCGTAACTAGTGTGTATTTGGTATCACAGAGGTATACCTTTGATATTCATGGCCTTAGTTGGGCTATGGATCTGCACTTAGGATCCTGTACCTGGTCTGGGGGCATTGCCTGGGTGAGGCATTGTAACAAATCTGTCTTTTATAAAGGTTTCATAATCTTGTTTACATGTACTGTGGTAAGAGAACATACTCATTTTTATTTCATTCTCAAAAAGTAAGGAAATTCTTTGCAAAAAACTGTGTTAATGCAACAGTTAGGGTTTTTTACAGTGACAAAAGTGAGGAAATTCGACATTAGGGTTTTCAACCCTAACTCTGACTTCTCCCCCACTGCCACACATACACACACACACAAAGACACACGCAGACACACACATAGACACACACACACACAGAACACACAACTATGGGGGTCGGTACAAGGCAAGACAACCAATCACAAACAGACACTGTAATGCAACAGAAATAACATATAACTTCTTAAACATACCACAACAGGCATCCATCATCACGTATCACCAACTGTATCACTTCTGCTGCCATCCCAGCCTCTTGTGTGCAAACCACCTTCTACATAACAGCATACTGTAAGTGGTAAAGCACATGTATTGGTGGGAGTGCAGGGTGCTTTGGCCTCCCCACAGTCTCATTAACTTGCCCATTTCTACATAACAGCATAGCCCTATGCTACTACCAACATGGGCATTTCTGCATAAGAGGATACCCCATGCCTTCACTAAGTTGCCCATTTGTGCATAAGACCATAGCCCCAAGCTATCACCAAGTTGGCAATTTCTGCATTACAGCATAGCCCCATGCTCCCATCAACTTGCCTATTTTTGCATAACACCATGATATGTCTAGTACAATACATTTATTGGTAGGAGCATGGGTCCCAGCCCCCAATAACTTGCCATTTTTGCATAACAGCATACTCCAGTGCTACCATGAACTTGGCAATTTTTGCATAACAGCATAGCCCAATGCCCCCACCAACTTGCCCATTTCTGTGTAACAGCATAACATAGGTACTGAAACACATGTATTGGTGGGACCGAGACCCTAGCAACTTGCCCATTTCCACATAACAGCATAGCCCCATGATCCCACCAAGTTCTTTGATTCTGCATGACACCATGATATTAGTAGAAAAACACATGTGTTGCTGAGACCCCAGGAGCCTTCACGCCACTGCGCTTCCACCAAGTTTCCAAAAATTACCCATTTCTGCATAACAGTATAATATAACAAGTAAATCACATGTATTGGTGAGACTGTGGGGCTCTTTGGTTACTGCGCTCCACCAACATGCTCATTTCTGCATTACAGTATAGCCCCATGTTCTCACCAACTTGTCCATTTCTGCATACCACCATAATATAAGTAGCAAAACCATGTATTCCCACCAGCTTCCTATTTCTCCATAACAACATAGCACTGTGTTCCTGCCAACTTGCCCATTTCTGCATAACAGCATCATATGAGTGATGAAACAGATGCATAGGTAACACCATCTCAGATGCTTCTACCAGATGCTGGTGTACACACCCAAGAGGCTGGGATGGCAGCAGAAGTGATACAGTTGGTGAAACATGATGATGGATGCCTGTTGTGGTATGTTTAAGAAGTTGTATGTTATTTCTTTTGCATTATGGTGTGTATCTATAATTGGTTGTCTTGCCTTGTACCTCCCCCCATAGTTGTGTGTTCTGTGTGTGTGTGTGTGTTTCCATGTGCGTGTGTGTATGTGTGGCAGTGGGGAGGATGTCAGAGTTAGGGTTGACAACCCTAACGTCAAATTTCCTCACTTTTGTCACTGTAAAAAACCCTAACTGTTGTATTAACAAAGTTTTTTGCAAAGAATATATATATATATGTGTGTGTGTGTGTGTCCAAAGAACACTGGGGGATTGGGCACCCCCAGTATCACTGTTAAGTTAGGATTGTGAGTCACAGCTCTGTGGGATTGGGCACCCCAGTATCACTGTTAAGTTAGGATCATGAGTCACAGCTCTGTGGGATTGGGCACCCCAGTATCACTGTTATGCTTCTGGGTGGGGGGTGGAGGGTGCTGAGAAAGAGGGTCGGTTGGGGGATATACATAATAAAAAGACTGACGAGCACCACACTGGAGGAATGGGCACCCCCACTGTCACTGTTATGTTTCTGGGGGGATGGGCTGGTGGGTGCTGAAAGTGAGGGTCAGGTGGGGGATATGAATAATTTTAAAGAAAAACACATGCGGCAGTCATGGCAGAGTACAGCACACTCTACCATGATCAAAATGGCTGTCACACCACAATGCACATGTGCTAGTACTAGTGCATGCACAATACAGTGTGGTGGCCATCTTGGACATGGCAGATTGTTTCGTGTTCCTCCGTGACCACTGTTTGTTTTTTTCTTTAAAATTAAGAATATGCCCCCCACCTGACCCTCCCTCTCAGCACCCCCCTCCCCAGAAACATAACAGTGACACTAGTGGTGTCCAATCCCACAGTGTCCCAATCAGGACAGTCCAATTTTTTTTGCAAGCTAAAAATAGTGCAGTGCGAACAGAGTGCAAGGGATGCAGAGTCCTTTCTTGAAAGCAATAGGACTGCAGGACTCTGCCCATTGCAGACTTAAAGAGCACAGCTTAGAATACATGATGTTTGCTGAAATTGCACATTTTTAGCACTCACAACTTTTGCAAATGCATAATTTGGTGATAATGGCACCACCTAAATAATAAAAGCATTGGTAAAATTATGCCAGATTTTGACGCAATTTTGTGAAAATCTGCAAATACAAAATCAGCACTATCACACAATTTCATAGGCATAATAAAAAATCATCCAGCACTAGATAGGGTACTTCAACTTTCCAAATATAAATAAGGAGGAGAAAACAGCCAAATCCAGGTGTAGTCTTCAATACTGTATATGGATCTTAAAGAGCAAATAGCACCAAATAAATGGCTGGAAGAAAATTTTAATAATTGAATAATTTTAAAATGAGCCCTTATTACTTTTTACTTCTGAAGTGTTTTTTTTTCCTTTTTTCTATGTGTGCATTAGATGCTGTCTACCTAATATGATTCAATGTAATGTTTTGTTTATTTGTTAGTTTGAATCTAGGATTGCAAGTACCTTTGAGCCAAGGCTCTTTTACAAAGGTTCCACGTCCGGTGAGATACAATGTAACACAGGACAATAAGTACAAGATTTGTAGATAAACATTGGGTTACAGAAAACATGGAGGCTTAACATAATTTGTCTATGCAAACATACAAATTGAGACAGTACTAGGTAGGATACAATAGGGATTAGCAGCCAGACGCCTTGTCAGCAGCGCATTGGAAGTGCAGAGGTGAGTGGGTGGATGGGTGGACATGGGGGGAGGGGGAGAGGCGATAGGTAGAGGAGAGGAGAGAGTAAATGCTTAGAGTAAAGGGCAGGGGCAGCCAAGGAAGGTTGAGAGACAGGATGGCTGTTTAAGGGAAACAGTCACAGGTGCTGGAGGCTGAGAGGAATAGATACAGCCTAGATTTGAAGGGGTCAAGCTTGGGAAGGGAGGAGATGTTACCACTGAGACCATTCAACCAGAGTGGGACCCTGTAGGTGAAAGCTCTTTGCCCCAAGAGGAACGGCTGTGGGAGATCAGAAGGAGTTGAGAGTCAGAGCCCCTAGTATGGTGTGAGTTTTGAGCAGGAGAAAGGAGAGCTTGGACACCAGGAGGAGAAAAGCCCAGGACTGTCTTCTTGGCCATTAAGCAGGTTTGGTATTTTATATGGTTAGAGAGTTGTAACCAGCCAGTTTGGGCATAGAGGTCACATGTATGGGTGAGGCAGTGGGCTCCAGAGATGAGATGATAGGCTTTGTTGAGGGCCGTAGCAATACGTTGGAGAGCAGTGACAGTGGCAGAGCTGTAGATGATAAGGCCATAGTCAATTAGTGAGACCACAGAACTCTAAACTGAAACCCTTATGGCTTCAGGAGTAAGGCATTGCCTGTGCCTGTAGAGAAGTCTGATACAATTGTTAGCAGCTTTAACAATGCTGTCGATGTGTAGACCATAGGATAGGTGACTGTCGATTGTGACTCCAAGATATTTAATGGAGTGCACCTGTTTGAGGGCAGCACCATTGCAGTTAGATATGGTCAAGGGACAGTGCCTGTACTTGTTGTGGGTGCCTCAGAAGAGCATTGATTTTGTTTTTTTATAGTTGAGGACTAGCTTGTATTTTGTGAACCAGTTTTCGACTGAAGAGAAGCCAAGCTGTAGTTTGAACTGAAGGGGTTGGAGTTCCTCGTGGGTGGAGTGGATAACGTCGTTGTCAATGTAGAGTAGTTTTTGCTCAGGGCAGGACTGTGGGAGACTATTCAGAAAGAGACTGAAAAGAAGAGGACCTAGAATAGATCCCTGTGGGACTCCAGAGTGGACTGGTCTAGCATTAGAGAAGACGTCACCAATTTTGACTCTTTGGGATCGGTTTTCAAGATAACTTTTAAACCAGGATGTCAACAGGGGCGAGAGCTTGGCTTTTAGCAGCTAGTCTATCAGAAGGCGATGATGGACCATGTCAAAAGTCTTAGTTAAGTCAATGTAGACAGAGCCAGTCAGTTGACCATTATCCAGGGAAATATGGATTGCTCCGGTGTACTCCAGTAGGGCTAAGGTTGTGCTGTGGCCCTTTCTGAACCCATGCTGCTGAGTGCACAAGATATTATATTTATCCAGGTAATCCATAAGTTGGTCTGATACAATCCTTTCAATTCTCTTTGAGAGTGGAGGCAAAATGGAGATAGGCCAGTAGTTCATGTGGAGGGCCCGGTCTCTACTTTTGTGGATACGAGTAACAGTTGCGGTCTTCCATCTATCTGGGAACTGACTGAGGCTGAGGGAGAGGTTGAACATTTTGGTTAGAGGGGGTAGTACTTCTTCAAGAGTGAGGTATAGCAGTTTAAGGTCAAGTGTGTCCCCAATTATTCGGGTCTTGGCAATTGCTTTACTAATGTATTTGCGTACATCATGCATCTTAACTGCCTTGAAGTAGAAGGGTGGGTATTTAGAAGAATGGGGTGGGCTGGTGGCATGTGCAGTGGCATCATCATTGTTGAAAAAGTCAGGAGGGAGAATACTGCTGAGGTCGGTGAAGTCTGCTTTGAAGGTATTTGCTATAGTTAAGGGGTCCAGAGTAGTAGCCCCATCAATATTCAGCAGGGTGGGGGAAGATTTAGGCTGTTTCCCATAACTTATTTAATATTATTCCAAAAAGATTTGCCATGTCCCCAGGTATTTGAGAGAGCTTCATTATAATAGAGGATTTTTGTTAGTCGAATTGATTTTGTACAGGCATTACGGGCATGTTTGTAGTTCTGGATGTCAGCTTGCATTCCTGAGGCCTGCACCTTCATCCAGAGATAGTCCCTGGCTTTTAGTTGAGCAAGTAGTTCAGCAGAGAGCCAAGGGTTGCATAGGCCTTTGACTCTGCGTTTTTTGAAGGGAGCAAAGGAGTCACAGGCAGAATTAAAGATGCTAATGAAAAATTCCAGGGCCGAGTTGAAATCAGTAGCATTGTAAACAGGAGACCAATCTTGTTGTCTAAGGTGGGTTTTAAGGTGTTTCAGCTGCCCTTTGGGGAGGACTCTACTGGAGATGAGTAAGGGCGGAGGCATGCTGAATTTGTTAGACCATTTGCAGATGACTGGGGAGTGGTCGCTTATTGCATCAGGGAGGATGGAGACGTTTGAGATGCGAGTCGGGTGGCTAGTTAGCACCCAATCTAGGACTGTATTAGTGCCAGTTTTATAGGAGTACCGAGTGGGGGAGTCGACTAGCTGAGAAAGGTTGATGGCAGAGATTGCATCCTTGATACCCCCTATATCCAGTGCCAGCCAGTTAATGTTGAAGTCGCCTAACAGGATTGTCTCAGAGCCAGTGATGTGAAAAGCAGTACTTTACCTAAAAGCAGAAATATAGGGCTGGATTCTAGAAGGAGGATGCTGGGCTTGCTGCAAGTTCTGCGTCCACTGTAAAGTGGAACACAGTTGCACCAAAGCCCCTCAGATGCAGCCTGGTCCAATTCCAGAAGGGCTCAAATCCGAATCCAATATCCTCTGTTTAGGTCCTTTTGAGATTTGAAACAGAATCAGATTAGGAATTTGAAGTTCCTAAAATCCTAACTCCTAAAATCAGAGTTGGTTGATTCTGAGTATCCCTCATCACAATGCTGATGATGTATTAGGAGGAAGAGAACTGTCTATGTCAGCATCCAGATAGATTGCTGTTTGATACACCACACCTAGTATGGTCAGGTAGAAAGTCTTCTAATTGTCTAAACAGAAAAGACAAAAATACTTCAGATATTAAAAGTCATAGCTGACTATTTTATTCATTCCAGGCAGTATGCTAGCTCTTATATACAGTTTGTCAAGACAGCCACTAGAAATCAACTAAAAGTTGACTTGTTATGTTTGATTGTGTGCATGTAAAAAGCAAACATATTGGCACCAATCTGGCAGTGTAGGGGATGGGAAGTCATGTGCTCTAAACAGCAAATTCAGCTGAGTCTGCAGGAGGTGTGTGAGTAGATACTTAGGGCCCAATTCCAGGATGCCTTACACATGGCACAAGGCAATTTACATCCAACCCTATGGTGTAAATTGCACCTTGCACCATGCGATACGCAAGTCATGATTCCAAGATGAGGCTTGCACCATGCCACATGCGGCTTGCACCAAAGGTGGGCTATGCCACCCACTATACCTCCAACCCAGTGCAGCATGGCACAAGGGTGGGTTACAGCAGCACCAGCTCCCTATTCTGAAAGGGCAGCTGGCATAACCCAGTTCCACTATTCCAGGTCCTGCTATGGTGCTGCAGGTTAGACCAGCATGGAGGTGGTCTAAGGGGCATCTGTCCTTGCAAAATGATGGATGCCCCCCTGCAATGCTGTGAATTGTACATTGCCATGCCCCACGGACCCCCCAGCACAGTGATGCCACCCACCTCCCACATTTCGGGGTGCCACACAGCTCATTTATCTGCTGTGCCTCCCCTTGTGCTTGTGCCACCCAGCCAACCCCCTCAAGGCCCACAGGGGATAGCAGGCATGTTTCAGGCTGGGGGGCTCAAAGGTGCTGTCACCCATGGTCTCATGCTTGCGGCACCTAGGTCCATTGCACCATTCCCGAGGTGCAACCCTGCAGCTGCTGCAAGTCATGCGACATAGGTGCTGAGGGCTCTGCCTGTCCTGGAACAGGGAGCAGGGTCCCGGGCATAGAGGCATATGGTGTAACTCGCATACACCCGCCAGTTGCCCCATACATTCTGGAATCAGGCCCCTAATCCTAACAAGGCTGCTGCTAACATTTCTTCACTGCCTGATGAGTGGAAACTTCTTATATATTGAAGGATGCAACCACAATTATTACAGTATTGCTGCATCCTTTCATAGTATTTTCAGTCACAAGGGTTCAGGGTGAACATTTGTGGAACCCACTCAAACAGAAGAGAGAAAGAACCCAGGCTGCCCAGAATACCATTCTGGTTGCACTACCTGCTGCACCACCAAGGCAACTGGAAAGTGGGACATCCTAAGGCACCTTACTCCTTCTTAATGCACAGCCTGGTGCTGCATAGAAAATTACATTTTCAGTCACAAGGGTGTGGTGTGCACATTTTTGGAATCCAATCAAACAGAAAAGAGACAGAGAGAGAGAGAGAGAGAGAGAAATAAGTGCTGTAGCTGGGACTTAAACCCAGTCCACCCAGAATAACATTCTGGTTGCATTACCAGCTGCACCACCAAGGCAATTGGAAAGTGGGGCATTCCGAGGAACCTCACTCTTTCTCTAATGCACAGCCTGGTGCTGCACGGATAATTAAATTTTCAGTCACAAGGGCACTGTGTGCATATTTATCGAACCCAATCAAACAGAACAGAGAAAGAAAGAAGTGTCTCAGTCACAGCTATGGCACTTCTTTCTTTCTCTGTTCTGTTTGATTGAGTTCCATTAATATGCATACTGCACCCTTGTGGCTGAAAATGCAATTATCTGTGCAGCACTAGGTTGTGCATTACAGAAAGAGTAAGATGCCTCAGGACATTCCAGTTTCCAGTTGCCTTGGTGGTGCAGCTGGTAGTGCAACTGGAATGCTGTTCCTGGTGGCCTTGGTTCAAGTCCCAGCAAAAACACTGATTTCTTTTTCTCTTCTGTTTGACTGGAATCCTTTCATGGTGCCATCTTCAGGCAGCAAAGCAGCATCCCCACTGTTGCTCTACCGAGGGCTCACCAGCAGCTGGTGCTCAACCCCACAGCAGGTATCCTGCTCCCACCCAACCCAGTTTAGTACTATATGACCAGTGGCATGTGCTCAACCCAGCTGCTGGTATCCCCATCCCATCCAACCCAACTTTGTTAATTTGACCTGCTGTTGGTGCTCAATCCCACCACCAATATCTCCCCTTGCTCCTGACACATCTTTCAAACCCCCTCACACACACAGTCTGACATCGAGTTGCCCATCACCAGTGCTGGCTAATCCCCCAAACAGGACATGGCACAAGGTGCACACACCCAGTGCCACTAAACTAAAAAGGGACACTGCAGTGCCCAATCCCCAGTGGCAGAACCCAAAATAAAAAAGGTTCCTCGTTGCCTTTTTTGATAAAATCTGTAAAAGAGAAAATAGTCCCTTGACATCTTCTGTTTCCCTGTCTGATCCTCTGATCCCCCCACCACCATATTCCTCTCATTTCCACCAACACACACACACCCCTGCTCTCCTCATTTACATATCAGGTCCTCCTCTCTTGACCACAGGCCATTCTGCGACTCCCAACATCAACTGGAAAACTGACTGAAAACAAGCTAAGATACAATATCAGGCCCTACACTTTGGAACAAACATCCGTCAGAAGTCTCCAATTGTACATCACTAGTATCATTCAAAAAGGCCTTACAATCCCTCACTCTGTTACCAGATCAATGTAATAGTAGTAGATAAAATATATTTGGTTCCTAGCACTTACCCACCATCTCTCTGTCCAATTAATCTGCCAGGGCATATAACCCAGCTGAACTGAACTGTAGCACTTACATTTATGTATACAGTACTGTATGTGTCTGATGTGTTTATGCACACCCACTGTCCATTGCTGGTACTCTTACCCTTCCTCAGTATCACAAATGTATATCATTTGTTCTCCTTTCCTGCATAGCTCATTCATTTATACCACTTATTATCCTCAATTCTTTAAATGTTGTTATTAACTTGCCTTTATATACATTCATTGCAAAAAACTTAATTAAAGCATCAGTTAGGGTTCTTACTAAAGTGATAAATGCAGGAAAATTGGGTGTTAGGGTTTCCAAACCTAACAATCCACCCCACCCTCCCACTCAACCCTACAATCGCAATACCACCCCAACTTCCACACCCCAACATGCGTCAGGGTGTGCCTTAGGGTTGTGGGCCCAACCCCCCTCCGACCATACCATCTCAACATCACCCCCTCCCTCCACATATCAACAAGCATCAGGGTGTACCTTAGGGTCATGCACCCAAACACTCACCCCATTCCACCTGTAACAAACCTGACATGGTACAGTATAGGAGACTAACAAGGGCCTTCAGTGCAGTTCAGTTACCTTATTTGTTAGACAGCAGTCACCAGTTCCAGCAGCAAGACACATCCTCAATCAGAGAGTGGATCTTCACTGTGGGGCCAGTTCAGCTGAGTGAGGATGTGTGGGGGGGGGTCAAGGAGGTGCGGATTGGTGGTTGTGCAGTGGGAGGTCAGGTGGGGGTGCAGGTGTGATTGTCAGTGTTTTTGGTTTTTCAGGTTGGAAAAAAATCAAATCAGCAAAGGACTTTCTCCTTTGCAGGTTGACAGTTACATGGAAGGGTGGTGGGGTGCCACTGACTACCAATGAGGGATAATATTATTATTACAACAAATTCAGGGATCAGAGTGGGGGTGGGCTAACACTAAACACCAGGGACATACATTTGGGTTTACCTTGATTTTGTATAATTAGAGGGTGAGGGGTACCACTCAGCAGCAACAAAATATACTGTATATTTAAAATGTATACAAATAGCAGGATGAGAGGAGTCACTAGACACCAGGTATGTACATTTCAGCAGGGGTAAACACTGGAGGGTGGAGAGGTACCACTGACACCAATGAAAATGCTGATATGCCACAGGAAAAACAAGAGAAATCCTTTTTCGCCAGAGTGAATCCTTTTCTGTGAATGCTTTATCATGGTCATGGAAAAGGATTTTGGACTTCGGTTTTTTTTCAAATCCTTTTTCTTGAGAAGATTCCTTTTTTGCTAATCCTTTTTCATTCTCGAGAAAAAGGAATCAGCTTGCGAAAAAATATTTCAGACTTAGATTGTTTTAAAAATCCTTTTTCACAAGCCAATTTCCTTTTCCCCCAAGAACGAGAAAGGATTCATGAAAAAGGGACTTAGGGAGTCATGAAAAAGGATTTAAATAGTGAAAAAAAATGATGTCACACTGTCCCATAAATAAGAGGTGCTCTGCTTGTCTGGACATATGACAGTCAGCCAAGGAGGTGTGAGGAGGGCTGTGCTGGTTGCCATAGGCACCTGTACCACCACAGATACTGATCAGGTCAGTTGGTGGGGATGCCAGTGCCTCAGGGGGGACACTGGAGAGCAGGGAGTGGTTGTTTTTACTTCCAGGCTGCCGATCTGTTGGGGGGGCCACTACCATCAGGGCTAAAGAATTTTACATTGGGACTGGGATTAGAGGGAGGGAGGAGACCACTAGTACTAGAGATGTTATTTATTATTATTATTATTATGGGTCTGGCATCAGAGAGAAGGAGGGGACCACTAGCACCAGGGATAGCTCAGCTATCATGGAAAGTGTGTGGGGGGGTGGCACCACACTACCTGCCTCCACTGCCCATGAAAATGGGACCATAATCAGCATGCTAAAGGTCCTTTAGTGCCTTGCATGCCCAATGGGCTCATTTGCATGGGGACCTTTGAAAATTGCAGCTAGCACTCTGTTGCTATCAGTTCCTGAGCCCAACTTTGGAAGCCACTTCAGGGCGGCACTCCCTGAATTAGCACTGTGCTGACATGGCCCTGTATTCAGTCGGGTAGCCCCAGACTGAATATAGTATCCTCAGACCCTGGGCAATAGAAAAACACAGTGCAAACATTTGTGCTGCGCTTTGCGCCTAACTGAATATCGGGCCCTGGAATGTAAAGTTAATGGATGGTTAAAAATTGATTTATCATTGTGGGGTGAAGTTCAAGATTTAAAAATGCTAATGTTTCCATATATTTCTGTTATTCTCCAAGCATTATTAAAGCACATTTCAGACCGTTGGTTTACAAAAAATGACTAGATTATTTAAACACTTTATTTGGAATGCTAAAAGAAAATGAATTGCATGGCAAAATGATGCCAGCCAAAGGAAAGGTGTGGGTTCACTTGCCCAGATCATAAGGACTATTATATAACATATCTAACTCAATATGCTATTATACTGGCAGAAGAGAATAGACAACCTTATGCTTTGGAAAATACATTGGTTAGTCTGAACACAGACTTAGATCTGTCAATTGATCTATTATGGTATGCACCACTGTATTAAAAAAAAAGTCAAAGTGTGATTGCTCAGAATATAAGTACAGTAGTAAGGAGTTACTTATCTAGATCTAATATTTCTTTAAGGAAATCCAAATACAATAAACTGTGAAACAATTCCTAAATTAAGATCAATGGGAAAATGGTTAGTTTCAAAGAATGGCAACAAACGGTACTCATAGATGGGCTGATTTAACTCAGGGGAAGAATTTCATGAAATGGGAGCTGTGTAAAAGAAAATCTGATCTATCACAATCTGATTTTTACAAGTACTTAGAGCTTTAAAGTATATTTCAGAAGGATTATACAAGAAGGGGAAAAGGCTTCAATGTTTTCACATATAAATGCCATGGAGGAGGAGGAGGAGGTATGCAGACTCAGCACTAAAAAAGGAAATACCTATTTAAGAATTGTATGTGAAATTTGTATCAGAAGAAAGATTCACTATTTATTTTTTATTTTATTTTATTTTATTGAAATCTAGTATTACAAATACCTTTGAGCAGGAACTGCTCATTTATAAAGGTTCCATGTCGAAGTAATGGGGGTATACATACATACAAAGGTCAACATAATAATACATAGTTACACAATAAAAAGTAGTAAGAGACTGAGGTTTAGGAAATTCCAGTAATTCAAAATGTGCCAAATGTTAGGTAGCATGACATACCAGCCAAGGGCAATCTTAGAAATAAGCACTGCAGGTGAGAGAGAAGGGGTAGGTAGGCAGGAAGGCCATTGTCAGAGGGCAGAGGGTGAGGGCAAGAGCTCTAAAGGGAGGGAGGGGAGGGATAAAAGTCAGGAAATGCCTGGGGGGAGGAAAGGGAGAGGGGGTCAAGGGGGTAGGCAGGTAGGAGGGGGCAAGGTGGGGAGAGGTAGCTGTCAAGACTGAAGTGGAGGGCAGTGAGTAGTGGCCCCTGATTAGGCGAGGCAGTCACAATGACTAGTTGAAATGAGATGAAGTTGGAGTTGTTTCTTAAAAGGGCCAAGAGCAGCAGCAGTAAGAGTTTCTTTGTTGAGAGTATTGTACCACTGTGGTGCTTTGTGAGCAAAAGCCCTCTGGCCCATGGTAGTCTGGCATCTGGGGACAAGGAAGGTTAGTTGTTGTGAACTTCTAATTCACTGGGTGCTGTGGTGGTCAATGAGGAGCTTTTCAATGCCCGGGGCATGACCCCAAGGAGGGTGTTTTTGGCTAAGAGGCAGGTTTGATACTGTATCCGGCTCATGAGTGGAAGCCATCCTGCCTGAATGTACAGGTCACAAGTGTGAGTAAGTCGGTCAGCCCCAGTTAGCAGCCTGCATGCTTTGTTGAGTGCAACTGTAATTTTGCGGAGGGCAGAGGCGGAGGCAGAGCCATAAATTGCTAGCCCGTAATCAATGATGGAGTTGACAGAGCTGTTCATAGCCAACCAAAGAGTGTCAGGAGTCATGCAGTGTTTGTGCCTGTAGAGTAGGCCTATACGGATGTTGGTGGCTTTGGCGAAAGAATCTATGTGCCGATGGTAGGAGAGTGAGCTGTCCAATGTGACACCTAGGTATTTAAAATCAGGAACGTGTTCAAGTAAGGTCCCTGTTTGGTTTAGGATGGTGAGGTCACGGGATTTGTACTTGCTCCTGGCATTGTAGAAGGTCATAACCTTTGTTGTGCAGTAGTTCATGACCAGTTTGTGTGACTTGAACCATTCTTCGATGCGCATAAATTCAAGCTGTAATTGTTTCTCAAGGAGCTCTGCATTTTCGTGGTTGGCGAACATGACTGTGTCATCGGCGTAGAGCAGTAATTTCTGGTGGCAGACACTGGGAAGGTTGTTGAGGAAGAGGCTGAAGAGTAGTGGCCCCAGGATGGACCCCTGTGGGACTCCTGAAAGGACTGGCTTTTCTTCTGAGGTGACACCGGCAATCCTAATCCGCTGGACCCTCTCCCCAAGGTAGCTTGAAAACCTGAGCAGCGCTTCATTGGAGAGCCCAATGTTTGATAATTGCTTGAGTAGGAGTGGGTGGATCGCAGTATCAAAGGCTTTCGTAAGGTCGCTGAATACTGCCCCTACACAGTTTCCTTGATTGATTGTGGTATGGATGAAGCCTGTGAATTCTAATAGTGCAGTGGTGGTACTGTGCCCTTTTCGGAAACCATGTTGCTCAGGACACTGAATGTCATATTTTTCCAGGTACTTGACTAGTTGGTCTGAGGCGATGCGCTCCAGGGCTTTAGACAATGGAGGGAGGATGGAGATAGGTCTGTAGTTGGAGTGCAGTGATTTGTCTCCACTATTGTGTACTGGTTTGATGGTAGCCTTTTTCCAGCGAGATGGGAACTGGGACAGCCTTAGTGATAGATTGAGGACCTTTGTCAGGGGTTCAAGGACTTCTTCAAGGAAAGTGCTAACAACTTCAGATCAAGGGAGTCACCACTGTAGCCTTCGTTGTGAATGGCCTTCCGAATATAGGTTCTGGCTTCATGCATTCGGATCTCCTTGAAGTAGAATTGTGGGGCAGGGTGTAGGAGAGGAATAGTTGCAGGAGAGTTACTACCAGAGGGGGCATCAAAGAAATTAGAAGGGAGGACACTATCCAAGTTGGAGAACGCATTGTTAAAGGTGGTGGTGATTGTGTACAGGTCAGATGTTGGTGTTCCATTTATGTTGAACATTTAAGGGAATCAAAGCAAAATAGGAAGAAGAATCAAAAAGTAATATTACAGAAGACAACTAGAAATCTATCCTTTTCTCCGTTAATGGGTATAAGACATCTAGGGACAAGTCAATACAATACAACATATACATAGAGTTTATTTTACCCCTCTAAGATTATACAAAGCAAATCTGAAAGAGAGTCATGGTTGTTGGTATTGCTTAGAAGAAAAGGCGGAATTAATGCATGTAATGTGGTCATGTCTTAATTTTAAATGATGGATGGAGTCCTTTTCTAGTATTAAAAACATAAGTTGAATAAATTTACACCAATGTGTGGTATCAGTAATTCTGGAGGGGTACAGTAAATACTTTCTTAAAAAAGAGATATGTATGATGAGGGCTAACAACATAGTTGTAAAAAAGCTCATTCTGAAATATTGGAAACTGGATAACAGTGTGAAGCCATTTCAAGCTGGAGAAAATAAACAACTTTTTATGTCTGCTTTATATGAATCATTTTTTAAATCTTCTTTGTCCTTTTGGTCAATCTATAAACTTCTGATTTCAGACTGGTCTCCTCAGCTCTTCCTCTTGTTATAAATCTTGGGCTGCAATGAGGGTCTTCACACAGTGGCATACTAACAGAGGTGTATTAGCTACTGTAGTGTAATGAATTTTGTCTTTTTAAAAAATATAATGTTCTTTCCTGAATCCATGTTTCACCGGAACATTTAACAACAGTTAGAGAGCCACCAATGCCTCCAGAAGAACTTTGAATAATGTAACATTTGGACACAAAGCAACTTATATTTCTCATAAGCTCTGTATTTCTTCTTGCCATTATTTATTACTGAAGTTTTATGCATAAAAATAGAATACATGTTCCTTGAGGGTTCATCATCTCCTATTGCTTATTCCCAACCTGATGTCATAATAATCTGCTTGTGACATCACAGTTATTCCCATGGCAACCAACTGTGATATCACAACAATGCATTATGATTTCAGGTAGGGTGTATGCTGAAGTGACAGATGAACTCTGAGTGATAAATATCATGTTTTTGTGGGTATTTCCTCAGTAATAAATATGAGGGAGGAGAAATCTATAGAAGGTAAATGACATACATGCTTAATTGTTTCTAAGAATTATGATTTTCTAAGTTTTCCCAGAGGCATCAGCAGCTCTTTAATTATTGTTCTTTATCATAATGTAACCTATAAATTGATCTTTCTTCTTCCTCCCTATCAATAAAAACTATATTTAAAAAGGGTGATGGGTGATGTGGAGGGGAGGGGTCAAGAGAAACAGTACCAGAGGTGGACACCCAACTCTGCTTACAGTATTACAAATTAAACATTGGTGGGGGGGGTGACCTGGAAGGGAAGGGGGATAAATAAGTGGTACCAGGAGTGGGCACTCTGATCCACTAAACAAACATGAAAACATAGATAGAGAGACAGATAGACAGACAGACAGACAGAGGATGTCCAAGTCATGGACAGTTCTTTATGAGATCACACAAAAGAACAATGGTTCATTTGTTTGACCTCAGGAAAGCATTGTGAAAAAAATTAAGTTCCAACCCCTTTTTTATGACTCTACCATCTATTTTCATGAGACACAAAAGAACTCACAAAAAGAAGACTCTCAGCTCAGAAAAGAAGATGGTGGGCTTGGTTTGTCTTTCATAGTTCTTTTGTGAGCCAACCTTCTCTGGTGATCACAAAAGAACTCATGAAAAAAAGAATCTCGGCTCATGAAAGAAGATGGTGGGACTTATTTACTTTTTCATAGTTCATGAGCTGACCTTCTTTTATTATTTCTTTCATGACTCATGAAAGAAGAATGTTGGCTCACAAAAGAATTATAAAAAAAACTAAGTCCCACCATCTTCTTTCTTGAGTTGAGATTCTTATTTCATGAGTTGTTTTATGATCATGAAAGAAGGTTGACTCACAAAAGAACTATGAAAAAAACAAAGTCCCACGTGCTTCTTTCATGAGCTTCGATTCTTCTTTCATGAGACAGAAATTTTCTTTCTTGAGACTCATGAAACAAGAAATTTGGCTCATGAAAGAAGCCTCTAAGGATTTTTGAAAAGTCCTAATAATCATATTTCAGTGCCATTTTTTTTAAATAAACTCCAAAATAGATCTCCAGAATCAAGCTAAATAAGTCCTGTTTTACTAGATTCATGTGTTTGTTTTTCTCCAGAACATCTTTTTTAAAGTTTTTAAAATTTTTGCTTGGAAAAAAAAACAGAAACAAAATGGCTTCCATATGAAAGATGATTTTTTTCATCACAAAACAATAATTTCACCTCACAAAACAAGATTCTTCTTTAGTGAGTTGGAAATGTTTCCTTCATATCAAACATCTCTCTAAAAGACCCTACTGAGCATGCTCAGAACCAAAATTATAACTCAGAAATTGATTGATATTTTTCACCAAATCAATGAAAGGCAACATTCCTGGGTGAGCTCTTTCTACCCTGGACATTTCAAAGCAAAATTATAAACCATCTGAGCTATAGTAATGTGTGAAGTTGGAAACATTCACTTCACTGATTAATTCACAGATTTGCCTCATTTCATGAATTCATCTGCCATGGATGTCAGAACTTCACCGTGAAGTGACAACTCCATGAAAATGCAAAGTCACATCTTCACTGTGGAGTTAGAAACAGAGGCAAAGTGTCCCAGATCTGCAAAGTTGCTACTTCATCAACAAAGTTCATCCCAAAGGTGAAGTTTGCACTGTGCTAATGGGATTGGAGGTCACATGTTGCTAAACAGTGTAGTCACATGTTACTAAACAGCCTATAGGACCCAGAGAAGGTTGTCTCTTGCTGTAGTGTTGTGAAGAAAGAGTAGAGAGAAGAGTGTGTGCTTTTTCTGAAAAAGAAAAGCCTTTCAATTTATTAAAAAAACTGAGCTATTTGGATTCCAAATTGCTCCCAAATTGTTGTGGAGTGCCTGGTGCTGCTAAATTTGTGTTTTTTGTTCAGTTTATCTGTGATTTAAATATTTAAATAATTTACAAATTTTAAAGGAGATCTAGAGCCGTTGGGTTTTATATAAACTCCAAACAGATCCCAGTTTCCTGCATTGCAAACAAACTGTGTCCATGGCTGCACAAGGTACTATGGTGGACCACAATATTAAAAGAACAATCCAGCTAGTCTGTGTAAATGGCACCCCTCTCAACCCCAGGGATTTCCATGATTTAATCATTCCCAAGCAGTATAAAACCTATACATCTTGCTCAGGTGGGGCAAAGGTACATTTTTTTGCTGCACGATAGTGGGCCTGGAAATGACGGAATACTTGTGTTTAGCACTGAAGCTAATCTAGTCTTCTTTGAGCATTCCAAACACTGGTTTGTGAATGGAACTTTATGTTTTGCCCCCCCCCCCACTATTCCATCAAATGTATGCTGTGCTTCCTGAGTGGTTGGGCAACTTGCAACCCACTATATATGCCCTACTGCCAGGGAAGTTCAGGGACATATACGAATGTCTTTTGCGGGCACTAAAGGAATTGAACCCCAAACTAGATCCCACTGTGGTTATGAAAGACTTTCGAAAAGGCAACTGTGCAAGCCTTTGAGTCTGTCTTTCCTAATGCATGACAGGGAGGCTGTTTCTTTCATTTTAGCCAGTGTGTTTATAGAAAAAATACAATCTGAAGGACTTGGCAGCAAATATGCGCATGATTCAGACTTCAGCTTAAAATGCTGGTATCTGATGGCCTTGGCTTTCTACCCTCCTGATCAAGTGGTATTCAGGTTTGAGGAAATAACTGATGAGAGCAATAATGTTTTTTTTTCCAGAACTGGAGCCGGTAATCGATTATTTTGAGGATACCTGGATAAGGACGAGGAACAGGAGGGGCACTGGGAGAAGACCTCTGCAGTTCACAATCGGCATGTGAAATCACTGGGACACTATATTGGAAAGCCAGTCAAAGACAAATAATGTTGTTGAGGCATTAACTAGGGGGATGCAAACAATTCTATCCATGGCACATCCCGCTCTATGGCACTTCGTGGATGGTATGGGGGATACAACAAAGAAGAGACACCGAAATAGAACAGCTGATTGCTGGACATGTGCCTAATGCTTCATGGAGGGTACACAAAGATACTGCTATCTGCTTGCAGTGCACCATAGCCAAATACAAGGAGAGAACCACCGAAGAATTTTTGAGAGGCGTGGCACATACTTTTGAATACTGATGAGAACGTTGGAACCTGATACTTTTAATATTTATATCTACTTTTAATAAATAAATATATTCCCGAATGGATTTTAAATTTGCTTGATGTCTGTCAGATGAGATGTCTGCAGACCACTGCAACATGTCTGAAATCATCTGCAGCTTGTTCCAGGTAAGACAAATATCATTTCATCTGTTACAAAAATGTTATATGTTATTGTTTAGGAGCGAGTCAGCAGGGAGCGAATTGTGATGGAGTATGTTAGGGGACGAATTGTCAGGAGCAAATTGTCGTGGGGCGAATTTGCAGGAGCGAGTTGCCATGTACCCCTCTGCTGGTATGGTATACCCTTGTCATTGCAGTTACTGTGTTGTTTATCAGCAAAAAAGGGTTCTGTCACTGTTGTCACCCTTGTCATTGTAGTCCCTGTGGTGAGTGAAAACAACAAAAGGGTTCTGTCACTGTTGGTATGGTACCCCTGTCATTGCAATCCCTGTGCTGTTGATTAAGAAAGAATGGTCCTGTGCTGTCCCTGTTAGTAACCCTGTCATTTTAATCCCTGTGCTGTTTGAAAAAAAGGGTTTTGTCACTGTTGGCACCCTTGTTGTTGCAATCCCTGTGCTGTGTATAAAGGACAAAAGGGTTCTGTCACTGTTGGTGCCCCTGTCATTGTAATCTCTGTGCTGTGTATAAAGAAGAACAAAAGGGTTCTGTCACAGTTTGTACCCTTATCGTAATCCCTGTGCTGTTTATTAGCAAAAAAGAGTTCTGTGCTGTCATTATTGGTACCCCTATTATTGTAATCCTTATGCTGTGTATAAAGCAGAACAAAAGGGTTCTGCCACAGCTGGTACCCCTGCTGTTGTAATCTCTGTCCTGTTTAGTAGCAAAAAAGGGCTCTGTTACAGTTTGTACCCCTGTCATTTTAATCTCTGTTCTGTTTATTAGCAAAAAGGGTTCTGTCATTGTTGGTACCCCAGTCATTGTATTCCCTGTGCTGTGTAAAAGAACAAAAGGGTTTTGTCACTGTTGGTATTGTTTATTGTTTATTTAGATCTAGGATTACAATTACCTTTGAGCCAAGGCTCTTTTACAAAGGTTCCATGTCAGTAGAGTACATACATGTTAAGCAAGGGCATACAACATTAAAGAGAGCATACAACCATATTCATCAGTTCAAGTACGGCATCACGGTAAATAGGATACATGAATAACACGTACAAGGAATCATTTCAGAGACCTAGAAGAAATCACGGAGGAAGGGTGAGAGGATAGGGGTTGGCAGCCAAAAAAGAGACTAGAGCAGCTCACGGCATTGTCAAAGAACATCAGAGGGGGGTGATTGATCTCAATGGGGAAGGGGGAAGTTGGGGTGGCAGTCACATGAGCTGCAGACCATGAGATGATGATGGAGGCTTGATTTGAATATGCCCAGTGAGGAGGTGGAGGTGATGTGAGTTCTGAGGGCATTCATCCAGCTGGGTGCACGGTGTGCAAAGGATCTTTGACCCAGAGTGGTGCAGCATTTTGGGACCTGTAGAAGCTGACATTCAGACCCTCTGGTGTTACGAGGATTAGTGTTTGGGCACAGGAGGGCTTGGAGACTAGGTGGAGTAAGGCCCAAAGTAGGTTTTTTTGCTATCAAGCAGATAAGGTACTTTATGTGGTTAGCGAGTTGAAGCCACCCCGTTTGAGCGTAAAGCTCACATGTATGTGTGAGTCAGTGGGATCCAGTAAGCAGTTGACAGGCCTTGTTTAGGGAGGTCGTAATGCACCTGAGGGCAGTAGTAGAGGCAGAGCCATAGATTATGAGGCCGTAGTCTATGACAGAGACCACAGAGCTCTGGATAGCAATCTTCAGTGCTGCCTGGTTAAGATGCTGTCTATTTCAGATAATTCCAATGCGTGAGTTTACCACTCTGGCAACACTATTAATGTGAGTCCCATAAGCTAGGCAAGGGTCAAGTGAGATTCCAAGGTATTTATAAAATGACACTTGTTCCAGGGTGTTACCAGTGCTTGTATTTATATCAAGGGGATATCACCTGTGTTTGTTTTGCGAGCTGCAGAAAAGCATAGATTTAGTCTTTTTGTGGTTTAGAACCAGTTTGTGTTTTGTGAACCAGTTTTCAACAGTGGAGAAAGCAAGCTGTAGGTTGTGAAGTAAGGGTTGTGGGTCCTTATGGGTGGTGAGAAGCACAGCATCATCAGCATACAGGATAATTTGTTCTGGGCAGGATAGTGGAAAGGAGTACAGGAAAAGGCTGAAAAGTAATGGGCCCAGTAGGGATCCCTGAGGGACACCTGAGTGAACAGGTTTGGAGTCAGAGAGTATTCCTGAGATTTTTACTCTTTGTGAGCGCTGGTCCAGGTAGCTGTTAAACCATGCAGTGGAGTCCTGGGAGAGCCTGGCATTCAGCAGCTGTTTGGTAAGCAGGCCATGGTGAACAGTGTCAAATGCCTTAGTCAAATTGATGAATACGGCTCCAGATAGATGGCCTTTGTCCAATGAGTTGTGAAGAACTCCAGTGAATTCTAGGAGGGCTGTTGATGTGCTGTGCCCTTGTCTGAACCCATGCTACTGTGCACATAGGATGTTGTATTTGTCCAGGTAGTCTGTAAGCTGGTCAGCAACAATGTGCTCAAGGACCTTGGGGGGGTAATATAGAGATTGGCCAGTAGTTCCCCTGTATGGACTTGTTGCCACTTTTAAAGACTGGAGTGACAATAGCAGATTTCCATTTGCTTGGGACTGACTGAGGCTGAGGGAGAGGTTGAAGATTCTGGTGAGCTGGTGCAATACTCTGGTAAGCGGGTGCAATACCTCTTCAAGGGTGAGGGTTAGCAGTTTAAGGTCCAGTGAATCAGCACTGGCTCTGGACTTGGAGATAGCCTTTGCTATGTATTTGCAGACATCATTCACCCTTGACTTTTTTGAAGTGGAACGGTGGATGATTTGAGGTGGTAGGTAGGGAATTTTTTTTTTTTTATTTAGTTGTTTAACCAGGTATAGCACTTGGAGTATAGCAATTTGGAGCAGGGGAGTCAGTTTAGGATGAAAAGTCGGGGGGACAACAGCACTAAGGTTGGTGAAGGCTGTATTGAAAGTATTGTCAATGACCTTCGGGTCAAGGGTGCTGGCTCCGTCAACCATCAGTAGGGTTGGGAAGGATTTGGACTGCTTCCCTGTGACTTCCCTAATATTGTCCCAAAAAGCTCTCCCATCTTCCAAGGTGTTGGCAAGGAATTTCTTGTAGTAGATACTCTTTGTCTGTCGTATTTGTTTTGTGCAGTTGTTGCAAGCCTGTTTGTAGTTTTGAATGTCCAGTTGAGCACCTGTGGCCCTAGCTATTGCCCAGAGGTGGTCCCTTGATTTTAACTGAGCCAGCAGCTCAGCCGTGAGCCAGGGATTGGAGAGTGCCTTGACTTTGTGCTTTTTTACTGGGGTGTAAGAGTTGCAGGCAGCATTGAATGTGGTGATGCAATAATCAAGGGCCGAGTCAGCATCCAGTGCATTGTATATGGAAGACCTGTCTTGCCGACCAAGATACAATTTGAGATGGGTCAGCTGGCCATGGGGTAGGACTCTGCTGGAAATGGTTTTAGGAGGAGGCTTACAAAATTTATTTGACCACTTGCAGATGACAGGGGAATGGTTGCTGAGGGAATCTGGGAGGACAATGGTGTTGTTGATACGGGTTGGGTGGCTGGCAAGAACCCAGTCCAGGAGAGTGCTGGTACCTGACTTGTAGTTGCAGTGACTGATTTGCAGTGTCAGTGGCTCAGTAGGTAGCACACTCACCTCTGAGGCCAGGAGATCAGAGGGCTGTGGGTTCAGTTCCCACATCTGGCACTTGGGTTAATATCCCAGTACTGACACTGTAGTGCAGCATGAGAGGGGTGCTGCACTTCTGAGGTGCCGTCTTTCAGATGAGACGTTAAACCGAGGTCCCATCTGCCTGGATTGGTGGTAGTTCAGGTGGATGTTAAAGATCCCATGGCACTTATCGAAAAGAGTAGGGGAATTTCCCCGGTGTCCTGGCCAAATTTCCCTCATTCACTAAAAATACCACCAACAGCTTAATCTGGTTCAAGGTCAGTTGGCATTCATCTGTATCCCCCTCCCCCGGGTCGTGCCTGAAAATAAGCAGGATTTGTCTAGTGCACTTACCCGGTCAACAAAAGCTAAATAAATAAATAAAATAGTTCTTCCTTGTGGGGGAATCGACCATCTGCGTTAGGTTAGCTGAAGAGATATCATCCTTGTGGGTTCCTACATCAGGTGCAAGCCAGTTGATATTAAAATCGCTAAAGAGGTTGGGATCTTACAAAGTCCAGGACTGCACAAAGACCAATCTTTCGGTCTTTTGGTGGGATGTAGACTGAGACTACAGTGAGCACTTTATTTTGGGCCCCAAGGAGTAGTTTGATAGGTAGGAATTGCACAGAAGAGTCAGAGGATGTAGTGGAGATGGGGTGACAGGTGATGTTGTCTTTGATGTAAATTGCACCCCCCCTTTTTGTCCTCCTATCAAGTCTGAAAACATTATAGCCTTGTAGTGCAACAGCATTGTCAGGAGTATTGGGCATCAGCCAGGTTTCAACAACTGTAAGGATATCAGGGTTATGCTGGTCAGCAAAGATTTGAAGGGCAGCAAGCTTTGGGAGAAAGCTGCACATGTTGAGGGTGGCAATGATGAGAACGCCATCTGATTTCCCAGTTCTGGCTGGGCTGGAGGTAACCAGGACAGGGTTCGGGTGAGCACTCCCTGACATCAGAAGGAGGAGGAGGAGGAGCAAGAGTTTTAGCGCAATCTGTCATTGTTCATAGTCGGTGAGGTTTCGTTTCCATATATTGCAAGACTGAATAGAAACATAGAATCATAGACTTTGATGGCAGATAAGGGCCACTTGGCCCACCTAGTCTGCCCATTTCCATATGTAGAGGATAAGCTGCAGATCCTATTTAACCAACAGCCTATTTCTTCCTACCCCCTACAAAAATTGCCTTATGTCTGTCCCATGCATTCTTGAATTCTCCCACAGTTTTAGACCCCACAACCTCCTCAGGAAGGCTGTTCCATGCACCACCCCCTCTCTGTGAAAAAATACTTCCTCACATTGCCCTGAGCCATCCCCCCATCTTTAAATTGTGTCCCCTTGTTCTTGCACATCTCTTTTTCTGAAAGATGCTACCCCCTTGGACTTTGTTGATCCCACTGAGGTACTTAAACATTTCTATCATGTCCCCCCTCTCCCTCCTTTCCTCAAGGGTATACATATTAAGCTCCTTTAGTATCTCCTCGTATGGCTTCTCTTACAGACCCTGCACCATTTTAGTTGCCCTCCTCTGAACTGCCTCAGTCCTGTCTATGTCCTTGCAGAGATGGGGTCTCCAGAAATGGATGCAGTACTCCAAATGGGGTCTCACCAACTGTCTGTACAGGGGAATAACAACGTCCTGTTTTCTGCTGATGACGCCTCTCCCTATACATCCCAGTATCCCCCCAGCCCTCCCTACCACCTTCCCACATTGCTTGCAAACCTTAAGGTCATCTGATATGATTAACCCCAGGTCCCTTTCCATTTTTGTTGTTGTTACTACCTCCCCCCCATTGTGTAATTTTCCCCTGGGTTTTTGTTTCCCAGGAGCATTATTTTGCACTTCTTTGCATTGAATCCAAGCTGCCATACTTCTGACCATTCCTCTAACCTTGCCAAGTCCCTTCTCATCCTTTCCACGCTTCCTTGTGTATCAACCCTGTTGCAGATCTTTGTGTCATCTGCAAAGCAGCATACTTTTCCTTCCAGTCCCTCTGCAATGTCACTTATAAAGACATTAAAAAGGACTGGACCCAGTACTGAACCCTGCGGTACCCAACTAGTAACCCCTCTTTCTGCAGAGTGGACTCCATTTGCAATTACTTTCTGTGTCCTGTTGTCCAGCCAATGTTTTACCCAGGCTATCACCCTGGGACCCACTCCCAGACTGGTTAATTTGACTATTAATCTTTTGTGTGGGACTGTGTCAAATGCCTTGCTAAAATCTATGTAGGCCATGTCCACAGCCCCTCCCTGGTCTACTTCTTTGGTCACCCAGTCAAATAAATCAATTAGATTCATCTGACATGACCTTCTCACCATGAACCCATGCTGCCTTGGGTCCTGTGTCCCACTGGCCTCTAGGTACTCAACAATTCTTTCCTTCAGAAGTGATTCCATCACTTTCCCTACCACAGAGGTCAAACTGACAGGTCTGTAGTTTCCTGCCTCTGTCTTGGTGCCACTTTTGTAAAGGGGAATCACATCTGCCTTCCTCCAGTCCTCAGGTACCACACCATCCTCCCATGATTTGTTAAAAAGGGTAGTCAGTTGTTGTTTGGACTACTTACTCTTTCCTTTGTTTGTTTGTTAATTTCTTTTTTTTCTGTCCCTACTTACACCTCTGTGCCCTTTTAGCTCCTGATCTTCCTGTTTTGAGACAAGAAGTTCCTATATTTCTCAGTAGTCTCCTTACTTGCTCAGAGTCAGACCACCAGCAGCTGGGGGGGACGGAGAACTACTCTTGCCCTTTTAGGATGGTGAGTCTTTGGTGGCTCTGTGACACTCACTTCCTGCTCCCAAACAGGACATTCCTCTTGTCAGTTAAATCCTGTGCCTATAAAAGTAGAACTGCCTTTGGGTGGGGGGGTGGAGGGAGGGAAGGAGGGCAATAATAGTCCAAGTAGAGAAGTTTAGTTACACCAGCAGGTCCTTCCTCCTGGTACTCTGCTTGTTCTCTGGCAGAAGCTATCTAGGGCAGTATTTAAATCTGGTTTTAACCTGGCTCCTTCTAGCTAAGCCACTCCCCCTATTTTGCAAATCTTTCTACATTTAGTTAATTTCAAAGATAATTCCCTTCAGTCACATGAGACAAGCACTTAGATAACTACACAGAAAACAGATAACAACTACAACTAACTCTGACAATCAGACTAACTTTTTTTTGTTACCCTAAATTGAAGGTCCCAGTACAAGAGTTCTAGTTCTTAGTCCAAGTACAGAAGTTTAGTTATACCAGCAGGTCCTTCCTCCTGGTGCTCTGCTTGTTCTCTGAAAGAGTTTTAGTGCAATGTGTGGTTGTTCATAGTCAGTGAAGTTTCTTTTCCATATATTGCAAGACTGACTATAGCGTATGTGCCATATGTCTCAGTGCAGAGCACTGGATAGCAGTGGGGTTTGGTTTGTCCAGACTCCATTCACATGTGTATCAGCATACGGGCAGACCTTAATAGGGGGGTGCCCCAAGGGAGGGCAAGGTGCATGGGCCAGGGTTCCAGGTTGGTAGTAGGAGATGAGTAGGAGGTATGTGTAGGGTGGAGAGGGGTGGCAGGCACCAGAGAGGTAGCTGAGGGGAGGAAGGAAAGAGAAAGTAAGAAGAGGCAGTAGCAGGTGGTTGAGGAGAGGCATGGTCAGTGGGAGCACTAAAAGGAAAAGAGAAAAAACAGTTGGATTTAGCAGTGGAGAAGACTGATGGATTGGATTAGGTAAGTGTGCTTGTAATTGGGCAACCTTTGCTGTTGCAATCCCTGTTTTGTTTAAAAGAATCAAACTACATAACAGAGAAGAATGACTGGAAGAGAAGCTCAAGTAAAGGGAGAGGTGCTGTCAGCACAGCAAGAAGAGTTCCAAATCTGTGTGGCCAAATAGTGGTGCAGTAAAAAAAAACATGTCTGCGGGAGCAGCGGCAACCTATTCTGTGGGGTCCGAGGCTGATAGTAGTGAAGAAGTAATTCTCAGTTGTGGCACTAGTGTATCCAAATTTTTCTCTGCCACATCTGTAATAGCTATGCTGGTGGGGGATGCATCAGGTAACAAGGGAAGCAGCAGCAACAGCAAACAAGAAACAGTGGTAGAGGAGGAGGTGTTGGTGTCCCCATGGGTCCTGGTGGTGGTGGTGTTGAGCCTGATAGTGTGGAGCCAGTGGCTGAGGTGGGAGATCTAAAAAATGTAGGTCAGACTCATCATGATGAGAACATGAGAGAGCCTGGAGATGGTGAGGTTGAAGAGGATGGACCTGTGGAGGAGGATAGCACAGGCTGTTGCTGCTGCTGCTGATGATGATGTGCCATATCCCCTATAAGAGCCTGATTTGAAAAAGCATAAGGGTGGTGATGCAGATGGGGCAGGGGATGTTGTGTGCACTAGTGATTCAACTACTAAAGTCACACTCCCCAGTATTCATAAAGTTCTGCAGTCATCCCAAAAAACATCAATTTCCACCCCTTCTCATTAACAGTCCCAGCCCGTCACCATGTTAAAACAAGGATAACAAAATCCTTAGTGTGGGATTTCTATATACTTGACCCAGTTGATGAGACAGTTGCTGTCTGTCAGCTGTGTCACATATGAGTCAGTAGGGGTAAAAAGGGCAGTCACCTAGTCACTGCTGGGCAACACACACACACCTAAAGAACAGGCACCCATTACACTGGAGTCAGTACTAGTAGGAAGCCAGTGCAGGTGGTCCTTGTCCCTCATCATTATCAGGAAAGGGAAGCAGAAGTAACAGAGCAATAGACCAGGCAGATGGGTGGGTGAGTGAGGAGACTCATGGAGATGAGGAGGATTCTGTGGGTCTGCCTAGGGTTCCACCAAGCCACATCAACAACAAAGTTGCCAACATCCATTGCATCGACAGACACAGTGCCAACAGTCGGCATTGTGCCATCGGTAAAACAATGTGTTTTTTGTGGAGGCAGCGCCCCCACCCCTCCATGCATGGGGGCTCTGCCCCCCCCCGGTATTAACATACCAGCTCTGATTAGAAGTTGCTTCAGGAAGGGGGTGAAACATCAGGAGATGAAGTGTCTCTGTACAGCGAGACCATTACAATGACCTGCTGATTTCTACTGCTGTAATGGTCTTCACTGTATAGGTTTCGATGTTTGACAGTATACCTCTGCCTAGTAGTGAGCAGAGCAGCTGTGGCACCCCGAGTCAGAAAAGCACATTTATGCCATTGCAGAAATTCCACAAAGGCACTGCTGTCATTTGAGCAACAGCATATATGATTATGAATCCTCAGGAGTCAATCATTAAACTGCAAGTGAGTTAAATGCAGCAGCTGCGGAAATGCTGGCTACTGATTTATTGCCATTCTCTTCTGCAAAGAACCTTGGATTTTGGAGGTTGATGGCCCATGCCTGTTCCAAATGGCAGATTCCATCAAGAACATACTTTTCAAAATGTGCCATTCCTGAAATGTATGGGACAGTGTAAGACATTGTAAACCATGCTGTGAATCATTCAGCATCACTGTACTTACATCTCAGCATAGATATGTGAACCAGTGGACAAACAACTGATAGCTCCTACTTGTGCATTACAGCATACTGGGCACAGATACCTGGCATACTCTTTGACTCTGGGCATGAGGAAAATTGTACTAAGCCCAACTATGGTAGTAGCAACATTCAGGGTCTTTTCCAGCATGCCACACTAACAATGATGAGTGTACCTGGATCACACACGGGTGAAAAACTGTTGGAAATGCTCCTCACCAAGACTTATGCTTGGTTTCACCCGCATTCACTGTAAGCAGGTTTTGTTGTGAGTGATAATGGCTCAATGTCATGAAATGCATCCGTGATGGGGGGGTTGTCATGGTGCTATGCCTGCCACATTGTCTGACTCCCATTGTGCAGCAGTTTCTCACACATTCAGATATCAAAGACAATTTGACTGTGGTCCATCACATCTGTTTCCACTTTGCCCATTCCAGAAAGGTCCATGACCAGTTCTGTCAGCTGCAGATACAGAACAACCCAATGGAGCTGGATATTGTTACCAGATGGAACTTCACCCTGTATACAATAAAGCAGTTATGCAAGCAGTATAAAGTCATTTCTGACTATCTGCACATAGATGTTGTGACAGTACTGGAGTATCCATGTGTCTCACAACTGAGCAGTGGTGCCAAATGGATGACCTGATCATGATTATCAGGCTATTTGAACATGCAACAGAGGAAGTGAGTACGGACACTGCCTGTATCAGTCAGGCCATTCCACTTCTCTGGAGGCAGGTGGCGATAGTGGAAATTGTGTCTTAATGGAACACATGCTTCATGTCTTAGACTCCCAATACACATATTTCTGGCATTCCGCAGTCTGAAGAGTTTGGGATTGCCACTGTGCTTGACCTATGCTATAAACATTGGCTAGCATCAATAATTTGTGGTATGCTGACCACACGGCAAAACCCACATTGTGAAATCCCCCAAGCAACAAGTTTCTAAATTGTTGCTGTGGGGGATCCGCAGGTAAAATTTCACCCTTTTGCTGACTTTCGCCCCCCCCCTTTGAGATAACTCCAACTTGGAGTTAGGAATCCTCAAGAAGGGGGGGGCAATGGGGGCACTGTCCCCCACATTGGGGGTTTTGGGGTGTGCAGCCCCCCGATAGGAAACACACCGATGTCTGACAGGTGAACGTTCTCCTGTCGACATCAAGGATCTCGCTATGCTGAACCTCGACAACAGTGTTGTCGAGTCAGCATAAGTAAACCATAATTAAAGGTGGGTGTAAGTAGGTCCAAAAGTTCAGTGAACTTCTGATAAGAAGGGTACATGGGTCACAGATGCTATGGGCACATGTACCCAAGGCACAACATGAAACTGCACAAAGATCGGATGTTGCTACCACCTCCTCAAATAGGAAACAGGGCTGAAAAGAACATGTAACTTAAAAGCAAAAAAGGACAAATCCCATTGCGGATGTTTTAGGTCAGGTGGGAGTTGCAGATATTTAGGCAAATGAGGAGGAGGCTGATGAGGCAGCAGGTCTGCGAGCAGCGCAACATATGATAGATGTGTATTTGGCAGACACAAGGCACCTTACCATTGTAAACAAACTCTTCCTATAATAGAGCAGCAAGGTCACTGAGTGACAAGCACTGACCTCAGTTGCCATGAAATACCTCAGCTGCCCACCCTCGAGTGTCAGTGTGGAATGTGTATGCAGTTCAGCTGTTCCCATTGTGTGGGACAGGTGCATCAGTCTGTCACCAAAAAATGCTAGCATGCTAACATTTATTAAAAAGAATGAGGGTCGCATTCAACACAAGACAATCGTGTCCCTTTTCCTACCACATGAAAATGAAGATGAAGGAGACAGTGTTCTCAGCAGACTCGACACTAGCAAATTGTCTTGCACCACCAAGGTGGATGAAGCAGTAATGGAGAGGGAATTCTCATCTGGTGACAACTACAGTCTGGAAGACTGTGAGGGCTGCTTCCTCAATGATGCTGAAGACTAAAAAAAGATGTTTTGTTTCCCCTCCTTGCCCTTCAGTATAATCCTTTAATGTATGATTGATGAAAATAATTCTATTTCCATTCATTTTACTGTTCTCCATCCCCAACTGTTGTGCTGTTGTTTCCTTGTGCCTCATTGAGTAGCTGTCTCAACCACTTGAATGTGATGGCTAGAGACAATGCATGCTCCAGCAAGCACTAGACAGGATTGTCTCCTCATCTTCCTCCTCCTCCTCCTTCTCCCCTTGCCTACTTGGGTCCTACATAGCCACAAACAGCATGGGTCACCATCTCCACACTGATGTATCATAAAAATGTAATTTTAGCAGCTAGTCAAGCATGCCTGCTCCAGTCCGCAAAACACACTACTGCCTCCCCCTTCTCCTCCGCAGGCCTGCTTGGGTCTTCACAAACAGCATGGTCCATCACCTCGGCATTGAAGAAATAATGTTCCTGACTCTAGGGAAAACTGTTTGGCTTGATCCTATGCTTGGAGTTAGAGTTACTCCCTCAGTTAAAATCTCCTATCATTGGATGCAGTGTTACAATATCTACTGGATTTGGAATTGACCAACTCCCATCATGTGGAGTAGCTGCAGACACTTTGCAGACAATCTCAATCGATACTGTGGATGGTACCATCACAGATGTACTGTAGCAGTGCCCAGTCTTGAGCAGTAACACATAAGCAGACCCTCCAGTCAGCCAGTTCATCATGGCAGCAAGACCTCAGCCCCAGCATGTCTAATCTATGTTTGCTGGTAAGACACTTTCACTGTTGTTCACAGTCCTTATCCTCTCTGCAGATGGGGTGACAGTCCTTGGCCTGGCAGAGGCCAATAGGCCATCCACGTTAATCCTGTCCTTTTGTCTCCCTGTAGGTTTCAACAGTTGGAACGCCTCTTCTCAATCCTACACCATCTCAGTGGCACTCACATGGCAAGCACCTGTAATGTAACTGTAAGTATCATTTTGAATGTATTTCTTTTTTTATTTGTATTGGAAAGATTGATTTACTGTAAGTACAAAATTCTTTCACTAACTGCTTATATGCATACATACATGGCATTAGTTTCACCCAACTAAGGATCTAAGGTTCGAGCAGACTCGATAGACTGTAAGGCCTAATCTGCTGGCAAATAGTATGTTAGTATAATAAGGTATTGAAATGTTTAATGTTTTTACCCAAAATTGAAGTGGTATGTATCATGGAAATTAGAGAAGATTCAATAACATTGAAAGTCCAACTGAGAAATGTTTCAATTAAAAATAAATGTGACAACTTTGATGGTAACACAGTAGAATTCAGTACTTTTGTAGGCAACAAGTTTTATTTGTCTGTAGCTCTCTCTCAGTCACCTACTAGTTGACTCCAGTACTCAGCCTCACAGAGGATGAAAGGCCTTACTTACTCAGGAAAACATTAAAATGTTTTTCTTTCTGTTCTTTTGTCTCCCTGCAAGTTTCACACTCCCAACGGTTGTTCTACACCAGCTCACTGGTACCCTCCAGCATGGCCAGCAGCACTACTGTAACGGTAAGTATCATATGATTTTTTTGTTGTTGTTGTCCTGTCACAGGTAGACACTCTGCTACAGTGTCCAAATGGATGCTGCATAGTTTGTCATGTGGGAAGTCAACAACGGTTGTACTTGGTGGCCACAATAGTGGCAGACTGAGGCAAAATCATTTTTCTTTTTTTTACGGCTGCAATGGGCATAGCCCTTCAGAAGTTTTGCATTAGAAAAGGTCTCCCTGCACAAATTACCTTCCAAACAACATGACAGAGTGTTAAAAATAGTGTCCTCTGCTGAAGCCTCATTACTACGCTGTCTGTGTGTGTATGGGATCTGGAGAGCCCTATTTTTCCTCTGCCTTGAGAAGTTAATTTCCCCTCTCTGCAAGGCATCAAAGGAGGCAGGGCTTTGTCTCGGGGCATGACCAGGGCACCTAGATGGACAGGTTTGGGGGAGGAGGGCAAGCAGGTGCTACCCACTAGGGGTAGGCAGGTGTTCCCAGGGTGGAGGGAACTTACAGCCAGGGATAGGGAGGTGATATCTCCTCATTTCTCCCTTTCCTAGGTTGCAAGAATAGCCTCACAGAGAACATCAAGGGTTTTGTCAAAGAATATACTGTAAGGCAACAGCAGAAAGTAGATCTTGCGAATCCTGGAACATTCGGGTAAGTGCTGAGTTTCAGTGCTCTGACATTCATAAAAAATAAATGGATATGGTCTGCATTCAAATTACAGTATATTTTGTGATACACTTTACTTCCTCCACTGATACTGCAACATTTCAGACTGCAACACTGGTTCTGATAGCATGGCATTATTCACTGGAGGTTATAGAAAGGAGCTGTGAATGAGCTTTGTACATCCAGACAGAGTTGAATTCTGCATGTATGACTGCTATCAGTAGCACATGACCCAGGCAGGATAATCAGAAAATATAAGCTTTTCCCCATCCTCATTATGGCAACATATTCACCTGGATATAAACACTGGATCAGAGGCAATCTGATTTTAGTACGGGGACAATTATTACCAGCAGAATAATAAAGAAGTGGAAATAATTTTTTTTGTATCAATGATACCAACTGGACTTGTAATTCATATATAATCTGAAAGGTAAATACTTATATATCTACTGTATTGTACAGTTGGCAAATGTTTATGTGCTTTATGCAGTGATGTAATACCCTCCCTGTAAAGTAAGTACTGCTATTTAACGGAAATAATAAATAAATACATAAATAAAATGGTAAATGCTAAGACTTTTTCCTTCACTGCTTATTAAAATAGCAGAGCCATATGCACATTTTACAGTGATGTAACATGTGTTAGCTTACATGCATATATTACATTGTCTTAATTACACAGTGGTTGAAAAAAATGTTCAGAAAGCTGTTCAATTATGTAATACTGATTCACATAAGAGCATTATGTGTAATGTCAGGCATATATTAGAACAGGAAAGAAAACTTATGGAATTAGGCATGTAAATGGGAATGGTACACCCATAAATTAAGTAGTTGAAATGAAAGGTCATCTGAAGGTGTTGTTATGAAATCCAATAAGAGAAGATGCCCCTATTTTGTGTTAATAGCTTTTGAATTAAAATATTATTGTCATGAAATACCTTTAGCAGTAATGCAGTAGCTGTTCAAACACATCTTGCATAGTCAGAATATTAGGCCATTTGCTGCTGATAGAGTCAAAATATACTGCTGCACAGATGGTACGAGTAATGGAAGAAATTCTTCTTCTATTTAGCAGTAAATGTAGGCTATGTTTTATGGTGGATAACATGCATAGCTCAGAAAGACAACTTGTTGCCTAAGTGGTGGTTGTCTGCATGTAAATTGTATTTGACACCTACATGTTACTATAAGGTGATGCATATTACTTGGGTGTTGGGTTTGGTTGTGAGACAGTATGTCTGGAAGCTTTGGCTTGGAGATTGTGTGAGATGAAGTTTAGCATTGTCATGTGAAGTGACCTAAGGCTTGTTTTATTTATTTATTTATTTATTTATTGAAGATATCGGATAACACACCTTTGAGTCAAAGACTCCTTTACAAAGGTTCCACATCATTGGGAACAGAGACATCAGGGACAATGGCAACAATTAGACACAATAGTTACAAAAATGGTTACAGGTAACATAGTAAAGCAGCTGGTGATACAAAGATACAGAGTGTTGCCAAGCATAGGTACATAGTACAGATGATAGCAGGCAACAGAAAGCATACACTACAGGGTGATGGCACCAGCTATGCCCTGGTGGTTATTTGAAAGCTGGACAGAGGTGTCCATTGTCAAATATAGGTATGACCTGGGGTGGCAGGACCAGAGTTAAGTCCATAGTCATGGGGGAAGGGAGTGGTTAGAGCTAGCAATCAAGGACAGTCACAGACTGAGTCACGAGAGATTAGATCTCTCAGCTGGGACTTGAACTGTCTAAGTCTGGGTTCTGTGAGGAGGGAGTTAACCTTAAGGTTAGCAAGCAATGTGAGAAGGCAGTAGGGAGGGCTGGGGGTATACTGGGATGTATAGGGAGAGGCATCATCAGCAGAAAACAGGACGTTTTTATCCCTCTGTACAGACAGTTGGTGAGACCCCATCTGGAGTACTGTGTCCAGTTCTGGAGACCCCATCTCCGCAAGGACATAGACAGGATAGAGGCAGTCCAGAGGAGGGCAACTAAAATGGTGCAGGGTCTGCAAGAGAAGCCGTATGAGGAGAGACTAAAGGAGCTTAATATGTATACCCTTGAGGAAAGAATAGATCCAGAAGCAAATGATTTGATACCTTTTAATGGACCAACATAGATGTAACAACAAGAACAAAGTGCTCTAGCTTTTGGACCAACCAGTCCTTCTTCAGAAGCTCATGGCAGTTGTTTAGAAAATACAATACTTATAACAGCTAGATAATGCAGAGAAAAACAGAACAAATCCCCATTGGTTTAAAATACTCATTTAAAAAAAAAAAAAAGAAAATGATGTCAGAGAAGTTTAACAGTACAATACTGCCCTCAGTCAGAAAGAACCTTGGGTTCAGATATGCTTGGTGCAACACACATACAAAGAATCCCACTGCACATAAATTTAATTGACATAAGATAACACTGCTGAAGCAGATCACTCCCAAATCAAGCCATGAGTGTCACAGTCAGTATAAGGATGTGATTACTGAAAGGCAACCCCCACCCAGCTTAAAGACAAACTAAGATAGTTATAGGGCTCATGAAATTACAATGTATGCATTAAAGACAAGAATAACCAGTAAAGTTGTCTAAAAAAACATCAGTGCACATTGTGTGATGTGTAAAACCTAGCTGGACATGTCACCCAGCTGTATTCTCAAGCTAAATAAAAGGCCCAAGAAATTACAAAAACCTCAGGACTATATAAATGATAAGTTAAATATAAATTGATAATATTAGTGTCAAACAAAAAACTCTAGTCGAGGAACCTCAAGGAATTAAGACCATGCAGCCTGATATGTACTGATGTCAATATATACTGAGAATGTAGCAACTTGATGTACCACAAGTGTCTAGGGAATCTGAAAAAGAGATAAAAATGTAATTTATCTCCTCCTGGTCATACAAACAATACAACCTAACCCACCCCACATCACAATAATGTGGGTGGGGGAGATACATAGCTTAAAGGAGATGTCTCTCTCTCTCTCTCTCTCTCTCTCTCTCTCTCTCTCTCTCCCCTCATTTTCTCTCTCTCTCTCTCTCCCACAGACACACACACACACACACACACACACACACACACTCACTCTCTCTCCTAGTGAACCTATATTAACTTCAGTCACTGCAGTTGTTCCCCAAAGGAATACAACTTGTCATGAAATCCTGAGTAAATTACTACAATATTAGCCTAATGTAAAAGATCTGTGCAGGACCCCAAGCAAATGAGATCACACATCCCAATATGTACAGAGGTACAAAAATTATATGTAACAGTATAAGATAACACTCCTGTATGTACACTAGCAGGCTGGGTAATCTGAATATGGTGCAATGGAATAAATCCCCACAGGCAAAGATAAAAAGTAAGGAGAAATTCTTTATGTGTGTGAAATAAAAATAGTAACACATTATAACTCCATATAGCTAAATAGAGAGTTACTTCAATGTGACAGCAAGCCCCACATCTGTTATATCACATACCTCACAACACATACCCACACACATACATACACACACGCATCCACATCTCACACATGCTGAAGTCCTATAATATGTCAGTTTGAAGAAGAAAAGGTCTGTGGATGTTAGTTTCTGTAGTGTCCCATAAAGCCAAGATCCACGTTCATCCCATCTGCTACCATACTGAGATGTAAAATAAGTTTAATCTCAAAAGCTCATCTCTGTTGTGTGTTTTTGAGATTTCCTTTTAAGACCATTACTGACATATCTGAGACTGAGTGGTCAGGCTGGGAGAAGTGATGCCCCACTGGTTTTTCAGTCTTCCTTGCTGTAATAGTATGTCTGTGTGAGTTCATCCTAGTGCAGAGCTATTGGTGTGTCTCTCCTACATAACCTGTTTGTGGACATCTCTTGCACTGAATGAAATAAACAACATGTCGTGACATGCATGTATAACTCCCATGCACCTGGAATTGTCTGTTTTGTGATGTAACCACACAGTCTGAGGTAGAAATGAGCCCACAAGTCTTACAGGGGCGTTGATTGCAGGGTTGTGTGCCATTGTGTGACATGGTATTCTGTTCCGGTGAAAGTTTGCTCCTAATAATTAGGCTGGATAAATTTGGTGGTTGTTTAAAAGATAGTAGTGGGAGTTCCTTAAAAATACAATTAAGGGTGTCATCCTCACTAAATATTGGGTGGAGATCTTTAATAATCTTACTCAGACGTTCAAGGTCTGGATGATATGTGACTACCAAGGGTATTTTTTCTGTAGCTGTCTTTTCTTTATATTGAAGTAGTTGTTGTCTTGGTACTTGTGTTGCCTGTTCTGTTATCCTGTCAATTTCCCTGGAAGAAAGAAGGGAGAGGGGGGCCATGATAGAAACTTTTAAGTACCTCAGTGGAATCAACAAAGTCCAAGAGGGTAGCATCTTTCAGAAAAAGAGACTTGCAAGAACAAGGGGACACAATTTAAAGATAGAAGGAGGGCGGTTCAGGGGCAATGTGAGGAAGTATTATTTCACAGAGAGGGTAGTGGATGCATGGAACAGCCTTCCTGAGGAGGTCGTGGGGTCTAAAACTGTGGGAGAATTCAAGAATACATGGGACAGACATAAGGCAATTCTTGTGGGGGGTAGGAAGAAATAGGCTGTTGGTTAACTAGGATCTGTGGCCTATCCTGCAGGTAGGGAAATGGGCAGACTAGATGGGCCTAGCGGTCCTTATCTGCCGTCAAAGTCTATGTTTCTATGTTTCTATGTTTCTATGAGTTTGGGAGGGAGTTAAGCCAACTAGGGGCCAGATACCCAAAAGTTCTTTGATCTGAGGTGGTCTTGCAGTGAGGTACCCAGAAGTGTGTTGTTGCCGATTGCCGAGTGAGGCAGGTGGACAATGATGCCTAGAGTAGGGGGGTGAGAGCAGGTGGGAGTAGCCGTGCTGTAATTTTTTTTAGCAAACAGGCAGGTCTGATATTTGAGCCTCCCATCAAAGTTTAGCCAGTTGGTGGAGGCGAAAAGGTTGCAGGTATGTGTGAGTCTAGTGCAGTCAGTGGTTAGTCCACAGGCCTTATTAAGTGCCAGCCTAATTTTCTTTAGATGCGTGTTGTCAGCTGCCCCATAGATAATGATTTCATAGTCTATGAGTGATAGTACTGATGCTGAGACAGCTAGGTGGAGAGCTTCAGGTGGGAGGCAGTGCTTATACCAGTGAGGTAAGCCAATACACACTTTGACAGCGGTGCTCAGTTTTCAGATGTGGTCATGGTAGGTGATCCCAGAGTCTAGGGTGATACCTAAGTATTTGAATGAGGTAACCTGCTCAAGAGGGTCATTTAGAGTTTTTAATATGAGCAGGAGTTGTCCTATGTTCTTGTTTTGGGAGTGGGCAAACACCATGGATTTTGTTTTTTTTTCGTAATTTAAGACTAGCCTATGTCGAACGAACCAGGATTCAGCTTCCATGAAAGATTTTTGGAGTGCAGAATGAAGAGCTGTAGCATGTAAATTGGCATTGTGTTGTGAATTTTAAGGAATAAGTACAGATTGATTCAACCATAGCCCAATGAGGAGAGTTTGGATTTTAGTAAAAGAAGATTTTTAGGTAATATTTTCCCTTGGATGTGCTGGATTTCCACAGATGCATTAGTGCATATGTCTGACAGACATACAGATGTAAATGTAAAGAAATGCTTGATTTATTTGTTCATTTCTGATTTCCAGGTCTGCAGGCCCTCTCCTATCAGTGTCAAAGGCAAATGCACTTAACTGTCTTAGTGAGACCAGCTCAGTTAAGGGTACTTGTTGAAACTTTATATTATAAAGTACGGTAAATATTTTTTTTTATTTTATTTTTACAATACAGTATAAGAATAAAATGTTTTGTAGCTGTAGTTTTTGTGTTCATTTTGTCACCTGCCAACTCATGGAATTTACACCCAGTTTCATAACAGGTATAAATGTAGTTTTCAGTAACCTCTTTTGTGAGTGATGAAGATGGTGGTTACCTATTGTTCTGAACTCTTGGCACCAGCTGATTTCACTGGTGCATGTTTCTGAAAATGACTCAGTTAAATGGTATGCTTAGATCTATATAATGTTATATAATAGGTTTAGCTTGTTTCAAAAGTTTATCACCATCTTCTTGAAGTTGGAACAGGGTGTGCTTTGAAATAACTGACAGCTGCATGGGAGATACTGTATTCGACTAGAAGTCTGCAACAAATCTCACTCCTCTTAAATCTGAGGGAGGTGTTTCTTACTTTACATTCTTACATTGGTATCGCTTTTTTTATAATTATTTTAGTTTTTAAATCAAGAAGGGGGTTTTCGAAACTACTTATCTTATGAGTAACTTCAGAAGGGTTGAAATACTGCATATTTGATTTTCCCTTGTGGGTAACTGGACTGTCTACTAGTATTCTGTGACAATTTGCATCAAACTATTTTTAAATAATTTACTGGTGGTGGTGGCTGATTAGTTCTCATAGCAAAGGCTGCAGTTTGTGTATTTGAATCCAAAGAGAGCCTCAGGTGGGGGGGATTGTCTTCCCCGATTGCTTTCAGAGCACACAACATCAAGTTGCATAGGGTCAGGAGGCTTACCTGTGTTGTGCTGAACTGCTTGATTTATCTGTTTTTTCCTTTGCTGGGTATTTTCTTTGTTAACTCGTTGTGGAGGTTGTCTTGCTGAAAGGAAGATCAACACTCATCATAGTGGTGGGTCTGAGCTTGTAGTTGATTGTGTCTGGAGGGCATGGCTTAGGCCCACCCTCTGCCCCTCACCTCCCCTTGATGTCACTTCCTTTATACCAGGGGTTCTGACATCATTTCATCTGAGGTCATACAACTGCCATATCCTTAACAGCACAGCACACTGCATTGACAGTAAAAGTGCACACACTATTTAAAAAATTTAAAAAAAAATTTACACAGGGAAAACTAGAAGGAAGACAGACATGTGGGGAGTAATGCAATGCTCTGGCTGTGGGGCAGCAGTCTTCTTCGAGACTTTCTGGAGACTGAGATGCTGCCCTATTTGCAGACAACTCTCTGCTCCAAGGGAGGAGGTTGCCCACCTCCAGGCCAAACTGGACTGGAGTACAGGAACCCCCCCCCCATGCAGGGAACACCATGGCCATCACCTCTGCTTCAGAGGTTGCCAAGAAGGAGCAGCGGTTGGGCCACAGTGAGCTCAGGGAGGGCGAGGGTGGTGGAACAGAGGTGCACCCCTTCAGATGTACCACTCCACAACCCATATGCCATTCTGGTGGAGCATGGTTCCCCTATGGAGGCACACATGGTGGAGACTGAGGTTGCTGGCAACCATCTCAAGGGAGGCCCACAGGATGGTGGCACAGGACACAGCAGGGAAAGGAAGCAGCTCCTGGTGGGGGACTCAATTATCATGGGGGAATAGAACTGGGGGGACAAAAGAAAATGAAGTAAGGTGCCTGCCTGGCATCGTGGCTTGGAGGGACAGGAAGCGGATTCTAAGGATCACAACAGCAGCTGCATGGGAGACAGTGTTGGGTGTCATTGTCCACCTAGGGACAAATGACTTGGCCATGCATGGGATTAGAGCAGTGTAGGAGGAGTTTGTGGAGTTGGGAAGGGGCCTTAGACAAGTAGCTCACACAGTATCTTTCTCGGAGGTGCTGCCTGTCTATGGCATGGGTGAAGCGAAGGTACTCCGCACCATGTAATTCAAGGAATGATTGAAAACATGGTGTAGAGCACAGTGTTTTGGCTCTCTCTGGTGACTGGGGTTCCACCTGGAGGGATACCGACCTATACTGGCATGATGGCTGCATCTGTCCAGGAAAGGAACCAGTCTCCTCAGTGATCAGTTTAAATGCTTCATTGGCAAGCATTTAAACTAGTCAAAGGGGGAGGCACTAATAAGCAGCAGGGAATTCCCAGTCTCCCCCTCCAAAGCAGGGTACTAAATGAGGTAAAGACCAAGGTAGAAAGGTCAGTAGGGAGCAGGACTGGGGTAAATAAAAAAAGTAAAGTCAGTAAGGGCAGGGATGTGGCTACAAGAGGAAAACCCACCAAAAAATGGAGAGTAATGAGTACCAATGCCCATAGTCTGGGTAACAAGCTTCCTGAACTAGTGGCCTTGGTGGAAGAAGAACATCTGAATATTGTGGCAGTCACAGAAACATGGTACACACAGAACCATGACTGGGATGTAAACATACCATGTTACACTATCTACAGGAGGTACAGAAAGGGTAAAAGAACAGGTGGAGTAGCTCTCTACATAAGGGAAGGAATCAAAGCAACAGAACTAAAGAGTAAACAGGAAGGAGGAGAAGCACTGTGGTTCAACTTGGAGACAGGCAATGGCACCACAATCCCCACAGGGCTTGTATACAGACCTCCATCTCGGGGAGAGGAAATGTACAAGAAAATGATAGCAGGTATCCTTAGAATGGCAGAAAAAGGGGAGATATTGGTGATGGGGGATCTGAATATGCCAGATGTTAACTGGAGTGCAGTTGTAGCAGCCACTTAGAAGAGTGGGGTTATTCTAGATGCCCTACAGGGGGCATGCCTTAGACAACTAGTATTGGAGCCCACTCGAGAGGGAGCAATCTTAGACCTGGTTCTTTCAAATGGAGATGGAGAGAGGATCACAGATGTAGAAGTGGGTAGCCATCTGGGAACTAGTGACCATCAAACAGTATGGTTCACAATAAACACAGCAATAGAGTCAAGCCATACAAAGGCAATGGTTCTGGACATTAGGAGGGCTGACTTTGCCAAAATGGGTGAGTGCCTGAGGAATGCACTAGCAAATGGGCAGGAATGAAAGGTGGAAGAACAATGGGGAATAATCAAAACTGCCATCACTAAGGCAACAAGCCTTTGTGTGAAGCAAATAAACTAAACACAACGATGTAAAAAACCACTATGGTTCTCAAAGGAGGTGGCAGGGAAGGTTAGGGAGAAAAAATAGCATTCAGGAAGTACAAGGAATCACAGAAGAAGCAGGACAGAGAAATGTGTTGGTTAAAGCAGAAGAAAGCAGGGAAGGCAGTCAGAACAGCAAAGGCCCAAACTGACGAAAAGATAGCCAACTCAGTTAAGAAGGGGGATAAAATATTTTATAGGTAGGTCAGGGAGCAAAGGAAGACCAAAGGAGGGATAGTGAGGCTTAATAAAGGGGAGAGGGGGTGGGCAGAGAGTGCCTGTGAAAAGGTAGAGATACTAAACAAATATTTTTGCTCAGTATTCAGAAGTGAAGAAGGGGAGATACCTAAACCAAACAACAGAAACACTCTGGATAGGGGGGTTGATACCAGCCCATTCACAGAAGAAATAATTCTGAAAGGGCTCTTAAAACTGAAGGTGGACAAAGCAATGGGGTCTGATGGGATTCATTCCAGAATTCTAAAAGAACTAAGGGTAGAACTAGTGACACCACTGACTACCCTCTTTAACAAATCATGGGAGGATGGGTGGTACCTGAGGATTGGAGGAGGGCAGATGTGATTCCACTTCACAAAAGTGGAAGCAGGAAAGAGGTAGGAAACTACAGACCTATTAGTTTGACCTCAGTGATAGGGAAAATGATGGAATCACTTCTGAAGGAAATAATTATTGAGTACCTAGAGGCCTGAGAGGCACAGCACCCAAGGCAGCATGGATTCACAGAAGAAGGTCATGTCATATGAATCTAATAGATTTCTTTGACTGAATGACCAAAGTAGTAGATCAGGAAGGGGCTGTGGACATGGCCTACCTAGACTTTAACAAGGCATTTGACACAGTCCCACACAAAAGATTAATATACAAGTTAGCTATCCTGGGAGTGGGTCCCAAGATGGTAGCCTGGGTAAAAAAATTGGCTGGAGAACAGGACACAGAGGGTAACAGTAAACGGAGTCCACTCTGAAGAAAGGGGTGTTACTAGTGGGGTACTGCAGGGTTCAGTTCTAGGACTGGTCCTCTTCAAAGTCTTTATAAGTGACATTGCAGAGGGACTGGAAGGAAAAGTATGTCTCTTTACAGATGGAACAGAGATCTGCAACAGAGCTGATACACAAGATGGGGTGGAAAGGATGAGAAGGGACTTGGCAATGTTGGAGGAATGGTCACGTTGTATGGCAGCTTAGATTCAATGCTAAGAAGTGCAAAGTAATACACCTGGGAAACAAAAGCCCAGGGGGAAGAATAAACAATGGAGGGTGAGATACTAACAACAACAAGCATTTGTCAATGCCGAATGTTTGCTTGCTGGCATTGACAGTGATAGTGTAGAAGTTACAGAGCTGCGTAATAGGAATGGCAGTGAAGTACTGAACTGAAGTCAACCCCACCACTACCCTGCAGAGAGTGACAGTCATTGGGGTGTGCCTTTGGGTCGTCAGGCATAACGGCCACACCATTTCACCACACCCCACCCTGCAGACACTGACAAGTGTCACGGTGTTCCATGGGGTCTTTGGCCCTTATGCACACCCCATTCCATTAGGAAATATGGTGAGATGGGTGCAATATAGGAGAATGGAGTGAACTTTGGGGCCAAAGAGTCCAAGGCATACCTCGATGCCTCTCACTGACTGCAGGGTGTGGAATGGTATGAGCATTACAGGCAAGAATCCCAAGTCACACCCCTGATGCCTGTCATTCTCTACAGGGTTGGGCATTATGGTTGGACACCCTAATACCTCAGGCATTCGTTGGTATTTTTACTCCAAATTTTCAACATACATAGATACATAGACAGTGTCGGCAGATAAGGGCCTATGGCCCACCTAGTCTGCCCATTTGAGCTTGTAAGTTCAGTTTGTTTTCCTAGAAGTCTATTTCCCCTTACCCCTGACCTCTAGAATTCCTTTATGTCTATCCCATGCATTCTTAAATCCTGTGATTGTTTCAGCTCCCACCACTTCCTCCAGCAGGGTGTTCCACTTGTCCACCACCTGTTCTGTGAAGAAATTCTTTCTCATGTTTCCTCTGAATCGTCCTCCCTCCAACTTCATCCCATGCCCTCTAGTCCTGAAACATCTTTTCGCTTAAAATAGTGTTTTTCTGCACCCTGTTCCTCCCTGTAAGATACTTGTATGTCTCTATCATATCCCTCTCCTCCTCCTCTCCTCCAGGGAGTACATGTTCAGTTCCTTCAACCTGTCTTCATAGGACTTGTGATGCAACCCATGCACAATCTTTGTTGCCCTCCTCTGAACCTTCTCTACCCTGTCTATGTCCTTACGTAGGTATGGTCTCCAAAACTGTACACTGTACTCCAGGTGGGGCCTCACTAGTGTCTTGTATAGCGGAATTATGACCTCCCTTTTCTTGCTGGTGATGCCGCTGCCTATACATCCCAGCATCCTATTTGCTTTACCTGATGCCTTGTCACACTGTTTCCCTACCTTGAGGTCATCAGAGATGACAACCCCAAGATCCCTTTCCTGCTTGGTGCATGCTATATCCTCACCCCCCAACTGATATATTGTGCCAGGGTTTTGTGCCCCGTATGCATTATCTTGCACTTCTTTGCATTGAATTTCAACTGCCAAACCCTTGACCATTCTTCAAGTTTCTGCAGGTCCCTTCTCATTCTGTCTACACCTCTGGTGTGTCTACTCTGTTACAGAGCTTTGTCATCAGCTAACAGTGAAATTCTGCCTTCTAGATCCTGTGCAATGTCACTGATGAAGATGTTGAATAGGACCAGTCCCAGCACTGATCCCTGTGGTACCCCACTGGTCACTCTTCCTCTGTGGAGTGACAGCCATTTACCACCACCCTCTGTGTCCTGCCACCCAGCCAGTTACCTACCCACCACACTACTGTCCTGCCCACACCCATATTCCCCAGTTTGTGTAATAGTCTTCTATGTGGCACAGTGTCAAAGGCCTTGCTGAAGTCCAGATAGGCCATGTCCACTGCCCTCCCTGATCCACCTCCCTAGTCACCCAGTCAAAAATTCAATGAGGTTGGTCTGACATGACCTCCCCTGGTGAAACCATGCTGCCTTGGGTCCTGTAGTCCATTGACAACCAGATGTTCCACCAATCTCTCCTTCAGTAGTGCTTCCATGATCTTTCCCACTACCGAGGTGAGGCTGACTGGTCTGTAGTTCCCTGCTTCCTCTTTGTTCCCACTTTTGTATAAGGGGACTACATCTGCTGTCCTCCAGTCTTTGGGTACCTCCCCTGTTTCCAGTGATTGGCTGAACAGGATAGCCAGAGGTTCAGCCACCACCTCTCTTAGTTCTTTAAGGACCCTGGGGTGCACCCCATCTGGCCCCATTGCTTTATCAGCTCTTATTACTTCCAGTTCCTTCAGGACCCTTTCTCGTGTAACATGGTTTTTTTGTGACCCCACCTCATGAACAGTGGCAATATTAGTTTGTTAGCCGAAAGCTGCTTATGCACAGCGACTACGGCATTTAGCACCACAGGTGAAAAACCATTCTGAACAGGATGTAAAAAGTGACATCTGTACTGTTCATGGGGAGGTGTAAAAAATGGCAATGTTGCAAATCTGAAGTAAAAATATTAAAAAAACTGGTGAAGTCACAAGCGTACATAGAAACTGTGCAACGCACACCCATAATATAATTAGGTTGGGGATTTTTTACAGCAGATTGTCAACTCAGGCATTTTGGTGCCTCCGATCATGAACAGTGTCACTGTGATTTTCTTTATCTGTCCCGAACAATGATTTCCCACAACGACCATGCATCTCTGTGCTGAAAGTGTGAAAACACACTTCAGCCATGTTGTGAAAAATGACAGCTGTACTGTTCATAAGAAAGTGTGGAAAAATGCCACTGGTGAAAATCTGGATTGAAAATATTACAAAGTCATGAACTTATGAGGGTGCGTGGAAACTGCACAATGCTCACTCGTAACACAGTCATTTTATGGACTTTTGTCACCAAATTTTCAACATAGCCATTTTAAGACCTCTGCTCATGAACAGTGTAACTGTGATTTTCATAATCTGTCACAAACATTGCTTTCGCACACCAACAGCACCAATGTGCGCTACATGTGCGAAAACACATTTGGGGTGACATATGAAAAAATGGCAGCTGTACTGTTCATAAAAAAGTGTAATAAAATGGCAATGTTGAAAATCTGGAGTGGAAATTTTAAATTCGCAAACTTACGAGCATGCATAGGAACTGAGCAACGCACGCTCATAAAACAGTCATTTATAAGGAATTTTTTCACCAAAATTTCAACATAGCCATTTTAAGACCTCTGCTCATGAACAGTGTCACTGTGATTTTCTTAATTTGTCCTGTACATTGATTTCGCACACCGACTGTGCCATTGTGTGCTACATGGGTGGAAACACATTTTGGGTGAGATGTGAAAAATGACAGCTGTACTGCTCATAAGAAGGTGTGGTAAAATGTCAATGTTGAAAATCTGGAGTGGAAATATTGAAAATTCACGATTTTATGAGCGTGCGTAGGAACTGCGCAACGCCCGCTAGTAAAACAGTCATTTTTTGGAAGTTTTCCACCAAATTTTCAAAATAGGCTTCTTTGAGAGCCCACCTTATGAACACTGGCAGTGTCGTTTCATTAATCAGTCCCAAAAGGTGATTTTGCGCAGTGACTGCGAAATCACCCTTCAGGCCCGAATAATGCCATGGCAGTGAAAGCATTCACAAGAAGGGGTCCCAAAAAACCCATGTTGAAAATTTGGTGCAAAAATTCCAAATAATGTCTGAGATATGCAACAAAGTCGAAAAAACCCTATCTATCCTGTTATACAGCTTACCGGCACTTCCTCAGTTTGCAGTCGGCTTTGAAGAGTGCAGACGTGTTCCCGGTCCACCAAAGATTGTTGCGCCAGACTCTGGAGGTAAATATGGGGTGAGGAGGGTGTGGGGAGGCAGGGTGCACAGTGGGTGAGTGCGGGTTGTGGGGGGCAGGGAGACTGCGTGGAACCATTTTTTCTTTACAGGTTTTTTAAATGACGACGGGACATTTGCCACGCTGGGGTGGGCTCTCAAGCGTGGCAAAGGATGGCTGGTTGGGGGTGGGAGCCAGCGGGGATTGGGCACCCCGTCGGCCATAGCATCTATTGCCATGCTGGGGTGGGTCCAGCGGGCACCCTTACCTGGGGAGGACAGTGGAGCCGATGGGGGATTGGGCACCCCCCTTGGCTATAACATGAGTTGCCACACTGGGGTGGGCACCCAGCGTGGCATGTGGAAGGCTTTGGGGGGAGCGCAGCACACCGTCGGCTATACAGTGTGTGCATGGGGTGGCAGCACGCAGTATGTGTGTGCGCGCGTGTGTGTGTGTGTAGGGGGAGCTGTGCATGAGCAGGCGATATCTGATTGCTGCTCACTGAAGCGTAGCTCCCCCTTTCAACGCATGCCACTGCATTTTGGGGCTTGTCATAGACATCTCCAGCATGCATTGGAGGAGTGGGGCCGCACCTGCCAACATACTGACTGAATTGGAAAAGGGGGTGACACACTTCCGAAAACTCGGATGATGGCACTATGTTTCTTGCACATGCATGCAAGCAAACATAAAAATGGAAAGGGACCTGGAAGTAGTCATATCAGATGACCTAAAGGTGGGCAAGCAATGTGAGAGGGCAGTAAGGAGGGCTGGGGGATACTGGGATGTATAGGAAGAGGCATTACCAGTAGAAAACAGGAAGTTGTTATCCCTCTGTACAGACAGCTAGTGAGACCCCATCTGTAGTACTGCGTGCAGTTCTGGAGACCCAGTCTCCGCAAGAACATAGACAGAATGGAGGCAGTACAGAGGAGGACAACTAAAATGGTGCAGGGTCTGCACTAGAAGACATATGAAGAGAGACTTAAGGATCTTAATATGTATACCCTTGAGGAAAGGAGGGACGGGGAGGGCATGATAGAAACTTTCAAGTACCTCAAGGGAATCAACAAAGTCCAGATGGTAGCATCTTTCAGAAAAAGAGATGTGCAAGAACAAGGGGGATCAATTTGAAGATAGAAGGGGGATGGCTCAGAGGTAATGTGAGAAAGTATTTTTTCATGGAGAGGGTTGTGGATGCATGGAATGGCCTTCCTGTGGAGGTTGTGGAGTCAAAAACAGTGGGGGAATTCAAGAATGCACGGGACAGACATAAGGCAATTCTGGGGGTTGGGGGTAGGAGGAAGTAGGCTGTTGGTTATCTAGGATCTGCAGCTTATCCATTAGGTAGGGAAATGGGCAGACTGGGTGGGCCAAGCGGTTCTTATCTGCCATCAAATTCTATGTTTCTACCATCTACATTCATAATACAAAGTAATAATAATAATGGATAAAAATGTGCAAAAATGTGCAAGAAGAGTACATATACAAAGTCACAAGATAGAGTACTTACATGCATACATGATACAAAGTAATAATAATGATAATAATGGTGTACTGTATGCCTTCCTTTTGTTAGGCAAAAAAGGAGACAGTATTCAAACAGCTCACAAGCTTCCAGTGGGTCTGCCACGTGGGTATCAGGCCGGGACAAACACCTCTTAGGTCACCCAAAGACAGCTGCAGTCCCTATTGCAATTAACACTCAATATACCGACCCAAGGGTGTACGAGTTCAAGTTGCAAGTAGAAGGCCTTATAGCCCCTGGAAAGTCCGGTATAGCCCAATACTGCCCACCCTGGAGGGTATTATTGCACTTAGAAAATGGACCACTTTATTACTTTTGTTGAAAAAATATTTATTTTTAAATTTAAGTGATGAAACTCTTAGCAGACTCATTTATTTTCTAATAAAATAGTCCCTCCACATATTGTTTATTTTTTAGCTGCCCAATGGTATCATGGAAATTGTAGTTTGTTTGGGGGAGGGTGTGTAGCTAACCATGGGTAATGGCAGGAGAGAGAGAAAAAGTCTCTGTCCAACAGCATGACAAGAATGGGAGTGTGCTTGCTCTATTTTTTTTTAACACAGTACTTTTACACCAGTTACTGCAGTTAGTGTAAATCTGCCCCATTTCGTACTTCCTCAGTGATACCAAGCTGATGTCTTGAAAATAAGACAAGAGTCATTAGATAGCGTAGTTTAACTGACCACAAGTCCTTCACTTGACTGCCTGATTTTTTTTTCCTGATCCTCCTTTTTTCTGTTCACCGTCTCCTTCACAAACCCCTCAATCCATGGCATGTTTTTTTTTTTTTAATAACAGATGACATGCAAGGAAGATGAGTTTGTAGGGTCAGTAGGCAGCTAGGACTGTGAGCACCAGTGAAACATCGGGAGTGGCGTGGGAGAGCTTAGTCTCTGCCTGCGATCAACTCAGAGCTGGTACAATTTTCTCTTTTTCCACTCCTAAATAACTGTTTTACTAAAACTTTCTGTGATGAGCGGGGATAGGGAACTGAGAGAGTGGAGCCTGTGCGAGCGGGAGAAAGTTGTTTTCAGTAGCGCATAGCACATGATGTGCTAGCAGTACAGTTTTAAATGTCAAGAACATTTAAAAATGAAGTTGCAGGCAAAGAGAGGCCAGCAATATTTCTGTGTAGGCAGATTACTGTTGCTTAGGTGTAGATTTGGGGGGGCGGAGAGAGAGAGAGAGAGAGAGAGAGATACTGTCCTGTATTACTTACTGTGGAATCGCCGTCAACGGAGAAGAAAAAAATGGTGTTCTACCAGTTCAAAATTGCCACTGCCAATTGATTGGGAGGAGGTTGGTGGAGGAAAGTTACAAGTGATACCGGAGGAGACCATCTGTTTCCAGGAACATGGATGAGGAGAAAAACATGATGTCTGGTTGTGGCATAGGCTAAGCTTGAGGGGAGATGGTTGAAGGGCTGGGTGTCAGCTCTCACTAAGCAAGAGAAAAAAATGGTGGATAATTACAAATCAGCATTCCATTGGCACATTTATATTGGTTATCACGTTTTCTCTCCTAACAGAGTCCATCACTACACCTGACTGCCTGACATCAACACATTGCTTAAATATAACTTACATCACCTCATGGACAAAAACCCTCTGTTTCTCTAAAACTGTGTAAATAATCCCAAGACTGAACATATGCCCGCCATTACTTTTTCATGTACTGCCACCTACTGTACCTGGCAAACCTATATTGCTTACCATTCCTTCCATTGAAATGTACACTTTCATATCTTTTCCTAATAATGTGTATGCCTTCCTTAGAATAGAAAATAAAACAAATCTTACTTCTTACAAATCATTGTATTGTTTCTCCATGCCTCCTTAACAATTCCACACAACCTCACTAAATTCATTATGCAGCCATTGTGGATCTGATCAGAATTTGTCTTCACAGGTGACAGGTGCTGCCGTAGGACATGGAGTCAACAACAGCTATACTGAGCGTGGCCACCACTGCCACAGTGGTCGAGTGAGGCAAAATTATTTCTCTTTTTGTCTTCACAGGTGACAGACGGTGTAGTAGGATGTGGAGCCAACAGCAGTTATACTGGATGTGGCCACTAGTACCACAGCGGCCAAGGGAGGCAATATAATTTTTATTTTTTTCTGAACACGTCATAGGTGATGTAGTAGGACATACAGTATACAATGGGCATACTGTGCAGCCACCACAGTGAGTAGTTATTTGAGTAGAGTCTAAATAACCTTTTCTTGCCTTCACAGGTCTTCATCTTGTGCTGTCCTGCAGTCTCCTGCTCCAGTATTCAAGCCATCACCCTCTTCTCTGCCCAGGCAACATAGCAACAGACAGATGCTGAAAATGACCTGAAAGTAGAGCATCAGAAACAATATACAGTTAATCTGACATCTGCTAAACCTTTCAGTATTAAAAAAACAATCCCCTCCAAAAAAAAAAAATACCTTCCCATTGCTGGGAAACATGCTGCATTCCAAAAAAAGATTCGGGCTAGACCTAAACAGCAACATACTTTCATCACCCTAGCAATAATACCTTAACACAGAAAAACAATAAGAAAAAATGGTTAGAGTTAAAGTAGTCTGCCCCCCTCAAAAAACAACAAAACATACAGTACTTTCCTTCCCATGGTTGAAAAATGTGCTGTATTCCACAAAAAGATATAGGCTGGACCTTTGCAGCACCATGATTTCATCACATTAGTGAGAATACCTCAAAATACAAAACCAGTAAGAAAAAATGGTTAGAGTTAAAGTGCCCCCCAACACACACACACACACACACACACACACACACACACACACACACACACATTAAAATACTTATCTTTGTTGCTGGGTCAGAATAATCACAAAGCAATTGAGTAAAGAGAATAGCAGAATGCATCATTGTCCATGTGAAGTACTGGAATGGCCTGTCCATGTCTGTCTTTCCAGTTTGCATATATGTTGTGCTATAAACTGAACTGTACATATAGAAAGGACTAATGATCATGTTCAAACCAATCCTCCAGAGAGGTACAGGAAAGCAATTTAATTCCTTCGGGAGCTCCTTTTTGTTATTTAACTTTTAGAGAACTTCCAGAAATGATAAATCTACCTGTACAATTTATTATGTATAATACTTTGACTGTGTTGTATGTGCCATCTTGATTGCCCAGGCAATTCCTGAAAAGAGTACCTTGGACCAGTGTACTTCCCTCCCCCCCAGTTACCAAATAAATAAATAAAAACATAAATGAATAGAATAACGAATGAACAAACAAACCAATAAATAAATGTGCTATCATTTCCAGGTTTGGATTTTTTGCCTTTCTCCTGTGTGTTTCTGTAGTGTACAGTAGTATCATTTTTGTTATGGCCAAGAATTTGTCCCAGTTATTCCTCTGTACTGTTAAGTCCCCCTTACATTGCCAAGGTTTTTTCTGTAAATTGCAGATCTTTGCTGCCAGAGGTTTTTTTCACTTGGTTTGTACACTTATCGGTTATGATGTTATTACATAATTTTTCTTAATTCCCTGGTAACATTTTTTTGTGCAGGGTAGTAAGAACCTAACACAACTATAATTTAAAGTGAAAATATATGTTTTCCAGCTAAGCAATTTGGAGAGATATATGCTTATTTATTGAAATTTCAATTGTTTTTGCAAATTTGTTTTCGCAAAAAATATTGAAGTTTGTAAAAACATTAAAATCGGTTGCATCATTGATAACAAATTTTGTCTAAAATGTAACTAATTTTCACTTTCAGATTACAAATTCTTTATATAAAAACAAATTTCACATTGGTTTCTCACCTACAGATTAAGAGAGTGACCAGAACCAACCACCTACGGTAGGGCCACGCTGGCCTATGGGGGGGTATCTATTGGAGTATGGGGTACACATCACTAAAACCATTAAGAAAAAGTAAGAAGTAGCCTGTTTTAAATGACAGGGAAGTGAATGAGTAAATCAAGGCCCAGACTGTACCCACAGCTACATTCCCTGGGTCATATGACCAAAAACAAGATGACTGACACGTTTAGTCATTTTTTGTGTCTAACTGCTTGTGACAAATTTATTGGGACAACTAGATTATAAAAATGGTAAATGTCAAGTGGATTACACCCTTTTGTATGGCAGCAGTGGCTTGGGTGAAATTTCTGATCCCTAATTTCACATTACAGACCCACCTGCCGATAGCTGGGGTGCCATACCCAATCACCTATGGTAGGGCCATGTTGGCCCATGTGGGAGCCCACCTATTCCATTATGGGGTACATACCAATAAATTCAGAAAGGAAAAGTAAGAAGTAGCCTCTTTTCCATGACAGGGAAGTGAGTGAGTAAATCAAGGCCCAGGTTGTACCCATACCTACATCCCCTGGGTCACATGACTAAAAACATGATGGCTGCCGCTGTTCAGTCATTTTCTGTGTTAAACTGCTGTGTTACATGTTTATTGTGATAACTAGATTTCAGAAGTAGTAAATGTTAATGGATTACAGCTTTTCTTACAGTAGCAGGGGTTTGCATGAAATTTCTGATCACTAATTTCACTTTATAGACCCACCTGCAGATAGCTGAGGAGCCATACCCAACCACCCATGGAATGCTCATGCTGGCCCATAGGGTGTCTACCTATTGTATTATGGGGTGCATGCCAATAAATTCAAAAAAGAAAGTAAGAAGTAGCCTGAGAATGAGTAAATCAAGGCCCAGACTGTACCCATAGCTACATCTCCTGGGTCACATGACCAAAAACAAGATGGTGGCTACCATTAGATCATTTTCTGTATCAAACTGCTTCTGTTACACATTTGTAGGGATAACTACATAATAAAAGTGGTAAACGTCAATGGATTACACATTTTCTTACATCTACAGGGGCTTGGATGAAATTTCTGATTGCTGATTTCACATTATACACCCACCAGCAGACAGTTGGGATGTCATACCCAACTATCCAAGGTAGGGCCATGCTAGCCCATGGGGGGACAACCTATTGCATTATGGGTTATATGCCAATAAATTGAGAAAGAAAAAGTAAGAAGTAGTCTGTTTTACATGACGGGGAAGTGAATGAGTAAATCAAGGCACAGATTGTACCCATAGCTACATCCCCTGGGTCACATGACCAAAAACAAGATGGCTCCCTCTGTTCAGTCATTTTCTGTGTCAAACTGCTTGTGTTACACGCTTAGTGTCATAACTAGATTATAAAAGTGGTAAATGTCAATGGATTACAGTTTTTCTTACAGTAGCAGGGTTTGCATGAAATTTCTGATCACTAATATCACATTACAGACCCATCTGCAGATAGACAGAGTGCCATATCCAACCACCCATGGTATGCCCATGCTGGCCAAAGGGGTGTCCACCTATTGCATTATGGGGTGCATGCCAATAAATTCAAAAAGGAAAAGTAGGAAGTAGCCTGTTTTATGTGACAGGGACTTGAATGAATAAATCAAGTCCCAGATTGTACCCACAACTACATCCCATGGGTCACATGACCAAAAAAACAAGATGGTTGACACTGTTCAGTCACTTTCTTTGTCGAACAGTTTCTCTTACACATTACTTGGGATAACTAGATTACAAGAGAGGTAAATGTCAAGGGTTACACATTTTCTTACAGCAGCAGGGACTCTGATGAATATTCTGATCACTAATGTCACATTATAGACCCACCTGCAGATAGCTGGGGTGCCATAGTCAAATACCCATGGTATGCTCATGCCGGCCCATATTGTGTCCACCTATTGCATTATGGGGTGCATGCCAATAAATTAAAAATAGAAAAGTACGACATAACCTGTTTTACATGACAGGGAAGTCAATGAGTAAATAAAGGCCCAGACTGTACTCATATCTACATCCCCAGGGTCACATGACCCAAAGCAAGATGGTGGCTACCGTTTGATCATTTTCTGTATCAAGCTGCTTCTGTTACACATTTGTAGGGATAACTACATGATAAAAGTGGTAAATGTCAATGGATTACACCTTTTTTTACATCTGCAGGGGCTTGGATAAAATTTCTGATCACTAATTTCACATTATACACCCACCAGCAGAAAGCTGGGGTGCCATACCCAACCACAAAAAAGTTGGGCCATGCTAGCCTGGGGGCGCACCTATTGCATTATGGGGTGCATGCCAATAAACTGAGAAAGAAAAAGTAATAAGTAGCCTGTTTTACATGACGGGGAAGAGAATGAGGAAATCAAGGCCCAGACTGTACCCATAACTACATCTCCGGGTCACATGACCAAAAACAAGATGGCTACCTCTGTTCAATCATTTTCTGTGTCAAACTGCTTGTGTTACACGTTTATTGTGATAACTAAATTATACAAGAGGTAAATGTCAATGGATTACACATTCCCTTGCAGCAGCAGGGGCTTGGATGAAATTTCTGATCACTAATTTCACATTATAGGCCCACCTGCAGATAACTGGGGTGCCATACCCAACCATCCATGGTATGCCCATGCTGGCCCATGGGGTGACCACCTATTGTATTATGGGGTGCATGCCAATAAATTCAAAAAGGAAAAGTAAGAAATAGCCTGTTTTACATGACAGGGAAATGAATGAGTAAATCAAGGCCCAGACTGTACCCATATCTACATCACCTTGGTCACATGACTAAAAACATGATGGCTGCCACTGTTTGGTCATTTTCTGCATCAAACTGCTTCCATTACACATTTAATGTGATAACTAGATTATAAAAGTACTAAATGACAATGGATTACACCTTTTCTTGCAGCAGCAGGGTTTGGATGACATTTCTGATCACTAATTTCATATTACAGTCTAACTTGCAGATAGCTGGGCTGCCATAAACAACCATCAGTGGTATGCCCATACTGACCCATGGGCTGTCGATCTATTGTATTATGAGGTACATGCCAATAAATTCAGAAAGAAAAAGTAATAGGTAGCCTGTTTTACATGACAGGCAAGAAAATGAGTAAATCAATGCCCAGATTGTACCCATACCTACATCCCCTGGGTCACATGACTAAAAACAAGATGGATGACACAGTTTAGTCATTTTCTGTGTCAAACTGCTTGTCTTACACATTTGCTGGGATAACTAGATTATAAAAGTGATACGCAAGCAATAATACCTGACAGGGTGGGCGGTATTAGGCAATACCAGACTGCCCAGGGGCATAATGAATGCCCCTGGAAGGTCCAGTATTGCCCATACCACCCACCCTGGAGGGTATTATTGTCCTTAGAAAATAGGCACTGTGAAAAAAAATTGTGTAATAAAAAATGTTATTGCAAAATGAGTTTTGAATTAGTTTTGTAATAAAATAGTTCCTCCACCTATATTAGAATGATGTGTCTTTTTTTTAGATGATTGTCATGGTCACAGACTCACACACACACACACACACACACACACACACACACAGTCCAGTTTGCAGACAGTTGAATTTTCCTCCCACAAAGACCCACAAAAACATACAGTTTGTGATGCTTTTTTGGTATACTGCCATCGGTCTGTTACCCTCCTCCCCAACTCTCATTCATGATGCTGGGCACCAAGATATTACTGATCACACCCCCCACCCCCCATCACTACCACCAATGAGAGAAGAATGGACAATTTAGCAGCTTCATTTTATTCTTTTTCATATTTTAAATGGCAGGCTTGACAGCGGGTGGCGACGTGGAGGAGAGAGTCGCGAGAGGTCAAAAGGCTTCATGTTTTGTGTGGCAGCGTGGCAGTCAGCAAAAATCGGTATATTTTACAGAAATCCTGTGTCTGTTGCTAGTGTGTGCCATTTCCCTACAGAGGCTGCAGTATGTGCATGAAGAGTTGTGGTGGGATGTTCAGTTGCTCAGTAAAAAAAAAAAAATCATCTGACCAGACAGTAGCAGGCTCGTGGTTGAGGGACTAAGGATAAATGGCTCCATTAGTGCTGCTGCAGTACTATTCTGCCATAAGGTGAGCACTGCGGCTGTTCTCACTGAAGGCCCTGTTTACGTTTTTTCTTTTATTAAGCTTAAAAGGGACAAAAAATATGGATACCTGTCACACTTTCTCTTATGGTGACAGTTAGCTTGAGTCATGGGTGGCAGTCTTGCTAAGTGGGAAATCAAAAATGGTGGTATTTGCTTTTTCAAAATTCTATTGGCTCAGTACTATTGGAATGGAATGAAATGGAGCAACAGAGATGTGGACTCGTTATTTTCTGGTGTCCGTTGCCTCATAACTGACCAGCTGGTTGGTTGTTTTAGCCAATCAGCAGACAGATTTCTCCCTATCCATTTTCTAAATGCCAATGGATGTCACCTTTTCATATATCTCCAGGGGCTAGGATAACACTTCTGATCACTAATTTTACAATAATTACTGGCAACCTCCTTTAACAAACGGTTTTCAAGCACCTTAAAATGCCGTAATAACTCAAAAACGAGTTATTACGGCATTTGCAAAACCACCCGTCTCCTTTGTGTGTCACTCATCTGTATTCTGTCTTTTCATTGGTTCGCGCTCTGTGAGTGGGCGGGCTGAATAGCTTTAAAAAAATGGCGGCTCGTTTTCTTGCTTGCCGACGAGCCGTTTTTATTTACTACCCTCCCCATCTCGATTTGATTTTTTAAATGTTTTATCTGGTTGATCCCACCTTCCAAATAGAAAAGGACTATCTGGTTGATCCCGCCGTGTCTCCGGATCGGGAGATGCCGTCGCTGAAAAAAAGGTCAGTCTGAAAGAGAAAGTGTGTGTGTGTGTGTGTGTGTGTGAGAGAGAGAAAGACAGCGTGTGTGTGAGAGAGAGAGACACACTGTGTGTGTGTGTGTGTGTGTGTGTGTGTGTGTGTGTGAGTGAAAGACAGCGTGTGTGTGTGTGTGAGAGAGAGACAGACAGTGTGTGTGTGTGTGTAAGAGAGAGTGTGTGTGTGTGTTTGTAAATAGCAGATACTCTGCATTTTTTATAAAGGGGGTTGCCAGTAATTATAAAAAATAAAAAATAAGCAACTGTGTGTATGTGGATTTTTTTTAACACACCCTTGGTGTGTGATTACCTCATAAACCTCTCGAGCTTCGCTCTCGAGGTTTATGGGTTATCACACACCTTGGGTGTGTAAAAAAAATCCATAACACACAGTTGCCTATCTATTATTCTCTATTTATACACCCATCAGCAGATAGCCAGGGTGCCATACCCAACCACCCAAGGTAGGTCCATGCTGGCCCATGGAGGGCCCTCCTATTGCATTATGGGGTACATGCCAATACAATTGAGAAAGGAAAAGTAAAAAGTAGACTGTTTTACATGACAGGGAAGTGAATGAGTAAATCAAGTCCCAAACTGTACCCATAGTTACATCCCCTGGGTCAGATGACCAAAAACAAGTTGGCTACCGCTGTTCGATCATTTTCTGTATCAAACTGCTTGTGTTGCATGTTTATTGTGATAACTAGATTATAAAAGTGGTAACTGTCAATGTATTACAGCTTTTCTTACAGTTGCAGGGGTTTGGATGACATTTCTGATCGCTAATTTTACATTATAGACCCACCTGCAGATAGAGAGCATGCCATAACCAATCACCCATGGTCTGCCCATACTGGCCAAGGGGTGACCACCTATTGCATTATGGGGTGCATGCCAATAAATTCAAAAAGGAAAAGTAAGAAGTATCCAGTTTTACATGACAGGAAAGTGAATGAGTAAATCAAGGCCCAGATGGTACCCATAACTACATCCCCTGGGTCACATGACCGAAAGCTAGATGGCAGACTCTGTTCAGTAATTTTTCTGAGTCAAACTCTTTCTCTTACACATTTATTGTGATAACTAAATTATAAAAGAGGTAAATGTCAATGGATTATGCATTTTCTTATAGCAGAAGGAGTTTGGATGAAATTTCTGATCACTAATTTCACATTATAGACCCACCTGCAGATAGCTAGGGTGCCATAGTTAATTACCCACGGTATGCCCTTCCTGGACCATGGGGTGTCTACCTATTGCATTATGGGGTACATGCCAATAAATTCAAAAGGGAAAAGTAAGAAGTAGCCAGTTTTACATGACAAGGAAGTGAATGAGTAAATCAATTCCCAGACTGTACCCATATCTACATCCCCTGGGTCACATGACCAAAAACAAGAAGGCGGCTACTGTTTGATCATTTTCTGTATCAAACTGCTTCTGTTACACATTTGTAGGGATAACTTCATTATAAATGTGTTAAATGTCAATGGACTACACCTTTTCTTACATCTGCAGGGGCTCGGATGAAATTTCTGATCACTAATTTCACATTATACACCCACCAGCATATAGCTGGGGTGCCATACCCAACCACCCAAGGTACTGCCATGCTGGCCCATGGGGGCCCCACCTCTTGCATTATGGGGTACGTGCCAGTAAATTAAGAAAGTAAAAGTAAGAAGTAGCCTATTTTACATGATGGGGAAGTGAATGAGTAAATGAAGGCCCAGACCTTACCCATTGTTAGATCCCTGGGTCACATGCCCAAAAACAAAACAGCTACCTCTGTTTGGTCATTTTCTGTGTCAGACAAATTCTGTTGCACAGTTATTGTGATAACTAGGTTATAAAAGAGGTAACTGTCAATGGATTACACCTTTTCTTACAGTAGCAGGGTTTCAGATGGAATTTCTGATCACTAATTTCACATTACAGACCCAATTGCAGATAGCCAGGGTGCCATAGCCAACCACCCGTGGTATGAAAATACTCACCTTTTGGGGGTCCACATATTGCATTATTGGGTACATGTCAATAAATTCAAAAATAAAAAGTACAAAGCAGCCTGTTTTTCATGAAAGGGAAGTGAATGAGTAAAGCAAGGCCCAGACTGTACCCATATCTACATCCCCTGGGTCACAAGAGCAAAAACAAGATAACGGCTACCGTTCGGTCATTTTCTGTGTCAAACTGCTTCCTCTACACGTTTGTAGGGATAAATAGATTATAAAAGTGTTAAATGTCAATAGAGTACACCTTTTCTTACAGCAGCAGGGGTTCAGCTGAAATTTCTGATCACTAGTTTCACATTACAGACCCACCTGCAGATAGCCGTGGTGCCATGCCCAACTACTCATGGTATGCCCATACTGGCCCATTGGGTGTCCACCTTCTGCATTATGGGGAACAGGCCAATACATTCAGAAAGAAAAAGTAAGAAGTAGTCTGTTTCACATGACAGGGACATGAATGAGTAAATCAAGGCCCATACTGTACCCATATCTACCTCCCCTGGGTCACATGAACAAAAAAAAGATGACTTGACACTGTTTAATCATTTTCTGTGTCATATTGCTTCTCTTACACATTTATTCAGATATCTAGATTATAGAATAGGTAAATGTCAAAGGCATACACGTTTTCATACAGCAGCAATGGCTTGGATGACATTTCTGATCACTACTTTCACATTACAGACCAACCTGCAGATAGCTGGGGTCCTATACACAACCACTCAAGGTATGCCCATGCTGGCCCATGCGGAGTCCACCTATTGCATTATGGGGTACATGCCAATAAATTCAGAAAGAAAAAGTAGGAAGTAGCCTGTTTTACATGACAGGGAAGTGAATGAGTAAATCAAGGACCAGACAGTACCCATATCTACATCCCCTGGGTCACATGACCAAAAACAAGATGGCTGCACCTTTTCGGTCATTTTCTGCATCAAACTGCTCTGTTACACATTTATTGTGATAACTAGATTATAAAAGTGGTAAATGACAATGGATTACACCTTTCCTTACAGCAGCAGGGGCTTGGATGAAATTTCTGATCACTAATTTCACATTACAGACTCACCTGCAGATAGCTGGGCTGCCATACCCAACCATCCATGGTATGCCCATACTGGCCCATGGGCTATCCACCTATTGCATTATGAGATACATGCCAATACATTCAGAAAGGAAAAGTAATAAGTAGCCTGTTTTACATGACAAGCAAGGGAATGTGTAAATAAGGCCCAGATTATACTCATATCTACATCCTCTGGGTCACATGACTAAAACTAAGATGTATGACACAGTTTAGTCATTTTCTATGTCAAATTGCTTCTTCTACACATTTGTTGGGGTAACTAGATTATAAAAGTGATAAATGTCAATGGAGTACACATTTTCTTACAGCAGCAGGGGTTTGGATTAAATTCATGATCACTAATTTCAAATTGCAGACCCACCAGTAGATAGCCGGGGTGGCATACCCAACCACCCATGGTATGCCCATTCTGGCCCATGGGGGGGTCCTCCTGTTGCAGTATGGGGTACATGCCAACAAATTCAGAAAGGAAAAGTAAGAAGTAGCCTGTTTTACATGACAGGGAAGTGAATGAGTAAATCAAGTCCCAGACTGTACCCATATCTACATCCCCTGAGTCACATGACCAAAAACAAGATGGCTGTCACGGTTCGGTCATTTTCTGTGTCAAACTGCTTCTGTTACACATTTATTGTGATAACTAGATTATAAAAGTGGTAAATGTCAATGAATTATACCTTTTCTTACAGCAGCAGGGGCTTGGATGATATTTCTGATCACTAATTTCACATTACAGAGCCACCTGCAGATAGCCAAGGCACCATACCCAGCCACTCACGGGATGCCCATACTGGCCCATGGGGTGTCCACCTATAGCATTATGGGGTACATGCTGATACATTCAGAAAGAAAAAGTAAGGAGTAGCCTATTTTACATGACAGGGAAGTGAATGAGTAAATCAAGACCCAGATTGTACTCATATCTACATTCCCTGGGTCACATGACTAAAAACATGATGGCTGACACTGTTCAGTCATTTTCTGTGTCAAACTGTTTCTCTTACACATTTATTGGGATAACTAGATCATAAAAGAGGTAAATGTCAATGGATTACACATTGTCTTACAGCACAGGGGCTTGGATGACATTTGTCATCACTAATTTCACATTATAGATGCACCTGAAGATAGTCAGAGTGCCATACCCAACCACCCATGGTATGCCCATGCTGGCCCATGGGATGTCAATGTATTCCATTATGTGGTACATGCCAATAAATCCATAAAGGACAGGTGAAGTAGCTTGTTTTACATGACTAGGAAGTGAATGAGTAAATCAAGGCCCAGACTGAACTCATATCTACATTCCCTGGGTCACATGACCAAAAACAAGATGGTGGCTTCTGTTCAGTCATTTTTTGTGTCAAACTACTTCTGTTACATGTTTGTTGGGATAACTAGATTATAAAAGTGGTAAATGTCAATGGATTACACTTTTTTTACAGCTGCAGCGGCTTGGATGAAATTTCTGATCACTAATTTCACATTACAGACCCACCTGCATATAGTCAGGATGCCGTGCCCAACCACCCATGGTATGTCCATGCTGGCCCATGGGGTGTCCACCTATTGCATTGTGGGATACATCAATAAATCCATAAAGGACAAGTAAGAGGTAACCTGTTTCACATGACAGGGAAGAGAATCAGTAAATCAAGGCACAGATTGTACCCATATCTACATCCCCTGGGTCACATGACCAAAATTAAGATGTCTGCTATAGTTTAGTCATTTTCTGCATCAAACTTACTGTGTTTCACATTTATTGGTGTAACTAGATTATAAAAGTGGTAAATGTTAATGGATTACTCCCTTTCTTAGAGCAGCAGGGACTTGGATGAAATGTTTGATGACTAATTTCACATTACAGACCCACCTGCAGATAGCCGGGGTGCCATACCCAACCACCTATGGTATGCCCATGCTGGCCCATTGGGTGATCACCTATTGCATTATGGGATATATGTTAATAAATTCATAAAGGACAACTAAGAAGTAGTCTGTTTTACATGACAGGGAAGTGAATGAGTAAATCAAGGCCCAGACTGTATCCATATCTACATCATCATGGTCACATGACAAAAAACAAGATGGCCACCAATATTCAGTCATTTTCTGCAACAAACCGCTTCTGTTACACATTTACTAGGATAACTAGATTATAAAATTTCTGAATGTCAATTGATTACATCTTTTCTTACAGCTGCAGGTGCTTCAATGCAATTTCTGATCACTAGTTTCACATTACAGTCCCACCTGCAGATAGCCATTGTGCCAGACCCAACCACCCATGGTAGGCCCATGCTGATCCATGGGGTGTCCACCTATTGCATTATGGGGTACATGTCAATAAACTGTAAAATAAAAGTAAGAAGTAACCTGTTTTACATAACAGGGATGTGAATGAGTAAATCATGGCCCAGACTGTACGCATATCTACATCCTGTGTGTCACATGACCAAAAACAAGACTACTGACAATGTTCAGTCATTTTCCGCATCAAACTGTCTCAGGTATACATTTGTTGGGATGACTAGACTATATAAGTTTTCAATGTCTATGGATTATACCTTTCTTACAGTTGCAGGGGCCTTGCTTATATTTCTGATGACTAATTTTACATTACAGACCATGAAGGAAAGGTAAGAAATGGACCTGATTGCCCATAAGGTGAGTTATGTATGTTTCAGTTACCATTTATCATTAACCATTTGCATTTCAACTCTGGTCAGCTCATGCATGTGACACTTAAATCGTTCGCCATCCTATTGTATGCAGATGAGGGGGTCACTTGCATTGTGACGTCTACTAAAGCAGAATGAAAAGTCATTCTGTTTTATTAGTAATGTCACTATTGCTGCAGAATAACATTTTCAAGTGTATGCATCACCAACAAAACAGTGTTCCATCACAAGCTATGAGACCATTATCATGTGGCCAAAAATCCTATCCTTTCCCTATTCTAGAACATGTCTATTATTTAACTCTTGATTTTACACTCAAATCAAGCAAGCCGTTTCTGATCCTGATTGGAAAAAAAAAATATCTTACCTTATAACTGTCATACCTGTAACATATGTGCTGGAAAAAAAATCCCATCTACTATAACATTCTCATTGTGATATACATACTAAAGCAGAATGTGAAGTCATTCTGTTTTAATAGTGACGTCACTATTGCAGCAGAATGACTTTTTCACGACTTGTACATATCATTATAAACAATAGTGTTCCTTCAGATGCTAGAAGACCATAAACCTATGGAGAAAAACCCTATCCTTTCCCTTTTCTAAAACATGTCATGTAGTCTACTCTTTGTTTTATATTTATTTCAAACACTCCATTGCCGATCCTATATAAAAAAAAAAACTGTCTTTCCCTATATCTATCTGCCACCTTTATGCCTGTGACCTGTGGAAATAAATACCTGTCTACTATTACCCTATACTATTATTTTTTAGATCACTTTACTGACCCTGGACACAGAACACATTTTTCTTGATATACCCTATCCTACTATGCCTTGATTGTTATATTCCCATGTTTTTTTCTCCCCATACATTAAATAGGCTAGTTGGAGATCATCAATACATAGCAACAATACACCTTCACCCTAAGGTTATAGTGAGAACGGCAAATAAAGAAAGATTTTAGGAAAAAGCGTTTTGTATTTAGGCCACTTTACAGTATTTTATACAGTGTATTATAGGAAAGAAACCAAAATAGCCTACTTTTTTTGATTACCGATAGCATTTACCATTAGTGGTCCACATTTCACCTTTGGTATTTTGCCAACATAACACTTCGACAGCCTGACATCCCATGTGCCACGATGTTGGGGTTACTTGCACTGTGATGTATATACTAAAGCAGAATGAGAAGTCATTCTGTTTTAGTATCAAAGTCACTGTTGCAGCAGAATGACTTTTTCAAGTGTATGGGTCATTATACAGAAAGAACCTTCCATCAGACAAAATAATACCCGAAATCTGTGAAGAAAAAACCCTATCCTTTCCCTGTTCTAAAACCTGTGGAGAAAAACCCTATCCTTTCCCTTTTCTAAAACATGTCATGTAATCCACTCTTTGTTTCATATTCATTTCAAACACATCATTGCCAATCCGGTAAGGAAAAAACTGTCTTTCTCTATATCTATCTCCCACCTTTATGCCTGTGATCTGTGGAAAGACCTGTCTACTATTGTTTTTATGTCTTCCCAGACCAATTGTTTCTAGAGTAGTCTTCCTGGATCACTCTAAAAGTTAGATATAAGTCACCCCTGTGTCTTATATAATCCATAGAAAATAAACCTAGTTTCTTGAGTCTCTCACAGTTACACTGAGGACAGCAAATTAAGAAAGGTTTTAAGAAAAGCGTTGTGTATTTTGGCCAACATACAGTAGTTTATATAGTGTACTATAGGAATGAAACCAAAATAGTTTACTGTTTTTCATTACCGTTAGCATTTACCATCAGTGATCCACATTTCATCTTTGGTATTTTGCCGACGCGACACTTTTTCAAGTGTATGGATCATCATACACAAAAAGCGTTCAATCACACACTAATACCAGAAACCTGTGGAGAAGAACCCTATCCTTTCTGTATTCTAAAACCCTGTGGAAAAAAACCCTATCCTTTCCCTATTCTAAAACCTGTGGAGAAAAAGCCTATCCTTTCCCTATTCAAAAAACCCGTGGAGAAAATCCCTATCCTTTCCCTATTCTAAAACCTGTGGAGAAAACCCCTACCCTTTCCCTATTCAAAAAACCTGTGGAGAAAATCCCTATCCTTTCCCTATTCTAAAACCTGTGGAGAAAAACCCTGCCCTTTCCCTATTCTAAAACCTATGGAGAAAAATGCTATCCTTTCCCTATTCTAAAACGTGTGGAGAAAAATCCTACCCTTTCCCTATTATATAACATGTCATGTAGTCCACTCTTTGTTTCATATTAATTTCAAGCACACCATTGCCAATCCGGCAAGGAAAAAACTGTCTTTCTCTATATCTATCTCCTGCATTTATGCCTGCGACCTGTGGAAATATCTGTCTATTTCCCTATATTATTATTTTTTAGATTACTGTACTGCCCCTGGAAAGGGAACACATTTTTCTTATTTTACCCTATCCTATTATGCCTTATTCCCATATTTTATATATTTTTTCCCCATACATTATATAGAATAGTTGGAGGTCGTCAATACACAGCAATGATACACCTTCACCCTAAGGTTCATAGGTTCACAGATGGAATACAAGTTATGTAAACCATTGGCTTTTTGTGAACTTGCCACCATTCACCGTTCTATTGGTGGAAGGTGAATTTTTTGTTACTCATATATTCAATGAGTCTGCTTTTGAATGTATTCATATTTTGACCCTCAACTATAGTCTTAGGTAGAGTATGCCAGGTTGTAATTATTGTTTGAAAGTTTTGTTTGTTTTGCCAGTCAATTTAAGTTATGTGATCTGGTGCTATTATTATTTTTATATGCATGTCTTCCCAGACCAATTGTTTCTAGAGTAAAGTCTTCCTGGAGCACTCTTAAAGTTAGATATAAGTCACCCCTGAGTCTTATATAATCCATAGAAAATAAATGTAATTTCTTCAGTCTCTCACAGTTACAGTGAGGACAGCAAATTAAGAATGGTTTTAAGAAAAGTGTTGTGTATTTAGGCCACAATACAGTATCTTATATAGTGTACTACAGGAAAGAAACCAAAACAGTTTACTGTTTTTTATTACCATTAGCATTTACCATCCGTGGTCCACATTTCACCTTTGGTATTTTGCCGACATGACACTTTTTCAAGTGTATGGATCATCATGCACAAAGAGCGTTCCATTAGATACTGTAATACCAGAAACCTGTGGAGAAAAAACATATAATTTCCCTATTCTAAAACCTGTGGAGAAAAAACCCTATCCTTTCTCTATACTAAAACCTGTGGAGAAAAACCTTATCATTTTCCTATTCTAAAAACTGTGGAGAAAAGCCCCATCCTTTCCCTTTTTTAAAACCTGTGGAGAAAAAAAACACTCTTTCCCTATTTTAAATCCTGTGGAGAAAATACCTATCCTTTCTCTATTCTAAAACCTGTGGAGAAAAACCCTACCCTTTCCCTATTCTAAAATTGTTGGAGAAAAATCCTACAGTTTCCCTGTTCTAAAACCTGAGGAGAAAAAAAACTATCCTCTCTCTATTATATAACATGTCATGTAGTCCACTCTTTGTTTTCTATTCATTTCTAACACACCACTTCCAATCCTGTATGGAAAAAAAAACTATCTATCCCTATATCTATCTACCACCTTCCTGCCAGTGACCAGGGGAAAAAAATACCTGACTACTACTGCCATATACTATTAATTTTATTTTAGATCACTGTACTAGTCTGGAAAAGGAACTATGTTTTCCTAGTTCACCCTATGCTACTATGCCCTAATTTATTTATTGAATTTTTTTGACCCGGTAGGCCCACTGAGACTAGAAGTCCCTTTTTCAGGGGTGACTGGGGGGAGGTGGATACAGATGGTAACCAACTGAAATTGAACCAGATTAAGCTGTTGGTGGTATTTCTAGTGGCTAGGGGAAATTTGGCCAGGACACCAGGGAAATTCCCCAGCTCTTTTCGATAAGTGCCATGGAATCCTACTATTAGATGATTGTTTGATTTGGTGGAGGGAAACAATAATTTGCCACAGGGTTAAATAAGATAGGTTTATCTGGTGAATGGGAATAGACTGTGTACTGCACTCTGGGGATTTTGTATGATCTGTTGTATATATATATATATATATATATATATATATATATATATGTTTCCTTTTTCTGCCTGATTATTTTTGTACCAGTTTGTATTTATTTAATTTGCAATAAAAATTCCCCTACTCTTTTCGAGAAGTGCCATGGGATCTTTACTGTCCACCTGAACAACCACCAGAACAGGCAGACAGAACCTCAGTTTAACATCTCACATGAAAGACAGCACCTCAGGAGTGCAGCACCCCCCTCATGCTGCACTACAGTGTCAGTATTGGGATATTAACCCAAGTGCCTTGTGTAGGGATAGAATTCATACCTTACTGATCTCCCAGCCTCAGAGGTGAGTGTGCAACCTACTGAGCCACTGACACTGACAAATTATTGTTATTCACATGTTTTTGTGTTTTATATATATATATATCCTCTTCATGCTCGTGACCTGTAGTGAAAAAAAACTGTTTGCTCTTACCCTATGCTACACCATTTCATCAACTGTTGACATACAGTCTGTAATATTTAATTTAACCAAAGTAATGTATCGCACCCTCATGTGAAGTCATCACTTGGAGTGTTCAAAACTAGTCTAAGCATTATAATTCATTCCAATTGATAAGACAGTGGAGGTGAAGTTTGGTGTGGTGCAATGCATACTAGTAGTTCTACAAGGCTGATTTATGTTAGCCCTGCAAGGTTTCCATAGCCTGTTAGACAAACTAGTTTGTCTCTTAACTTAATCCCAGAAAGTATCAGTTGAGTAGTATTATATGAATTCGAGATGTAAAATGTTGTAATGTATCATAATTGCATTGTCTTGATTTTCAGTGTCATTCAAAATGGGTAATTTTGTGACTTCTGTAGATTTGTTGAGCACACGTTCTTTGAGAAATAAGAAATTTGCAATCAATCAATGTGATGACTTTCAGACACACTACTGCACCACTTTTACCACATCCAGGCACCATGTGTGAATTACTCGTGAGCACCTCAAAATGGCCGCCTTTCCTAAAATGCTTCAAAATGTCTATCTTTGCTAAAATGCTTCAAAACAGCCACCTTTGTTTAAAAAGCTCTCCGAATGGGTCAGGGTTGATGCAGTATGGTGGTACTCAGTCATGTGACCACTTCCGGACACACTACAGCAACACTTTTGCCACATCGGGACACTAAGTGTGAATCACTGGTGAGTGCCTCAAAATGTCTGCCTTTGCTCAAAGTAAACTGTCTGAATCAGTCATGGTTGATGCTGTATGATGGTAATCAGTCATGGGACCACTTCTGGACTCATTACTGTACCACTTTTGCCACATCCAGGCACCAAGTGTGAATCTTTGGTGAGTGTCTCAAGATAGATGCCTTTGCTGAAATGCCTCAAAATCGCTGCCTTTTCTAAAGTGCCTCAAAATGGCCACCTTTTCTAAAAGGTTCTCTGAATGGGTCTGTGTTGATGAGGTATGGTGGTAATCAGTCATGTAACCACTACCGGACACAAAGTCACATAACTTCCTTGTGCTCCCAGGTTGAACCTATAAACATGCTTTCAGCTTAGTGTTTCTCACCTGGTAAAACAAAGTTTAAAAAAAGGAAAAAAGACAAAGGTAAAAAAAAAATACACTACCACCTTTGCTAGATATGGGTACCAAGTGTGAATCACTGGTGAGCAGCTCAAAATGGCCACCTTTGAATAAATGCCTCCAAATGTCCACCTTTGACAAAATGCCTCAAAATGGCCACCTTTGATAAAATGCCTCAAAATGGCCACCCTTGATAAAATGCCTCAAAATGGGCACATTTGATAAAATGCCTCAAAAGGCCACTTTTGCTAAAAAGTTCTCTTTGTGAGTTAGGGTTAATGTGGTATGGTGGCAATCAGTCATGTGACCACTACCAGACACAGTACTGCACCACTTTTGCCACATCCGGGCACCAAGTGTGAATCACTGATGAGCACCTTAAAATGGCTGTCTTCACTAAAATGCCTCAAAATTGGCACCTTTGATAAATTAATTCAAAATGGCTGCCTTTGCTAAAATGCCTCAGTCAAGTGACCACTAATGGACACAGTACTGAACCACTTCTGGCATATCCAGACACCAATTACCTTCAATACAAGGCACAACAACCAATAAAGCATCTCCTGGAGTCCAGTGGCATCTCCATGACCTCACACACCAGGCCCCAACATTTCACAAAATTCATTCCCTGGTGTATGTGTGTTCTACCACACCTTATGAGACATGGCACCATCACAGAAAAAGCATTCCCGGGTGTCTAGTGGTCCCACTTTACCCTCCGAATTCATACCAATTACTGTTGCACATCCCTGACACCAACCACACATAGGTTTCAACCCTTGGACCTTGCATGGTCCCACCAAGTAAATGCCTCCTCAGGTTACAGCCAAAACCCAACTGAACCCATGCTCATTATGATTACACCTCCCTGACACCAACCAAACAGAGGATTCAACCATGGGACCTTACATGGTCCCAGTCAGGTAATGTCACCTCCCAAATGAGAGCTGGATCCTGAGGTCACATGCAAAATGTATTATCTATTGCTTGTTTAATTATGACAAGCTTCCCTTGATTAACCAAGTCACCATGGTAAAAAGTTAAATACACACACACACACACGCAAGAAATATGTAATGGGGTGACTGGAAATATCACTGATACTCCCCTGAGCGTAGTTTGACTATATGATGTAATGACTGTTTTATCTCTGATAGGTGTAAAGTCCACTAGAATCGTATTCTCACCATACTGTATGTAACGCAGCATTCCTACAAAATACAAACAACAACAAAATCCATTGATTTTAGTCTTGAAACAGATGATGTACAAATTGCAATGTTAGAGGAAATAGGAGATGTGATAAAACCTCCCTGTACCCCCATCGCAGCTCCACCCAAATGCAACATCAACAAGCTTTAACTTAGCCAAAAAAGTCCACCTTTTGCAGTAAGAAAAAATGTTTCAACCACTCACAGACTAGGAAAATGTGTTTGCCATTTCAACCTCGTATATCTGAGGTTCCCAATGGACTAACATTGCTAGCAGTTTCATGAGGTCAAACCCTGACTGAACTTTGATACATGAACACATACTGCACATCAATACACAAATATCAAAACCCAAGCTAAACTGTAACTTACCGTTAGTGACATCACGTAGCAACCTACCTTATGCAGTTATTATTTGCAATTTATTTCCCAATCTGACTGTTGCATGAGTATTTCCGAAGCCAGGGGACATCTTTTGTACAACGCACTGTGTATATAGATTAGAATGATTGTCATATGGAAGATGACCCCGATGACAGGCACTAGGGCATTTGGCATGTATATCCTCATATGTGGTTCATTTTAAAGACTATTGGCCTATATTCTCTGATCTGAAAAATAAAATTTAAAGACATTATACCAATGGCGATCAGAAAGTTATAGTCAACTGGATTACATACTGTCATTCCATTCCACTATATTAAATGGCCATTCATCCTATTATGTATCCTAAGCACAAATTAATACACCAGAACATTAAAGTCATGGCATAACAAACATCCATGATTTTCATCACAGTCACTGGTACCATAGATATGGCCTCAGCCACGTGCCTTAGTAGCCATGGGAATTTTCTGGCTGTGATGTGGTGAGATGCTAATACAGTACCAGCTGGTCATGCACTTGCAAGTGGTCTACCCTGTCTGGTGACAGGTAGGCCTTGTCTTGAGTTCAGTCATCCCCTATCAAACAAGCACTCATACATCCTCCTTCCCATCCAAGGCCTGCTGGACCAAGACTAAGGTTGCTAACATCAGGAGCAGAAAAGGAGCCTTCACTGCTGGCATATATACCCCTTTACTCCCTATAATGATGTAACTGAGCAATCAAGATCTCTGTCCCACTAAAGCACTGCTGCACCAGAAACAGGTTGCTGAGTGCAGGAACAGAATAATTCTGGCTTTTCTCCCCATTACCCCCTGGACAGACATCACCTAGCAAACAACCTCACATCCCTACTCCATCCCTCTTAAGCACTGCTGCACTAGAAAACAGGTTGCTAAGGGCAGTACCAGAAAAGGAGACCTCCCTGCTGGTGTCTCTCCCCTTGACTACCTGGAAAGACATCACCTAGCAAACAAGCTTGAACCCCTCATCCATCCCTCTTAAGTGCTACTGTACCAGAAAATGAGTTGCTGAGGGCAGGAGCAGAAATGGAGACCTCCCTGCTTGTGTCTGTCCCCCTTGACTACCTGGACAAACATCACCTAACAAACAAGCACACACTCACCCTCTGTCCCTCTTAAGCACTGCTGCACCAGACAATGAACTGCTGAGGGCAGGAGCAGAAACAAAGAACTCCTTGCTGGCTTCTCTCCCCCCCTCGACCACCCAGACAAACATCACCTATCAAAGAAGCTCAAACTCCTCCTTTGTCCCTCTTAAGCTCTGCTGCACCAGAAAATGAGTTGCTAAGTACAGGAGCAGAAATGTTGAACTCCCTGCTGGTGTCTCTACCCACTGACAAACAGGATGGACAGACATCACCTAGCAAAAAAGCTCTCACCCCTGATCTGTCTCTCTTAAGCACTGCTGCACCTGAAAATGGGTTGCTGAGTGTAGGAACAGAAACAGAGACCTACCTGCTGGTGTCTCTCCCCTTCGACTACCTGGACAGACATCACCTAGCAATTAAGCTCACACCTCTCCTTCATCCCTCTAAAGCACTGCAGCACATGAAAATGGGTTGCTGAGAGCAGGATCAGAAATGGAGACCTCCCTGCTGGCATCACTACCCCTTGAATACCTGGACAGACATCTCCTAGCAAACAAGCTCTCACACCTCCTCCATCCCACTTAAGCAATGCTGCACCAGAAAATGGGTTGCTTAGGGTAGGAGCAGAAATGGAGACCTCCCTGCTGGCATATTTCCCCCTCGATTCTCTGGACAGACATTACTCAGCAAACAAGCTCACACCCTCCTCTGTCCCTCTTAAGCAGCGCTGCACCAGATAATGGGTTGCTGAGGGCAGGAGCAGAAACAGAGACTTCCCTACTGGCATCTCTCACCCTTGACTACATGGACAGACATCACCTAGCAAATATACTCACACCCCTCCTCCATCCATCATAAGCACTGCTGCACATGAAAATGGGTAGCTGAGGGTAGAAGCATAAACAGAGATCTCCCTGCTGGTGTCTCTACCCCTTGACTTCCTGGACAGACATCATCTAGCAAACAAACTCTCACCCCTTCCCCATCCCACTGAAACACTGCTGCATCAGAAAATGGGTTGCTGAGGGCAGGAGCAGAAACAGAAACCTTCCTGTTGGTGTCTTTCTCCCTTGACTCTGTGGTCAGACATCGCCTAGCAAATATACTCACACCCCTCCCCCATCCATCTTAAGCGCGGCTGCATATGAAAATGGGTTGCTGAGGGCAGAAGCAGAAACAGAGATCTCCCTGCTGGCATCTCTACAACTTGATTTCCTGGGTGGACATCATCTAGCAAACAAGATCTCACCCCTCTTCCATCCCACTGAAACACTGCTGTATCAGAAAATGGGTTGCTGAGGGTAGGAGGAGAAACAGAGACCTCCCTACTGGTGTCTTTCTGTCTTGACACTGTGGTCAGACATCACCTACTAAACAAGCATTCATCCCTCCTCCATCCTACTCAAGTGTAGCTGAACCAGGACACAGGCTGCAGAGGGCAGGAGCAGAAATGGAGCCCTCCCTACTGGTGTATCATTCCCCAGACTACCTGTATAGTCATCCCCTTGCAAATAAGTTCACTCCCCTCCTCCACCCCACTCAAGTACTGCTGCACCAGAAAACTTTATTCGTGATTACTGTTACTGTAAATGTTTTTTTGTTTCCCAGTAGTCTGTCTCTCTGTCTGTCTGTCTTTCTGTCTCTCTCTCTCTCTCTCTCTTCCCCATCTGGATGACATCAAATATTTATTTTACCAGCCTGCCCTTGCCCTGCCTGAACACACACAGCCACAATGAGTTCTGTAAAACACTTTATTCATATTTTCTTACTGTAAATGGTCTTGTTGTTGCCCAGTAGTCTCTCTCTCTCTCTCTCTCTCTCTCTCATCTGGATGATACCATCAAAGACTTATTTTACCAGTCTATTCACATATGCAGGTGGAAGATATTCACAGAACAGATTGAGCAGTATTAGTGGCAGTAACCTGTCTACAGAGATGAACAACCTGCATCGCTGCACTATCAAATCACATGTGAATGAGTAAATAAAAAAAAGAAAATAATAAAGATAAAAATAAACTAGCCTCTGGTGTATTTGTCATACATTTATTGAGTAGCTTTACTGTATGAAAATAAAATAGCTACAGCTCAGGGAAATACAATAGGCCTGATTTTTGAAGTCCACTTAGAGAGACACAAGTCCATATATTGGTTGGAGCCCATTTGTGTTTGGTTTCCTTGAGGGATGGCTGTCTTCAGTGCTGGTTGCCATAACAACATGTAGCCTTGAGGGCCATCAGCCTTGAGGGCTTGTTGCCTTGAAGTCCATCAGCCTTGAGGGTTGGTTCTCTTCAAGTCCATCAGCCTTGAGGAATGGTTGCCTTGAGGGCCATCAGCATTGAGGGATGGTTGCCTTGAGGGCTGGTTGCATTGATGGTTATTAGCCTTGAAGGCAGGTTGCCTTGAGGGATGGTTGCCTTCAGAGTTATCAGCCTTGAGGGCCAGTTGCCTTGAAGGATAGTTGCCTTGAGGGACAAAAGCCTAGAGGCTGGTTGCCTCGAAGATGATCAGCCTTGAGAGAAGGTTGTCGAGAGCCAACAGTCTTGAGGGTCAGTTGCCTCGAGGGCCATCAGCCATGGGGTATAGTTGGCTTAAGAGCCATCAGCCTTGAGGGCTGGTTGTCTCAAAGGCCATCAACCTTGAGGACTGGTGGCCTTGAGGGATATCAGCCTTGAGGGCTGGTTGCCTTGAGGGCCATGAGCCTTGAATGCTGGTTGCCTTGTTAGCCATAAACCTTGAGGGCCATCAGCATTGAGGGCCATAAACCTTGAGGGAAGTTGCCTTGAGGGTCTTCAGCCTTGAGGGCTGATGGCCTTGAGGGCTGGTAGCCTTGAGGGCTGTTTTCCTTGAGGGCCATTAGCACTATGGGACAGGAGCCTTGAGGGAAGGTTGACTTGAGGGCCAATGGCCTTGAGGGCCATCAGCCTTGAGGGCCATTAGTCTTGAGGGTCATCAGCTTTGAGGGCCATAAGCCTTGAGATCCATAAGTTTTGAGGGCTGGTTGCCTTGAGGAACTTCAGCTTTGAGGACAAGTTGTCTTCAGGGCCATCAGCCTTGAGGGTCAGGAACCTTGAGGGCTATTTCTTTTGAGGGCCAGAAGCCTTGAGGGCTGGTTGACTTGAGGACCATCAGCCTTGAGAGCTCGTTGCCTTGAGGGCCTTCAGCCTAGAGGGCTGGTTGCCTTGAGGGTCTTTGTTCTTGAGGGCTGGTTGCCTTGAGTGCCATCAGCCTTGAGGACTGGTTGCCTTGAAGGCCATCAGCCTTAGGGGATGGTTGCCTTGAGGGATATCAGCCTTGAGGGCTGGATGCCTTGAGGGCCATCAGCCTTAAATGCTGGTTGCCTTGTGGGCCATAAACCTTGAGGGCCAAAAGCCTTGAGGGAAGTTGCCTTGAGGGTCTTCAGCCTTGAGGGCTGATGGCCTTGAGGGCTGGTAGTCTTGAGGGCTGTCAGCCTTGAGGGCTGTTTTTCTGGAGGGACATTAGCTTTCTGGCACAGGAGCCTTTTGGGAAGGTTGGCCTGAGGGCCAATAGCCTTGAGGGCCATAAGCCTTGAGGGTCATCAGCTTTGAGGGCCATATGCCTTGAGGACCATAAGCTTTGAGGGCTGGTTGCCTTGAGGGACTTCAGCCTTGAGGGCTAGTTGTCTTCATGGCCATCAGCCTTGAGGGTCAGGAGCCTTGAGAGCTATTTCCCTTGAGGGCCAGAAGCCTTGAGGGCTGGTTGACTTAAGGACCATCAGCCTTAAGGGCTGGTTGCCTTGAGGGACTTCAGCCTAGAGTGTTGGTTGCCTTGAGGGCTGGTTGCCTTGAGGGCCTTCAGCCTAGAGGGCTGGTTGCCTTGAAGGCCATCAGCCTTGAAACTGGTTGCCTTGAAGACCATAAGCCTGAGGGCCATCAGCCTTGTGGGCCATAAGCCTTGAGGGCCATGAGCCTTGAGAGCTGGTTGTCTTGAGGGCCTTCAGCCTTGAGATTTGGCTGCATTGAGGGCCATCAGATACGGGGATAGTTGGCTCCAGGGCCATCCACCTTGAGGGCTGGTTGCCTTGTGGGCCATCAGCCTTGATGGCCATAAGCTTTGAGGCCATAAGCCTTGAGGGAAGGTTGCCTTGAGGGCCGTCAGCCTTGAGGGCTGGTTGCCTTGAGGGCTGTCAGCCTTGAGGGCTGGTTTCCTTGAGGGCTATCAGCCTTGTAGGCCAGGAGCCTTGAGGGTTGTTTGACTTGAGGGCCAACAGCCTTGAGGGCCATCAGCCTTGAGGGCCATAAAGCTTGAGGGTCATCAGCCTTAAGGGCCATAAGCCTTGAGGGCTGATTGCATTGAGGTCCTTCAGCCTTGAGGGCTAGTTGTCTTCAGGGTCATCAGCCATGAGGGCCAGGAGCCTTGAGAGCTGGTTGCCTTGAGGGTCTTCAGCCTGGAGGGCTGGTTGCCTTGAGGGCAATAGGGGAATATATGGGGAATAGTTGCCTCAAGGGCATTCAGCCTAAGGGCCATCAGCCTTGAGGGCCATAATCCTTGAGGGCCAAGAGCCTTGAAGGCTGGTTGCCTTGATGGCCTTCAGCCTTGAGGACCTTCAGCCTTTGGAGCTGGTTGCATTGGGGGCCATTGGACATGGGGGATAGTTGGCTCAAGGGTCATCAACCTTGAGGGCTGATTGCCCTTGAGGGAATTTTGCCTTAAGGGCTGCTAGACATGGCAATTGCTGTACATGAATCATCTATTTGTCACTGGTTGCCTTGAGGGAAGTCAACTTGATGGCCAGTGGTGGCCTCACAAATATCCATGGCAGAGGCCTTTCAGTTGCCATGAAGGCCATAAGCATTGAGGGCTCATTGCCTTTAAGGATCAGGGTCAATGTGGTGCAGCGGTAATCAGTCATGTGACCAATACCCATCACAGTACTTCACCACTTTTGCCACATCTGGGAACCTTCTTTGAATTACATATGAGCACCTCCAAATGGCCACCTTTACTAAAATGCTTTCATAATGACTAAGGATGTTAGGAAGAAGTAACAACAATGTGAAGGGGGTCAGCTGAGCTGTGGCTATAACCTCAGGAACAACCATCTGGTGTTTGTGGGGCGGTGGGATTTCCCTGAGTGGGACTGTTCAAGGTCCCGTATACCTGGTTGCCGTCAGGGAGATTGCACAGAGCTGGACATGAGGTCATAGCCACAGCCCAACTGAACCCCTTACCAGGACTTTTATTCCTCACTGACACCATTAGGCATCATGAGGGCATTTTAGCAAAGGTGGCCATTTTGAGGCACTCACAGGTAATTCAGAAAAGGTTCCCGGATGTGGCAACAGTGGTGCAGAAGTGTGTTGGGTAGTGGTCACATGACTGATTACCACTATACTGCATCGACCCTGACCCATTCAGGGAACTTTTTCAGCAAATGTAATCATTTTGAGGATTTGTTAGTAAAGGCAGCCATTTTGGGGCATTATATCAAAGGAGGCCATTTTGGGGCATTTTAGGTAATTTGCCCTTTTTGAGGCACTCACCAATATTTCACACAAGGTGACAGATGTGGTAAAGGTGGCCCTGAAGGCAACCAACTGCAAGTGAACTATTGGTGTACATCAATTGCTAATGGGCAATTGCTGAACACCAATTGCTACGCCTAACAGCCCTCAAGTTAAAATGCCTTCATGGCGTAAAGGCCTTAGTGCCCATTTGTTGTTGGTTGCCTAGAAGGCTTGTTGCTTTGAGGGCTATCAGGCAGAGCAATTGGTTTACACCAATCGACCACTGGCAAGTGGTGTATATCAATCGCCCATTTGTGTTTTGTTGCCTTGCGGGTCTCGTGACTCATTACTAATACACCGCATCAATCCTGACCCATTCAGAGAGCTTTTTTTAGCAAATGTCACCATTTTTCGAATTGTTTTGCAAAGGCAGCCATTTTGAGGCTTGATATCAAAGGATGCCATTTTGAGGTATTTTAGGTAAGGTGACTTTTTTTTTGGCACCCACCAATAATTCACACTAGGTGACCAGATGTGGCAAAGGTGGCCCTCTCTCTCTCTCTGTCTCCCTCTGTATTGCACAATTCAAAGATTTATTTTACCAGCCTGCCATTGCCATTGTATACAAAAAGACACATTTTGTCAAAGAATAAACTTTATTTGAGATTAATGTGACTGTAAAATGTCTCTCTTGTGGCCCGTAATCTATCTCTCTTTCACCCACCCCAACCTCGTGTGGCACAAGTCAAAGGATTATTTTGCCAGTCAACTCTTGCCCAGTCTGTACACACACGCCACACTGAGGCCATGACTACACTTTATTTTTGATATCTGTGACTGTAAAAATGTCTCTTTGGTCCCCAACAATCCTCTGTCTGTCCCTCTCTGGACTGTACAAGTCAAAGATTTATTTTTCCAGCCTGCTACTGCACAGTCTGTACACAAAAAGCCACATATAATCCAAGAATAAACTTTATTTGTGATTTATGTGACTGTAAAATATCTCTCTCTTGTGGCCTGTAGTCTCTCTCTCACCCCCCCCAATATGGCACAATTCAAAGGATTATTTTGCCAGTCTGCTCATGCCCCATCTGTACACACACAGCAACCCTGAGGCCATTAACACCCTTTATTTGTGACTTCTGTGACTGTAAACATGTCTCTTTGGTCCCCAATAGTCTCACCATCTCCCCCCATGGCACAAGTGGGTGGGAAGCCCATGATACCAGGGAATCAATGTCATTGTGCCATGTCTATTGGGAGCCCCCTGAAGACCCAGCACTATCACAGAAAAAAACACTCCCTGATTCCCAGTAGTCTACCCCCACTATCTGAAACTATACACCATATCAGATAAAGCATTCCCTGGTGTCTACTGGTCCCCCCACCTCAGAGAAATGGCACCATAACACAACATTGATTTCCTGGTGTCAGGGGCTTCCCACCCACCCTCAAACACCTGGAGCAATCACAAATAAAATACCCTCATGTCCATTGGTTTTCTCCACCCAATTCCCTCCCATACCAGTTAAAGCATTCCACTAGTGTCCAATGGCCTCTCCATGCCCTCCCAAACCAACCCCCAGTGAGGTACTTGAAAGGTTCTCTCATATCCACCCTCTCCTAGCCAGCATTCTGCTTATTTCTGGTAGTAGTGCTCTGCTGCCTTGTATTTGGAGGCAGTATAGCACAGTGGTTGAGGACACTAAGCTGTAAACCTGGAGACCTGGGTTTGAATTCCATCAACCCCAGCCAACAGACTGTCTGACCCTGAGCAATTCACTAAATGTCTTGTGCTCCTAGGTTGCACCTGGAAACAAGCTCTAGCATTGTGTGCTTTTCCTGGTTAAACAATGTCCCCTTTTCCTTTTCTCTATTTGACAACACTTGCAGGGCTCAAAATCGCTGTGTGTGGTGGTGGGGTGGCTAGCTGATTTCCTGGCTGTCAGGATGTTAAGGCATTGATAATAAATTGCAGTGCTGGACATTCTAGGTCATGTGACTGTGCAAATGTCTCTTTGGCATTCAGTAGTCTCTCTCTCTATCTCCCCTCCATTGATGGCCTAATTCAATGATTTATTTTACCAGTCTGCCCCTGCCTGGCTTATACACACACAGCCACACTGAGGACAGGAATATACTTTATTTATGATTTTTGTGACTGTACAAATATCTCCTAGGTGCCCTGTGGACTCTTTCACCCCTGTGAGTTGCATGAGTCAAATATTTATTTCGCCAGTCTGCCCTTACCCAGCAGATACATGCACAGCCACACATAGGATGGGAAGAAACTTTTATTTGTGATTTCTGTGACTGTGCAAATCTCTCTCAGTGCCACCACCGTCCGTTGAAGTCAAAAGTCAAAGATTTATTTTACCAGTGTGCCCCTACATGGAATATGCACATACAGACACACTGGGAACAGGAATATACATTATTTCTGATTTATGTGACTGTACAAATATCTTTGGTGCCCCATGGACTGTCTCTCTCTTGCTGTCACCCCCCCACCCCCTGTGAATGGCACAGGTCAAATATTTATTTTACCAGTCTTCCCATGCCTGGCCTCTACCCAATCAGCCACACTGTTTACCCAGGATGAAGCCATGCTGTCTATCGTCCAGGTACCCCAACTTTTCCAGTACCCACCAGCTCTTCCTTGATAATACCCTCCATTACCTTGCCCACCACCGATGTCAGGCTGATGGGTCTGTAGTTCCCTGCCTCCTTTTTTGATCCTCCCTTGTGAGTAGGCCCTCAGTACCAGCAGGATTTCTGAGAAGGAAATCAAGCATCCTATTGAATGGCAAGCCCTGGCTAGATCTCTAAACTGTGCCTGTATCTCTGTTCACTATTTCCTTTAATGTCATTCACATCCAAGTGGACCAGTATGTCCGGGGAACCTCCACAATCCCTTACCAGTTGGTAAACCTCATGTTTGGTCTTGTGCACCATCAGTCCATGGAAGCATTTTTTTGTAACCAGGCAGGCTTCCCTCTCCCTACCCCATTTGATACCCCTGATCATGGAATCACCCAACAGAAGCACTGTAACCACCCAACCAACCAAATTTCTCTTTGGCCACCAGTAATTAGTCTCTCTCCATTCTGCAATGGCACATCAAAAATGTATTTTGCCAAATTGCCCTTGCACTGCCTCTACACATTGTGGCAGAAAAACCTCAATATGTCCCATCAAACGAAAAGCTCTTCCTGGTGTCCATTTGCCTTCCCATACCCTAACAACCCAGGCACTGCCACAATAAAAGCTTACCCGGTTGTTTGGTTGTACCCCAATTCCTTCCCATACCTGGTGCAACAACATGTAATGTATATAACTAACCTTGCCAAGTGAATAAACTGATGTTTGAAAATCTTCAAAAGCTCAGACCAGGATTCTACGACACAGATGTTCTTGTCGATCAGTAAGATGTCAAATCAGGAGCTGCCATAAAGGGAAAAAAAAAATATGATAAGCATCCCATATCAGGTGCCACCTCCCGTGTATACAGTGTCAGTCCCCATATCACCTCCCAAACCAGGCCCCACAGCAAAAAAAAGCAAAAAACCTGCTGTCAAGTGGTCCTCCAATTCAATCCCATTCCAGGTGGATCCCCAGGTTATGCATTCCCTGGTGTTCAATGGCAGCCCACCAGCTCTCCCATATCAGACCCCACCAACAAAAATGCATTCTACATTATTCCATGGTCCAATTACATCCCATGTCAGGCATTACACAAGAAAAGCATTCCTTGGTGTCCAATGACCCCCCCACAACCCCACCCATATCAGACCCCACCCCAAATCATAAATTCCATCATTCCAAAGGTGCCCCAATCCTATCCCATACCATGCAGCACCACAAGTTAAACATTCCATGGTGGCCAATGCCCCCCACAAGCCGTCCGATAGCAGGCAACACCACCAAACAAAATGCATTCCATGTTGTTCAATGGTCCCCCAATTCCCTCCCATATCAGGCAACACAAAAGTTAAGCCATTCTTGTTATTTAATTTCCACCCACAAGCCTCCCATATCAGACTCAAACCACCAAAAATGCATTCCCTGTTGTCCAGTGGTCACCATCACCAAATTCCCTTCCATATCAGGTGCCACAAGTTAAGCATTCTCTGGTGTCCAATATCCCCCACAAGCCCACCCAAACTAGGCACCACCATAAAAGCAAAATCTCTGTTGTCCAGTTGTCCCTCAAGCCACTCCCATACCAGTCAGCACCCCACTGAGGGCAGGAATACACTTTATTTGAGATTTCTGTGACTGTAAACATGGCTCTTTGGTCCCCATTAGTCTCTCCTTCTTTCTGTCTCCCTCCCCTGGATTGCACAAGTCAAATATTTCTTTCACCAGCCTGCCATTGCCTGGCCTGTGCTAAAAAAGCCACATTTTGTCCAAGAATAAACGTTATCTGTGATTCATGTGACTGTAAAATATCTCTTTGATGACACGGAGTATCTCCCCTTCCCTTCTCTGTATGGCACAAGTCAGAAGATTTATTTTGCCTGATTGCTCTTGCCCTATCTGTACACACAGCCACACTGAAGTGAGGAATACTCTTTGTGATTTCAATGACTGTACAAATGTCTATTTGGGCCCCCGTAGTTTATGTATCTCTCTCTCTCTCCCCTCTAGATTGCACAAGTCGAAGATTAATTTTATCACCCTTCCATTGCCCTGTCTGTACACACAAAAAAAAGCCACATTTTGTCCAGGAATAAACTTTATTTGTGATTGATGTGACTGTAAAATATCTCGTTAGTGCACTGTGTCCCCCTCCGTATGGCACAAGTCAAAGGATTTATTTTTCCAGTCTGCTCTTTCCCAGTCTGGACACACACATTCACACCAAGGCCAGAAATACACTTCATTTGTGATGTCTGTGGCTGTAAATATTAGTCTTTCTCCATTCGGCAATAGCATGTCAAAATGTATTTTGCCAAATGACCCTTGCCCTGCCTGTTCACACTGTGACATACAAAACTCACTTTGTCACATTGAACAAAAAAGCATCTCCTGATGTCCAGTGGTCCCACAAGTCCCTCCAAATTCTGGCATCACCATGTGATAAGCATTTTGTGGTGTACAGTAGCTCCTCCCACAAGCCCTCCCAAACCAGGCCCCTACACCCCTCCCAAAAAAAGTTCCCTTTTGTGCCCCAGTTTCCTCCCATACAATGCTCAACAACTTTGGAAGCACAGCACAAACCTTGAATACTGAATAAAGTGGAGTTCAAAAATCTCTGAAAACTCTGACCAGGACTCTGCGACACAGATGTTCTTGTCGATCAGTAAGATGGCCAATCAGGAGCTTTCCTGCAGAAAAACACAGTGATATAATAAAAGCATCCCATCCCATATCGGGGTTCAACCTCAAATTAAACATTCCCTAGTGTACAATGTCAACCCCCACATAATCACAATAGGGTTATGACTGGATAACTTCAGCTGGCATTTTCACCACCATTTCGTGTGTGTTAATGCCTCCTGATATTACCCAGTCATAATCAAATAGTGCTTTACTGTACTATAATGACCAAAGACTTGCACTGAATTCATGAACTCTGGAGTACTACATATGTGTATGAGGTTCTAGGTATTGTCTGACATGAACAGCTAAGTGGAATAGCGGAAGAGCAGGTAAATCTCTATGGGGTTATGGCTGGATAACATCAGTCAGTCTTTTAACCACCCTTGTGAGTGCCTTAATGTCTGCAGATTTTACCCAATCATAATCAAATGGTGCTTTATCATACTACAATGACTAGAGACTTGTACTGACCCTTACTGCCCTGGCCACCCTATAACTGAACCAGCTGGGTGCTTTGGCCCTTGTGTTCTTTCCCCTGAGCCTCACACACTCAACTGTGGCAACCAGTTTTCCTTCCTTAATGGTGGACTACCTTTGATCCACCCCCGTATCTGCTCTGATGCCCACCAGATTGCTCCTTAGCACTTCGCTCATTTTCCTGAAGTCCGCCATTCTGAAATCCAATATTTTGGTCTTAGTCAGGGTGCTTTCCCTGCCCATATTCAACTGGAACCACTCTGTGCAATGGTCACTTCCATCCAGTGGCTCCCTGACCATTATTTCCTATACATGCTCCCCATTTGTGAGCACCAGATCAAGAATTGCCTCAGCTCTTGTTGGTTCAGTGATGCCCTGAGTCCAGAACCCACTCTGCAGTCCTTCCAGGATCACCTGACGCCTAGCAAATGTTGTGGATGGTATGCTCCAGTCCACCATGGGCAGGTTGATGTCCCCCACAATTACTGCCTCTCTTTTCCCCGCAGCTTCCAATATTTGTGAGATCAGTTCCTTGTCCCTCTCCTCATCTTGCCTGGGTGGTCTGTAAACTACTCTCAACCTCACCTTTCTCCCTCTATTGGACCTTAACCAAACCCATAATGCCTCCTCCTCCCCTTTCTCCAACTCCTCCCTCTTTCAAATTATTCCTTCCCTGATATAAACTGTAGAAAAACTTCCTGAAATTAACTCTAAATTTCCATCCCTTGATCTGGAAATCAAGACCCCTCATCCTTGGCCTCTCTTTCAACTGGAAAATGTTCTCCACTGGCACCTTATTGACACTCTTGAAGTATCAGGTGCCACAAATTAAGCATTCTCTGGTGTCCAATATCCTCCACTAGCCCACCCAAACTAGGCACCACCACAAAACCAAATTCCCTGTTGTCCAGTGGTCCCCTAAGTCACCACCATACAGTCAGAGGGCAGGAATACACTTTATTTGAGACTTCTGTGACTGTACAAATGGCTCATTGGTTCCCATTAGTCTTTTTCTTTCTCCCCCCCTCCCCGGATTGCACAAGTTGAAGATTTATTTTACCAGCCTGCCATTGCCTGGCCTGTACTCAAAAAGCCACATTTTGTCCAAGAATAAACTTTATTTGTGATTTATGTGACTGTAAAATATCTCTTTGGTGCCCCGGATTATCTCCCCCTCCCTTCTCTGTATGGCACAAGTCAAAAGATTTATTTTGCAAGACTGCTCTTGCCCCATCTGTACAAACAGCCACACTGAAGCAAGGAATACTATTTATTTGTTATTTCTGTGAAAGTACAAATGTCTATTTGGGCTGCAGTAGTTTCTCTGTCTCTCTTTCCTCTGGATTGCATAAGTCAAAGATTCATTTTATCACCCTGCCATTGCCCTGCCTGTATACAAAAAGAAGCCACGTTTTATCCAGGAATAAACTTTATTTGTCATTGATATGACTGTAAAATATCTCTTTGTTTCCCATGACCGGTATAGCACAAGTCAAAAGATTAATTTTTCCAGTCTGGTCTTTCCCTGTCTGTACGCACAGATGCACCAAGGCCAGAAATACACTTCATTTGTGATCTCTGTGACTGTAAAAATTAGTCTCTCTTCATTCTGCAATAGCACATCAAAAATGTATTTTGCAAACTGCCCTTGCCCTGCCTGTACACATTGTGGCATAACGACCTTACTTTGTCCCATCAAACAAAAAGCATCTTCTGGTGTCCAGTGTCCTCACAATACCCTCATAAACCAAGCACTGCCACAACGACATCATACCCTGTTGTTCTGTTGTACCCCAATTCCCTCCCATATCAGGCGCAACAACATGTAATGCATACAACTAACCTTGACAAGTGAATAAACTGATGTTCGAAAATCTCCAAAAAGCTCAGACCAGGACTCTACGAGACAGATGTTCTTGTCGATCAGTAAGATGTCCAATCAGGAGCTTTCCTGTGGGAAGACACAGTGTGATAGTAAAAACATTCCATCACATATCAGGTGCCACCACAAGTTAAGCATTCACTGGTGTACAATGTCAACTCGCACAAACCCTCCCAAACCATGCCCCACCGCAAAACACAAAAACAAACAAAAAATTAAAAACACATTCCTTATTGTCATGTGGTCCACCAATTCACTCCCATACCAGGTGACACAACAGGTTAAGCATCACCTGGTGACCAATGGCCCCCCAAAAAAGCCCTCCCATATCAGGCACCACCACCAAATAAATGAATTCCATGTTGCTCATTGGTCCCCCAATTCTCTCACATATCAGGTGCCATAACATTTCAAGCATCCCCTTGTTGGCCAGTTGCCCCCCACAAGCCCTCCCATATCAGATCCCACCTCCAAAAATGCATTCCCTGTTGTCCAGTGGTCACCTAAATCCCTCCTATATCAGGCACCACAAGTTAAGCATTTCCAGGTGTCCAATGTCCCCCCAAAACCCCATCTAAACCAGGCCTCACCACCCAAAAAAAAACATTTCCACTGGTCCCCTAATTCACTCCCATACCAGGTAGCACCACACTGAGTCCAGGAATACACTATTTCTGTGACTGTACAAATGTCTCTTTGGACACCAATAGTCCCCCTTCTCTCCATCATATCTCTCGCCTCTGGACTGCACAAGTGAAATATTTACTTTACCAGCCTGCCATTGCCCAGGCTGAACACAAAAGGACACATTTAGGCCAAGAAAATACATTTTTTTATTTGTGACTGTAAATCATCCAAGACATGGCACCATTACACAAAATGTCTCTGATCACCAGTAGTTAGTCTCCCTCTCTCACCTCTGGATGCCACAAGTCAAAAATTTAGACTGTAAAAATGTCTATTTAGTCTTCAATAGTCTCTCTCTCTCTCTCTCTCTCTCTCCACCCACTGGATTGCACAAGTTGAATATTTATTTTGCCATTGCCTGGAATGTATACTCATTGATAACCTCTGTATTATCCTTTCCTATGTATTACTGTAATGACAAATATACTCTCTTAGATAGCCTGCGTGTTATCTCCCTTGTTCCCCCACCACCCAGGGTCGCACTGGGAGGCAAACATCTTTTTGCTCAGTGTGCCTTTCCTGGTGAAACAATTCAATAAATGAAAAATAAGAAAAATACAAAAATCCACATTTAGTCCAAGAACAGAACTTTGTGATTTCTGTGACTCCGCGTATTCTCTCCCTCCACCCCACACATTATATGGCACAAGTCAATAATTTATTTTTCAAGTCAGCGATTTATTTCACCTGCATGCAGTTGCATAGCCTGTACACAAAAAGCCACATATAGTCCAAGAATACATTTTATTTGTGATTTATGGGATTGTTAAATATCTCTTTGGTGCCATGTAGACTCTCTCTCACTCTCCCCCATGGCACAAGTCAAAGGTTTACTTTGCCAGTCTGCTCTTACCCCATCTGTACACACACACACACACACAGCAACACTGAGGCCAGGAATACACTTTGTTTGTGATTCCTCTGACTATAAAAAGGTCTCTTTGGTCCCCAATAGTCTCTCTACCTTCTGGACTGCACAAGTCTGCCATTACCCGGCACTCTCTCTCCCCCCTCCCCCTTGTATGGCACAAGACAAAGGATTATTTTGCCAGTCTGCTGTTGCCTGTCTGTACACACATACCAACACTGAGGCCATGAATACACTTTATTTGTGATTTCTGTTACTGTGCATGCAGTTCTGAGCATCGGCTGATATGACCAGCCAAGTGGAATGACAGAATAGCAGGTGAATACCTATGGGGTTATGACCAGATAACATCAGTTGGAATTTTTACCACCCTGTAGTGTGTGGTAATGCTTCCTGATGTTACCCGGTCATAACCAAATAGTACTTCACCATACTTTGTGAAATGGGCATCATAAATAAGGTGCTCTGATTGGATGCTAGGGATGTAATATTCATTCTGATGCACAGGAAAAAGGTCCAACACTGGCCAGTGGGCATTGATATAGGTGATGTTGCCCAATTCAGAGTGTTAACAAAACAAAACACAGCCATCTTGTTTGTGCCAGAAGTGGTGCCAGACAAACTGTAAAAAATAAAATAAATACCTCTGACCTCCTCTTCACTTTGCCTCAGTCTTTGAGTATTTAGATTTTTTAAAATCCATCTGCCTGTCTCCATGTGGATGCAGCATGAAACGAACAGCTGTGATCTCTCTCACAGCCCACCTGCTCGGTCATGTATTTAAAAAAAAATGGAACAGTCGCAATCTCTTCACCAGCCCGGCAGCTCGCTCTTTAAACTCTATTTTTTAAATTTCAACAAAAAAAGAAACAGCCGCGATGTCTCTCCCAACCTGCTCGCTCATTTACCTATTAAAAAAAAATGGAACAACACCACAATCTCTGTACCAGCCTGCCCGCTTGCTCTATCTTTCTACCAGCACACCAGTTCACTCTTGAGGTTTTATCTTTTAAGTTGGAAAAGAAAAGAAACAAGCAGCCGCAATCTCTCTTCTTTGTCTCCACACAGCATGGGGGGGGGGGGTACTGCTATGACAATCAGACCAAAAGTACAGAAGCCTTTGTAGGACAAAATTCCTTCAGTCCAAACAAAAAAACACACAGGACACTTAGATGGAGGAACTATTTTATTAAAAGTGACACAAACATACATGTTTTTTCCTACTTAAAATTGGAAATGTAACCTGCCAAAGGCAGTTGAACTAAAAATAGTCATTTCATAAGCTCAATAAGCCACTCTAAGGTGTGCATTAGACGCTTTAACACACAGCTAGGAGGCTGGATGCACCCGGCCAGTGGTCTTGTGCTTCACTACACCTCTTAGCCATGTGTTAAAGTGTCTATTGCACACCCTGTCATGGCTTATTGCTTACATAACAACACACAACTTTCACTGACCTCATGAACAATTGAGTACCACATATGCGTATGCGGTTCAGGGCATCAGCTGACATGAACAGCTAAGTGGAATTACAGAATAGCAGGCAAATGACTTCAGTACCACATACAGAGAGACAGACAGTGAGCACTCACACAAGGAGAAACACAGAGACATTACAGCAGAAATTATTTTTATCTGTTTTAACACATTTCATTGTTCCTTTAGATTCCTCTTATAATGTTGGTGGATGCAGACTATGTAATATCCGAGCACCCTATGAAGAACATCAAGAGTATGCAACAGAGTCTCCCCCATTCAAATTCTTGAGGTAAAAGACAGGAAGATTGATCACCAAGACCTCAGCCACTCGTAAAGAGATCCCAAAGCAGGAGACCACTAAGTCTGCAAGAGACATGCATGAAGATGTAAGTACCTGAGGTCTGGGTCCCATGATCAACTGTACTTGCAGTAGTGTGGGCAGGTGTCCACGTTGTGGGTAGGTCCCAGACAGAAAAGGCATGCAGAATTGCCATCCTTGATGGGGATTAGTTTTCCACAGCTGCACTTTGACTTCTGCCACTCTGCAGTGGACAAAGGCAAAAACCTAAACTGGTAGCAAAATGTTAAAAAGTTGGTGGAAATAGAACTTCCAGCTCTTTTCTCCACAATCACTTATTTGTGCTAAAGGGTGCATGGGAGAGAATAAAAACTCTGCTTAGACTCCTTTAGATCATCAGAAATGATCCAGGTCCCTTTCTTCAATTTTAGTGGTGATCAATCCCCCCACCCCACCCTTTAGCACTCACCAGTGTTCCCTTTTCCCAGGTACATCACCATAACAGGCCCAGTCAAAATAAAACCAAGTAATATATGAAGAGTCTCTTACCAGGGTACTAGGGAAACAAAATCAGTAATCTCAAAGGGACAATGTCCAGCAAAACTGTAAAGTAAAAATACATGAAACGAGTCACAAAGGATCTGCAGTTCTTAATGAGTAATTAGGCAGTATAGGACAGGTTAGTCATAGAGTAATACTTATCTGATGTTGATGGAGTCATCAACCTGTCAGACCTGTTAAAGAGAAAATAATAGGTTAATATGAAAAATAAACAGTAGCAATATAGAACCCCCCCACCTCCTCAAAGTCACACACATCCTCCTTCCCCTCCAACCCCACATCCCCTCCTTCTCTTTCAGTCCTATCTCATCTGTTTAACACTTTTTCTGTGGTGGTGAAGGCTAGATTGAGTAGCCTTGCCCTCCCATACCAGACCCCAATCAAAAACAACCTTTTGCCTGTTCTCCAATGGTCCCTCCCAATTCCCTCCCATACCTAGCGCCTCCAAAAGAAAAACTCTTCCTGCTGTCCAATGACCCACCCAAGCCCACATACACCAGCCCACACCAGAATTAAAGAGTTCACTGATTTCCAGTAGTCACACACTTCAATCCCATACCAAGTGCCACCAAAAGTAAAGGACTTTCTTAAATCCGGTAGCCATCTCATGCCCTTCCATACAAGGCCACACCACAAAAAAATAATTTCCTATTGGCAAGTAGGTCCCCCATTTCCTCCAATACAGGCTCTTCCACAAGTAAACAACTCCCTGGTGTCCAATGGCTCCACCAATGCCCCCCAAAACTAGAGCCAAACACCAGAAATGTAAAAACTAAATGGAGGCATGACACCACATGGTTTCAAACAGAATTGAATTACACCTCCACCTGTTTACAGATAAAAAGGAGGTATGCCAGAACCCAAATTCTACCAAAATGGCTGCACGCCACCACTTGCATGCAAACAAAATGGAAGCATGACACAACCAGCATTCCCTGGTGTCCAGTGGCCATGCACAACCCCTCCCATACCAACAAATTTGCATTCCCCATTGTGTAATGGTCCCCCAATTCACCCCAATATTAGGCGCTAACTAAAGTAAAGCACTCCCAGTTGTCCAATGGCCTCCCCATTGGGTTTTTTTTCTGTGATGGTGCCATGTATCTGAGGGTGAGGTGGACCCTGCGGACAGCATAGAGTGCAAGTTGCGTAATAGTGTCTGATGTTTGAGGGTAGACGTGAAGCCACTAACACCAGGAATTCTGTGCTGTGGGGGGTGGGGAGGCCAAGACCCAGCACCATTACATATAAATGATTCCCTTGCATCCAGTAGTCCACTCACAGATTTGTCTAACATTATTTACCTTCCGTGAATTCATGTTGCCTCCAATACTGGGCAATGCTAGAGTCCAGATATCTCACTATTCTCTCCTTAAGTTGCTTCTCCATAGCCAGCCAGGTGGTGCTGAGGGTTGAGGTGCTGGATGCCACACCTTGCACCATGCCGTCAACCCGGGTTTGGGAGCAAACTCGGGTCTCCGGGGGCTGGTTGGGGAGGAGAGGACTGAGCGTCTGATGACAGCTCTCCTCTCCTGGGTTTAGGAAGGGATGCATGTCCCAGTATCAGTGACACCCTGTGGAGGCAGGGTGCACTACATCCTGTGGAGGCAGGGTGCACTGCACCCAGAGATCTGGCATAAGCCGGGGTAGAGGTGTTGGCTACACATCCCTGTGGACATGTACAGGAGTGCATACACCAGCTCTGGATGCCATTGCATGTCCATGCCTCTGGGAAAGGGAGGAGGGTGGTTTGTGCACCACAACAAGAAAAAAATCTGCTCTGTGGGGTAGGCGATGGCACCTAGCCCCCATGCCCTCTGCCAGATCCTGTAGACCCAGACTCCTAATTCCCTCCTCCCTGGGCCCACCTGCAGCAGCTCCATCTGTAATTGTGCCAGGAGGAGTGGCAGCCACTCCTCGGGGGGTTAAGCTGGGGGTGCCAAGCTGCAGGGTGGGGGGGGTACGCGGTGGAGGCTTAGGATGAGGGGACCGCAGGCAGGTGGGATCAGGTCAGGATGCCTGAGAGAGACCCTGCAGGCAGTGACTGAAGGAAAAAAGAAATTTAAAAAAAAATTTGCTTCTCCATTATCTTCCCCACTAATGAGGGGAGGATGACCGGTCTATTGTCCCCCACTTCCTCTCATGCACAACAAGAACTGCTACAGTAAACCCAACAAAAATCAATATGAGGAGAGTCTCTTACCAATGTACTAGGCAGGCAGAAGCAGTAATCTTAAGGGACATCTGTCAAAACTGTAAAATAAAAACATAGGAAATGAGTCACAAAGGATTTGAAGTTCTCAGAGTAAATAGTAAATATATTATGGGTAGTCATTGAGTAATACTTATCTGCTGGGGATGGAGTCAGCATCCTGTCAGACCTGTCAGAGAAAAACAAAATAATAAAGGTTAATATTGAGATAAATTAGTGGCAATAGAAGAAACTGAGTGTGGAGAGATATGACTTGTTTAGAATAACATTAGTGTAAACAAGGGTGCATTAGATAAAAAGTTAATCAAAGCTAAGTTTGAAAATAGAGATGTAGTACAATAAAATCAGTTAACTAATAAGAAAAGAGAAGAGAAGAGAACTTTTGAGTGGGGAGAGGATAAGAAAGAACAGTGATCTCTTCTTAGATGGCTTAGTTGCCTGCAAGTGTGATGACCCAGGTGGACTAGAAAATATTCATTTCTGGATCAGTGGACTAGTATTACTTGGGCGAGGAGTGAGGTCCCATCTTGCTATCTCTTTTGACGATGAAGCACACAGTTCTCTTTAACACCCTTGTTTTAACCTCCAGGACTGTGTCTGAAAATGGACAACTCTATGTCTAGTATATATAACTTATCCAGTTACCAAAAACAAATAAATAAATAGTGCAATGCCAAGGCAACTGATGCCCGGGAGGAGGGGTCAGTTTGACAGCAGGCTTTGTAAACATGACACATATCCAGTGTCAGGGCATGGACTAAGACAACTTCAGGCAACAGGCAACAATGTTGTTTTGAGCACCTCAATAAATAGATGAGGGGAGTTGATGCTGGCTCGAATTTTATAAACTATATGCAGGGGGTCTGGAACACTTTGAATGTAAATTCAGACAGAATTTGCTATTCTCTTACTCATTCCCCATGCCCAGTAAGTTGTACCATTGACCTCTCCAGAGTCCCCATAGTAGAGCATGTTACCCCTTGCCAACCAGAACCATACAGAGCCATATCTAGGTTGTGTAGGCCATGCCGTAGGCTCTATAGATCTAGGTACCCTCTAAGAACATTAGCCACTTTCAAAATGTCATTGCTTACTATATGGTTACAGTATGCCAACCAGGATCCACATCACTGGCCATGGTGAGAGGAGGAAAAGAAGCTGGAGAAGAGTGCATTGTTTAATATCTGTACCCACCTAAGTCCCCTGTGCTGTCCATCCTCTTCTGCATCAACTCCTATAAAGAGTCCACCGGCTACACATGTTTTACATTTTGTAAGTTCTACCAGCACTATGACCACCGATGTTTAGCATCCTGACCCCCCCCCCAAAAAAAATATACCCTGTCCAACTTTGCCTCATGAAACCCTGGTCAGTGCACCCTGTGTATGCAGACCAGGCTGTGACACAGAGGCATTACTGCTGAGCGGGGGGGGGCTGTCTGCAAATGCTGTCACCACTGATCCTATACCACCTCCATTCCCCTTATTAGAACAAGAGTACAACACAACTCTGTTCCTCCAGCTGCTGCTGGTACCATTATAAAATGGGAAAGTTGTGCAGTGGCGTCCGACATTCCTTGTCCCTCACCTCCCTGGCGGCAGTAGCCTATAAACCCTTTCCCAATATAATGGAACCAACTGAGGGAATGCATGGAGCAGCACAGTTGAGAAGGGGTCTGCAAGCAATCAATAATGGAGAGAATAGTAGTAGAGGAAGACTGTGCCCAATAAGTTATTACCTTCCCCCCCTTCATCCAAAGTGCATCCTCATTCACATTGCTCGTCTTGTGCACTCTCGGATCCTCTCATAAACTAGCTGCCCCACCAATCCGCAGCACAGAGAAGGAGAAGCTGGCAATGGCCAGTACTACTGCTCATGGTTGCTGCGCTACAATAGCCCTCAATGTTGGACCCAGAGGAGGAGTCCAAAAATGCAGAGATGAACACAGCAGTGGCAGTGCTCGCAGGTCTAAACTGCTGCAGCTGCCATTAACTCCCTCCCTCACTGCTCATTGCCTGCCCACCCAGCAACAACAAGCAGAGTGTACTCAGTAGTCCTCTCATGCCCTTCCATATAATGATACAGAAAAAAAAAAAATTCCTTGTTGGCAAGTATGTCCCCATTACCTCCAACACCAGGCTCTTCCACAAGTAAACAACCCCCCAGTGTCCAATGGCCCCACCAATGCCCACCAAACCTAGGCCCAAACACCAGAAATGTAAAAACTAAATTGGAGGCATGCCACCATGTCTTCAAGCAAAACTGAATCACACCTTCACTCGTATGCAGAAAAAAATTGAGTCATACCAGGGCCCATATTCTAACAATATGGCTTCATGCCGCTACTTGTATGCAGACAAAATGGAGGCACACTCCAACCTATATGCAAACAAAATGAAAGCATGACACAACCCGTGTTAAAGCATCCCATGGTGTCTGATGCCCACCCACAAGCCCCCCGTACCAACAAAAATGCATTCCCTGTTCTGTTGTGGTCCCCCAATTCACTCCAATACCAGGTGCTACTTAAAGTAAAGCACTTCCTGTTGTCCAGTGGGCTCCCCATTCCCTTCCACACCAGAGCCCACTCCCCAAAAAACATCCTCAGTTGTCCAGTGAGCCCTCAATTCACTCCCATACCAGACACCACCACAAGTTAAGCATTCCTTGGTGTCCAATGGCCCACCCACAAGCCCTCCCATACCAGGCCTCACCAACAAAAATGATTTCTCTGTTGTCCACTGGCCCCAAAACTCCCTCCCATATGAACACAACAGCAATTAAAGCTCTTTCCTTGTGTCAAATGTCTTCCATATGCCCACTCAAAGCAGGCACCATCACAAAAAAACACATTTCTAATTGGACAGTGGACCCCCAATTCACTACCATACCAGGCACCACCACATTTAAAGCATTGCATGGTGTCCAGTGGCCCCCCACAAGCCTTCCCATGCCAGGCCCCACCAAAAAAAAAAAAAAAGCTTTCTTTATTGTCCACTGGTCCCCAGATTCCCTCCCATGCTAGGCGCAGTACCAGGTAAAACATTCTCCTAGTGTCATGTGTCCTCCACACACACCTTCACAAAGCAGGCCCAAATACAAAAAAAGCATTTCCTGGTGTCCAGGCAACACCCTAACCCCTTTCTGTCCTTCCTATCTCTCCTAAATGGCCTTAAACCCGGTATAACTGTCTCCGGCATGTTATGAACAGTCCACCAAGTTTCAGTTACTGCTGTGATGTCTAACTTGTCATGCTCGATTATGGTCATCAATTCCCCCATTTTATACTCCAGATTCCTGGCATTCACTACCAACCTGGTGGCATGGACCCTGCGGACACTGGGGAATTAATTTTGCCTGATGGTGCCAGGTGTTTGAGGGTGAGTGAGAAGCGCCCAACACCAGGGAATCAATGTTGAGTATTGTGCCATGCCTCTGCATGGGGAGGTGGAAACAGATGAGCACAGCTCATTAAAAAAAATTCCATGGTGCCAAGGGTCCACCGGCACTCTTCTTTGACCATGCACCATCTAAGAAACAGCATTCCCTAGTATACTGGGTCACTCCTCCTCAGAGACATGGCAGCATAACACAACATTGATTCTTTGCTCCATCACACAAAAAAAAAGCATTCCCTGGTCCCTCTTCATCTCGGAGGCCCAACACTTTCACACAAAACATCATCCAGGTAATCACCATTCCAGCATCCAGGGAGTCCACCCTACCCTCCAAGACAAAGCACCATCACACAAAACGCATTCACGAGAGACCATGGGGTCCACCCAACATCCGGGACCCAGCACCATCACACAAAATATATTCTATGGTGTAGGTGAAGTTCATCTCTCAGATAAAGAACTCTATCAAACAAAATTAATTCTCAGATGTCCTTGATGTTCACCCACACTCTAAAACACAACACCATAACATAAAAAACTTTCCCTGCCCCACACCAACCTCTGAGACATGGCACAATCGCACAAAACACATTCGCTGTTATCTGTGATATCAACCCAACAGTCCAAAACCCAGAAACCAGCACACAAAACTAATTCCCGGATGTCCATGATAATCACATCACCCTCCAAAATCCAGCACCATAACAAATAAACATTCCCTGGTCCCTCCCCACCTCTGATAACCAGCACTTTTGCAGAAAACACACTCCCTAGACACAGCCCACTGGCACGGCAGTTAGATGTACACTTACAACATCAACAGCCTGGGTTCAGGAACAGACCCGGGGAGTCAGACAGCCATCTGGTGGAGAAGGATCAAGTGTCCTGTGGACTGCTCGCCTTCTCCTAGGGGAGGAAGGGAAAGAGTGTGAGGCGCTTGATGGACCCTTGGCGGAGGTTGGATGCAATGCAGCCAGCAGCACCAGTACATCAGGGTGGACACTGGATGTCATTGCACATCCAAGCCCTCAGGAAGAAAAGCAATAGAAAAATGCAGGCACTGACATGACAGCCCCACTCTGCTGCACCGTCCACTGCCTCCAAAGCCTGCCAGGGGGGTCCCGCTCTCGTGGCCCCAATCAGTGGAGTAATCTGGGGCTTAACCTCATTGTCCTAAGGGAATGGAAAGCTGCCCTCGGCAGCCCCAGGTAGGGGGATAAGCCTGGGCATGGGAACAGTGAGCGGATGGGTCCCAAGGGAAGGGAGTTCTGTAAAAAAACAACCAAACAAACAAAAAAAAAAACAACACATTCCAAGGTCTCCGTGGGATCCATCCCACACTCCAGGAGTCGACAAGCGCGGAGTCACCTCCCCACCCTCCACCCAAGAGAAAGCGAGCAGTCATGATATGCTCAAGCCTACTCTTTCCGGCAAGCACTCCAGCTCCCTGGGTCTGTACCAGAACATGGGTCACCAGCATCGCAAGCAGAAATCCAACCGCTGCACCTAAGGGCAAACTATTTTTTCCAAAACAAATTTTAACTATATATTCCTCCTGCCACATCATCAGTTGCAAGCTTGTGTGGCAGGCTACAGCTCATTCTATCCACCTTCTGTTACTGCTCTTGCGTGTACAGAGTTGCTCCAGCCTCAGCTTCCTAACCCCTTACCCCACCATTCATCTTCATGGTACAGGGCTGGCATTCATAACACAGCCTATAACCAAAATGGGGATAAAAAAAAATCATACAAGAAATCAACTCAAAAATTCTTTCAGCAATTTTTATCTGCAGTAACACATCCAAGGTATCTACCTTTGTTCAGTCCTTTAGACGCACTCATACCTGGATCACCTATCTGTCGCCACCTGCAAATATAAGACACACTCCAGTGTTCAGGGCAGTGACAGATAGCACAGATAAATTCATGCTTGAAACTTTTAGGTAAAACAAATAAATATAATTTAATAATCCATGTGACCTCTGTTTAGTACTACACAGTAAAAACACACACTGAACACACTCAAACACATGCACACACAGCACTCAAAGGCACAAGCACCCACATGCACACACATGCACTCAAATCCACAAGCACACACACTAACCCACCCACAGATTCAAACGCACAAGCACACACAAGTACAAGTAGTCATACTCACATGCACACTTGGTCACTCACACACACAGTCCTCACTCACACACAAACACATGCACGCACACGCATGCACACATTCTCTCTGTAACATGCACAACAAGAACAATCAAGAACTGCTACATGAAACCTGACAAACTCAAGTAGTACGTGTAGAGTCTCTTACCAAGGTACTAGGGAGCCAGAAACAATAATCTTGAAGGTCCGACTGTCAAAACTGAAAAGCAAAAATATAGCAAAGGAGTCACAAAGGATCTGTAGTTCTTGTAGAGTAAATAGTACATATAGCAAAGGTAGTCATATAATAATACTTATCTGATGGTTAAGTAGTCCACATCCTTTCAGACCTGTAAAACAGAAAAAGTAAACAGGTTAATATGGAGACGGATAAGTAGCAACATAATAAGCAGAGTGCAGAGATATATAGAAATGGTTTAGCACAACACTGGTGTAAACAATGGCACATTAGATAAAAAGTTACAGTGAAAGCTAAGATTGAAAATAGAGATATAGAAAAAAAATTAGTAAACTGATAGAAAAAGAGAACAGCTTTTGGTTGGGAAGAGGGTAAGAAAGAACAAGCATTTGTCAATGCCAAATGTTGTCGCGCTGGCATTGGCAGTGGTGGAGCTAGAGACTCATAAAAGGAATGGCAGAGAAGTATTGAAGTGACGCCAACCCTTCCCCCACCCTGTAGAGAGCGACAGGCATTGGGATGTGCCTTTGGGTTGTCAGCTATAATGCTCATGCCATTGTACCTCACCCTACCCTGTAGACACTGACAAGTATCGTGGTGTGCTTTGGGGTCTTTGGGCATTCTACGTACCCCATTCCATAAGGAAATATGCTGATGTGGGTGCAGTATAGGAGCGTGGGGTGAAGTTTGTGGCCGAACAGTGCAAGACACACCACGATGCCTGTCAGTGGCTGCAGGGTGGGCGTGAGGGGTGGAATGGCGTGAGCATTACATCCGATGATCCCAAGTCACAGCCCTGATGCCTGTCAGTCCGTACTGGGTGGGGTGCTACAGTTGGAAACCCTAACACCGTAGGCATGTAGTGGTAGTGTCACTCCACATTTTCAACATGCAGTAGGCTGTTGTCAGGCTACCTCATGAAAAGAGGCACAATCACTTTGTTGGCTGAAACATGGTTTTGCACAGCAGCTGTGCCATTTAGCGACAGAGGGACGAAAACACAGTTTTGGGTAGGATGTATAGAATAACAACTGTATTGTTCATGAGGAGGTATAAAAAATGGCAATGTTGAAAATCTGGAGTGGTAATATGAAAATATTGGTGAAGCAATGAACATGCATGCAAACTGTGCAACAGACGTCAGCAATCCAATTATTTGTGGGTGTTTTTTAGGCACATTTTCAACATAGGTATTTTGGGACCTCCTCTCATGAACAGTGGCTCTGTGATTTTGTTAATGTGTCCCAAAAGGTGATTTCCCACAGCGAGCATGCCATTGTGCGCCACAGTTGCGGAAACGCGTTTTGGGCAGGCTGTGAAAAATGGCAGCTGTACTGTTGATAAGGAGGTGTGCACAAATGCCAGTGGTGAAAATCTGGCATGGAAATATTGCAAATTCACGAAGTTACAAGGCTGGGAACTGCGCAAGCAGCGCTTGCAGCACAGTCTATTTTATGGACTTTCGCACGAAATTTTCAATATATGCATTTTAGGACCTCTGCTCATGAGCAGTGTCATCATCAGTTCCTCAAACTGTCCCAAAAACTGGTTTCACACAGCAACCGTGCAATTCTGCGCCGGACGTGCGAAAACACATTTCAGCGAGGATATGTAAAATGACAGCTGTAGTCTTCATAAGGAGGTATGGAAAAATGCCAATTTTGAACATCTGGAGTGAAAATATTACAAATGCATGAGGTCACGAGCGTGCATGCAAACTGCGCAACGCATGCTAGTAAAACACTAATTTTATGGACTTTCGAACCAAAATTTTCAACATAGGCATTTTAGGACCTCTGTTAATGAACAGTGTCACTGTCATTTTCATAGTGTGTCTCTAACATGGACTTTCCACAGAGGCTGCGCTATTCTGCGCCGGAACTGCGAAAACACATTTTGGTCTGGATGTGAAAAATGACAGCTGTATGGTTCACAAGAAGGTGTGGAAAAATGCCAGTGCTGAACACGTGGCATGAAAATATTGCAAATTCATGAACTTACAAGCGTGTGTGGAAACTGCGCAACGCACGCTCGTAACACAGTCATGTTATGGAGTATCGTCACCACATTTTCAGCATAGACATTTTAGGACTTCTGCTCATGAACAGTGTAAAAAAAAATCTCTAATGATCTACAAAAAATCCATCCCAAGCATGTCTCAGATAAATACCTTATCACTTTTCTCTGTCCACATAGCGGCGTCATGGCTTACCCTCCTTGTTTTAACCCTCTCCAAACACCCACTACCCTCCTGCCTTTATCATATTAGTTCTAGTACTACCCCTCCCTCTGCCCCAATTTTTCCCCCTGTGTTAATCCGACCAATAAAAACTCCCTCATCAGTTACCATGTCTTATATCCCCTACCCTCCTCCTCTACCATGTCACCCCACCTCTGTAACCATGATTACCCCATTACTTTATGGTCAGGAAATATTAAGCTTTACGTGCACCCATATTTCCAATAAATCGCACAAACATGTGGTCACGTCTCGACGCACCTTCAAAAAGATCCACAAAACTACCCTAACCAGGACAGCAATCATCCTCCTGCTACTTGTGGGCAACATCCACCCAAATCCTGGTCCCACTCCCAATACCCTACGGCAACCAGCTAAACAAAAGGGACTGCAGCTGGCCACCATTAATGTTTGTAGCCTACAAAAGAAACTTGCCTCATTTAAAGCCTGGGTTTGCCTCCACTGCCCTGATGTAATAGCCGTTACTGAAACATGGCTGTCACAGCATATCCCTGACTCGGCTGTAAGTATACCTGGTTATACACTGTTCAGGTCGGATAGACTAAATAGACAGGGCGGGGGTAGTGCTCTGTACCTCCGAGAGCACTTACAAGGAATAATCACTACTACCATAAGCCCCTCTGAAGATGTTCAGTCTCTCACTTTAGGGTGGAAGTTGGGAACTCGAAAAAATCCCTCTACATAATGTCTGTATATATACTCTCCCGAAACCAAAGGGATGCCTTCACATCCATCTTAGATATTATCGAACAACTCCCAAAAATTCCGAAGTCATTGCCCTAGGTGATTTTAACTCAAACTGGCTTGCCCCCAAGACATCCCCCCTCAGGGATGCAGCTGCTGCCCAAAATCTATCTCAAATGGTCCTCACCCCCACTAGAGTAAACAAAAATATGTACCATAGCTCCCTCCTTGACCTCATACTCACAAACCATCCTGAGCACGTGCTGGATGTCCAGGTCCTATTGGACTCCCTCAGTGATCACTCCCCGGTAACATGTCTCTGGTCAAATAGCTGGAAACCACCCCCTCCTAGGATCTCCATGTATAGCCAACTCAAGAGGAGGGCTCTAAAACATCTCAGAAACTGGCTTCAAAATCTCGACTGGTCCCCCCTTGATCACCTGACGTCAGTTGATGCCGCCCTGTCCTTCTTCATAAGTTCCTTCCTATCAGCCTGTGACATCTTTGCCCCCTATGTCAAATGGATTGAAAAGTCTAAATCATCCCCTTGGGTTACTAGATCTTTGCTTGATCACATGAAGGCGCGTGATGACCTGTGGTTCAGAGCCCTTCAGTCAGGTCTACCCGCTGACCGACAACGTTATCGTACTGCCAGAAATACTTGCACCTGGGAAATACGGCTGGCAAAGGCTGCTTATTACAAAACAAAACTCACTGCCACTTGGGGTGATGGTAAAAGGTTCTGGGATAATATAAAGGAACTTAGTGGAAAGTCTCTCTCACCTCCCCCTGCCATGCTTATCCTAGATGGTACCCTTACTCAAGAACCCAGCAAAATTGCAGATGCTTTTAATATAGCATTCTCAGACCTAAGCTCTATTCTCCCCCCTGACTTTTTCAGTTCTGATGCGGATATTTCCGCCACCTCCCAGTGTGCCTCCTTTTCGCCTCAAAACCATCTCCACTAGTGATGCCCGCTCATATTTCCAGGTTCCTAGGAAAGACCAGACATAGTGGTGACTCACTAGATGCTAAATTGCTATCTTTAACCCTTGATGCTGTTCTAGTACCTCTTACTAAAATCTTCAACATGTCCTCTCTGCCTAGAAATTTCCCGTCTCTATGGAAAAAGGCAAGGATTACTCCAGTACATAAAAATGGTACACGTACAGCTACTAGGCCCATCTCCATACTCCCTCCACTCTCAAAAGCCCTGGAAAAAATAGTGGCTGATCAACTTACTAACTATCTAGATACAAAACACCTAATCTGCCAACAACAACATGGTTTCAGGAAAGGTCACAGTACTACCACTGCCCTCCTAGAACTCACCTCCTTTGTTCATGACGCTCTTGACCAGGGAGATCTGGCTGGTGCAGTCTTTGTTGATCTCTCCAAGGCATTTGACACCGTCAATCACACCATGCTCATAAACGCCCTCCTCTCTGTCGGTGTCTCCAAAGAAACTGCTAGCTGGTTCTCCAGTTATCTCTCTGGCCGCACTCAGCAGGCGATGATAAGAAACACCCTCTCCGCAAACCTTCCAGTCCGATCGGGGTGTCCCTCAAGGATCTATCCTCAGTCCACTCCTTTTCTCACTTTACCTGAACTCATTACCTCAGGCCACCTCTGGGCGTCTTCTCCTTTATGCTGATGACGCAGTGATCTTCAGTCAGCACCCTGACCCCCGCTCAACTTCAAGAATCCTTGCAGGACTCTTTCACTCAAATTGAAGCTTGGTTTTCCTCACACAAGCTTGTACTCAACACAAAAAAAAGACAAAAGTCATGCTTTTCACCCACCCACAACATAAGCACAGCACTACAAAATTAGCTATACACAATGTGATGGGCACCAAGCTGGAACCTGTTTCCAATTTTAAATATCTAGGGGTTATTCTAGACTCTGCCCTCACCTATCGTGAGCATATCGCATCAACCTGCACTGAAATTAACAAAAGAATTGGTCTCCTCTACAGGCTTTGGCCCTGTCTACCTCCAGAGGCTCTTCACTTAGCTATCTCCAGCTCCATCCTCTCACTGGTAAACTACGGCATAATTATCTACGGGCCGCCTCTGACACAGCTCTGTCCAGCGTTAAACGTGCCCTAAACAAAGCCTGCAGATTGGCCATAGGATGTGATGGTCTTACGTACACCTGTGACCTCTATCTGCGCTTATCATGGCTAAACTTTCAGGGGAGACTAGTTTATCAGACCTGCCTACTGGCTAAAAAAATTCAGTTGGGCCTAGCCCCCCCAGGCTGTCTTATGCTCCTCCAAAAGAACCTACCGGCTCGCTCCACTAGACACTCGGATACCACCACTTTCCGTGTCCCCTTTGTAAAGACCACTGCTGGCCAAAGGTCCTTTTCCTACAGGGCACCACTCTGGATGAACTCAATCCCTGACTCTGTCTTATCAATTCCCAGGCTTGGGCCTTACAAACATGATTTACTTAATCACATAATGTCAAACTCCCACTGTGACTGCAGATGAAACTTTAAATGTTAATGCATCATTACTTCACAACTGCTGTCATTCCATTGATTTTGTTTATTCTATTTTTTTCACCTCGGTAGGTTACTGCCATTTTCTGTACCAGTAAAGTTGTCTATATTGTATATTCTATGTTATACTGTATTCTAATCTATTTATGTAAGACGTGGAGCCTTTGCAAATGAGTCTCAGACTCAAAGGGTTGTAATTCCTAGACTTTAAATAAATAAATAAATAAATAAAAACTATCATCTTCGTAATTTGTCCTGAAGACTGATTTCCCACATCGACCATGCTATTCTGCGCCAGAAGTGCGAAAACACATTTCAGGCAGGATGTGAAAAATGTCAGCTGTACAGTTCACAAGAAGGTGAGGAAAAATGCCAATGCTGAACATGCGGCATGAAAATATTGCAAATTCGCTAAGTTACAAGCGTGTGTAGCAATTACGCAATGCACACTCGTAAAACAGTCATTTTTTGTTTTTTTCCCACCAAATTTGCAACATAGGCTTTTTGAGAGTCCCCTCATGAACACTGGCACTGTTGTTTCGTTCCTCACTCCCAAAAGGTGATTCCATGCAGTGACTGCGAAATCACCTTTCGAGACCAAATAATGCCATGGCAGTGCAAGAATTCATGAGGAGGGGTCCCAAAAACCCCATGTTGAAAATTTGGTGCCAAAATTCCAAAAAATGCTTGAGATATGCAGCAAAGTTGAAAAATCCTTATTTATTCCATTATACAGCTTACCGGCATTTCCTCAGTTTGCGGTCGGCTTTGAAGAGTGCAGACGTGTTCCCGGTCCACCGAAGATCGTCGTGCTGGACTCCACAGGTAAGTATGGGGTGAGGGGGGTGTGGGGAGCAGGGTGCACAGCGGGTGGGTGTGGGTTGTGGGAGACTACGAGGGACCATTTTTGTGTCACAGGGTTAAAAAAACAAACATCGCAAGACAGTTTTTTTTTCTCAGGGGATTTGGCACACTGGGGTGGGCTCCCAGCGTGCCACCTAACTGTTTGGGGGGGTGCTGTAGCCAACTGGGATTGGGCACCCTCATTGGCACACCACAAAAGGGGGTAATTTATGCTGACGGGATTGGGCACCTCGCCAGCACACAAAGAAAGCGGGGGCATATAACAAATGGGGGAGCTTATGCCGACGGGGAGGGCTCTCCATCAGCTCATACATTGGGGCCACAGGAAGCCAGCAGGGATTGGGTACCCCTGAAGTCAGTAGTTGGTGGTTGCTATGATAGAATGTGGACGAAGATAACAGAGGTCCGCTGCATCTGATGAGCTTTGCTCGGATTGCAGCGGACCTTTCCTTAGATGTGCTCGCCACATTATGTATGCATGGTGTGGTGCCAGCATGCAGACTGATTGGGGAATGAGGGACGCACCTACTGATGCGTGCCCTGCATTCACCCAACAGTGACTGCGCCTCCAAATCTGCACTACCGCAAGATGTTGGCTGCGCAAGCACGTCAACACAAAAATGACATCCTCCAAGATGATCTAGTTGCAAGTAATTGTGGTGACCAGGGTGGGCTAAGAAATATTCATTTCTGGGTCAGTGAACTAGTATTGCTTGGGCAAGGAGTGAGGCCCCACCTTGCCATCACTTAGCTTAATATACACATTTGTCTATCGCTTCACCCCCCCACCCCATCTGTGATAATCCAATGCAAATTTCACCAAGACCTTCCACACAGTACCCTCCTGTCCTCCTACCACAATGAAAAAGCTTTGCAGTAATGCAAACTGGTGATATTAGTGGCCCATCTGATACGTACTAGTTGCACATCATTATTCCCTAATGCTAGTTTGCTACTAGTGTTCACAGCTTTGGGAAAAGACCAGGTCCTGCCACAACTGAATCTGCCAATTGCTACAGGCACGCAGCCCGTCAAAGTTAACAGTAAGGTTGGTTTAAACAAAAAATAATGGAGTGCTGCCACATTTCCCTTCCTAGCCACTGCTTCTGCTGCCTGCCTCAATAGTTGTTCTATTGGGCCAGCTCGGCCTCGTATGTCGGTACACTACACAGACAGGTCTATTAGCTAACCCAGCTCAGCTTATAACTTGCCAAGTGCCAATGCCAATAAAACTTCATGGAAAATGACTGAGGGACGTTGACCTTTTTAAAAACTGAAAATTAGAGGCAATCAGGGAGATAGGGAGACAGACTGGCATCAAGATGGTGATAGAAGACTAGAAGAACAGTGTAGAAACAAGTGTATTTACATGTAGCACTAGCAGCAGTAGAAAGTTTATTTTAGATTTGGCATTTTAGGACTAGGAGTACTGTTGATTGTCCCAACTCCCAGTACCAATACCAATACCCTACTCAGTTCATTCCAGTCTTCAGATGATCAGAACTATATTTTAGACTTGGGTCATCAGATTTTTATACACATCTGTCTGGTGGTTGGGGAAGGGGGACTCACACAGCCCTTGAGGGATGTCCCTGCTCTCCATGATGATAACAGCTTCTAGTTAATGAACTGAACTTTTCTCTCAGTCTTTCTTTAGCCCTGGTCCTGCTGCAGTCTCTGGAGTCAAGTCAGCATCAGCAGCGGTCACACATCAGAGCTAAACCAGTGTTCTACATATTAGAATGTCTCTCTTCTCTCTTTTTATCAGCATGTATGATCTGGTATGTACTGTGCTACCTGACAATTTATTGAGCTGCTGCTGCCCCCATAGTACACTGAGCAGCAGAATTTCATACTGTTTGCCTTTTTTTTTAATGCAAGCCTATGACACTTTAAAGTATTAGTTACCAGCTGGTACAGGCTACAGGCTAGCCAAACCAATCCTAGGCAGAGGGGCAGTATGGATAGCATCAGGTCTTGCCCAGTTATTGCTGTGCACTGCAGTCAGTATCAGCTCCGTCTTCAGATGAGCTTCCCCGGCCCCCCTACTGGGTCAGTGGGGGGAGGTCCGGGGGGAGCTCAGCTGAAAACAGAGCTGGAGGAGACACAAGCGCTGACTGGTGGGCGTGGGACAGGGGGCCTGGTATTGGCCCAGAAGGCAGCCTACCTTACCTTAGCCGTGCCACCGGTAGTAGTAGTAGGCACTTAGGCAGCTTCAAGTTCTGGTCAATAGGATGGGGCTTGCAAGAGTGTCAGCAATCACACAGCGGAGACTATGTGAGCCAGGTAGCATCAACAAGGGGACCCTACAATAAGGACAAATATAACTGCAGTATTTCAAAACACGCATGCTATACAAAAAAGTACATTTGGGATATTAAACAGACTTCATATATGCCAAAATGTCCCATTATATTAAAAATGCAACAAAAAAAAGTTCTGCATTTCCCTCTATGGAACTTGATGTAGAAAAATGGCTGCATAATGTGTTTTGTTACCATCTCAGTGACATCACATGATGTGATCATCCCCTTTCATGGATATCAGTGAAAGTGGCTGAATTTTTAGCATTTTGTTTTATTTGTAAACAAAAACCCAAACACAACATATACTGTATTACAGAAAAATGCCTTGGTGGCGAATATCAAGGTAGCATTAAACTCTGACGGCTTCAGAGCTGTTTATAAATCAGTCATTTCTTGCTTGCATGGCTGGTGACATCAGTAAAACTTCTCTAGTAAAAAGCAGCCTTGCATTTTTCCCCATGGAATGAAGGATTCTTGATATCAACAGCATCATAGCCTTTAAGAAAAACTGTTATTTTACAACTCTTACTTTCAGGCATTATGCCATTAGTAAAGACATTTGGAAAGCAGTACCTACAACAAGCTGATAAACTTAGCAGCTAGTTGGGTGTGGGAGAGGTTATCTGACAAGGTTTACCATTTTTACGTTCGCTTGTGCGCATGCGCAAGGAACGTTTTGGGAGAGTAGCACACTTGGAGGTGTGCCTCACCCATCCAATGCACTGCTCCCTTGAGCAGGTGTGGTGGTCCTGCACCAATGGATGCAGGAGCTCAGTATGACAGCGGTGTTCCTCTGCTTCAAAGGAAAACACCGCTGCCATACTGAGCACACGCCATGTCCCTCTCCTCCGCCACGCTGGCCCCACGCTGGCCACGCCGCCCCAAAGCTTTTCCCAAGGCTGCTGGGAGCCCACCCCAGCATGGTAAACGTTGTTTGTTTTTGGCCGACGGGTGCCTAACCTCGCCGGGCTCCACAGCCCCCTAGTTATCTTGCTGCCACTTGGGAGCCCACCAGCGCAAACGCTCGCTTGTTTGCATAATGTGGGTGCCCAACTCCCCGCCGCTCCCTCGGCCCCACCCCCGTGTTTACAACGGGGTGCCCAATCCCGTCAGCCCTCGGCCCCCACCAACATCTTCTGCCATGCTGGGAGCCCACCCAGCGTGTCAAACGTCCCATGTCAGCTTTTTTTAAACCTGTAAATAAAAACAGTCCCGCGCATGTCTCCCAGCCCCCCACAATCCGCACCCACCCACTGCGCACTCCAGCCTCCCACACACCCCCACCCCATACCTACCTCCAGACCCGCACGATGATCTTCAGTGGACGGGAACACATCTGCACTCTTCAAAGCCGATCGCGAACTGAGGAAATGCCGGTAAGCTGTATAATGGGCTACATGGGGTTTCAACTTTATTATATCTCAGTCATTTTGGAATTTTTGCAAATTTTCAACATGGGGTTTTGGGATGCCTTCTCATGAGTGATATCACTGTCATGGCGTTATTCGGGCCTGAAGGGTGATTTCGCAGGCACTGCGCAGTCACTGCGCAAAATCACCCTTCGGCCTTGAAAAACATCATGACAGTGACATCATTCATGAGAAGGGGTCCCAAACTCATGTTGAAAATTTGGTGCAAAAATTCCAAAATGACTGTTTTACTTAGCGCATGCTGCGCAGTTCCTACGCAGGCTCGTAAGTTCGCGAATTTTCAATATTTTCACTCCAGATTTTCAACATTGCCATTTTATCACACCTTCTTATGAGTTGTACAGCTGTCGTTTTTCAAATCTTACCCAAAATGTGTTTCCGCCCATGTAGCGCACAATGGGGCAGTCGGTGTGCAAAATCAATGTATGGAACACATTAAGAAAATCACAGTGATACTGTTCATGAGCAGAGGTCTTAAAATGGCTATGTTGAAAATTTGGTGAAAAAATTCCTAAAAATGACTATTTTATGAGCGTGCGTTGTGCAGTTCCTACGCACGCTTGTACGTTTACGAATTTTCAATATTTGCACTCCAGATTTTCAACATTGCCATTTTACCACACCCCTCATGAGCAGTACAGCTGTCATTTTTCACATCCTGCCCAAATGTGTTTCTGCTCATGTAGCGCATATGGCGCAGTCGGTGTGTGAACTCAATGTATGGGACACATTAAGAAAATCACAGTGACACTGATCATGAGCAGAGGTTCAAAATGGCTGTGCTGAAAATTTGGGAAAAATTCCTAAAATGACTGTTTTATGAGTCTGCATTATGCAGTTCCTACACACGCTCATAAGTTTGCGAATTTTCAATATTTTCACTCCAGATTTTCAACATTGCCATTTTACCACACCTCCTTATGAGCACTGCAGCTGTCATTTTTCACATCTTTCCCAAAACGTGTTTCCGCCCATGTAGTGCAAAATGGCACAGTCGGTGTGCGAACTCAGTGTATGGGACACATTAAGAAAATCATAGAAACATAGAAACATAGAAACATAGAAGTTGACGGCAGATAAGGACCGCAAGGCCCATCCAGTCTGCCCATTTCTTTTTCTACCTTATAAATGTGCCATCGGCCTTTGCTATGTCAGTGACCTATCTATTCATAGTCATTTGTATTGCTCCCTTATGCCTATCCCATGCCTGTTTGAAGCCCTGCACTGTATTCATAGCCACTACTTCTTGTGGTAAGCCATTCCATGCATCTACCACTCTTCTGTGAAAAAGAATTTCCTCACATTCCCCTTAATCGGCCTCCCTCTAATCTTCATGCTGTGTCCTCTTGTCCTGCTATTTTTCTTATATTTAAACATGTTAGACTCTTTCACCTTGTTTATGCCCTAAGGTGTTTAAATGTCTCGATCATATCACCTCTCTCCTCCTTGCTCAAGGGTATACATATTGAGTCTGCTAATCTGTCCTCATATGTCTCTGATGCAGTCCCTGCACCATTTTGGTTGCCCTTCTGGACTGCCTCAATTTGGTTAATGTCCTTGTGAAGGTGTGGCTCCAATACTGCACGCAGTACTCCAGATGGGGCCTAACCAATGTCTTGTACAGAGGATTATTACCTCCCTCCCTACGACTTGTGATACTCCTACTATCACACCCTAACACCCCTAGCCTTACCTACTGCTTTAGAGGTCTGCTTGAATGATTTCAGGTCATCAGTGATGATGATGCCCAAGTCTCTTCTTCCTTGTGACTGCTAGCAACTCCTCCCAGCCTATAAGTGGCTTCAGGGTTTCTCTTCCTATGTGCATGATTTTGCACTTCTTTGCATTAAATCCCAGTTGCCACTCTTCTGACCATTCTGCTAGTTTATCCAGATCTTTCTCATTCTGCCCACCCCATCTGGATCATCTACTCTGTTGCAGATCTTGGTGTCATCTGCAAACAGACAAGCCTTACCCTCTAGTCCATCTGCTGGGTCACTAATGAAGATGTTGAATAGGACTGGCCCCAGGACTGATCCCTGAGGTCCCCACTTGGACTTGCATCTCTTCTGACTGTATACCATTTACCACCACTCTCTGTTTTCTGCCAGTCAACCAGTTTGCCACCCAGTTGACCAACTTGACCCACCCCGAGCCTACCTAGCTTATTTATCAATCTTCTATGTGGAACAGTGTCAAAAGCTTTGCTGAAGTCAAGGTAGGTACATCAACTGCTCCCCTTGGTCCACCACTCTGGTTACCCAGTCAAAGAAATCTATGAGATTAGTTTGACAGGACCTTCCTTTGTAAACCCATGCTGTCTTGGATCCTGTGCCCTATGGATTCCAGGTGTTGCACTATCCTTTCCTTAAGGAGTGCTTCCATAATCTTGCCCACTACTGAGGTAAGACTGACCGGTCTGTAGTTCCCCGCCTCTCCCTGCTACCACTCTTGTGGAGTGGGATCACATGAGCCCTTCTCCAGTCTTCTGGGACCTCTCCTGTGCTCAGAGACTCACTAAACACATTCTGCTAATGGCTCTGCTAGTTCCTCCTTTAGCTCCTTAAGTACCCTGGGATGTATGCCATCAGGTCCCATTGCCTTATCCACCCTGAGCTTAGCAAGCTCTTGTAGGACCCTTTCTTTTGTGAAGGGAGTAGTGCTCACCTCCTCCCCTGTGTCCATGATGCTGAGCTGTGTGCCCTGCCCTACCTTCTCTTCAGTGAATACTGAGCAAAAGTATCTATTTAGGATAGATGCCTTTACAGGGTCCTCCTCCTCACATGCTCCCTTTTTTCCATTAAGCTTAGCAATACCCCTCTGGACTTTCTTTTCACTAATGTATCTATAGAAAGTCTTGTCACCTTCTTTTACTGTTTGTGCTAGTGTTTCCTCAGTTTGGGACTTGCCTGCCTTACTGCCTTACCTGCTCCCTTAGGGCAGTTTGGTATGCCCCCTATCTTCATCCCGCTGTGTTTCCTTATATTTTCTGAGGCCAGCCTTTTGGCTCTGACCTTTCTACTGTATTTGAGAACCAAAGTGGTTTCCTTCTTTTTGCACTTCCTTTTCTGTCTAACACAATGGGATGTTGCTTCAAGTATTGTATCCTTAATGCTTGCCCACTTTGCCTGTACTCCTCACCTGTGTTTCTTTTTGCCAGGGCTAGCTTAACTCTGTTGGCCATCTTATCAAAGTCAGCTCCTCTGAAGTCCCATATTTTTGCCTTGGAATGGGATGATTTAGATGTAGTAGCCAAATTGAACCATACCATGTGATGGTCACTGGCCCCAGGTGACCTTCTACCTGGAGATCTGTGATCCCTTCTTTGTTAGTCAGTACTAGATCTAGGATAGCCCTGTCTCTTGTGGGTTGCTGTACCAGTTGTTTGAGGCCCTCCTGCAGGAATCCACTATGAGTCTAGTTCTGGCAGATGTTCCTGCTGGTATTGACCAATCTGTATCTGGCATGTTGAAGTCTCCATTATCAGAACCTCCCTTTAGCTGTCATGTTTTGTATATCTTCTAACAGTAATGTGTCTATGTCCTCCTCTGGTCTGGGGGCCTGTAGACAACCCCAGTTCTTATGGCTGTCCCATTTCCTGTTTCCAGGGTGACCCACAGTTCTTCTGGCTCCTTATGTGTATTCTGAATTTCTGTAGCTTTGATATTTTCATTAACATACAGGGCCACTCCTCCCCCCCTTTTTGCACCTCGGTCTCTTCTGAACAATACATAGCCAGGTACTGAAGTCTCCCAAGTGTGGTTACTGGTAAACCACGTCTCACTAATTGCTACTATGTCCAGTTTAGCCTCTGACATTATTGCCTGCAGGTCTGGGATCTTATTTCCCAGGCTGTGAGCATTTGTGTACATGATTTTCCATTGGCCAGATTTTGGTGTGTTAGTTGTTGGGTGAGGTTTGGCATTACCCTGTGCATCATATGGGAGACAAACCTTTTTCTTACCTGGTGATGCAAATGAACAGCAAACACACTGAATTCCAGTTTGACCACTAGCTGAGGGGAGGGTGTTCTTCCATTCAACGTGGGTGCTGCACCCCTCTCCCATTTGCTAGTTTAAATATTCTGCAAAGACGTCAAACTTCTGCCCCAATGCACTGACTCCTCTTTAGTCAGATGCAGTCCATCAAATTTAAAGAACTTTCGCTCCCAGAACTGTTGCCAGTTCCCTACAAATCTGTGTCCTTTTTCCTGGCACCAGCCCTTGAGCCATGTGTTTAGCCTCCCTATCTCCCCTTCTCTGACCTTCCGTCCATCTGCTCCCCTCTCCCAGACTGGCAGGATCTCAGAGAAGGAGATGCCGGACTAAATAGATGATAGTTTGTCACCCAGCCTAGTCAGGTGTTCCTTGGTCTCCACAACTGACCGGCTGGCTAGATCATTAGTCCCTATGTGTACTAGGACATCAATGTTTTCTCCTGCTTTGTGAACAATTTTAGCATGCGGTCAGTGTCTCTCCATGCTGATGTACCTGGAGACATCTGACCATCACCCTGGCTGGAGATGGGTATCAACTCCCGAATCATGGAGTCTCCTATGATCAGAAGTTTTTGGATTTCCTTTGTGCTTGTTTAGTTTTGGTTCCTGATTTGGGTGAGTATTGTTGTGTTAGCTCCTGTGCCGCAGTGTCCTGCTTCGCAGTGTCTTCTGCCTCTTTATTTGATTTCAGAGATAGAGGCAGATACCTGTTTGTAGTGTTTATATGGTTTTGGAGGTAATGTGTTGGAGAGCAGAGAGTGATGGGGCACCTGATTTGCTCCTCCTAACCACCTGCCAACCTCCTGGACCAACTACCTCTGCGGTTGAGGTTTTTCTGTTGGATGCTGGGGAAATGGGTGGTTCTTATAATGTATTTCTCTTTAATATGAAATTTGAGGCGTGCAATCTCTGCCCATGCTGCCCGGAGCTGAGACCTAAGATCTCCAAAGGCCCAGCATGTAGGACAGTGTCCTAAATCCTGTAAGAATGTCCTTCTGAAAATTGTTCCACAGTACCTGCAGTTAATGAAATCCATTCCAAATAAGTTGCTGGGTTTGTAACCTAGTCAGAGTAATTAGAAGGAAAAAAAATGCAAGTAATGGTTTAATTGTGCTTTGTTTAACTTGTTATAACAAGTTAAATTACTAGTGCCCTGTAAATGAGATCACCTTGTGGAGGCCCCACTGATCCGCCCCTTCCTGCTCTGCCACAGGAAATGTCACAACTGTGGTACCCTTATAAAAGGAGTGTAGCGGGTGGTTGGGGATGGGGTGGTGGCTGGGCCCTTCCCTGCCTAAAAAGAAGAACCACGGACGAAAGAACAAGGAGGTAAGAGCAGAAACAATCAGTCAACAACAAATGCAGTAACCCTGAAAGCTTAACCTAATGTTAGATAAAACTGTAAAACCTGTAAAGCACCACCTGTAATAATTTCAGAGAAGATATACCCTGTAAGAAACACTTTGCTCCAGAGAAAATAAAGCAGTAACAGAAGATATACCTTGCAAAAGACAATTTGAATCAGAAGATTACAGCAGTAATCTGTTAGCACACACCTGTAGGCACACCTTGTAATAATGCAGAAGAAGGTATACCAGCAACAACAATTTGAATCAGAGAAAAAAATAAAGCAATGAAATGTTAGCAACAAACAGTAGCAATCCCTGTGAGTAAAAATTAAAAACACCACCACACAGTAAATCTGCTTAGCCAAACTAAGTCTTTATCCTTCTCCCTTGCTCTGGTAAGTTTCTCTACTCTGCCTTTCAAGCAGTCTTAGAAGGAAAGAGCTCAGGTGAAGCTAGGTGCCTTGGCCAGCAAACCAAGTCTTCTAGTAATCACAGTGTCACTGTTCATGAGCAGAGGTTTTAAAATGGCTATGTTGAAAATTTGGTGAAAAAATTCCTACAAATAACTGTTTTACGAGCGTGCATTGTGCAGTTCCTACGCACGCTCGTAAGTTTGTGAATTTCCAATATTTTCACTCCAGATTTTCAACATTGCCATTTTACCACACCTCCTTATGAGCAGTACAGCTGTCATTTTTCACATCCTGCCCAAAACGTCTTTCCCCCATGTAGTGCACAATGGTGCAGTCGGTGTGTGAAATCAATGTATGGGACACAGTAAGAAAATCACAGTGACACTGTTCATTAGCAGAGGTTTTAAAATGGCGATGTTGAAAATTTGGTGAAAAAATTCCTAAAAATGACTGTTTTACGAGCGTGCGTTGCACAGTTCCCACGCACGCTCGTAGGTTTGCAAATTTTCAATATTTCCACTCCAGATTTTCAACATTGGCATTTTACCATACTTCCTTATGAGCAGTACAGCTGTCATTTTTCACATCCTGCCCAAAACGTGTTTCCGCCTATGTAGCGCACAATGGGGGTAACAAAAAGGTCATGCTGACAATTTATTGTGCAAATACCAGCAATCGCACAGGGCATTAGGGTAAAGCACCATACATGCCAAACACCACTGCAAATACCTGCAACCGAACGTTCGGCATTGACAAATGCTTGTTAGTTTCTCTATTTATGCTCCCCGTACTGGCTCCCCACACTCGTACTGCCCCCCCTCTCCCCACTCCCAGAAACCCAGCTGCATCCTGAACTTACCGTGCCCAGGCATTTTGCCCCTTTCCCCAGAGCTTGCTCTTTATCGCTCCTGTTCTCAGTATGGACTGCCTTCCTTTGGCCTTCACCAGTGTCCACCCCCCCGACCTTGTTATCTGCATTCTCTGGGTCTGGGACTTACCCAAAGTTTCTGCCATGCAGTGCCCTGTAGTTTGTTGGAGCTCCCGAGGTTGCCCAACTTGCCCCACTTGTCCAGAGAGATAGTTCAGTTGCTGCCTTGCTGGCAGGGCAGGTGGTCCAGTGGTCACTCACCTTCTCACTTGCTTCTCAGCTACTTCTGCAAGTTCTGCTTGCCCTTTGCTGCTCTGTACTGTACTGTACTGCACTGGGTCCGCTTTCCCTGCCTCCCTAGATTTCAGTGTAAACCTCCCTATCTTTTCTGTCGAGGTATGTTTGTACTTCAGGAAGGCTGCCCTCTTCTCTTTTACCCTTTTAGCCTCTTTTCTACCAAACCAGCTCAGCCCCTTGGTTCTGGAATGCTTTTTTCAATTTATTGTACAAGTGTTGGTAGCTTCTGTTAACCCTGTCATAATGATGGCACATTTCTTGTCCGCATCCATCTGTGGCTTGAGCTCAGCCAGGTGCTCCTGAACTATGCTCCTCATCTTGCTGAAGTCTGCCTTCCTGAAGTCCACCACCCTTGTTTTAGTAATAGCTACTTCCTTCCCTATGCAGATCGAAAACCAGATGGTGCGGTGGTCACTGCCTGCAAGGAGTTCCCTCACTTTCACCTCCTGTACCTGCTCCCCCTTGTATAGCACAATGTCCAGTATGGCCCCTTCACTCATTGCCTCCATGACTCCCTGTGTTAGGAAACAATCCTGGAAAGCATCCAGGAGGACCTGTTCCCTGCTACAGGCAGTAGCTGGGGTGTTCCAGTCTATTCCAGGCAGATTGAAATCTAGAATCAGAGTGTTTCCTTTCCCCCCTACCCTCCTGATCTGTTTCCCCCAGCTCCCTATCCAACTCCAGGCCCTATGAGGGTGGTATGTACACCACCACAACATGAACCCTTCTCCCAGCAGTGTTCTGGAGTACCAGCCATAGTGCTTCAGCTGTGCCTTCTTCTCCCTCCTCCCTGCTGCACTTAATCCCTTCCACAACATACAATGCCACACCACCACCCCTCCCCTTAGCGCTGTCCTTCCTATACAGCTGGTGTCCTGGGATCTCGAGGTCCAATTCATGGAAATAAGTTGCCCATATTTCTGTGATGGCAGCTGTGTACACATGCCCCTCTGCCATCATCATCTGAATGTCTGCTGTCTTATTAGGCAGGCTCCTAGCATTTAAACTTACCATCTTCCAGTGCGTTCCCTGTTCCTCATTGCCCATCAAATTATTGTGTCCCATCTCCTCCCTGCCCTTATCATCTCCTCCCCTTGCTGTCCTTCTTCCTTAGATCTTTTCCCTGGGGGGGGAGGCCCAAGGGTTTCCTATACTAGAGGCCAAGTGCCATTCCCTCTGCTGCCCCCCTTCCTCAGTTTAAATTTTGCGTGCCCTCCAAGTAGCTCTCCAATTTGCCATTCAGTCACCCACCAGTCCATACCCATTTGCTTTGCACTAGCCCCTCAGTCATTGGTTGAAGTCCTTAATCCTCAACTTTCTAACTGAACTTGCTCTAGGTGCTGGTATTACCTCAGATCTGTTCTAACTCAGTGAACCTTTCCTGCACCTCATTTACTTCACAGCCCACCAGGTCATTGGTGCCTAAATGCACCACAATGTGTGATTTTCCCTTTCCCACACACTTTGGTATTATTGCACCCACTCTCCCTGCCATCATGCCTGGCATGCACACCACCCTCTTGTTGCCTTTCCCAGAATGCCCTTTTCCCCATCTAACATCCTTTAGGATGGAGTCCTCTATTATTACAACTTGCTCCTCCTGTCCCTGCCTCTTGTTGTGCGAGTGCTGATTCTAATGGCCTTTTTCCTTGAATCTGTCCCCATTATGGCCCCCCTCCTTGAGACAGCTCTTTCATATTCTCCATCTTCCCTACACCCCATGGCCTCTCTCCTCACTGCCCTCCCTACTTGACTGGGCTTATCTTCCTTGGTGGATTCCTCCTCTGGAGATGCCCTTTTCTCTCCCATGCCTCCCTCCTCCGTACCCTCCCTGCACATGCTTATCGTGTCCTTTGTGCCACGAGTTTCTTGTTTCCCTATCCCATTTTCCTTTTCTGCTCTGTGTCCCACTTATTCTCCCCTGCCCCCCATTCCTTGGTTCTGTCTGTGCCCCTCCCCCCCCCATTTCTTGAGCTCCTCGCCTCCCTTATGGCCCTTTCTTTCATCTGTCTTTCCTGTCTCCCTGCCTCTGGTGTCCCTCTTGCCCCGACTCCCTAACTTTCTCCCCTGATCCCCTATACCTGGGTCTGTCTGATTGTCCCTCTGCTTGTTGGGAACCACAGTGTCCTCTTGGCCTTCCAGATCCTGCAGTACAGTGGACCTGTTAGAGGGTATTATCCCCTTACCTGTAGTGCCCTCTGGAACCTTCTGCTGTCCTCCCTTTCTTTCTTTCTGACCCGCCTCAAACCCCCCCTTCAACACTTCTCCCCACCACCCTCCAAGTCATCCATTCCTTTCCCCCCTGGCCTAGTGTTCTGCCTTGGTCCCCTTCCTGCCATGTTATCTTAGCCTACCCTGAAGCCTCTCCCTCCGCTCCTCAGCCCAACCACTTCCCCTACTCATACTCAATAACCACCATAGCCATTCCATTTCCCTCTTCAGCTGCCCAAGCTGTCTGCAGACTAGACACCCCCTTGTATTTCACATTGTTTGCAGGAATATGGCCACACCGCAGCCATTACATCTGACCATTCTCCCTCTTCCTGCCTGCATCCCCCATGAATATTCACTGGACCATCTCCCACCCCCATACCATATTTCTGTCCCACCTGTCCTACAGGTTGCCACATGTAGGTCTAAGTATCCCACCTCCTGTACTGATGTGGACCCTTCCTCCCCAGTATACCTTGATGTGTTGTGCCACTGACCCTAGTACCTCCCCTATGTGCCTTCTTTTACCCCAACTGCCTCCGCTTGATACTCTTATGTGAGGTTATGACTGGTACCCCTACTCAAGATACATACAGCATGGACAGGGTTTGCTCCTTTTCTTCTTGTCCCTGTCAGTAAGCCTCATGTGTCCCACACAGGGCACCCTATAAATGGTGAGGACCCTGGGATGGGTGGGATTGGGGAGGAATGCTGGAAAAAAAACCTCTGCTGCTGCGCAAAACAATCAGACCACACACACAGAACAGCACAAATACAGTACACCTTGTTCCCCTTTCAGCCGCTACAACCCCCATTTGGCTATAGTCCCCTCAAGCCACCTTCCTTTTGGCATTACCCTTCAGCAGTGTAACTACTAACTAATAAGCACCTCACTGTTTCCCCACACACCAAGCAGAAAAATACAGTTCAGGGCTCCCCCACTGAAATTAGTAGCTTACACCTGGTGTCCTTTGCTAGTTGCAGACCTCCTTCACTCCACAATCCTGCCAGATGGAACCCAGGCCTCTGCTTGATGTAGGTCACGATCACAGCACTCCCTCTTGAACATTCTCATCAACGATAGTGAAGGCTGCAAGTTAGGATGCCATCCTTATACTCGGCCTTCACAAATCAAAAAATGGCGTAGTTTCCTGGCAGCCCGATTGGCTCTCTCCAGACTGCATCACCCGACTGCAGAGTTGAACTCCATCGCCGCTGCTGCAAAGCAAAAAAAAAGAAAAATAAAGAAAATCCAGACTCAAAACAACCAAGCCACATACCCAGAACAGTGCAAATACAGTACACCCTGTTCCCCAATCAGCCCTTACAACCCCTGTTTGGCTGCAGTTCAGGACTCCCTCACGGAAATTAGTAGCTCACACCTGGTGTCCTCTGGTTCCTCCTCTTACTCAGGTGAGTCAATCAACCATGAGTCCCAGGTTGGTATGAGTGGTGACTCCCTCCCAATGCTCCCATCCGGCAGTGATGACGATCAAATCAAGACTTCCTGGTCGGTCTGCTCGAAAGTAGTCATCTTGGACTGGAGTCGCACACAGCAACAACCACATTCACACAACTGGCAGGAAAAAAATACACCAAGTGTGACCCAAAACAGCAGGGACCTCACTGTACACTCCCTGCACCAAGATCTGTGTGGTGGGTGGGCAACCTACACGGAGGTAGCCAGGAGCTCTTCTTGTCACTCTCTCTCTCATTCACAAACTCAGACACTGCAAAATGTGGCTGTCTTACACACATAGAGATCAAAATAAAAAACCATCACAAAATGTCTGTCAATCAAATTAGTCACAACAAAATGGCCCTCAACTAGGATACACAATTGTCAGCCATTAGGAATGTTCGGACTCCATTAGGAACGTGGGATGCCATTAGGAATGCTCTCTGCAATCAGTTCGAATTGCGTGCCAAAATAGAACCACAAAATGATAAAATAAAATAAATAATAGGCATGAAAAAGATGTACACTATTTAAAAAAAATGTTTAGGGACACACGCAACAAAACTTAACCAGTATAAATTCGTGAAGGATCTGTTCCGCAAAATCTTCTTCACTAAACAATTTTTACACTACGCTTTGTTCTAGTATCGGGGACTATGCAGTGTATGTCCTATCAACACTTTTCTGAAAGTAGTAAAGGCATCAACTTTCTCATACTGCTCTCCCCATTTGAAAATATGAAAGCTGAAATACTGCACATTTAGAACAAAATGTGCGGCTATTTATTCCCTAGCATCTCCCTGACAAAAAGTTTCTCTTTCTGCTTCTCTTGACAATCGCTTCTTTTTAGACTAAAAACAGGTCACAAAAAATTATTATACATTTGACAAGCCTTCAAAACTTAGGTTACCCGTTACTTTCTAGTCAAAGCTGTTGTTTGGTGATGTCAGTTCACTGATAACCATGAAAAATACAGACCTCAGAAGACGTTTTGCTGCTCACTGACTTGACAAAGCTTGGAATTCAGTCCAGTGTTCTGCAGAGTGTATGCCTTGATTCAAATGAATACAAGCAAACAATGACGCCATTCTGACACTGCTTGCAGTCTAAAGGAGAAAATGCAAGGGAGTGCAGAGTCAACACCAGGAGCTTCGGAAAAGGAAAAAAAAAGTATGTGTTCTGCTGTGATTGGTAAGTTTGACTGCCAATTACAGTAAGCTGCAGGTCTCTCCAATGTATATCACTTGGCAGATTTCAAAGAGTTGCAGCAGCATGTATGCAGTAGAGCGTTGAAAAAAAAGTGTTAAGCAGGATGAGTTATGCTGTCAGTGGTAGCAGGAACTGCAGTGCAGCAGGACGAATTAACTCGTCGGTGTCAGGATGGGGGTTAAGGGCATAGATGTGGTGGCCTGTCCTTTAGTTCGGTGTGTTGTATGAAGTTGGAGTGGCTTGGTATCTGTAGTCAGGATATTAATATTAATATTAAATTACCCCAGTTGGCAGACTGCTGAATTTACAGATTTTGAACACTTTTGGGTTTGCATGCTTAACTAAGCCATTTTGACAGTGTCTTTCTGTAGCAGTTTTAGCAATTTTGACTCTGCTGTTTGATGCTATTTAATTTTAGGGTGCAACCCTGAATCTTCTGTTTCACATCACTTAGTTGATCACAAATCACACCACCTCATCTTCTTTTGGAGCAACCCTGTTTTTTGGTTTTTTTTAATCGTCTGTTTCATAATTAATCACAGCACTGTTCGTGAGTGGCAGATGCACCAGCAGCACTGCAGCAGTTATTACCAGCAGTGCTGATTTTGGGTCTGCAGACCAATTTCTGGAAGTGAGAAACATATATATTGTGTTGGACAGCTGTGTGTATTAAGGTGCTTGTCAACACAGACTCTCCAAGAGGGCAAATTAAACAGCATAGCAGCACATACACCTGCAGCACTGTATTACCTTTACCAGCAATATTATTGATTTCATGTTTGGGGGACAGATTTTGAGAAGTGAGACATTTACAGTATACATTATGCTTGGCAGTTGTGTGTATTAAACTGATTAACAACACAGACTGTCCAAGAGAGCAAATTAAACAACACAGTAGCACAGGCACCTGTGGCAGTTGATTACCAGCATTACTAATTTCGGGTTTGGCAGAAATATTTCCACAAGTGAGACATTTAAATATTGTGCATGCCAGTTGTGTGCACTATACTGCTTAACATTGGGACCCTTGAGATACATCATGAGAGAACAGAGGTAATGTGTATTGTGATCAAGGCACAACTAACACAAACTGCATAAAGAATACTGTTGGGGGCAGTGAGTGACACAGTGCAGTCCCATGGTCCATGTGGCAGTGGCAGGACTACTAACCCATAGCTACTTGATATATTTATTCTGGTAGCTGAGAAAACTTTCAGTGACACAGAAAGAAAGGAAAGGTGTGAACTGAGACACAGCATCATAGATACAGATAGGAAATAACATTTTTTATTGTGTGTATTTTGGGGGTGTGGTGGGGTGATCAACCAAAGCACATAGGATAGAAATAAAGACTATACAGCAGTGACAGAAATGAAGAAATACAAGCAGAGCAAAATCAAGAGAATAGATAGAAAACTTTTTTTCTTTTTAATTTTTTTTTCACTTTTAAGATTTAATACAGACTCAGGGTGTGTGTTGCAGTCATCAGCCCTAACTCTTATCCCATTCCATGTGTAAACAGGCTGAGATGGTACAGTATAGGAGAATGGGGTTCGAGTTAGGCCCCATGATCCCAAGACACACCCCAATGCCTGTTGGTGTGTGGAGGGTGGAGGTGGAGTGTTAGGGTTGGTAACCCTAACACCAAATTTCCAGACTTTTCTCACTATATATTTATTTATTTATTTATTTGCTTTTGGTAACCGGGTAAGCACGCTAGACAGCAAGTGCCTATTTTCAGGTGCGACCCGGGAGAATTACAGGGTAGTTATATAGAAGGAATACATAGTAAGCATAACAATCTGGAGTGGCATACTCCAACAGTGGAATTTACATGAGAGAAATACATAGTCATCATTGCTAACAGGAGCAGCATGGTCCAAACGGAGGGACAAGACACTAGAGAGAATTCTAAAGCAGTAGGACACAGCAAACATACAAACCGGGGGCACAGAAGACCTCCCCATTGGTTGACAGCGTAACAATGAACATATACCCAGAGGTAGGAAGACTTCACCAAGGCGGCGAGGGAGGAAGAGCCTAGCAGGGGTACCAGTCCAGGTGGGATGGTGGGCCGAAGGGCTGGAGATTAGGCAGCATACAGACAGGACGGAGCAGATTTCAGGAAGCTCCAGAGGGAGGTTTTGAAGGTGGAATGAGAGGGGGAAGCTCGGACGTGGGAGGGAAGGGAGTTCCATAACTTAGGTTCGTGGGTGGTAAATGCTCTATCCCCAGTGAGGGTGCGGGTTTTGGGGACCAGGTGGGTCTGGGACGTCAAAGACCTAAGCTGGTAAGCAGGGGAGGGGTGTTTCAGGGGGAGGGCCAGTAAGGCTGGTGTGGCAGTTCGAATTATGTTGTCAATAAAGTTTCCCATGTTGTAGAACCGGAGTTTTTTGGGGGGGAGCCATTCCAGGTGAGAGTAGAGCGTGCATCGGTAAGTGAGACGGGGGGCCGTGAGTGCAAAGCGGCATATATTGTTGTACGTGGTGTCCCATTTGGCTAGGTAGGAGGAAGGGACAGAGACAAAGGCAACGAGACCATAGGAGAGGGTGGGCAGCAGTACACCCCTGGCGAGTGCCAGCTGGGCCGCCGGGGTAAGGCAGTCTTTGGCCCTGTATGCGAGGCCAAGTTTGCCATTAGTGGCACTACATATGCTTCTGATGTGCACAGAGAGGTCAATTTGAGGGTCGAGGGTGACTCCGAGGTACTTAGTGGAGTCAACTGTAGGCAGGAGGGAGTCACAGGTACCATGAATTTTGAGAGGCGAAGTGCAGGAGGAGATTTTTTTCACAACGCCAAAGAGCATGGCTTGCGTTTTCTTGAGATTCACAATGAGTTTGTGCCGTTCAAGCCATGCACTGACGTGAGAGAAGTCCGAATTGAGTTGGGTGTTGATGCTGGGAACATCAGAGGCGCTGGCTAATAGGACTAGGTCATCAGCATACATAGAGAGGTGCCCTTCTGTGGCGACAGAGGGTAAGCCGTTGACAAACAGGGAGAACAGGATAGGTCCAAGGACAGATCCTTGAGGCACTCCACTGGAAACGGGTAGGAGGGGCGAGAGGGTTTGGTTGAAGCAGGTGAGTTGCTTCCTGTCCCTGAGGTAGTTGGTGAACCAGTCAAGGGAGTGACAGGAGAAGCCAAGGGACTGGAGAGTGGAGAGGAGGAGGGGATGATCTACGCGGTTGAAGGCTTTGGATAGGTCCACAACTACGGCCCCCGTCAACTTGCCCTGATCAGTTGCAGTCCTGATCCTGGTTGTGACTTCAGCAAGTGCCATTGAGGTGCTGTGGCTTTTTCGAAAGCCATGCTGACAGGGGGAAAGGACATTGTATTCTTGAAGGTAGTGGACCAGTTGCGACACTATAGCTTTTTCCAGAAGTTTACTGGCAGCTGACAGTATGGCGATCGGACGATAATTGCTGATGTCCTTGGGGTCACCATTTTTCAGGACCGGGACTACCCTAGCAATTTTCCATATGTCAGGGATGACCCCTGCGATAAGTGAGGCATTAAATATGTGGGCAAGAGGCCTGGTAAGGCAAGGAGAGCCCAGGCTGAGGAGCCGGGGTTCAAGGCCATCATGGCCCGCCCCTCCCGTGGGGAGAGAGACCGGCAAGGAGTACCTGGGTCTCACTCACGGAGATCTTCTTGAGGTAGAAGGGTGGATGGGAGGGCGAGGGGCCACAGGTGCGTGGCGAGGGGGCAGACTGGGAGGGAGAGCCGGACGGTAGGTCAGTGAAGAGGCGGTTAAAGGAGGAGGCAATGGTTAGCGGGTTGTTATAGTTAGCCCTTCCAATTGTCACGTCAGTGACTTGAGCTTGGCCGAGCCACCGACTAGATTTTTATGTTCATCCAGAACCGCTTTGGGTCACTAGCAGAGGCGACAAGCGGAACTGCAGTATTGACTTTTTGCAGCACGACGCCCGCTTGCAGGAGTTTCTAAGGTGACGGTATTCCTGGAGGTCGTTTGGGTTATGTGATGCCCTGTATATAGTCCAGGACTTGTCACGCCTCTTCATAAGAGAGAGGAGCTCACTGTGAAGCCATTTCATAACAGGGGCTCGGACACGCCTCTTGGATAGGGGAGCATGCCTATTCTGAAGCGGGGTATAGGCCGCAAGGAAGAGGTCAAGGGCTGCAATGGGGTCGCGAGTGGCCAGGACATGGTCCCAAGAAACACCCTGCAGGTCCATGAGGAATTTCGGGGTTATAAGTTTCGAGTAGTCCCTCATGGTTACCACTCTGCTGGGCGGGTTAGAGCCCCATATGCAGTAGACTGGAGAGTGGTCCGAGATGGAGTCAGGGAGGAGTCCTGATTCGACAATTTTGTCAAGCCAATTGCTAAGGACCCAGTCAATGAGCGTCCCCTTGCCACCATGGGAGGAGAGCCGGGTGGGTTCCGCGATGATTTGACTGAGGGAGAGGCTGGAGAGAATGGGTTCGCACAGCTTGGCGTTGGAGCCGAGCCAGTTTATGTTAAGGTCGCCAAGTATGAGGAGTTCATTGGAACACACCTTGCCCTGGAGTAGCTCCAGGAGTGACGAGAGTCCCTGCACTCCCTCCTTTGGGGGGTTGTATGCACATACTATGTGCACCTTCTTGGTGTTGCCGAGTAGAAGAAGTAGGTGGAGAAACTCACAGGGTAAGGGACTCTGGATTAGGTGTGATACTATGGAAATGGAAAGGTGGGTCCGGTGGAATACAAGTACTCCCCCACCTCTTTTGGTCCCTACCGTGTCAAGTCTGGCCAGGCCATACTCTGGGAGTGCACAAGCTGAGTCGGGGGTGGGAGGTTTAAGCCAAGTTTCCGTAAGGCACAGAACATCAGGCTTGTAATGGGCAGCCCAAGCAGATAGCTCCGCATGATTACGGAGGAGGCTGCGAATGTTCAGGTGGGTTATCTTTAACCCCTTGGCTGCACCCCAGGAAGGTGGGGGGCAGAAGGAGACTGGGCGCACAGGAGGACCCAGGCTGAGGACTAATGAGCCAGACTGAGCAGGGAGGGTCATGACACAGAGTGTGTGCTACCAGAATGCACCACCCTAGACTAAATCGGCGGATACCAGTCAGAAGTGACAGGGGTAGAGAGAGGAAGGAGGGATAAGTGGGGAGGGGAGAGCAGAAGCTGGACAGATGGGGGGTCTATGGTCCTGGAGACCGTGATTAGGGAGAAAGTTCCCCATGGGAACAGAGTAGCAAGCAGTTGCCAGCAGGGGGGGGCTGGGGCATCTAGGACAGGGTAGGTACTGACCGAGAGTAGGGGCAGAGGGAGAGAGGAGGGGTGGGAGAAATCCCCACTGGACCAGGACTGGTGCACACTTGTGGGATATAAGGTAAAGAGAAGTGTCAGGTAGAGGATTTATTGAGGAATAGCCCCTAGCGGCAGAGAGGTATAGCCTGCAAATGAAGAAGTGGGCTGATAGGTTATTCAGCACCACGTGACCGCCAGCTATCGCTATATAGGCGAGAGCCCACCAAGGGAGGTGGTGGGGTTGGTGGGGCAGCCGACGAAGCCGGCGGGGCTTGTCCTCTGCACTGTAGAGCGTGTCCAACTGAAACTGCCACAGCTGCTGGCAATCGAAGTCGGGAGGTCCTGCAGAGCAAATGCCGCAAACTTTTACCAGCAGGTAGGCGGAAAATCAGTCGTTTCAGTTGCGGAGAAAGGCAGAACGCAATGGAGTTGTACTCCGGTACTGTTTCTACCTTTGGTGGGAGCCTTCACCTACTGTATATATATATAAATTGCAGCAAAGTTCATTAATGCTCTAGTTAGGGTTAAAATCACAAAAGTAGGGAAAAGTGGCATTTGGGTTTCCAACTCTAACACACCACTTTCTCACGGCACACGCCAACAGGCATTGGGTGTGTGCCTTAAGCAGTCCTAACACTCACCCTATGGGGTGAGCGTTAGGGCTTATGACCCCAAGGCACACCCCCAATGCCTGTTGGTGTGTGCAGCATGGGGGTGGGGTGTTAGGCTTGCAAACCTTAATGTCACATGTCCCTACTTTTGTGGCTTTAACCCTAACTAGAGCATTAACAAAGTGTTTTTGCAATTTATTTCCCAACTTTTTGAGATAGTACAATAGTATTCTTATTTGCTTGTGGGAGGGCCTTGCACTTTCATCCCTTCATAGATGTGTGTATATGTATGTAGCTGTGGAAGCACAGGGCCCTCCAGACCCTGCACTTCCATTTATAGGACAACAGTGACCAAATTATTAGCATAGCCATCATATTATCCCACCTCATGCACCCAGTACAGAAAATTTTGAATCCCTACCAAAATGTAATTCTTCGCAACTGCAATACCATTACTCACCCAGGTGCAAAGAAAAATTTTGGCCAGGATTTGAAAACTGACAGCTGTGACACACATGAGGTTGGATCAATAAGAGGGCTATGTTGAAAATCTGGTGTCAAAATATTCAACATTTCCAAAGTTAGGAGTCTGCATAGCAAAATTGCAATGAATGTTCATAACTTTGCCATTTTTTCATATTTTGACCCCCACATTTTCAACATAGCCTTCTTATGATCCCACCTCATAAGAAAGGTCAGGAAAAAATCTCAAATCCTGCCCAAAAGGTGAATTTGCCAAGCGACTGTGAAATCACCTTTCAGCAGGAGTTGCATAAAGACAGTCATATTGTTCGTGAGGTGGGGTCCCCAAAAGGCCATGTTGAAAATCTGGGGTCAAAATCTCTAAAATGGCTAAGTTATGCATTAAAGTTGAAACCCCCATTGAAATACATTGAACTACATTTACCTTAGTTTCTCATATTGCAGTCACCTTTTCTAGCAGCTAGACATGTCTTCATTCAGAGAGTGGATCTCGAACCTGGGACCTGTTCAGGTGAGTGAGGCTGTGTGGGGGTGTACTGGGGAGTGTGGGGTGGTGGGTGCTGAGTGAAAGGTGCAGGCCTAATTGGTGAGGGATCTTTTTTTTACAGATTTGAAAACAAAAAATCCTCAAGGAACCATTTTCTTCATTTCAGGGTTGTGCCTGAAAAAGGAGGGTAGGGGGTGCAACTAGGCACCAGGGAATAAATGGAAAATAATGGGGATGCCAATTGGAGGGCAGAGGTGGTGGTACTAGACACCAGCAAATAATAGAAAAATAACAGAGACAGCGATCAGCATGTGGTGGGTGCCACTAGACACCAGAGAAATTGGAAATGGTGATAGGTGGGTGGGGGTGCCACTAGACACCAGGTATAAATATATTAATGGGGGACAGCGATTGGTGGGTGGGGGTGCCACTAGACTCAGGGGAATGTTTTAGGGGAAAGTGATGGAGTATGGTGGGGGAGCACCACCAAATACCAGGGCAAGGGTGTCTCACAGCTCACACTGCAGCTGGCAGCATGAGTTCAGCTGCAGCTGCAGAAATGAAGAAATTCCCAGTGTTCTCATGCAGTGAATGTGGGGTGAGCGCTTCTCTCACTAGGCTGAGCATCTGGGATTTGGGGTGCCCAGAAAACATATTTGTGGGCAACATATTAAAAAACAAATGTTAGACATTTACAAAAAATTACACATGTCCCAAGGTAATACATTTGACAGTTCTAGTGAAAAAATATTAAAGGGTTACTGAGTAATAAAGCTTAAAAATTTGGTGATTTCTTACCTATGCATGCGTAGTAGGGTTTTTCAGATAACATTCTATGGCGAAAGTAAAAATTTGATGCTGCAAATGCCCATTTTTGCTTTCATGCCACTTGATTGGCTGGGCACCAAACATTTCTTGTGCCATGCCAACCACCATCTTGTTCATTTTTTCAATGAACTAACAAATGTGGGACCCATTTAGCAAGATTCTGATGTTTTTCTTTTTTAATATGATGCCCACAAATTCCTTTTCTGGGCACCTAAAATTCCAGGTGCCCAGCTTAGTGAGAGAAGCACTTCCACCATGTTCTTCGTATGAGAACAATGGGAATTTCTTGACTTCTGCAGCCACAGCTGAACACATGCTGCCAGCTGCAGTGTGACATGTGAGCCGCTGTTTCTCAGGTGTTTTTTGGCTCCCGGCCCCCACACTCCATTGCCATCCCTGGCAATGTGTGATATTACCCTGATGTCTAGCAGCAGCCCCCACCCTTTCCATCACTGTCCCCTTACTAGTAAAATCTTACCCTGGTGCCTTGTGGCACCCCCTCACCCACTGATCGCTGACCCCATAAAGAATTCCCTGGTGTCCAGTGGCACCCCCACCTGCCCATCACTGTCCCCATATCCCCATAAATAATTCCCTGGTGTCTAGTGGAACCCCCCATCCACCAGTTGCTGTCCCCATAAAGAATTCCCTAGTATCTAGTTGTACTCCCCACCCACCGATCACTGTTCCTGATCTCCCTTGGTGTCTAGTGGCACTCTTCCACCCACTGATTGATGTCCCTGTTATTTGTATTTTATTCCCTGTTGTCCAGTGGTACCCTCCACCCTCCGATCAGCATTAGTGTTATGTTCATTTATTTCCTGGTGTCTAGTGGCACCCCCACCCTCCCATTTCAGGCACAATTCTGAAATGAAGAAAACAGTCTCAATTATTTTTGGAAACCTGTAAAAAAAGAAATGGTCCCTCAATGATCAGCCCCCCACCCCCACCACCCACACAGCACCCAGAACCCCACACACCCCAGTACACCCCCAAACACCTTCACTCACCTGAACAGGTTCCAAGTTCAAGATCCACTCTCCATTCGAAGACAAGACTTGCTGCTTGCCTGGAACGGATGACTGCAGTATGAGAAACTAAGGTAAATGCAGTTCAATGTATTTCAATGGGGGTTTCAACTCTGGTGCATAATTTAGCCATTTTTTTACATTTTGACCCCAAATTTTCAACATGACCTCTTGGGACACCACCTCATGAACAATGTGACTGTCACTATGCAACTCCCGCCCAACGGTTTTATGTGATAAGGGCGAATCTTTAAGAGTGAACCCAGAATCACAAGGAACAAAGTGCAAAACAGAAATGCTGACTTTATTTTTTTTGAGGGGGGCTTCATTCCCACATCCCCTGTTAATGGTGGCTTTGCCCTCCACACTCCCTTTACTATTATAACTAACTTCAAGGTCACAGAACCTCAGGAAAGGGGTCAAACTTTTGACGCCATTCCGGTTTCACCATTTTTACATCATGATTCTGGGTGTCGGCATTTTTGTTTTCACTCACATCACTGACCACCTCACCCGAAAGCTGATTTTGCAGTCACAATGATGAATTCACTTTTTGGGTGGATTTGAAAAATGTTCTTGCCCTTGTTCATAAGGTGGGGTCATAAAGAGGCTATGTTGAAAATTTGGAGGTCAAAATATGTGAAAATGGCATATGCCCATTCATTGCAATTTCGCCACACACGCTCATAACTTTGGAAATTTTAAATATTTTGACCCCAGATTTTCAACATAGCCTTCTTATTACCCCACCTCATGTATGTCATAGCTGTCATTTTTCAAATCCTGGCCGAAATGTGTCTTCACAACTGTGGCGATTAATGGCATTGCAGTAGCACAGAATTACAGTTTGGGGGGGATTCAAAAAATGTTCTGTACTAGGTACATAAGGCGGGTAATACAATGGCTATGCTGATAATTTGGTCACTATTATTCTATAAATGGAAGGCTCTGTGCTTCCACAGCTACATACATATATGCATCTATGGAGGCATGCGAGCGCAGGGCCTGGAGGGCTATGCGCTCCCACAGGCAAATAAGAATACAATTATACTATCTCAGAAAGCAAAGAAATAAATTGCAAAAAATGTTATTAATGCTCTGGTTTGGGTTAAAGACACAAAAGTAGAGAAATATGGCATTAGGGTTTCCAAACCTAATAAATCACCCTCATGCTGCACACACCAACAGGTGTCAGGGGTGTGCCTTGGGGTCATCAACCCTAACACTCACCACATTCTATTATGTACCCATATCAGCTTATTTACTTATGGAGTGGGGTGAACGTTAGGGCTGACAACCCAAGGGACCTGCTGGTGTGTGCTGTGTGAGGGTGGAGTGTTAGGTTTGGAAACCCTAACACCACATTTCCCTACTTTTGTGACTTTAACCCTAATTAGAGCATTAACAAAGAGTTTTGCAATTGATATATTTTAGAGGCACAGTCGCGCCCCTATATTAGGGTTAAATCTTCACTTCTATGTTAAACTGAAACTTTGGGACTTTAATAACATTGCAACCATTCAGGCGATTTGCATGAAATTTGTCTTGCCTCATCAGGGACCAAAGTTCTTCTGAGGTAGTAAGTTTTGTTTGAGATGGATGTACGGGTGTGTCGATATGGACTATCAAAAATGTGTAAATTACCATTGTTGTCAAATTCTTTGTCACCGCATTGCACAAAAACTGTGTGGAATTTTGGTCTGCAATTTTTAGGGTATATAGGTCTTGGGCAACAGTGGTGTCTTTTGAAGGTTTGGTGAAAAAATATTAATTGATTCCAAAGTGATTACATTTTAAAGTTTCCCATTATTTCCTGTGGGAAAAGTTAAATGTGAGGCTTGAAATAGGATTCTTGATTGCAAATGTGGAATCCTTGTTTGCAAACCTGGAATCCTGTTCTGCAAATGCAGAATCCTAGTTTGTGCTGCCAAAATCTTGTTTTTCCTTAGCAAGGGAAACAAACTTGTTTTACAAAAATAATAGAGGGGTTTGGTAAACACCAACAGAGTTGAATTTACCTCATCGGGGCCCAAGGAATCAGATGCTGGGGTCAGTTTTTGCCAAAATGTTGAGGAAATGTTTTTTTTATTGGCAGAAATCCTTGGCTGCAAACCGCAGAAATCTTTTACCATGAAACAGGATCCTTTTCTGCAATTTGCGAAAAATAATGTTCTTTTACCATAAATTGCAGAAAAGGATTTGCAAAAAAGGATCCTTTTTCACAATTTGTGAAAAAGTATTTTCTTTTTCCACAAATTGTGAAATAGAAAGCTCGGAAAAGGATTCTTTTTTCTCAATTTGAGAAAAACAAATTTTTATATAGGTGTTTTCTTTGTCACTTCACAGTAAACGAATGGCTTGGAATGTGGGCTGAAATGTTCAGGGTAGAAAGCCCACAGATGTACCTTTTGTTGGTTTGGCCAAAATATATTAGCTTGCAGTGGAGTTCTGCATGTTTCAATTTTCTTTCTTTTCCCATTGGATTATATTGTAATGGGAGTTCTGCACAGTTGTTTCTTTGTCACTGCTCTGTAAAGAAATGTTTTGCCATTTTGTTTTGAAATTTTCAGGGTACAGAGGGCTTCGCCACCAATGTGCCTTTTGCTGGTTTTGTGAAAATATATCAATTTGGTATTGAGTTACACAGGTTTTAGATTTCCCTGTGTTTTCTATAGGATAACATGGCAATGTCATGTGTTTCTTTGGCTCTGCACACTATGGGATGCTCCCACAGGCAAAGAAGAATAGCAGTACAGTATCTCAAAAATACACTCAAATACTGATACCATTAAGGACTGATGGGAGTGCAGGGCCTGGATGGCCCTGCGCTCTCATATGTAAATATAAATTAAATTTAAAGGATATTATTTAACCAGAAAAGGCACACTAAGCTGAAGCTTGTTTCCAGGTGTGACCTGGGAGCACAAGCAAGTTGAGTGACTTGCTCAGGGTCACACAGTATGCAAGTGGGGGCTGATGGGATTCAATCCCAGGTCTCCATGTTTGCAGCTTAGTGCTCTTAACTACTACGTTATACTGCCTGAAATATACAGAAGATTATGGAGTGATGGGAGTGCAGGGCCCTCCGGGCCCTGTGCTCCCACAGGGAAATAAAAAGCCTGTGATTATACTTTCTCAAAGAGTAAGGCAATTCTCCATTAGGTTTAATGTGACAAAAGTAGGGAAATTGCATGTTTCAAAAAGTAAGGAAATTCTCTGCAAAAATCGACGTTAATGCACCATTAGGGTTAATGTGACAAAAGTAGGGAAATGTGGTCTTAGGGTTCCCAACCCTAAGACCCCATCTCAACCCTCAGTTTCCATCCCTAACACCCCACCCCCACCCTGCATGCAGGAACAGGCATGGGGGGTGTGCCTTGGGGTTGTGAACCCTAATCTTCATCCCTTTCTCCTATGCTGTGCCTGTCTTAGCTTACTTACTCGTGGAATGGGGTGAGCGTTAGGGTTTACAGCTCCAAGGCGCCTCCCCTCACCTCTTCCTGCATGCAGGGTGGGGGTGGAGTGCTAGGGTTGGAAACTGATGGTGGAGATGGGGTTTTAGGTTTGGGAGCTCTAAGACCACATTTCCTACTTTTGCCATATTAACCCTAATGGTGCATTAATGTAGTTTTTTTTTTTCAGAGAATATTAAAATATATGGCCATAACATGTCTTGTCAAAGCAGTTAGACTGTGCTTGGGTTACTAAGTATTCTTTCAACCTTTTTTGAACTGGCATTTAGTTTTGGATCTTCTCAATTCTAATGGAAAAGTGTTCCAAATGGTGGGTCCTACATATGGTGGCAGTTTAGCATAGTGGTTAAGAGTACTAACCTGGAGAACTGCTTTTGAATCCCATAGCCACCACTTGCATACTCTGTGACCATGAGCAAGCCACTTAACATCCCTGTGCTCCTAGGATGCACTTGGAAACAAGCCTTGGCTTAGTGTGTTTTTCCTGGCCAAAAATTATAAAATAAATATGTAAAAGCCATCTGATATAAATCTGATATAATGAAAGGTACTGTCATAACTTTAAAGTCACTAGATCTAAGTTATTTAGATCTTACTGAGACTAAATGAGAGAAAAGTTGCTTAAGGGGCTGTGGTTGTTTACTATGCATTATATTAAAGGTAAATATACCAAGATCCTATAGTCTTCTGTTTTTTGGGTACAATCAATTAAGACCACCAAATAAGTCACACCGATGTGTAATTCAATTGACTGTGAGCCAAACCTGCAAACATTTTATGTTATATACCTTGGCAGGTCTGCTTCACAGGCATTCATATAAATAGAACACGTGTTAATCTGGATAACAGAAGGCTTCTTGCAATTGCTAATCTGGTCCCAGTAGTTAGCTGCTGATGTATTCTAAAAGCAGTGTCCAGCTTGCATTTCCCAATTTAACAGACAACATCAAATTGAGCAGCAAAAGAAAGTGAGGAGTCTAGCAAAACTCCAAGGTACATAAATATTGATACATTTTCTAGTACCGTACCATCATAACTGTAAAAGTGTTATTTGTCCTTAACATTTGCAAATTTGGGCTCTGGACTTTGAGCCCAGCAGCATGGTCTTAGTCTTTTGTAAGTAATATTATTATATTATATATAGTATTCATGATTAGCTTACACAGCCTATGCAATCAGGATAAATGAGTGAATGCCAGAGAGACAGAAAAAAAGAGAGAGAGAAAGATGTGTGTTCTACAGACAGAATGTACAGTACAATTCTATCTATCTAGTTTCTGAATGTTTTATTAGCACAACCTTTTCAATTATGGCACCCTGGCAGATGGTGAAAAGGTTCTTTATAGCCAGCACCTTCAATGTCATTGTCTGCATAGGAGGCCTCTTTTTCTTTCACCTGCATCCTTATCAATCATCAGCCTACAAACGTTACTTACAAAAGCTGCCAGAAATCTTTGATGCCATTGCAGTGAAAAACTTCCTTTTTTTCTAGTTATGAGCTGAAGTACCTTCAGCAGATTTTCTATGTGCTGATGCATGTGATTCTGATGCTGCCTGCTGTGCTTTTGTAACACAGACTGTGGAAGTGAAAATTCACACTGCTTTGAAAGGTCTATAAATAAAATCATATTATGTTTTGCCTAGATGGTTCTTGTTAAAATGATTTTCATGTGAAAAGGATGGCATAGTTTTTTTAGCTGTTGTAACTTATAACACAGTGGTATAGTATTGTGATGATAGAAGAGACATAGGGCCAGGTTTGTCTACCCATCCTGCTGTGTGACAATCAGTAGACTATATCTAGTGTAAGTATGGACACAAATCCAAGCATAACATCCAGAGTACTACTTTCCTCATACTATGCAACCCTCGATGTCATTTCCTTCAGGATTCTGTTTAGTTTTGCTTTAACATTCTGAACAGTGCCTGTGTCAACTTCACTGGGTAGGTTATTCCACGTTAGTCTTCTCTTTGAGAACTTATGCTTTAGAATATTTCCTCTAATTTTGCAGCCCCTACCCCCCAGATTTGAGTGCATACTATCTAGTTGTGCTTGTACTCATCAGCTCAAACATCACATCTGTGAATGCGCCTTCATGTAGAGCCCCCTTAGTATTCAGTAAACTTTGAGTCTCCTGTCAGACCTCTCTGTTCCAGATTAAACCATTTGAGTATGGCTAATCTCTTCTCATTCCTCTTGCCTCCTTAGTCACTAATCAGGTTGGTGGCCATGTACCAAACCCTCCTGATCTCTCCATGCCCTTTCTGTAATGTGGTGATCGGAAATGGACACAGTAGTTGAGGTGTGGTAAAACCATTGTCTTGCAGAAAGGGAGGAACACCACCCTTGGCTTGATCCTTGCCCCCTTCTAATGCATTTGTGTTTCTGACTGCATCAGTACAATACCTGGATGGCTTCAGCTTGTGGTCCACGACTACCCCTAGATCCTTTTGATGAACTTTGCTGTCCACTGTTGCACCACACAGGGAGTATGTGCAACCCAGATTCCTCACATTTACAGCAGTTGTAGTAGATTGCACTTCCCCACATTGACTTTAACCCCCATTTCTCTGCTCATATCCCTAATGTGTGCAGGCCCCACTGTTATGCATCCTCTTCCTCTGTTGCATCCACTCTTCTTTCCATTTTAGTGTAACCAGCAAACTTCAGAAGTTCCTGCTGATGACACCTTCCTCCAGGTCACCAATAAATATGTTAAAGAGCAACAGATCATGTACGGATCCATGAGGTACTCCACTCAGTACATCCCTCTACTTTGAATTGGAACCATTCTCCACCGCTCACTGCTGCTTCCTACCCATCAGTCAATGTGTCATCTACCTCCTGTATACTTTATGTTCCATTTTGTGTTATTCTCTTCAAGCATTTTTCATGTGGTAAAGTGTCAAAGGTCTTACTGAAGTCATGATAAAGTACATCCATCAGCTGGCCCCTCTCTAACTCTTTGGCCACTTCCCCAAAGAAGGCAAACAGGTTGGTTTGGCATGATATACGTTTTGTGAAACTGTGCTTTGTGCCAAACAATAACCCATTTTCATCCATCTGCTTAACCACCACATCTTTTATGATTTACTGCACCATTTTACTAAGCACTAAGGTAAGACTCACAGGTTTGTAGTTTCCTGGGTCTGACCTTGCTCCCTTTCTGGACAGGGGGATGACACTGGTGGCTTTTTAATCCTCTGGCATTATCCCTTACTGCAAAGTGTCCTGAAAGATACCCGCATGGATCACAGCTAGTACCCCTTTTCAGTCCACAATTACATTTGTGTGGATAGTGTCAGGATCATAGGATTTTCCAGATGCACACCCTCCAGACACTTACCAGTTAATTCAGGTGTGATCTGTACTGTCTCCTGTTTGGCCTGCATCTGTCCCATAACTTTCACTTTGAGTTGGTCATGCCTCCTGTCTTCTTGGCAGAATACTGGCACAATGTTTTACAGTGCCTCTGCTACACCCTCCTGCCTTGCTCAATAGTTCTTCCCCCTCCCAAAAAACTAGCAGCTCCACTATATCACTAACTCTCTATATGTTTCCTATGTATTAAGGAAGGTTACATTATTCCCCTTCATCCAGACCAGCCTTGGCCTGTGCTATCCTGGCATTGCTTTCTTTCTGCCAAGCCCTATGACCTTCTTTAATTGCTCTGTCACCACAGTCCTTCAACTAATCATGAACCCTTACCCTTCAACTTCTGCTATAGTTCTTTAGACAGGTATGGAGGTCTCTATCCAAACCTTTTGCCTGGGGTACAGACCTAGTCACTGAATTCATTCTATTTTACTTCAGGCCCCCTGCTTTGCATTTGCATGCCTAGTCTATGGTGTATTCATTAAATTAGCCATAGACATCTACAGTATTTAGTGTACTGGTCCTAGTTTTGGTAAAGTACTGTAGCTTCCCCTTGTCATTATCTATTTAGCATACTGGTCTTAGTTTTGATAAAGTAGCTTCTCTCTGTCATCTCAGATGCAATCATTTGTGGTCACTGTTTTCCATCAGTTCCTCTAATTTTACTGATCTGGCTCAGTAGCAGATTAAAGGGACACTGTCAACCTTTGTTGCATCATATTATTTTTAGGTAAAAACCCACTTTTTATGATTACTTACCTTGTCTAAAATTCATTGATGTTGCTGGTTGTTTTATCTGCCTCCTTGCTCATTAGAACTGAAATGCATAGAAATATATAGCTTTTCCCAGCTCTGTTTTGCTTCAAATCATTGAACTACTCCTATTGCATACTTCCCGAACATATCCCTCAGAAAGTGCAGACACTCATGATGCAATAGTCTCTTCTACTCCCACTGCATAATGAGTGGCTAGATTATGTTGGGAGTGGTCCTGAGTCAAGGAAAGATGCAGTGGTAGCTGATCAAGAATTGTAAACAAACATGTTTTGGTGTGGTAACACTAGTATGGTGGGCAGTCAGTTTTTCACTTTTTGAAAGAATAAAGGTATCTGAATAAAACTACCAACTTCATCAACCATCTCTATAGAACATGACCAATCAAAAAATGTGTTTTTTAAACTAGAGACACTTTGAGGCCTACGGGGTTTGACAGTGTCCCTTTAAGAACAGCATCCCATTTTGTCCCATGTCTCACATGCTGAATAAGGAAACAGTCCATTATGATCGACAGTAAATTTCTCCCTGTATTCCCCTGGGCACTTTCCACCTTTCAAATCAGTGTCAGGTGCAGTAGGTTGACATCCCCCGTGAGAACCACTGGCCCCATAGTTGTTGCCCTTTTCATTTCATTTGCTAACCCCATGTTCTGCTCTGCTGTACTATTTGACAGTCTATAATATACTCCCAGAATTATTGTTTTTTCCTTCCATAGATCCAGCAGTAATTCCAGCCATGGGCTTTCTGTAGGCTTTCCATCCCTCTTCAAGTGTAATTTTTCTTGCTTACTTCAGTCCCATCCTTGACTAAACAAGTGCCCCTTCACCACTCTGACAAGAATGGTGCAGTGGAATTGCTTGTATCTCTGTTATTGTCCTTGTTCTGACACCCTCCCTTAAAAACAGAACAACCTACTCCTTTTCCTGTCAGACTTATCCTGTTGGAATAGCCCAAATACCTCCTCCTTGGTGTCCCTTTTTTTCTTTCCCCAACAGGTCTTTACGAGTGCCTCTAAGTCCTGGACTTCCAGGTATATTGGGTGTTCAGGCTAGTAAAAGTTGCTTTGTGCCATTTACATATGACCTGTTTTTAAGAGGAAATTGTCTCTTTAGACTTCCTTGTTCTAACTGAGGGTCTACTATTATGTTACCCAGCTCTACAGTCCTCCCCTTTGGGAACCCACACATCCCACTGCTGCCACTAGTGACCCCCTGCACTAGCTGTCTCTATTATTCTTTAGGTTGATTCCACCTGATTTCTTTGTCCATTGACATTACCAGTATCCCCTTCCTCTTGGCACAACCACAGTCCATCTTGAGCATATAGTCATTCTTTGCCCTAGTATATCTTCTGCCTGGCAAGAAAAAGAAGACACTCCCTTCAACAGACTCTTAGCAAGAGTTTACTTGGCTAATAGCCTGCTGTTCTTCCTCACTGTCCCCAGGACCATTAGGACCTTGGAGAAAATTCTCCTGGATAGCATTTCCTTTATGAACATCCCTAAGGAAAAAAAAATCCTCTCTCATGTCCCCAGAACTTGTTTTACATATCCCAACAGAGACAACAGTCAGCTTCTCCCTCTAGCTGCAGTGTTCGTCTATGGATCACAGTCATTTAACCAACACAGCTGGCAGGTGAATCACTTTGCCTGCCCTAGCATCATGATCCTACAATGCCCTAGGTATGTTGCAAATTTAAACTTCACTGTCAAAGTTGGTGCAATGATGGGAGCTTTGCACTACATATAGGGGGGGAAACATTTCTTGACTTCACCCCAACTTCGTGCAACAAAATTATTTTAAATAAACAGATTTTTAAGTTAATAAACACCCCAACCACATATATTTTATTTTCCACCCCTTCCCTCTGCACCTTCATAAAAATAAGTACCCCACATCATCACCTTCATAGCACCCACCTCTCTACTCTTCCACTATCCCGGTGATGTTTTGTACTATTCGAACAGATGAGCTGAACTGATTAGTCAGTTTCACACCGCAGTTAACTTACTGATTATAAAAAAACCTTCCCCCCACTTCAGTTGAATAATTATGACCACAATCCATGACCACCCACCCATTCAACTTAAATTCATATAACACAGTTCCACCCCACCCCACCCATGTGGCACTTCACCAACTTCTTCCCCCACTGAGCACAAAGGATATATTTTGAAACATAAAAATGACCGCACCTCACTGTGGCGGCAGACCAACCTTCCTGTTCATTATCTCCATGAATGAAGCAGTCTGTGATGACATGCATTGTAACACATGATTGGCTATCCACAGTGATCAATTAGAGGTTACAATGCATGTTATTCCAGAGTACTACATTATTGGTACCAGCAAACAGGAAGGCTGATCATTCGCCACAGTGAGTTACAGTTTTCTCTTTTTACAGGTTCCAAAATATATACAGTACTTTGGGGTTAGCGCGAGGGAGGATGGTGGGGTGCTAGAGAGGGTGGAGTAGGGATATTCTATATGAATTATTAGAGGATAGGTATGTAGAGGGAGGTGGGTGGGTGGGTGTAATTGTTAAACTGATGTACACTGAAAGATTTTACAGCTACTAAGTTAACTGCAGTGTGAAATGGATTAAGTTAAGATCAGCTGTTTGAAAAAACAATCTTCATTGGGACAATTGGGGAGGAGTGAGGTGGGTGCTGTGCTGTGAGGATGGGTATATGTATTCTTATAAAGGTTGGGTAGGAGGAGAGTGGGACAACACAATGTACCTGTGTCAAGGGTTGCTTTACAATCATTGGTGAAAAGGAATACACACATTGGTAGTTCGCTGGTGACATGTCACTATGAGTGGTCTTCACTGCCTGGTGAAGGGTTCATTTTGCTTGGGGAAAATAGAAAGAACTACATGTATTGGCACCTTTGCTGCTGAAGTTCCACAATGCATAGTATTTGCTGGGGAAGTGGGCACTTCGTCACATGTAGAACTACGTGTAGTGGCACTTCATGCCATATGATATTGGGAGTCATAATGTAGCATTATGCGTAGTGAAGTTTCCCAACTTTACCCAACCCAATAATTCCCTCCAACTTTCCTGTTACTTTCACTGTGGAGTCTCTATGAATTACCAATCTATCCAGCCTTTTCCATCCTACTGTATGAAAGGTCAGGTGTATATTTGGGAAAAAATGTATGCATACAATTTCCATAACATATCACTAAAATTCCGCCATTTTCACAAAAATGTAAGAAATTTGTGCTGATGTTATTTTACAGATTTTGGCTATTTGTAACTTGGACATCCTTGAAGCAAAAGGTTTGAAAGTTGTCACACCCAGCTTCCTTTCTTGGATCTATGAACCTGTTAACCATCGTGATATTGCGTGTTCTAGTTTTAAAGTTACAGGGGATCCCAATTTGGCAGTTAAAGTATTTAAAAAATGTTAACATTCTGAGTGCTTCACTGCTTATACTGTACCTCAGACCTCTTTAAATCTTGTTATCTCCCAACAAATTATATGTTTTTATGTTTCTAGTTTAGTTGCCGTATTGGTCCTTGTAAGAACAGATTCAGAAGCAAATGGTCTGATACCTTTTATTGGACCAACTTAGATGTTACAAAAATAACAAAGTGCCTAAGTTTTTGGAACAAGCAAGTCCTTCCTCAGAAGCTTAAGACAGTCACTTAGAAAATTTGTGAGATTATGATCTATACAGTGGTAATACTGCTTCTGTGATACCCTTCCCTATGCACCTCAGCATCCCAGTGGTCCAACCTAGTGCCTTGTGGTACTGCTGCGCAACCTTGAGGTCATCTGATATAATTTCTCCAAGGTCATTTTTCTGTTTTGTAACCATCAATACATCTTCCCCCATTTTATACTGCACTTCTGGGTTTCTGTGCCCTAGGTACATGATTTTGCCCCTTTTCACATTGAAACCAAGTTGCCATACTCTTGACTAGTCCTTGAGCTTTCTCAGATTTCTGCACGTTCTCTCCACCCCCTCTGGAGTGACTACTCTACTGCAGATTTTGGTATCATCTGCAAAGAGGCAAACCTTCTCTTCCAGCTCTTCTGCAATGTCATCTATAAAGACATTAACAAGGATGGGGTCCAGCACTGAGCCCTGAGGTACCCCACTGGTCACTTTCTTCTCCACTGAGCGGTGCCATTTACCACCGCCCTGTCACCTATCCATCAACCAATTTGTTACCCAGGTTACCACCTTGGGACCCACCCCTAAACTGCCCAGTTTCCTTATAAGCCTCATATGTGGTACATTGCTGAATTCCTCACTGATATCTAAGTAGGCCACAGGGTTTTAAATAATTGATTAGCAGTTTTTTTCTTGGGGCAATGCTAACTGTACAGAAAGTATTTATATAGGTTTTCTAGAAGTGGTATGTTTGTTAAACACAGTGAAGCAAGTGCTATGCATTTTCACAATGTTTTAGCACTTTTATGAGCAAAACGCTAATCAATTTTTGGAGTTAAATAAATCCCTGGGCCATATCCACTTCTTTGTTCATCTCTATTTTCCTAGTCACCCAGTCAAAGAAATCAGTCAGGCTTATCTGACATGCCCCCCATGACTGTATGGTTCTTAGGGTTGTGCAACCCACTGGATTCAAGATACTCCACAAGTATTTCCTTTAAAAGCATCTCCATTATCTTCCCCATCACTGACATCAGATTGGCCAGCCTATAGTTGTCAGCCTTCTCCCAGCTGCCACTTTTATGAAGCAGGATTACCTCTTTCAGTCCTCTGGAACCACTCCTTTTTCCAGTGAGTTGCTTAATAGGTCTATCAGAGGTGCAGCCAGTACCTCCTTGAGCTCCCTCAGCGCCCTTGGGTGTACCCCATTCGACCACATAATAGCTTTGCCCACTTTCATATTTACATGTCCTTTCAGGACTCTGTTTTCTGTAAATAGACTAGTGTCTACCTCCCTCCCTCCCCAGTGTTCCTGCCATTTTTGTGTGGTCTGCCCTCTTCCACTTCACTGTGAAATGTGAACAAAAGTATCTGTTCAAGATATCTGTTTTTTCCTGCTCCTTCTCTACCCATTCCCCCACACGCTTCTTAACCTCATTATCCCTCCCTCACCTTTCCTTTTCACTTATGTACCTGAAAATGGTCTTGACCCTCTTTGTTACCCCTTTGGTTATCCTTTCCTCAATTTGCACCTTTACGTCCCTCACTGCTTTCCCTGCTTCCCTCTGCTTTTCCTAGAACATGTCCAAATCCCCTTCCATTTGCATTGCTTGCTTTGTACGTCTTGAATGCTACCATTTTAGCCTTAGTCTTTGCAGCCAAATCCCTTGAGAACCATGGCTGTCTCTTTTTTTCCTGTTTTTGCTCACTTCTTTTGTGCAGAGGTTTGTTGCCTTCACTATACCATCCCTTAACATGACCCAGTAATCCTCCACCCAACCCAGACCACCCTCACCAGCTAGGTTGTCTCTGATGCATTCACACTTCTATTTTATGTAAGCTCCCCCTTTTTGGATGGCTTACTATAATGGCCTCTCCTTCACATTGTCCATTTATGGACCTGGGAGGGATTGGTCCCTGCCTTTTGGGTGGAGTTTTGCCCAGGCCCTGGGGGTATGTTAGGCCATGTTTGTTGTGGATCGGAGAAGCTGACGGGAGAGAGACACCTACAGTTGGGCTGGGGTTTTGACCCCTGGCCAGGGAGATCGGGTCTTGACACTGTGTCATAGGGATTTGTCCACTTGGGAAAGTTGGGTGCTGTGCAGGCTTGCAGACATTGGGAGCTGGGTTCATCTATAGGAAGCCGTGGCCTGGGGAGATGGAGTAGGCCCACCTTGTGCTCCTCAGTACTGGGATGGGCAAGGCCTAGTTTCCGTGGAGGTATGGTTTGGGCAAGCATTGTGGGGACGTTACAGTGGTGGCAGCCTGTAGTGTGGGACCGTAGGTAGTGGCAGCCCTCTGGACCCTTTAACTGTGTGGCACTCTGTGCCTGTAAATTTATGGCCTGTGGGGAGAGTTCTGGGGTTCACCTTTGCACTGACGTGTTCTACCCATGTTGAGCCTGTCTATGGGAGTTGCAGGGAGGTGGCCCCGTGGCCCTGTGTTGCAGGATGAGTGAGAATTGGAGGAAAGCTGCAGCCTGTGTTTTGAAGAGTGGCAAGGTGGCCATGGCAGATAATGCGAAGTGCAGAGTAGCCAGAGCAATGGGAGCTATGAAGAAAGAGAGAGAGAGAGAGAGAGAGAGAGTCATGCAGCCTGAATGTGTTACTGATGCTCATTTCGAGAGCCCCCTGGCTCTGGTGAAGCCCAGCTAAGGGGTCAGTTAGGTCCTCAAGTGTTGTTCCATGGCATCTTGCCACTGAGTGCCTGTCTCCGGTTGTGTCCCCAGCCCTGGGAGCTGTTGCATTTGTTTTTTAATAAAGTAAATTAATTTGTTTTATTTATTTAACCGAGTGTTCCTCCTCCATTTGAATGAACTGAGCTGCTGATCAACAATGCTTGCTTCCTAGTATCCAGGTTTGAGTCCGCCCCCAGGGCTTAGTGGGATCTGCCTGCCATCATGATCTCTGACTGTGAACACTGGTAAATCATTCATCGAAGGTATATGTCATTTTTCTACCGGTTCTGGATGTTCTGTTACTGTTTGGCCCCCAACCTCTCTAAATTTATATTAGGCCCCTAGACATTAGGCGGAGGAGGTGTCAAATTTAAATCTGTTCTTCTGAAGTCCAGGACCCTCATTCTTGTGTGATTGGCTTCTGCTGCCATCCTTATGTAGAACCACACTATACAGTGACCTCTGGACTCCAGGTGGCCTCCCACCCTGATGTCTGCAACACTGTCCCTGTTTGTGAAGCACCAGGACCAGTATTGCCCCATCACAAAGGGGCTTCTTGAATAGTTGCATGAAAACCGCCCACTGCAGGGTGTCTAGGATGTCCTTGCTTCTAGCTGAGGATGTGGCTGGGAGGATCCAATCTATGTCCATCAGATTGAAGCTCCCACCTTCAGCACCTCCTGTTTTTTGCCATTGCACTGATGGCTTCCACCAGTGCCTTATCCAGTTCCTCTCCCTGTGTTAGAGGTTTGCATATCACCCCAGCATGAATAATGGCTTCGGCTTCTGTCTCCATGGTGACCCACACTACCTCCAACCCTCCCCTTCAGATTCCTTGCATATTTGTCACTTTGATACCCTCCCTTACTTACAGCACAACCCCTTCCCCCTTCCTTCCCACCCTATCCTTCACTAACTGAGTGCAGTCTGGTATGACCATGTCCCACTCATGGTTGCCTGTGCACAATGAATCAGAAATGGCCACAATACCCATGTCTTCCTCTGCCATGATGGCCCCGAGGTCTGGAACCTTATTTCCAATAACAAAAAAAAAAATGCTTCTTCCAAAAATACTGCCATGCACACTAATTTAAAGTTAGAGATCTGAAACTTGGTACTTACAGTACAGTACGTCAGTGTTGCAAAGGGTCTTGAAACATGCTAAAATGGTAGAAGTTGTAGATAAGTAGTTACAAATGTAGATGGAAATAATAACTAAAAATTAGTTTTGGTAAAAATATTGTAACATTTTCCCAGATATTTCATTGAAGCAGAACTGTAATTGTGGCAGATTTCTGCCAGTGGAAGCTTAATTTCAGGCAAACAAGAACACCAGCTGCACTCCTAATTGGAAACTGCACTGTCACCAATGATGAAAAAAACATCCAGATATTGCTGCTGTTGAAGTTTTATTCCAAAGAAACAAACAGGTGACAAGTGCAATGAATAAAGCCAAAATCTTGCTACCAAGCAGGTATTACTGTAGGAGTGCAGCTGGTGTTCTTGTTTGCCTGTGTTACCGTTGCAGAGCTTCTTCTCATCAGCAGCACTCCTGATCCTGATGTACCTGTGGAGCATCATCTGTCCCCAGATATGATGGTGCTATGGAAAAAAGGATAGACCACGGTTAGGGATGTATGTCAATGTATACAATAATGTAACTTACACAGGTAGGTGTACATGCATGTACCAGGATTGCACGTGAAACTACACACAAGCAAGTCATAGGTAGCTGTGCACATGCTAGCCATGCTATGGTGCACACATATGTTGTTGAATGCACAAACGTACAGTGGCAGAACTGGGTTGTCCACACAGTGGTACGCAACATGGTTATCATGAACAACACATACATAGGAAAACAAATGCATAACCAAACAAGATATGCAACATGTGTACTTACAGTGCTGGGATGGGCCACCCACTGTTTCATATCCCCCACCAGGGACATCTTGCACTGCCACCTAGTGTAATGTGGTGGCCATGAGTGCCTCCTGTGCAGACATTTGCTTATGCCTGGAGAGTCCGCCTCCAGTGGCCTGTTGTTCTTCATGTGCCTGGGAAAGTAGGTCTTTAGCCCATACACATAGGCCACTGACTCATTTTTTGCACTTCTGGGGAGTGCAGTTAAAGTGACCCTGTACATTCACAGCTTCTGCCACCTTCCTCCAACCCTGTTCCTGCTCCTGTGGTGTTCTCAACTTTCTGCACGGGAGGTCTTCATGGACCACATAGGACTCGGTAAAGGCCTTCAGTTCATCCTTAGTGAAATTTGGATGTCTGTGTTTTTCTGAGGACATTTCTGTTGCTTGTGGAACAAACGGATAGAGACAGGTGCAGGTACAACAACATGGAAATGAAAATAAGCCCTCTTCACAGAACAGTGAAATCCACACACACACACAAATATGCAACAACGCCTACCTTCAAGGCTGCATTACCTCTTGGTCACATCAGAAAAGAGTTGGTGCTGCAATGCTTTTATGGTAATGTGCGTGCAAATGAGATGAAAACATTCCAGTAATGAGATGCAAATGTGCGGTTTGGGCAAAGAATGCCATGGTGCACAGTCACAGACATCAGCACGATAGATGCCACATGTCATTGCTCCATGCAGGACATGCATAGTGCCATTTATTCATGACAGCAGTGGTCAATCATGCCTGCACTACCACTGGTCAGTCATTCATGACACTAGCCTGCCACGCATGCCCTTTGCAGAGCATGGTATGGTTGGTCTGAGTCATGGCACTGAGCACCCTTCACAATATGGTGCTGAGCAGCTGCCGCACATGCGCAGTAGCATAGGGCACAACCTTTGTTTGCCACATGGCTCAATGCTACCGTGCATGTGCAGTGTCATGGCTGTAATACCCTGTCATGCAAAGGCATGGTGCTAACACCAGCAGCACGTGGTTAACTAATGATGCCCTATCATGCTGTGTGCAAGGGTTATGGCCCTGCTAAAACATGGTTGGGTGTGACTGTGTGGTGCAGCAGCAGCAGCATGGACAGTGCAAGGAGACACGTGGCAACCAGCCAGCTGGACCAGAGGTAGTCTGAGGTGAAGCTGTCTAAGCTGGTAGACCTAGTGGTCCCCAGCGAGGGCCAGCTATTTGGCAAAAATGACCTGGACAGGCCCAGATCACAGGTGTGGTCCCACATAGCCTGCTGACTACATAGGAGGACCAGGGTGCAGTGCACAGGGGAGCAGTGCCAGCACAGATTTGGAAACCTGAGGTGGAGGGACAGGGACAGACTGGACCGGTTTCACACCATGGTGGTTGAGGGCACTGTGCCACACCCAACTATGTACACCATGATACTGTGTGACCTGTAGGATATCTTTCTCTGTCAGGAGTATGTCTGTGTCTGACATTGACTAGTGTGGAATGTGGCATGGTATTTATATCGATCCACAGTTGCAGCACACCATGCTGCATACTGTTCCATTGTGTTTACACAGACATGCGCCTCCATCTCTATAGTGGAGATGTCAAGTGGCTCATGTTCATGTATATTCTAGTAAGGCAACACCTGCCTACAGAGGCTGACAACATGCTGAGCAGTACAATTGTATATCATGCTGACCAGGGAATGGTTCCTTCAAATGTCAGGCGCACAGCATGTGACAGTGGAATGGCCGCAGGACCAGTGAATTGCACCTGTGTCTCCCCTGGACATGGCATAACACGGTAAAAGGCATATAGGAGCTCAACACTGACATAGGTGACCAATATGCTCAATAGGCCTCATGTGCACTGTGCTAGTGTGCTGGCACACACACACACACTATGGCCACCTGTCTCGATATACCTCTGTAGCTACACACACCATCGGATGGTGTTGTACAGTACAGTGTGTTGCAGGTGCCAGTTGCACATGTTCCGCCATGTACCTCCTGCTGTGCTGCCAGTAGGCAGCCCTTGTACTCCACAGTTGTTAGCAGTCTGTGTCATGTACCCACATACCTGTCCTGCCTCCCACCCCTGGCTCTCATGATTTCTGTATATATGGGCTATGGACTGCACCATTCCCTATCAATGTAACTTTTGCACTTTGACACAGATATGTTTAGTATGGTGCTATTCAAATTGACATGGGTGTTTCACATCCCCGGTTACAGTACGGTGGTCAGACATACCCTGTCAATATTGTGGGAGGGTGTTGCACATTTCATCTACCATACACCTGGGATGTGTCTCCCATTATACATGTCCCTCTGGTGTAGCCTGCACACATGACCAATGCACGTCCTGAGTTCCTCAGGTTCCAACTGACCACCCTGCCCTCATACTTTACACGCATATCAATGTGAGTGTTTTACAATCCCACCAACATGCACAGCAGCTGTGCAATAGACATGTGTTTATGACCAATGTGTACACCCCCACTATGCATGTACAGCCACATGTATGTCACAGCGGTCCTCACATGTAGACATGGCATTCTGTCACTGCATAGTTGATGGAGGCATGTGGGGTATGTCACAGCAGTTGTTCCATTCCAATGCACTCACACCCTTGGCCGTAGACACAGATGGAACATGTATGCTGTATGCTGGCCCTGCTGGTCAGCATGGCTATGTCCCAGTCTGTGCTCACGGTGATGTATGGCATGGCCGTTGTGCAATGTGACTTCATAACCCATTCCCAAGTCTATGGTGTCCGTATGTGTACATGCATGTGTCTGACCATGTGCCACAGATCATACACCAGGACCATGTACATCATATAACCCTGTCATGACATAACAGTGAACACCATTCCCCCTGCAGAACCCCACATGTCCCTGTGCATCACAGTCCTCCTTGTGGACTGGCATGTTGGGTTATGTAGGCATGTATTAGTGCAAAGCAGAGTGTATAGTACTGGGTACCCATTATGTATCTCTGTGATACAGTGTAGCAGTTAACATGTCACAGCAACAGGGTACGCAGGTGCCATGCGGATGTATGTGTCATACAGGTGTCCATTGTGTGTCATGCATTCCATCCTATAACTGTCATAGCACTGCTGTTAATGCAACCATGTTTCCATCTAGTAGTATCTGCTGCAGGTCAGGTGTCACAGTGCTAACAGGCACACAACTGCTGTGGTGTGTCCTGCCATGACATGTACAGGTGGACCTGTGTATATATACACGTGTAGGTGCCTGTCAGGTGACCATTAAGTGCATTTGCACATATGGCCAGCCTTCACGCTACAGCTATGTGGTCCTGTGTCTGCCCATGGTAAGCCATTGGTTGTGCAGTATACCACCTTGGTGTGCACACAGCCATGACAGTGACCCCCATTCAGTGTTGTTCTGCTGCTGTGGCCTCCCATTGGTGTCACATGTCCATCTACATTTCTGCCACACCTTCCACTGTGATACAGGCATGGGATTGTTCATGTGCCGACCTGTGTATCCATTGCAGTTCACACGGCACCACCCACTGGGATCATTGTCCATCTTGTGCATTGGTCACTCATGGTGCACAATAAGGGTGCACCTGCACCTTGGCTGACTGCTATGTTACCCATCATCATGGGTCATGGTCCACAAGATGCTGCTTATGTATTATACATGAAAGGCCCACAGTCAGGGGACAAATGTGGGATATTGCATACATTACATGGTATACCCACTGACTACTTGTACATTGTACTATCAATGTACTGTCTGTGTATTGTGGTGGTTTTTGGGGTAGGGGCCAGTGTCCCTACCTATAGCATGACTATGCATAAGTACACTGTATTCTGTCCACTGTTGAGGGTGCATCCGTTCTCTCATGGGTGTACATTAGCAATCCATATTGCTGCATCGTAGTTGAGTACACTGTGGGGGACATGTGTGGTAATGCATGGCTCTGAAAGTGTCTTTGTCATTGTGTTCTCATTGCAGACTGAGAGGCCAGGGCATGGGCCAGGTGGGACAGGCAGAGAAATGGTGAGGTTAGAGGGGGAGCCAGCCAGCAGCGTGTGGCACAAGTGTCGCCGTGCAGTCACGTGAGCATGCATGTGTGATACACATTGCCATGCCCATTCTGTGTTGAACTTTCACTGTACTGCATCCACTGTGGACTTGTGTTTACCGCATTTGGGTTTGTGTCATGCACTCACATATGTGGTGTCTCCACCCTGTACATCGTGGCCTTCCACACCCTGTCACCCACCATAGCGGACCCATGTCTTCTCCCATGCTCCGGGTGCAGTGCATATCATAGGCCTGTCCTGTGTCACTTGGCATTGCCAATGAGGCTGTGTAACCCATTTCTGTGTCAGACTCACATCCCCTGCAGGGCAACCTTACACGCAGTGTGTGGAAGCACCCTACATGGAACATGTGGCACCCTATGTGCCCCTGTCATGTACATGTGGTCTGCACTTGGGCCATCTACACACTTGCCCATAGGTGTCATGGTGGGGTGGTCATATGGTCCCCACACAGGCTGTGGTGAGCAGTGGCCCATGGCATAGACCTATCTAGGTGATCCTCCCATCTGGCCCTTGGGATGGTTGGGATATGCAGTGGCTCAAGTCTGAGCCACTTACAGCTTCAGGGGTCTCTGCATAGTCCAGTGTGTCACACCTCTTGGACAGACTGCCAATTGCACTGTTATCCCCACACACCCATGCACTTGTAGCAACCTGTTCTGCGTGTCCCCTAGGTGTGTTGTCACATTAATGTGTGTGCCCTGCACAGCTATCCCAGCCCCCTTTGGTGTCCACCATACATACACAGTATGCTGCTGTCGTCCAATGGACATGTCCCCCACACACCCCAGATATTATCCCCATATTGTTTTTCATAACATTGTTCTGGTGCTGTGCCTTTATACTCAGTCAGTGTGTTGTTTGCATTTCATGGTATGTTACTGTGTTGTGCTCAGATGTGATACCCCTAGATAATGGTGCGCCTATAGCCACTACCTGTGAGTGAAACATTGTGTAGCCATGCCCAGTGCAGAATCTGCCACACTGATGGCAGTGATGGGCAGGCATGGCCTTCTCACATCTGCCAATGGGAGATGTGTTGCCACAGCACTCATCTTTAGACATGTGTCCCATGTGCTTGTGGTCATGGATGTATGTTGCTATTATCCAGGTGTCACCATTGGCTGTTACCTGACAGCCTCTCCAGATGGCCTACAACATCATGTCAATGTGCTGCCTGAATGTAACGCACATTGAAGATTATGTCCACCTCCTATTCCTCTGCTACCCATTCACACATGTGACTGTCTGTATACATAACCTCAACCATTGTGCAGGTGGTATTTGTGCCATGCGGTCATGCATGCTGCCATTGCCTTTGGGCTGTGCATTGTCCACCACTATACACAGTGGTCCAGATATTCAAACTGCATCAGGCTGTGGCGCCAAGCCCAGATGCAGCACGACTTGGCTGCACAGGGGTGTGGACTGGGCGATATTCAACGGAGCTGCACCATGGCACAGCATTGTTGAATATCGCACCCTGGCCACCTGCAGTGTGCATGGCGCAGTGGCACTGCGCCAGCGCAAGTGGCCAGAGTGGACAATGGGGATGCGCTAGCTTAAGTTCCACTGCGCTATGCACAGCAACCGCGACATTCAAAACTTGACATGCAAATGGGGCCATAATGTATGGAAGGTGCAAATGGGGCCATTTGCATGTCATTATGGCCCCATTTGTATGCAGGTGTGCCAATCCCCGGTGACTTGCACCTGGCACCCTGCCAGGCAGCAGCCATCGGGGACCGATGCCCCCTGCAGCCAGCCATGTGCTCCACAGCCCGATCGCAGGATGCAGTAAGAAAGGAAAATCATAAATCCCTCTGGTCCAGTGGACCTGCCCTCCCGATAGCAGGCTAAGTTAATAAATAATATCCCCAATATCCCTGGTGGTCCAGTGGACCGCTGTCTGCCCGATTGCGGGCATTTGTAATAAATCTAAAGATTTCCGTCCAATATCCCTGGTGGTCCAGTGGACCTGCAAGCCTAATTGTGGGCTAAGTAATGGAATAAAACCCATCAATATCCCTTGTGGTCCAGTGGACCCTACCCCACCCGCCCACTGAATCCACCGCCCGCTCCCCCCAGTCAGCGGCGGACGGCAGCACCACCACCTGCCACCCGCCACCTGCCGACTGACACCATCGGTAGGGCTGTATGCCCATTGGTCCTGGCGTGAGCCAATGGTGTGCAACCATACTATCCTACACATTCCAGATATGTGAATGGGAACAATTCACATATCTGGAATGTGTAGTACAGTATGGGCTTCATGCCCATTGGCTCACGCTGTGGACCAATGGGTGTACAGTCCTACCAATGGTGTCAGTCAGCAGGCGTGGTGTGGCAGCGGGTGGTGCTGCCGCCCGCTGACCGGGTGGAGCAGGGCGGTGGGATTCAGTGGGTGGTGGGGTGGGGTCCACTGGACCACCAGGGATATTGATGGGTTTTATTCCATTACTTAGCCCGTGATTGGGCTTGCAGGTCCACTTGACCACCAGGGATATTGGACAGAAATCTTTATATATATTACAAATGCCCACGATTGGGCAAACAGCAGGTCCACTGGACCACCAGGGATATTGATGGGTTTTATTCCACTACTTAGCCCGCGATTGGGCTTGCAGGTCCACTTGACCACCAGAGATATTGGATGGAAATCTTTATATTTATTACAAATGCCCGTGATTGGGCAGACAGCAGTCCACTGGACCACCAGGGATATTGGAATCTATTTTTTTATTTATACTGAAGCCCATGATCGGGCGGGCAGGTTCACTGGACCACCAGGGATATTGGACATATTTATTTGTTATACTACAAATGCCCGTGATTGGGCATGGGGGGGCACCGCCAGGTGCAGCCGGAGCTCGGGTCTCCACCCACAGGTGGCAGCTGCCATATTGCACCCTGCAATGCGGCAGCTCACCTGTGGGTGGCCATCAGTTGTTCCTTTTTTTTGGTTCAACTTTGTGCAGGCGCAGTTAGGGGTTGCCCATGCATGGCTCTGCACATCCCGAGCTGAATATTGGGCTGTGCAGGGTATGCATGGGCATGCCCCCCCACCTGCACCTGCATACATTACTGATGCACTCCGGTGCATTGGGATTTGTGCCGCGCACTTTTCCCATTTGAATATCGCACCAGGGTGCATCAGTAGGTTGCGCATGGTGCAACACTGTTGCGCCATGTGCAACCCTTTTGAATATCTGGGCCTGTGTGTGTAGGCCTGTTGTGTCAGTCTGATGTGAGAGATATATCCAGTGACAGGTGTCAGCCCCACGGTGCCCCTTCTGTGGTGGGGACATGGGTATGTGCCTCGGTCAGATGCAGACACCTCTGCACCATGTGATTTGTTCATACATATGGCCCTGTGGTTCACCACACGTTTCCATTGTGGAAGTCATCATTTAATCATGCTTTCTTTGGCCAGCAGGGCTAGTGACTGGGAATATACACTGGCCCACAGTCATTTGCAATAGCCCAGCTGCTGTACCTACTAAGTTTCCCTGTCCACTACAGGTCTACAGGACTAGTTCAGGGAGATTCCTACTATGACAGTACAATGTCTACCAATATTTGGCTAGCATGTTGGTGCCAGTTTCAAACCCTGCATGTTTCTCTGCACAGCTGTCCCCAGGGCAGCCAGACTATGGGTGTAATCTTGGGTTGTGGGGGTGGTGTTATTTGTACACATGAGTCCACACTGCATCCCATCAATCCTTGCTTGCATTGGTGGGCCAATGTAGGCAGTCAAAATCAATTGTGGGGGGGCTGCTGCCACCCCTCTCCAATAGGTCTGACAGCTGTGGCTGTCCCATACACACCTCTGCCATTGGACAGTATACCATGGCTGTGGTTACTTTGCATCCTACATACAGCCAAATGCCTCTCTACAACATGGCCCTGTGGCTTGTGGGCTGCACATCCTGCAGTGGCCTATTATGGTATCACACCCACAACACATGTTTGTGCTTCCTGGCACACATGTCCTCTGTACATCTGTGGTCACTGATGCATGCAGCACTGTGACACAGCCTGTGGCCGGCACACCACAGATGCACAGCAACACATCCCAACCATTGTTCTGTGCAGGGGCATCTATCTGAGCATACATATTTCCCCATTGGTACTGCTGCTGTACTGCATTGTTGTTTTCTTCCCATAGGTTGTGTCCAGGCAGCACATGCGCCACAACAAAGAGTGGTGAGACATAGCACATCAAGGATTCTCCATAGTGTGTTTGTACAGCTGGGGGTCATCCTACAGTCTGTACAGGTCATGGCCTGCAATTTGGGGGCAGTGAGGAGGAGGTTTGCATCTGTGCTCCACCTGCTGTCACCAACACCACCCCCTGTTGCTCCATGAGGTAGCCACCTTTGTATATAGCCCTACTCTTTTCCCACCCCACTCTCCCACTGTTCTTCCCATCCCTTCATTGTAAAAAGTTCCACCCCTCCCAGCCTTGTCCACTGTATTCCCCACCCCAACACCTTCCTCATTTAGCTTCTGTAGTTTTTATTGTTATTATTGCTGTTCTTCTTGCTATTTTTCACTTTCTTTTTTATTGTTATTTTGCTGTTTTCTGGATCTTTTACTATATATATATATATATATATATATAGAGAGAGAGAGAGAGAGAGAGGAGAGAAAGAGAAAGAGAGATGTATATATTTATGGCAAAAAAAACCTCTGTTTATTACGTCAGTTAGGGTTGTTCCACAGTGATAAAAGTGAGGAAATTTGGTCTTAGAGTTGCCACCCCTTGCACCCCACGTCCACCCCTCCCCAACCAACAGGCATCAGGGTGTGCATCGGGGTCATTAACACTAACTCTCACCCCATTCCATGTGTAAATAAGCTGAGGTGGTGCAGTATAGGAGTATGGGGTGAGAGTTAGGCCCGATGACCTCAATGCACACCCCAATGCCTGTTGTTGGGGGCAGAGTGGACATGGGGTGCAATGGGTGGCAACCCTAACACTGAATGTCCTCACTTTTGTTGCTCTGGAACAACCCTAACTGATGCATTAAACAGAGTTTTTTTGCCATGAATTTCCCTTCTTTTTGAGAATGTGCACTATAAATACTGAATGGTATGTGGTGGTGGGAGTGTGGGACCCTCTGGGCCCCGTGCTCCCACCATGCTGCCCATGTCTGCATAATAACTGTAACAGTAATGCTAACAGTAATGGTGACAGTAAGTGAAATGCAAATGGTAATGGTAAGTGTAACACCGACAGAAACATGAATACAAACGCAAGCTGTAACTGTTATGGTAATGCAAACAGAAATGGAAAAGCAAGTGGTAATGGAAATGGTATCACAAGAGCAAATGGTAATGGTAACGGTGATGCAAATGCAAACGTGTAAGGCAATGGTAATGGTAATGGTAAATGTAGCCACAAACGCTAACAGTCATAGTAAAAGTGATGCAAATGTAAATAAAAACAGAAATGGTAATGGAAATTGAAGCACAAGCACAAACTGTAATGCGAACGGTGAGGGAAACGCAAATGTAAACATAAATGGTAATGCAAATGGAAATGGTAACACCAAGCTGATGTAAGGCAACAGTAGCGAAACGTCTGTATCTCACTTTGTTTCCTAGATAACAGCACAAAGGCAATGTAATCTAACAGTAGCAATAATTCTGTGTCTCACTTCATTTTCAAAATAACGGTACAAAGGTGATCTGAGCCAACAGTAGTGAAAAGTCTGTATCGCACAAAATGATAAGTGCGTCATGAAGTATCTCTGCAGTGAATTATTTTCCCAACATGTAAACATCATAATTCACATCTCCAGGACATCCTCTCAACACTCACCAAATTTCATGTGAAAAGACTAAACCATTCCAGAGATATTCAATTTTTAAGTTTCTGCACCTTTAGGAAGTCTTCCACCACAAAATGGTGGAAATCGCAGCCAAAAATGAGGTAAAATGGCAGAACTTGTGGCCAAAAAATCTCTGACTGTGAAGGGGGGCAACTTCAAATGCTTATAACACTGGAACGGAACAAGATTTCTTCACCAAACAAAACCAGCATGTTCCTTGGAGAAAGGGCTTTCTACTTACCAAGTGTCAGAACAATCAACCACACAGTGGCTGCGCTATGTGTCGAGAAAGACAGTGCAGAAAAATAACAAAAACAGAATGTTTTGCACTGTACTATGTAAAAACCATTTGTATCAGTGCAATATAAATTGGTAACTATATAGACCTACCATTCCACTCCATGTATACCAAATATTATCCAAATCTCTTCAACAGTTGCAGAGCAGCACGAGCATAAGACTTCACACGAGTGGCAAAAAATAAATTTTGGGTGCTTTATTCTGCAAAAAACAAATGCAGATATCAAATGAAAATTGGTAAATGCACAGAAGTACCATAGTAGAACACATATTACAAATGTCACAGATACGCATGAAAATGCAAGTGTTAACACAAATGAAAACAGTTGTGCAGTCAGTAATGTAAACACAAGCGCAAACGTTAACTCAAACACAAATGGTTATGCAAACAGTAACAAAAACACAAAAACAGAAATGGTAACATAAACGCAAATGGTAATGGCAACAGTGAGGTAAAAGAAAATAGTAACGCAAATGCAAGCCAAATGGTAACACACATGGTGATGCAAATGAAAACGATAACACAAACAGTAAGACAAACACAAGTGCAAACATAAATGCAAACACAAATGGTTACACAAATGGTAACACAAACGTTAATGCAAAAGCTAACGGCAATGTAAACATAAACGGTATTGAAAAATATAACGAAAACGCAAATGGTAACAGAAATGCAAACAGAAATGCAAATGGTAATGGCACCGGCAACGCAGAAGGAAACAGTAACACAATCAACAACAGAAATGCTACCGAAAATGAAAATCCTAACACCAACAGAAAGGCAAACACAAACGGTAACAAACACACAAATAGTAACGTTAATACAATTGGAAATGCAAACGGTAACACCAACAATGATGCCAAAGGAAACAGTAACACAAACACAAGCGCAAATGCAAATGGTAACACATATGGTGATGCAAAAGTAAACGGTAACAAAAATGGCAACGGAAACACAAATGGTAACAATAACGCAAACGCAAGCACAAACGCAAAGGGTAACGCACAGGGTGACGTAAATGGAAGTGCAAATGCAAATGGTAATGTAAATGCAAGCGGAAACGCTAATGGTCACAGTACTACAAATGCACAAAATTTTTTCCCCAAAAAGGTGCATTCAGAAGCACAGTGAATATAAAGAATGTGTGCATAATAATGGCCCTAGGAGCAGAAAATGAGCACTTGGAATACTAAACTGCTTATATCTCAGGAGCTGTATGACGTAGAAAAAAAATTAAAATCTCATATTGTTTATGACTTTCCAGGCTACTTTTGCACTTAGCCCCTTAGCGGTGGACTAAGCACTTTTCTGTCGAAAAGTCCGTATCTCGAACTGTTTTCCAGATATGGCCCCAAAAGGCGCGGATGATGCCGTAATGTTATCCTATGTTAAAAATTGTCAACTTTGGAGTGTCGTAATTTTGCAGCCCTGTAATATTTTGTCACCAAACCACCAAAAGGCACATCTGTGGGATGTTGACGTTCTTCCCTGCAAATTTCATCCTAAAAGACTAAACTGTTGTTTTGCTGCAGGGTGGCAAACATTTCCTGTTGTTTTGGCCATAGTGTCTCAAAGTACTTTCGCAAATCATGACACTTTCGCAAATAAAATCATGAAAGTATTGCATATTCAAAAGTACTTTGTGACACTACTGTTTACAAAAATTTTAAAAACATATTTCTGGGGTGTTTTACCCCCAAAAAAGACATGGCTAGCATCCTCAGGGCTCGACTAGGTGAACACAACAAGAACTGTGTCCCTAGAGGGTCCCAAATTTAAACACCAAGCATTTCTCTGACCACCAACTGAAAAAAAAAAAAATAGCTGAATCACGAAAGTAAAAGGGTCATTTGCGACATTAAAAACTGCATTTGCGACACTGTCGAATATTTAGTTAACTTTTCCCATAGACTATAATGGGGAACAGTTTTTTTTACTAACTTTTGAACCGTTTAATATTTTTTCACGTAATCTTCGACAGGCACATCGGGGACCCTGGCTGCATGTTCCTGGAAGGTTTTGAACCAATCCTGCAAACCGTGCGACCTGTACGTGCGAGCAAAGAAACGTGCAAGAACCTGTAATTTATGCGGTTTGTGGCTCTCTGTAGATCTGCAACTGTACATCTGATCATAACAAAACTTGGCAGGTTCAGGGATCTATGGTACCAAACCACACATTCCAAATTTCAGGCAAATCTGTCATATGGTTGCAAAGTTATTAAGCTGCCAAATTTCAGATTTAACCTTAAATGGGGTACTCAACCCTAACTATAGTGATACTACTGTGCCACTATAATATAAATATATATATATATATATATCATGGTAGCACAGTAGTGCTACCATAGTTAGGGTTGAGGAGCCATTTACATGTTGAACCCAAAATTTTGCACCTTAATAACATTGCAACCGTTCAACGGATTTGCCTGAAATTTGGAATACACAATCAAGACCCATACACCTTGGGATCTGCCATGTTTTGTATTGGTCAGATATACAACTGTGGAGTTATTAAGCATGATCTGCGTGTCCGTTTATGCTTTTTTTGGAATTTTACGGTCGCACCTACAGGTCGCACGGTTTGCTCGACCAGTCTGATATCTTCATGGAACGTGTGGCCAGGGTCCCCGATGTGCCTTTCAAAGATTTCATGAAAAAATATTAAACGCTTCAAAAGTTATTCAAAAAACAAGTTCCCATTATAAGTCAAAGGGAAAAGTTAACAAAAAGTTCGACAGTGTTGCAGATGCAGTTTTTACTTTCACAAACGGTCCATCTACTGTCGCAAATCCGCCATTTTGTTTTCAGTTGCTGATCAGAAAAATGCTTGGCATTTAAATTTGGGACCCTCTAGCAACCTAATTCTTTTTGTATTCACCTAGTCGGAACCTGAGGATGCTAGCCATGTCTATATTTTGGGGTAAAACACCCCAGAAATATGTTTTCCACATTTCTGGAAAAAGTACTTTTGCAAAGTACTTTCGCACGCACAACACTGTCGAATGAATTTGCGAAAGCTTTCGCAAATTGCAACAGTACTTTTCTAGGCTGTGGGAAAATGACAGCAATTCTTTGGCACCCCGCTGCAAACGAACAGTTTGGAGTTTTGGGCTGAAATTTGGAGGGAACACAGCCGACCATGTACCTTTCAGTGTTTTGTTGAAAAAATATTACATGGTGGCAAAGTTACAGTACTCCAAAGTTGACACTTTTTCCCATAGGATAACATTACGGCGTATGACGCATTGCAGCACTCGTTTGGCGCCCTGCTGCAAAATAACGGTTTGGTCTTTTGGACTGAAATTTGCAGGGAGCACAGCCAACATCCCACAGATGTGCCTTTCAGTGGTTTGGTGAAAAAAATATTACAGGGAGGCAAAGTTATGGTACTCCGAACTTCTGTTTTTTTCCCATAGGATAACATTACGGTGTTCGCCGGGGCCTTTCAGGGCCCGTATCTCGGAAACAGTTTGAGATACGGACTTTTCGTCAGAAAAATACTTAGCCCCCTAATAGGTGCTAAGTTCAAAACTAGCCAGGAAAGTGATAATTCATATGACTTTTACATTTTTTTTCTATGGCATACGGTTCCTGAGATATAAGCAATTTACTATTCCAAGTCCTCATTTTCTGTTCCGAGACTCGTTATTTTGCATACATTCTTTGTACTAACTGTCTTTCTCTATGCAGCTTTTGGGGAAAACCAGCCTGTGCGCTTACATTACTGTTACCATTACCGTTTCCGCTTGCAGTTCCATACCCGTTTTCCTTACCGTTCACGTCTACGCCACCATGTGCATTACCCTTTGTGTTTTCATTTGCGGTTGCATTTGAGTTGTTTTTAACATTTCTGTCTACAGTACTGTTTCTCTTTCTGTTTCACTTTGCATCACCATGCGCATTACGATTTGCGTTTGCGGGCACAATGGGCCCTGCACTCCCGCCGCCGCATTACATTCGCTATTTCTCGTTATCATTCTCAAAAAGAAGGGAAATTAGAGGCAAAAAAAGTCTGTTTAATGCATCAGTTAGGGTTGCTCCACAGTGACAAAAGCAAGGAAATTTGATGTTAGGGTTGAAACCCCTTTGCACCCTCAGCCACCCCTCAATTGGAATTGGGGTGCTGGCGTTGAGGTCGTGGTCTAACTCTCACCCATTCTCCTATTCCTCAGCTTCTTTCCACATGTGATGGGGTGAGAGTTGAGACATCCTAATGTGCACCATTCCAGTTGGGGTGGTCTGAGGGGCAAAGGGGTTTCAAGCCTAACATCGAATTACCTCATTTTGTCACTGTGGAACAAACCTAACTGATGCATTAATGGAGTTTTGCTCTAATATATATATATATATATATATATATATATATATATATATATATATATATATATATATATACACACATATATACATATATATATATATATTTTTTTTCCCGTTAGGTACACTGATCCAATGGATTATTTTAAGGCATGACCAGGGCCATAAAGATGGTACATAGATAATACAGACAATACACTTACATTAACAGAGAAAGGTACAGGACATAGAATACACAGAATATATTGAGTATAGCTAGGTACACTTAAATTCAAGAATACAGCTGAACACAATAAAGAAGCAAACAAAGTGCTGGTGCAATATACTATACATGATGTACAATCAGTCTTATTAGTGTTCAGCATTGTACAACAGGACAGTTTAGTTTTAGGAATAGAAGAATTAGGACTCACATCTGAAAGCAGCCATGCCCACCCCAGGCAACCACCTGGGCAGCAGCAGGCAGGGGTGTGGGTGCAGTAGAGATGTGGGTCAATATCATAAAAGCAGCTCATTTAAAGTTACGTACGTGTACAACACGCATTGTGAAACTAGTTAACAACTGCATAGTGCAGTTACAGTGTAGTTATAAAGTACATACAGTGTAGTTAGTGACACTTAAAATTATCCTTCAGAAATCATTCCCTCATGAACTTAATGCAGTATAGCATAGTGGTTAAAAGCACTGGCCTGCAAACCTGGAGAAATGGGTTCGAATTCTAGAGCCACCACTTGTGAACTGTGCAGCCAAAACAAAAATTAAAAATAAACATGCAGTCTAATATTGTAAATTGCTATACAATAATAAATCATTAATTTACATAATTACTTATTGGCTTTTAACAGTGCTGTAGTTACGAAGGAACTTGCTGCTTCTGTGGAATTGTTTCCACAGTTAATACCTAATTAACATGCACTTACAAAAGTAAGTACGCAGAAACTGACACTTAAAATAAAGTGTAAGAAGAAGGGTGTAACAATGCTGTAATTACTAAGGAATGTGCTGCTTCGGTGGCATTGTTTCCACAGTTAATTCCTAACTAACATGTATTTGCAAAGTAAGTATGCAGAAACTGACACATAATACAGCATAAGAAGTAACTACTGTACACTTACACTGAATGTCAGTGCTGTAGTGTTGATGTATAATTTCCTTCAGAAATCATTCCCTCATGCACTTACTGCTTAATAAACACATAATCTAATATTGTTAATTGCTATACAACTACATTGTTTACTTATACAATACAAATCATTTACTTAATTACTTATTGGCTTGTAACAGTACTGTAGTTACTAAGAAATGTGCTGCTTCTGTGACACTGACCCACACCTCTTCTACACCCACACTCCTGGCCTGCTACTGCCCAGGTGGGTGGGTGGCTGGGGTGGGGCTGGCTACATAACATACTTTATCATCTATCTGTTCTGTGAAGTGGTGGTGGGTGGCGCTGGATACACAGGCAGGGAACCTTCCTGTGTCGCTATATGCCCTTCTCACTGGCTGAGTGGCGTGGCTGCCATAGCATCATCCTTCACATCAAACTATCCCAGCCCTTGGACTATACCATGGGGGCTGGGGTCAAGGCAGTAAACATAAGCAGACCAGTAGGCCCCTTTACTGGAAAACAGCAGTAATGGGAAGACCAGCCATAACCCACAATTCCCCTATCCACACAGAGTGAAGGATCCAGTCTGCTCCTGGTTAGTCCATCTGATTGGATGGCTGCTACTGATCACCAGGCCTGGGAATGCACATTTGGCACATTCCCTGCCACCTATGTGAATAGGGTCCAATATTAGACTGCAGGTTTAGTAAGCAGTAAGTTCATGCTGGACTGATTTCTGAATGAGAACTTACATCACAGCTACAGTACTGAAATATGGTAAATGTAAGTGTGTGCAACTGCAAATACATGTTACCTAGGCATTAACTGTGAAGACAGTACCATTATTTCTTAACCACAATATTGTCATAGTGCCAAAGTACCTCCCTTTGTCTTTCTATGCTCCCTAATGTAGCTATAAAAGGTTTTATACCCCTTCTTATCTGAATTGGCTATCTTTTCCTCAGTTTGGACCTTTGCTATTCTGACTGCCTTCCCTGCTTCCTTCTGCCTTAACTGGTACAGTTCTCTGTCCTGTTCCATCAAAGTTTTCCTTATACTTCCTAACTGCTATCTTTTTCTCCTTAACCTTCCCTGCCACCTCCTTTGAGAACCATATTGTTTTTTTTGTTGTTTTTAATTGTTTATTTGCTCCATACAAAGGCTTGTTGCCTCTATGATGGCAGTTTTGATGTTTCCCCATTGTTGCTTCACCCCTCCTTCTTGCTTATTTGCTAGTACTTTTCTGAGGCACTCTCCCATTTTGACAGAGTCCGCCCTCCTGAAGTCCAGTACCCTCACTTTTGTATGGCTTGACTCTGCAGCTGAGTTTATCATGAATCACCGTTTGGTGATCACTTGTTCCCAGATGGCTACCCACTTCTAGATCCGAGATCCTCTCTCAGTCCTCATTTGAGAGTGTCAGGTCTAAGATTGCTCCCTCCTGAGTGGGTTCCAACATTAGTTGTCTGAGGCATGCCCCCTGTAGGGCATCGAGAATGGCCCTGCTCATGGCTGCAGCAAAGGTGCTCCAGTTAACATCTGACATATTCAGGTTCCCCATCAACAATATCTCCCCTTTTGCTGCCATCCTAAGGATGCCTTCTGTCATATCCTTGTCCATTTTCACCCCCTGAGATGGGGGGCTGTATACAACCCCTGTGCAGATTGTGGTGCCATTTCTAGTCTATAGGGTGACTCACAGTGCCTCCTCTCCTCCCTGTTTACTCTTTTGTTCCATTGCTTTTATGCCTTCCCTTACATAGAGAGCTACCCCTCCTCCTCTTCCACCCTTCCTGTCTCTCCTGTAGATTGTGTACCCTGGTATGTTGACATCCCGGTCATGGTTCTCTGTGTACTATGTTTATGTGGCTGCCACATGATATCCAGGCATCCCTCTTCCATCATGGCCACCAGTTCAGGGAGCTTGTTACCTACACTATGGGCACTGGTACTCATTACCCTCCATTTTTGATGGCCTTACCCATTTTTGCCCTTCTCCCTAATGATGTCTCTATCTTGGTGTTTACCCCACTAACTACCCTGATTTTTTGGGGGGGGATAGGATTCCCCTGCTCCAAGTCAGTGCTCCCCCCTTGGCAAGTTTAAATGCTTGCCAATGAAGCATTTAAACCTATTACCTAGGATCCTGGTTCCCCTCCTGGATAGATGCAGACCATCATGCCAGTATAGGCCTGTATCCCTCCAGGTGGAACCCCAGTCTCCAATGAAGCCAAAACGCTGAGCTCTGCACTGGTTTTTCAACCATTGATTGAATTCCATGGTGCAGAGCACCCTAGCCTCACCCATGCCATAGACAGGCAGCACCTCCGAGAAGGTTACCATGTATGCTACTTGTATAAGGCCCATCCCTAACACCACAAACTCCTCCTCCACTGTTCTGACCCCTTTCTCAGCCAGGTAATTTGTCCCTAGGTGGACAATGACAATCAACTCTCTCCCCCATTCAGTTGCTCCCACAATCCTGAGGATTCACTCCCTGTCCCTCCAAGCCATGGTGCCAGACAGGAACCTTACCTCCTTCTCCCCTTCCTCCCCTAGTTCTTCCCTCCTAACAATGGAGTCCCCTACCTGGAGTTGTTTCCTTCCCTTGTGGGATCCCATGCCACCCTCCTTTGGGTCTCCCTTATGGAAGTTTCCAACATCCTCCTTGGTCTCCACTGTGGATGCCTCTATGGAGGAACCACACTCTGCCAGAAAAAAAGGGATGGTGGGTGGGTAGAGAGGGGAAGTGAAAAAGCAGGGGTACTGAATGAATACTTCTGCTCAATATTCACAAAAGAAAAGGAGGTGGAGGGACCTAATCCAATCAATAGAAGCACTCTGGATGGGGGGGGGTCGATCCCGGTCCTTTCACAGAAGAAAGGGTTCTGAAAGAAATCCTAAAACTGAAGTGGACAAAGCAATGGGGCCTGACGGGATTCACCCCAGAATTCTAAAAGAATTAAGGGGTGAACTAGTGACACCACTGACTTGCCTTTTTAACAAATCATGGGAGGATGTTGTGGTTACTGAGGACAGGAAGACGGCAGATGTGATTCCCCTTCACAAAAGTGGGAGCAAGACAGAGGCAGGAAACTACAGACCTGTCAGTTTGACCTCAGTGGTGGGGAAAATGATGGAATTAATTTTGAAGGAAAGAACTGTGGAGTACTTAGAGACCAGTGGGGCACAGGACCCAAGTCAGCATGGATTCACAGTGGGAAGGTCATGTCAGATGAATCTAATCGATTTCTTTGACTGGCTGACCAAAGTAGTAGACCAGGGAGGGGCTGTGGACAAGGCCTACTTAGACTTTAGCAAGGCATTTGACACAGACCCACACAAAAGATTAATAAACAAATTAGCCAGCCTGGGAGTGGGTCCCAGGGTGGTAGCCTGGGTAAAACATTGACTAGATAACAGGACACAGAAGGTAATAGTAAGTGGAGTCCACTCTGAAGAAATGGGGATTACTAGTGGGGTACCGCAGGGTTCAGTACTGGATCTGGTCCTTTTTAATGTATTTATTAGTGACATTGCAAAGGGAATAGAAGAAAAAGTATGCCTCTTTGCAGCTGACACAAAGATCTGCAACAGGGTTGATACACAAGGGGGGGTGAAAAGGATGAGAAGGGACTTGGCAAGGTTGGAGGAATGGTCAGAAGTACGACAGCTTGGAATCAATCCAAAGAAGTGCAAAGTAATGCACATGGGAAACAAAAACCCAGGGGAAAAGTACACAATGGGAGGGGGGGGTAGTATCAACAACAAAAATGGAAAGGGACCTGGGGGTAAGCATATTAGATGATCTAAAGGTTAGCAAGCGATGTGAGAAGGCATTAGGGAGGGCTGGGGGGATACTGGGATGTATAGGGAGAGGCATCACCAGTAGAAAACAGGAAGTTGTTATCCCTCTGTACAGACAGTTGATGAGACCCCCTCTGGAGTACCACGTCCAGTTCTGGAGACCCCATCTCCACAAAGACATAGACAGAATGGAGGCAGTCCAGAGGAGGGCAACTAAAATGGTGCATGGTCTGCAACAGAAGCCATGTGAGGAGAGACTAAAGGAGTTTAATATGTATACCCTTTAGGAAAGAAGGGAGAGGGGGGACATGATAGAAACTTTTAAGTATCTCAATGGAATCAACAAAGTCCAAGAGGATAGCATCTTTCAAAAAAAGATATGTGCAAGAACAAGGAGACACAATTTGAAGATAGAGGGGGGATGGCTCAGGGACAATGTGAGGAAGTATTTTTTCACAGAGAAGGAGGTGAATGGATGGAACGCCTTCCTGAGGAGGCTGTGGGGTCTAAAACTGTGGGAGAATTCAAGAATGCATGGGACAGACATAAGGCAATTCTTGTGGGGGGTAGGAAGAAATAGGCTGTTGGTTAACTAGGATCTGCTCTTAGTAGCTATGAAAATGGGCAGACTAGGTGGGCCAAGTGATCCTTATCTGCCATTAAAGTCTATGTTTCTAATTAGTAATTATGCAAATGAAATATTTTTGTGTACAGTTATATGTGAATTCACAATATTAGGCTGCAAGTTTACTAACCTGTAAGTTCATGAAAAACTGGAATACAGACATGGAACATCATCTAAAGAGTTGCCAGTTAGTGCATTTAACTGTAGCAGACTAAAGTTGTATTGTATTCATATCTTAGTTACCATTCTGATTGCACGTTAACATTTTTCTGCTTGATTACCTTTTAAATAAATGTCAGATAGACACAGACAGTTGAAACAGTGCACATGACCTGCATTTATATGTAGTTATACCTGTAAGAATAGATTTAATAATGGCAAAAGAAGTAACATAGTAGTTACACAACTGATTTGCTCTTACAATTTGCAGTAGCTATTGCATGTGTAGTTGCTGTTAAATGAACAAATAATACAACGACAGAAGAGATAGAATGGTAGTTGCACAGTGCATTTTATGTTACACTTTGCAACAGCTGTTACAGTACATGTGTGGTTACTCATGTCAGAATGAATTGTTTTGCACCAAAAGGGAGACTGTAGTAGTTGCACATGTATGCAAGCTGTGTAACTACACCATACCCTCATGTGAAACTAGTTAACAACTACATAGCAGTTACATGTAAGTACATAGTAGTTACAGTAAACAACTACATAGTAGTTATATGTAACTACACAGTAGTTACAGTGAAGTTACAGCATAGTTATACAGTAATTACAGTTTAGTTAAGGACACTTAAAATAGTGTTGCTATATATATATCTATATATATAGATATATATATATATATATATATATATATATATATATATATATATATATATATATATATATATATTAGAAACAAAACTCCATTTAATGCATCAGTTAGGGTTGTTCCACAGCGACAAAAGCAAGGAAATTCGATGTTAGGGTTGAAACCCCCTTTGCACCCCTCCAGCCCACCCCCCAACTGGAATCGGGGTGCGCATTGGGTCATTGGTCCTAACTCTCTCCCCATCACACGTGGAAAGAAGCTGAGGAATAGGAGAATGGGGTGTTATATGTGTGTTGCAAAACAAAAATCTTCATTTATGCTCCAGTTAGGGTCAAAGCAACAAAAGTTGAGAAATGAGGCGTTAGGGTTTTCCTAACACCCCATCCTCCCAAACAGGGCAAGATAGCAGGTGTGGGGTGTGTCTAGGGTTTCTCAAGCCTAACACTCACCCCATTCCATCTGTAAATAAGGTCAGATGTGTAGTCTTAATGAGAATGGGGTGAGCGTTATGCTTCAGAAACCCCAGGCATACCCCACACCTGCTCTCCTGCCTGGTTTTGGAGGGTGGAGTGTCAGGGAAACTCTAACACCTCATTTCCCAGCTTTTGTCACTTTGACCCTAACGTGAGCATTAACAAAGTTTTTTGCAGCTTTGTTTTCTTACTTTTTGAGATAGTATAATAGTATCCTTATTTTACAATACGAGCAAAGGATCCTTCAGACTCTGTGCTCCCATCCCTCCATAGATGCATATATTTATGTAGCTGTGGAAGCACAGGGCCCTCTAGGCCCTGCACTTCCATTTATAGGACAACAGTGACCAAATTGTCAGCATAGCCATCTTATTACCCCATCTCATGTATACAGTACAGAACATTTTTGAATCCCACCAAAACGTAATTCTGCACAACTGCAATGCCATTCTGTACCACAGCTGCAAAAACACATTTTGGCCAGGATTTGAAAAATGATAGCATTGACATACATGAGGTGGGATAGTAAGAAGGCTATGTTGAAGATCTGGGGTAAAAATATTTAACATTTCCGAAGTTACGAGCGGGTATAGTGAAACTGGCATTTTGTCATATTTTGACCCCACATTTTCAACATAGGCCCAGATATTGAGAGGGCTTGCGGCCGACGCAACTGAGTTGCACCAGCACAACCCCAGAAATGCATCCAGGTGCAATACTAGACAGAGGGACTTGCGCAGCGCAAGTTCCGATGCACTGGGGAGAAAAGATAATTTACCCAGGGAGCATACCCATGCATATGCAGCACATCCCGATAGTCAGCCTGGGATGTGTGGCATATGTGCTGGCACACCCTGGGATGCGCTGCATACCAAAGCCCACAGTTGAGCCTGAAATAAATGGCTCAAATGGTGGCCACCCACAGATGAGCTGCTGTACTGCAACGCGCAATACAGCAGCCGCCAGCAGTGGGTGGCCACCTGCCCACCCAGAACAACATCCACAAGCACCCATATGGTCCCTGGTGGTCTGGTGGCACCCCCCACCCTACCTTTAGCCGTGATCACCAACAGTGAATGGATGAACAGCCCTGGCAGTCTAGTGGTACCCCCCTCCCTCCCGATGCTACAGTCGCCGGTACCAGTCCTTAGTAGTCTAGTGTCACCACCTACCTGTCCGTAGCTGCGGTGCCCTACAGTACTGTTTACTATTCCCAGGAAGTCTAGTGGTTACCCCAACCCCACCCGTATCCCTGATCACCAGTACGAGTAATGGACATATCTCCCTGGTGGTCCAGTGGCACTTCCCACCCACACAGGACCCCCGCCCACCCATCACCCCCTGTCATCATGGGGCAGCTGCAATCCTGCCTGCTTATCGCCTGGCCACCTGCCAAATGACAGCTTACAGTAGCAGCTGTAAGCCCATTGGTCCACACTGTGGACCAATGGGCTTGCAAGTGCATCCCGTAATAATCAGTCACAAATATAAACTGTGTGCAGTATGTTCTTTCCTTGGGATTTTTAATAGGTGGTTGACCCATGTGCCCCCCATCTACATGTCCTCAGGTGCAGGGGTGATTGATGGCCTTCACAGCTCCTTCTCCCTGACAGAGGGGTGTGCTGCGCTACATGTTTCATTGTGTTTACCTACACAGGTTGCACGGTGGGCCTGTGTCATGTCCATCCTTCCATTCCATCCTGCTGGTTCACTGTGGTGGCCCGGCCATGCACTGTGAGGGCGACACTGCAGGCAGCATGCTGCCCTGAGTACTTGTGTGCATGTGTCCTGTACTGTCATCAGACATGTACTGCTATTAGGGTGTGCCCCATGTGTGTCTGACCAGGCTCCATGTCATTCTGGTTGTATTCTGGTAACACAGTGGGCCTTCCGTCATGCTGGCATGTCTGCTTCAGTGTCCATAGTACTCTCACATCGCCACTATCCATGGGTCACAGCCACTGTTGTGCTCCCCTATCCATGCTGCACCACTCATCTCCCAATGTGAGATCACTCACACTCAGGATATTCAGTCATATTTGCACGATCACATTTCCTGGCTCACTTCCTGAATATCCCATTGTTTTGTGCTAGCTCAGTTATAAGCATAGCACAAACACTTGCACGGCGCACCCAGCCACCTTTGAATATAGGGCCCATATTCTTTGTTGGTGCAAGGGCCACAACAATTGGGGGGTTTCCTAGCATTTATATAATGTGTATTTGTAGCCAGTAGTCCTTGCTGAAAAAAATCTTGCGCTGTTGGAATTTGCATGAAAGTCAGACTTTCGCTTCCACAAAAGTTTGGAAATCATTTTGGCAACTTTCAAGGACATTGCGACTTAGAACAGTGGGATAAATTTATTAACTGTAGCTTAATGTGTTAAACTGCTGAGGAAAATTATGCAGAGCTGATCACTGTCGGAGGTCAGTTTCACAGAAAGCCTATCGGCAGTTTAAAACATGACTCTGTAATTCATGCATTCATTCTGCTGGTCAGTAATTAACTCAACTGCAGAATGAATGTATGAATTGTCCCACCCCTGTATCTAGTACACCCCCTTCCCTATCCCTGAGAGCCTGTATAGTAATAAAATCGATTTTCCCTGGAGTCTAGTGGACCTCCCTATCCCTGAGCCCTTGTATAGTAATAAAATAACGTTTCCCCTGGTGTCTTGAGGAATTCCTCCCTATCCCCGAGAACTCATACAGTAATAAAATAACATTTCCTTGGTGCCTAGCAGAACCCCCCCCCATCCCTGAGCACTCATATAGTAATGAAATACATTTTCCCTGGTGTCTAGTGGACCCCCATCCCCAAGCGCTTAGATAGTAATAACATTTCCCTGGTATCAAGGGACCCCTCCATCCCTGAGCACCCATGTTGTAATCAAACAGGTTTTCCCTTGGTGTGTAGCAGACCCCCTGTCCCTATCCCCAAGTGGCCATATTATAATTTTTCCCTGGTGTCTAGCAGACACCCCACCCTGACAGATAGTGCCTCACCACCCTGCTACCCCCTCCCCATCCCTGAGCCGATGACCCACACAGCCCTTCACTCTCCCACACAGCCGGCCTCCAATTGAGCTGTCAATGAGCACATACTGTAACAACTGATTGCACAGTACACACTAATTGACAGCTCCATCAGTGGCCAGCCGTGGTTGAGAGTGGAGGGCTGTGCTAGATGCCGGTTCGGGTATGGGAAGAGAAGGAGCGGGATGGTGGGGTGCTACCTGCTGGGAAGGGGGGTCTATTAGACACCAAGGAAAAATTACTATACAGGCACTTAGGGATGGGGTGGGTCTGTTAGACCCCAGGGAAAACCTATTTGATTACCGTATGACACTTGGGGATAGGAAGGGTGGTCTGCTAGACAACAGGGAAATGTTATTTTACTGCTATAGAGGCACTTATGGATAGGGAGGGGGGCTGCTAGACACCAGGGAAAACCTATTTGATTACGATACAGGCACTCAGGGATGGGGAGGTCCACTAGACACCAGGGAAAACCTATTTGATTGCTATACAGGCACTCAGGGATAGAGGGGGGCCATGCGACACTAATGAAATTTTATTTTACTATGATATGGGTACTCAGAGATAGGGAGGAGGGTCCACTAGACACCAGGGAAACCTATTTGATTATTACATGGATGCTCTGGGATGGGGGGTGCCCATTAGACACCAGGGAAATTCTATTTTATTACTATACTGGCAATTGGGGATGGGGGAACATCTGGACACCAGGGAAACATTTCTTTGGATGTCACTAGACATTCAGAAGATTTCCATTTTCACCAAAGGTGGAAGTTAGAAAATTCTGTGAAAGTTGTGACATTTTGCAGAAGTTCTATTAAATCTCTACTACTTCCTGTTTCCCACCCAAACTCACTCCCCCCCTTTTTTCCTGTCCCCTCTCACTTACTCTCCCGCTCACCACCTTTCCCTCCTCTCTAGCCTCCTTTTGGCGCCTAATGATCACCCTCTCCCTGGAAGTTTCCTTAACCTCGAAATTGTCTACTCGCTTGAACCTGTTATAGCTTGTTTTTCTATGAAACTTAAAAACGTTACTGCCTTAAACTGTTAATAGCAAATTTATGATGTAACTTTCCTGTCTGGTTTTACCTGTAATGTGTATCGTGCTTTGTTAAATGTTCTTTGTGACGTGGAACCTTTGTAAAGGAGCCCTGGCTCAAAGGTATTAATTCCTAGACTAATAAACTAAACTAAACTAAATCGGAATTTGCAGCTTTCACCCAACTCTAGTAGCCAGTAAGGTACTTTTGGGGGCAACAACATGTGCCCTACAGGCTGGGAATGCCAGTTTGCCAATTTTGATATGAAGATAAACAGACACATAAATAAAATAAAATAAAAAGTTTTATAAAACAATTTATTATTTATTGGCAAAGTTTGGTTAGGAGATGAGGGATTGCAACCCTTTCTGCATTATCTGTGTGAAGTTATTCCAGTCTTTCGTACATTGACTGATTGTTCCAAATGTTGGGCTGGCAGGTGAACACCAGTATTGCTGAAAATACTGTAAGGTTTAAATCAACAGATTGTCATTAAACAGCCTTGCTGCAGCCTATGGGCATGCAGGCCTGTTTGCAAAATGTCTTTGCCTTGTGGGGGTGATGTATGGAAAATTCTTACTTTTAATAATGAAGCACTGCAGATGTTTTGCTAGTCCATGGGGAAAAAAAGAAATCGTAGAGGGGTAATTAATTTTGTTTCTTAAAAAATGCAGGTGCTAGTTATCAGGTTCGTCAGGCATTTTTTAATGGCTGATCTTCTTTTTAGAGCCACTTGCTCTTACTGACATCATTATTCTTCCAGCTAGTACAGCTTAGATGATGCACTGCAGTATTTTAAATACTACATAGAAACATAGAATCTGATGATAGATAAGGACCGCTTGGTTCACCCAGTCTGCCCATTTTCCCTACCTATTGTAATACCGCAGACCCAACTTGATATCTGGCTTTATGCTCCCTTTCCTAACCAATAAGGTTCCCTTATGCCTAACCCATGTATTTTTAAATTCTGTTACCTTTTTTGCCACCACCTGCTCCTCTGGGAGGCTGCTCCATGCATTTACCACCCTTTCTGTGAAGAAGTACTTTCTCATGTTTTCCTTGAGTCTACCCCACTCCAGCTTCATAGCATGACCCCTTGTTCTTGAATATCTTTTTTTCTGAAAGATGCTTCCCTCTTGTACCTTATTTATACCCGTGAGGTATCTGAAAGTCTCTTTCATATCCTCCCCTCCCTCCTCTCCTCCAGGGTATACATTTTGAGGTCCTTTAGTCTCTCCCCATAGAGCTTCTGGTGCAGACCTTGCACCATTTTAGTTGCCCTCCTCTGGACTGCCTCTACTCTGTCTATGTCCTTCTGGAGATGTGGCCTCCAGACCTGGACACAGTACTCATGAAGAGGTCTCACCAGTGATGTGTACAGTGGTATCATCACCTCCTTCTTCCTGCTGGTGATACCCCTCCCTATGCACCCCAACATCCCACTGGCTCTCCCCACTACCTTGTCACACTGTTTGACCACTTTAAATTCATCAGATATGATTACACCGGTTTACCTATAGTCGCGGCACCAAAGTTGCCACATCCCTACTGTCAATGGAATGCCACCGATATCCCTGACAATGCCATGTCCCGACACCGATAGGGAACAGAGCGACTCTGGTAGGGAAGCACTGTGGGGGAGGGCTGTGACCCCATACCCCTCGCACTCCCCGGACTTAATGATTGCAAACTCCGGGGGGAGGGGTGGATCATGGGGGAGAGCAGCTTACAGCGGCATCGCTGTAAACATCCATCGCTGGAACAATCCTTTTGACACTGTGGAGGTCGAATGGGTTGTTGTCACTGTGATGGAGTCATTGTGGGAGGAGGGTCATTGTATGAATGGCATACCGATTACCCCCAGGACTCTTTCTTGTTTGGTGGTCGTCAGTACCATTCCCCTCCATCATGTACTCCACCCCTGGCTTTCTGCACCCCAAGTGCATGATTTTGCACTTCTTCACCTTGAATCTCAGTTGCCACAGTCTTGACCACTCCTAAAGCTTACTTAGATCCCTCCTCATTTTTTTCACCCCTCATGGAGTGCCAACCCTGTTGAAGATCTTTGTGTCAGCTGCAAAAAGGCATACATTCACTTCTAACCCCTCTGCAATGTTGCTAATAAAAACATTACTTGTGATAATATATTCAGGTTTACCAAGTGAAAGGGATGGGCCTACACCACACCATGTGGCTGTTGGCATTTCCTATTTCTGGGCAGCAGCTTGGCCTAGGTCTGTGTTGCATGGATCACCTTTGACAATTACACAGTGAATGGCTGCTATACATATGAAAGGGGCATGCAAATTGGACTGATTTTCATGCAATAGCTATTAATAAAAAGAGACAAAAATTCAAGGGAGCAAAGTGATAATAGTATACAATAAACTTTTGTCTGGCGACATTGGTCATAAATACCCTCATTTCCTCAGTGCTTTGCAGGTGGGGGGAGCAGCAGTGGGGTCTACAGGGGAAGACAGTGATTATTGCAGCCAAAGGCAGGATGGTTTAGTGTTGAATTGCAGAGCTGAACCGGGAGGCAGCCCCTGGTTGAATTCCCTAACTTGACCTTGAGCAACTCATTAAATAAAAAAATAATAATAAAAAGGCTAAGGTAAGGTATCATGTGATGACTGTACTATACAAGCTTCCCCATAGTGCACCAAAAGGGAGAAAGCATAGTATACTGAGCATGGGGATGGGGGTGTTGTCTTGGAAAGCCAGACTGTAGCAACAAGGCTCCCCCCCGGAGTCTGGAGTCACTGAGATAGCTAATCATACAAACTGAGGTCATGTCAAAGTTATTTATATTGTTTTTCTTTTGGGGGCAGTAGTTTTTTATCATTGCAGCCTGTAGCAGTGCGGACATGTCCAGCAAGCAGAAAAAGGCTTCATTTGGCAAGGCGGCATCAGCCACAACACTGCAAAAGCATCTGAGGGCCATGTATGCTGAGAAAAGCCAAGCACGGTTGGATGCTTGTTCGAAGAGCTCCCGCTGCTGATAGAGAATCTGGTGTAACGAAAATGAAAGTGGCCAGCATAGGAGCCAGCAGCAATTCTGAACAAGGTAGCCAAAAATCTCCAACAGACAGGCAAGGTAAATACAGGGTTAATGTAGTGTCTGATGATGAATTTGAACAGATGGTAATGAAAGTGTTTGGAGAAGCCCCACAATAGATCCCCCTCTGGGGTGACCCTCAGCAAACACAGGGGCAAAGAAGTCCTAGGGTCAGAAGGAGGCAGAGACAGACACGGTGGTGATAAGGAATTTTCAGTCCGACATAACAAACTCGACAGGGGTGGATCCCATATAGCCGCCCTCACCCCAAAAGTTGCCAGGACCTATTTGCCTTCCTTCCCAGACCAGAAGCTGGGCAGTCTGAAGTAGGCAGTGGTGGGTCTTGCAGCAGCAATTCAGGCCCAGCAGCAAGAAGTGGCTGGGGCCCAGATGATGCCAAGGTCAGGTGGCAGTGGGGCAGTACTATCAGCAGTGCCTTTGGTTTGGGGCATTATGTCAGCATAGCCAAGCCAGTTGGATAACATTTGTCTGAGAAAGTTCACCAGGATATCTGTGGGTGCAAATAAGTGGCTATGTTTTCTTTATTGAACCTACCCAAGGAACTGGAAGAAAACAAGGTGAAAAAAGATGACCCTGATAAGAAGAAGGGTAAGGTTTACAGTGCATTTAATAATTAATTGGTGGGATTTATGATTTTTGCCAGCACTATTTGTCAGATGGCCCTGGAAAAAAGTGTTGACCTGTTCAACTACCTGAATGCTAGCTGGCTGAAATATGTTGAGGAGTTCCAGCACCGTATACTATATAGCCTAACCAAGGACTGGGGCATTCTAGGCATGCCCTTACTAGCTGAGATCACGAACAGGGGCAGGGTCCTCCATACGGGCAGCAGGCTACCAACCAAAATACCCCAATCCTATAGGTCTTCATCAAATGGGACACAATATTAGGTGTGTTTGGATTTAACAGGGACCCTTACAGGTTTCATCACTAGTGTTTTGCTTGCAGTGAGTGGCACCCCTTCAGTGAATGCAAACCTGGAAAGCCCCCACAAGAAGAGCATTAGCTCTTTTGGAAGAAGCAAAGCATGCCTGATTACAGCATCCTGCCCACTCCAGTTAAGTGTGGAGCAGCTTAGGCCCTGGCTTTAGCAGTACCTGGACCACAAGATAGCCATCCTGTTGGAAGAAGACGTGGCAGGCTTTAGGATCCCATACAATGGCCTTTGGCAGGGCTACAAAGCAGACAACCTGAAGTCCACTAGTGATAGGCTGCAGGTGGTCTGGGACAAACTCAGCAAAAACTGGGTTTGGGATATATTTTTGGTCCTTATTCCTCCCCACCATTTCCCGGTCTGCAAGATTCCCCTTTTGGCCTGGTACCCAAGAAATCCCTGGATGACTGCCACATGATCAACCACCCGTCATACCCCAAGGGTGACTTGGTAACTGACCACATTGACCCGCACCACACGGCCATTCAGAATGAGTCATTTGATAGGGCTGTTGAGATGCTGCACTCAGTGAGTACAGAGACTCTTATGGCCAAAGTGCTTACTGAATCAGCATTCTGACTGCTATCCATGCAACTGGGTAATTGAGGCCTGCTGTTGGTGAAATTCAAAGGTCAGTATAATATCAGTGGTTAAATGCCTATGCGGTGTTCAGTGACTTGTGCAGTGTGTTTCAGTACTTTAGCACCTTCTTACTCTGGGAAACTGACAAAGAAGTGGGGGATCAGGGGACTGTTTGCTATCTGGATGACCCCTTATTTGTTGGCCCAACCCACTCCCTAGTTTGGGGGAAGAAACTGGACACCTTCTTACATCAGTGCCACAGCTTCAGAGTCCCACTAGCCCCCAGTAAAGAAGAGGCCTTGAATCAGGTAATGTTATTCCTGGGCATCAAGATAGATGCAGAGGCATAGGAATGTTGCTTACCCCAGGACAAGATCAAGGCAGTTAGGGTTCTTCTGAGTCATGCAGTGACAGCCAGAAAGATCAGCCTTGAGGAGCTTCAACAGCTGGTGAGGCACTTGAACTTTGCCTGCCAAGTCACCCTGATGGGGAGGACATTTTTGCATCAGATGGAAAGGTTGGGATCTGGTGCTGGGAAGCCTTACCACCAGATATGGGTGATGGAGGGCTTCTGGGAAGACCTTCAGTTTTGACTAACCTTCATCTCCCACTCTAATGGAGTCTCCATGTGGCCCGTGACAGTCAACAACTGGAAGCTGAAATTGTTTACAGATGCATCTAGGGGACTGACCTTTGAGGCATACTTCAGAGGCATGTTGTGTGCCATTAAGTGGCCCACAAGTTAGGTAGAAGCAGGACTCACAAAGCCGGTCACCCTGCTGAGGTTTTTCCCCACAGTAGTTGCCATGATCATGTGGGATCACCAGTTAAGAGACAAAAGGGTTGCTTATGGGTCCAAAAACATGGGTGTGGTTCACACAATCAACAGGCAACTGGGAGCAAGACTCATTGGGAGACCTCATGAAGATCTTCTTCCTCAGGTGCATGTTGCTTTACATTCATTTTAAAGCCTTATATTTCCTTGGTGTTGAGAATGATATTACTGATGTGCTATATCATTCACAATGGCAGAAGTTCAGGGAATTGGCTTCCACAGAGGGCCAGGATCCACATCCACTCCCACCTTTCCTGTAGAAGGCAGAGACCCTGAAGCCTTGGACTGGATAAGTAATTCTATTGAGCTACAGACCAAAGCAGCATATCACCGAGGAGAGGAACATATTACACCATCTGAGTGGAGGCAGGCTGGCCTAATACAGTCAAACCTCTTTAATACGTAAATGTTGGTCATTGGTCTTTTTTTCCAGATAAATAATCTACAGATTAATAAGGCGCAATAACGTCATATGAGACACGCACACCAGTAAGTTAATGAAGACATGCTTTAATAAATCAACAAAAGTTAGTTAAAAACACGGTTTTATTTTAAATAGACAAACATAAAGTACATGGAGACATTCAGCTTCAGTTCACTGACTTGATTGAGCACACACAGAACACACATCAGTCATCACTCAAATTATACAGTAGTGTGCTGTGTAAACTAATTTGTGGCAGTTTTATTGATGTGATATACCTGTCAAAAAACAAGCTTCTACTGCATTTTACATCAAAAAGCAAATAACAAAATCTGCAATTTTTTCTATAGTTTATGTTCACTGGCTTGACTTTTTAATGTAATGATGCAATTGAGCTCTCAAAAAGAACCAACAAGTGGTGTTGTTCCCCGTAAATGAGAAGCCACCCAGCACACACACATCTGTCATCAATCAAATTATACAGTAGGGAATGGAAGTGGACATTGTTTAACCAGGAAAAACACAGTAAGCTGAAGCTTGTTTCCAGGTGCGACCTTGGAGAACAAGGAAGTTAAGTGACTTGCTCAGGGTTACACAGTATGCAAGTAGGGGCTGTGTTATTCAAACCCAGGCCTCCAGGTTTGCAGCTCAGAACTTTAAACCACAATGTTATACTGCTTCCTAGTAGTGCAATGTATACTAATTTAGTGGCAGTTTCAGTGATGTGATATGCCTAAAAAAACAGCTTCTACACAGTGCTGCCCCTGTATTAATTGCAGTCTCACAAGAGCTGGAGGTCAACACTCAGACCATTGCTTTAAAGCTACAGCATTCTTCCCCGTTAATGAAAAGCCATCCACCACACACACACACACACACACACACATATACACAGGGAACACACATCAGACATCAATGAAATTATACAGCAGTGCTATGTACACTAATTCAGTGGCAGTTTCAGTGATGAAATTGCTTCTGTTTGTTATATGCCTGACAAAAAGGCAAACATAGATTCAACTTCTCCACTGTGCTAGATGAATTACTGCACATGGACATCCATGTCTTAAAATAGTCAAGGATATCTGATTGCCTTTTAGTGATAGATGCTTGCGCAATAATGAACTTTTTTATGTCCAGAGTTTATGTCTACATATTTTCCCATCTCTGCTGTACTGTTCTGTTCCAGGTACAGCAGGACATTGGTCAGGCTCACACAGGCTTAGTAAGCGGAAACTACATGCTAGTGGTGGTGGCGGTGGTGGTGGTGGTGGTGGTGGGGGGGTGGGATGTCAGACTGTGAGTTCTGACTATCCTCATCAACATCTGTGGCAGTGTCTTTCTGGCATACTATGTCCACGATGTCTTCATCTGTTAGAGGTGGACAAGTCAGTGTCTAGTGTGTCCTCAACAGCCAGAAATTGCCATGCTGTCAGTTTCTGAAATAAAGGTTTGGGCAGGTGCTGTACTCTGAATTTCCATGAGGTCAGTAGTGGGTTCAGTGGGCTCAGTGGTGTCATTGCTAGCATTGTTGTCTGCTGCATTGTCTGTCACTTCATATTCAGGGTGTGACATAAACTGAACATGCTGCCAGCAGTTTTTTATAGTGGTCGCAGTCACTGACCTCCAGGAGCTGTGTATGAAGAGCAAAGCCTGACGAACTGAGACCTTCAGTTCTTGACCAGGCTCAGCATATGCAATGAAATTCCTGCATAGTTCTTTCTTGTACATACTAACATACTAAAATGCCAGCAGAATAGGCCTAATGGTCTTTCATGTCTGCTCGTTTGGTCAGCCCCCACCCTGGGAGCTGACCTTGCTGCCCCCCTCGCCTTCTCTGGCTTCTCCCTTCCCAGTTCCGGATATTCTCTCTGCATTGGATTTTTCTTCCAGAACCCTTCCCCTGTACCTGTCCCACCCCCTCTTGAACCCCTCCACCGTCTCTGCCTCCACCAGCCCCCTAGGCAGCACATTCCATGGCTCCACCACCCTCTCAGTGAAGTAGCACCTCCTCCTTTCTCCCTGAATCTTCCCCTCCAGCTTCCACCCATGCCTCTAGTGGCCCCTCCTCCTTCCTTGAAGCACCTGACTGTTTCCTCCCTATTTAGCCCCTTCATGCCTGAAGACCTCTATCATGTCCCCACTGGTCCCCTCTCTCTTCCAATGTGTACATATTTAGCTCTTCGAGCCTCTCATCATAGGTCCTGTCCCCCAAGCCCCAAATAATTTTGGTTGCCCTCCTCTGGACCCTCTCCAGGAATTTAATGTCCCTCTTTAAGTGTGGCCTCCAAAACTGCAAGCAGTACCCGAGGTGCAGCCTCACCAAGCAGTTATACAGAGGGAGTATCACTTCCCTCCTTCTGGAGGTGATCCCCCTAGCAATGCATCCCAGCATCCTGTTGGCTTTGGCTGCTGCCCTCCTACAAGTCTCCGAGTTGTTCATCTTGACATCCACCACCACCCTCAGGTCCCTTTCAGCCATCGAGACTTGTAGCATTTGCCCCCCAGCAAACATTTAAAATTATTTTTAATGCCAGCATCCATTGGCTGTATGTGGGATGTTGTGTTTGGAGGGAGAAAGTGCAGTTTGACATGAGAGAGTTGAGAGGCAGATAGGGTTGCCATCTGTCAGGTTTTTTACCTGGTGATCAGGTTTTCAGGGTACCTATCAGGTAGTCCAGTTTTGCTCTGTGCTGGTCAGGTTTTTGAGCCATTCTGAGTGCTCACATACTTTTGAAACATATTTTGTTGTATCATGCATTGCTTCAGCTGCATGTCCAGGTTACAAACAAGTTCTGTTGTCAATATAGCCCTTTGTTTGTGAAAGCAGTCAAACTGGGAGGTGTAAAGTATGGTCATTAACACCATTAGCACTTACTTAATCTTATCATTTCCACTGCATCTCAAAGTAGCATAGCAGCAAAGCTGTCCCCACCTTTTGTAAAGTAATAGAGCCAGTTGTCTTCCACTTTCAATTGCTGGTAAACATTTTCATATCTGTAAATGAGTTTTCTTTTGTCTCTCAATGTTTATTAGGTAAACCAGTCAATACATAAATACATAAGTAAATCAATAACTAGGAAGACTCTAGTAAAGTAACTTTAACAGGTACAGTACAGTATCTTAACATTTGTGTTGAAGTGGTGCTTTAAGCCTTGTCTTTTATTGATATAACAAATGGCTTTCTAGGAGGAACAATGCATGATGAGTCATGAAAAGGGGTGGGGCTAGAGGCTGAGCTTAGGATCCAGTTTTTGCTTCATTCAAAAGTGGCAACCCTGGAGGCAGAATGACTAGTCCCATTATCCATTAACAATATAACATGTCTACATTGCATCTATTGGCTCAGTTGAAGTCAACTATCTACTCCTTCATGCCTTACTGTTGGCTTGATATATGGCATACAGCTCAGGGTCAAAATCACTGTAGAAACAATTTGACTTCTTTGCCTTCCCAATCACAAAAGTCTTAATATTATGGTAACTATTAGCATTTGTGCACGGTGCAACAGTTAGTCAATCTTTAGATTTTTTTGTGTCAGACACTGGGGCTGATGATTACATGGTTGTTGGACCCAGTCTGTAAAGCAGGCCAGTCTTGTCTAGATTATAAATGTCTCTGGGGCTGTATACACTTAAGACCTCCTTCAGCTGTAACCTCCCTGATACTACAGTATTCTGATATGTGCTGGCAGACTCACAGTGGTAAGTTTTACTGCTGAGCCCATGCCTTTTCTTGAACTCCTGTATCCAGCCATGGGAATAGGAGAAATATTCAACACCTATCTACTCACAAAAATATTTAGCTTTCTCGATCACCATAGCATCTGACACACAGGCACACTTTGAGTTCATCTCAGACACCCATAGGTTCAGTGCCACCTTGACCTCCCTATGTTTGCCTAGTAAGACATGGGTCAGTGCTGTTGAATCAGTTGATGCTGCCACCATTCTTCCTTGGATCTCCAGATATTTGAGCAGTGGAGGAGCCAAGTTTGAGATCGAATGAATTCAAGGCATATGGTGCCATATCACGGTATGTGTATTCTGGGTTTGCTTGCTTCCACACACGCAGCTCTCTCTTTTGTGAGATTGAGATTTCAGACCAACCACATGTAGTAGTACTCATGTTGAAAATCCAAGGCAGTATCACTGAGACCAAGGGGCTGCACTTTAAACCAGATGCTTCACAGTCCAGCTGATTGCCAATTGTCACCTCATTGCTAACTGCGCTACTCATGCCACTGCAGAATGCTGAGTCCTGAATGCTGAGTGCTTGCCACAGCCACAGTCATTCATTCATGACTTGTTAATTATGGATTTACATGAAAATTATGTGTTAACAGAATACCCACTGTGACAGGCATGAACCACACTGGCTTTGGATGCAGAGACATTTGAATTCAGCAAGGAAAAACATTGGGTTATTTTCCATTTGCAGGTGAAGCCATTCGGAAACTCAGGCTTCAGGTTAAACCAATTCTGGGTTAGTGAGGTCTGCCTGTAGTTGGCTGATTCCAGCACAGCAATCATGCAACTACATCTTGGAGGCCAGGCAGTGGGGTCTGATGATGCCTGGGGTAGTAGGACAGCACCTAGCAGGGTTGTTACAGTTTAACCTTGTGTCTGGCTTCACAGACACTACTCGAGCTTTCAAAGTTCAGAAGATCCTTGAGGGCTAGACCATAGAACCCTGAAATGAGTTGGCCAGTGGCACTCCCTTAGCCCGATGATACTGGAAAGAGTGTGAGAGGCCTTACTAATGGACTGCTGGTCTCCAGTGGTGGTCAGGTTATTCAAGACTGCATTTTTGTTGGCCTTCTGTGAGGCTTTTTGGGTCTCAGAGTTGGTGCAGCTGGCAAAAGGTTGGGTCCCACAGGACTGCAGGATGAAGATGTAGCAGTGACACTGGAGTGCTTTTCAGTCTATGCAGGAGTAAGACTAATAAAAGAGTCATAGGGTGCTGCTGTGCCCTGCAGGCTCCTGGGTTGTTGGCACTGGACATAAGAGCTATGGTGTTGGAATATGTTGCCTTCTTCCCACATGTTAGGTCAACTTTCCTGGGACATGTGGATGGCACCCTGGTCACAGCTTACCAGTTCAGGTACATATTAGACTTGGCAGTGCAATGGACAGGGATGAACTACAAGGAATACCCAATCCTTTGGTATGCTGTCACCGGAGCGAAAACATTACAGCAATGTCATCAACAGCGACAATGACAGAT